>JAUDYJ010000005.1:74055204-75255204 GCA_030761175.1 Masticophis lateralis | reverse complement strand
GGTGCTCTTCAAGGGGAGCCCCATGGAGAGAGCATTACAGTATTCCAGTCAGGAGGTGACAAGGGCGTGAGTGACCGTGGACAAGGCGTTGCGATCCAGAAAGGGCTGCAACTGGCAAATCAGGCAAACCTGATAAAAATAATTTTGTGGAAATAATATTCTTGTAATATTTGTATTAAATTTTATTCAGGTATTTATGTACAGAGTAGTTATATCTGCATATCAATGTTAAGAATGTTCACCCCATCTCAGTTGGGTAACTGACAGAAGCTTATCTTACACTAGTATTGTAGCTTGTAAATTTTCAAGAATGCTGGCCAGACTGAAATGTAAAGGTTTTGTTTGTGTTTTCTTACTTTACCCTTTTCTGGCCCTAATATGACCACTTATTGATTTTCTTCTATTTCAAAATAGCAATGTGCAACTAAATGGATATGGATCTTCCACCCTGCTTGTTGCTTCCTACTGGTTCTAAGATTGTGAATTTCCTTCCTTTGTTATTTATTGTTATAATAAAAGCCCAAACGTACAGCATTATATAGTTTGGTACTACTAATGGTGGTAGTACCATTGGTACAACAAGTACTAAGGAACTACAAGTCCTTCTGTGAAGATGAATGTTCTTTTAACCATTAAAAATGTTTCCTTTCTTTCAGTGTTGGAATTTGACTGGGTTCTGACTGAATTGGGATTGTAGTTTTCAAGTGATGTGGAAGTTTGAATTAAATAGGAAACATTGAATTGTATTAAAAAAGCTCTCTCCTGTTTAACTGCACAGCTCTACCACTTTAAGGACCGCTAACAAGATTTATTACTAAGACAGGATAGAATATAGCCTTTAGACAGCTGGCATAATTTTCTTCTAGAGGATCAAATTAATACATATTAATACATAGTTTAGGGGAAGAATCCTATGTCTACAACTTTGGAAGAGTTCTGAGTAACAATTTAATGTTCTACCTGTAAGCATGGAGTAATGGTTAGACTTTCACAATGTATCCTACAGGGGATTACCTTTGAAGACAATTTAGAAATCACATTCTGATTTTGCACAGCCGGTGCAAAATGTAGCACGGTAATCATAATCATTATATTACACCTACTTTGTATCTCCTGCATCGGTTACCAGTAAATTTCTCACTACAGTTTGAAGTCTTGGTTTTGATTTATAAAACCCTATGTGTTTATTTCAATTTGGATGCTACCCAATGGGCAGTTCACAAAGAATATATGTACAGCTGTAGAAACTCAAAACAAGATGACATCCAAGCACAAATAGGAAACAGCCAATGAGCCTCATCTGTCTCACCCCAGAGCAAGGAACCACAATGGTTACGTTCTCCAACTATGTTGAACCATTTGAGAAATTACTCCCAAAGAAAATCTGCTTTTATTATGGTCCATTTATGTGAGATGAGAAAAGCATAGTTTTCACTTATGGCACCTATTCTTTTGACCAGCTTTCTTTTCAGTCACGTCTGATTCTCAAGGACTACCCTGCAGATTCCTTGGTAAAGGTTTTCAGAAATGGTTAAGCCTAAAACTGATCATCTCATGCTTTTTAGCCTTATGCCTTAATGATTACACCAAAGTGTCCAACTTTCTTGAAGTTAGTGAAGCTTAAGTTCTTATGGATGACTTTTAGCATATGATGTTTCTCATGGCTATTCATTTTTTAGGATGTTTGTTTTCAATTGCTGCTGTTGACTTTATGACTTTGATTTCCTTTTTTCTTTTTAGCTTTAACGTTATAAAAATGGTGGATGAAATTAATTTCCATGTCTATTTTTCTTATTACTGATTTTTTTTAATGCAGTTATTTTTACACTCTAATAACATAGCAAAATATACTATAAATATTCTGTTTTATTTTATTGTCAGGTTCCCAGGAGTTCAAATATTCAACAGCATCCAAATTTAATAATAAATAAGATACAATTAATTTCACAGTGTTAGCTTCCAACAAGCCCATTTCAAACCATATTTTATTCAACTGACTTGTCTAATGTAACTAATGTATATAACTATCATTTCTGGCTGAGACAAAGTAGGGGATGTCTTATTTTGGGGGGAAACAGGGTAGTTGTTCTGACATCTGAACAGAGCCCATTTATCCATGATTTTTAGACCTTGTCCTTTATTTTCTAAAGTACGGTAACTGAAATCTTTTTTGTAAGAGGGAGAAATAACCTGTTTGCATAACATCTAATCCTTTGTTAAAAATGTGCTTCTATTTTCTGAAATGACTTCTTCCTTGAGACGTATCATTCCCCCACAAAATTATGTACTATGTTTTACAAGCAGATTTATATTGCCAATTGTGATTTAATTTTGTCATGTGAATCAGATTATTAGCCTTGTACATAGAAGAGCAAATAGTGCAATGGCTATGTGTTCATTTCTTGACTGTTCACGTACTGATGGCCATTATGCTCCTTAGTGGCTTTGTTCTCCCTTATGCTCCCTTTCAGAATAAATCCAATTGGATTATGGGGTAATATATCTCCTGAGCTAATATAAACTGTTTCGTGTCATGCTGAAGAGTGAACAATTTATAGGGTTACAGTTGCATGAAAAGTATTGATGCATTGTTTTGATTAGGCGGTGGCGCCAACTGAACAGGAGGGAAATGACTTGCTGCATGCAGTAGTACTTACTAATTCAGTACAAATGGAATGAAATGGAATTTATTTATTTATTAGTTCAATTTATATGCTGCCCTTCTCCAGAGACTCAGGGTGGCTTACAATGCGTTAAGCAATAGCCTTCATACTTTTGTATATACCTGCTTAGTAGGGCTTTCGGGCCCCCCTAAAGCGGTGTTCTTTTTTATATAAAGTCAGCTTATTGCCCTCACAATCCGGGTCCTCATTTTACCTATCTAGAAAGAATGGAAGGTTGAGTCAACCTTGAGCCTGGTGAGATTCGAACTTGCAATAATTGCAGGCAACTGGTGATACTTAACAGCACTTTAGTCTGCTGTGCCACCAAGGAATAGAATAGAATAGAATAGAATAGAATAGAATAGAATAGAATAGAATAGAATAGAATAGAATAGAATAGAATAGAATAGAATAGAATAGTTCTATTGGCCAATTGTGATTGGACGTGCAATGAATTTGCCTCATTTATCACATAAGCTCTCTGTGTATAGACAAACAACACAGTGATAATCATAATATACCAATAGGAGAAGCTAATAGGAAAGATGAGAAGGATATTAATAATATAGCCTTACTACATACGTAAATCTATTTAGAACTAAGACAGTATTGTGGGAATTAGGTGTTCAACAGATGGCATGGGGGAAAAACTGCCTTTGTGTCTAGTTGTTTTGACATGCCATGCCCTTTAATGGCACCCTGAAAGGAGGAGTTAAACAGTTTATGTCCAGGATTTGCGGGATCATGCAGTATACAGGCCTCCATGAAGGCAGATTGATTGTAATAGTTTTTTTCTGCAGTCCTAACTATCCGTTGAAGTTGTACCTGCCTTGTTTGATTGCTGTACCAAACCAGACAGTTATAGAAGTACAAATGACAGACTCAATAATTCTGTCGCTAATATTCTATTGTTGAGATTGCTGAAGAGTAAAAAATTGGCAGCAGCAATTAATGCATATATATAAAGAATAGAGAGTAATTGACTCTACTAACTTTTCTTTGTGTCTCTGTATGCACAGAAAGAAAGTTCGGAGAATCGCATAAAGGGATTATATGAGCAATGGAAGTTATTATTTTTCCTACTTTCTTTAAATCACTTTTTTTTAAAAAAAGTAGCTTATTCACTTAAAAATAAAATAAATATGTAGTTTAAAGATTAGAAGAGCAACATCTATTTATTCTGTGCATAACACTGAGCCTCTTTGTTGATTACACCAGAGCCAAAAGTAATCACTTGTGTCTTTCACACATGTTCTGCCAGTACCAGATGGCATCCTAAACAGCAGCAGTAAATATATTTTCCATTTCACTCCTTGCACAAACAAGGCAAATAACTTTTTCTCAATGATCTTAACAAAAAACAAAGAATCTTACGACTCCCACTTTCAACAGTGAGAACTGTTTTCCAAGAGAGGCAATAGCAAAACAAGCTTATAGCTCACGGTATTTGCCACTTGTGTATGTATTATTTACACAGAGAAAGAGAGAGAGATTTTGTATCACATTTTAATGTAACCTTAATTTTAAAGCAAACCAGAATAATTCAGGGTACATTTTCTTTTACTTGCCTCAGGTTAGATTAAAATATGTACATGAAAGTCCAACCCTGATTTACCATTCTGCAACTTCTTCAAATAAATAGTGTAACAGAACAATAAAACAAATAAAACTTTGTTTTGCATTAAGCGCGGTAATGGAACAGGACAAAGCAAGAAGATTATCTGCAGTGATTGACAGGCTTGTCCTCAATTGAAGAATCAGGCCAATATCATTTACCGCAAACACAGTAGCTCAGAAAATAGCAACCCAGGAGAGAGAACCTAAATTTTACAATTCATTCCATTCATTTTATTAACATTTCTCTTATCTTTTAGGAATTGTATGACCGTGATTTGTGTGCTGTTTTAGCTAATAGATTGGTTTAAGGCTGTTCTCATTTACTGAATAGTAAACAACAGCAACAAGCTAATCTTTTCACCTAGGCCTGGCATATGTGTGCTATTTTGGAAGCTGTGGTTTCATCCCTCAAAGTGGGTCATTTAGCCTGCCCTCTGCATCACTCTATAATCCCCTCATCATGGAGGATTTAAAATAAGTAATTCTGATTTCTTTGTGGTTGTGTTTTCACAAGTCAGCAGATTTGGTCAGAAAATAAATCAAATGAAATACTATGCATGAGAAGCACGTCATGAGACGCCTACTCAGATGAGAAGTGCCTGTTTGACATTGTCTTAGGTATTGTGGAATTTTCTGGGAGGCTGTTGCATTTGCCCTCAACCCAACCCCCCAAAAGCGAGTGACCTGCTGACATTAATATCCTCTGCCATGAAATTGGGGTGGTGTCATTCCCTTCCTTTTTACCATCGCGTGACTCCAACTTTGCAGGGCCATTCGAAGACTTGGTCTCTGGTTGTCACCAGAGTTAAATTTCTATTAATATCTCATCTGTGTTTGGATGGCATGGCATGGCATGGCTGGCTGAGAAGTTAATTTAGTGGAAGTATACATTAGGTTGTTTTAAGAATAATCCTCTTCAGCCCCAGGGCTGATTGGGTTTAGCGGTTCAAATAAAACATCACTTTTTCTTCCAGAGAGTTAGAAGTGCTATGCAAATGGAGTCTCTCAAAATGCTGGAGGTGATATGTATCATTAAACCAGGCAAACATAAAATCTAGTGTAACTATTCCCTCAGTGTCTTGAGGGCAAGCAATGGAATATACATACCAGCAATAGTATGTGTGTCCGAGTGTATGTTTGAGATGTTTCAGTTTGCACTATAAGGTTGCAACTGTGTGACTTAGGGAGTTTTCCACATTGCATCCTTAAATTACTTTAGTTCCTTTCATAAATCTTCTGGATTTATGAATTTATTTTAAATAACTTTATGGATTTTAATCCCTTCCTCTGACTTGGCCCTGGTAATGTCCTCAAGTATTTTTTGGATCATGATATTAATTGATAATTAGTTCAGAATCTGTAATATTGCTAGTAGTAGAAGGTAAAGATTTTAGAGTCATAGCTGCATTTTATGATTTAAGGGCTACACACACACACACATAAAATACAGTACATTCTCACACATGCACCATCTGAATTTGACCAAGTGAATGCTTTATTCTGTTAAATGGAGCATCAAATGGATACAATTCAGCATTTATTCTTGAAGAGCACAGTATTCAGTATGATGCATTAATGGAAGTCTTTATAGATTATTTCCTGTGTGATGGAGATACAGATAAATCCTTATCTGAACTGCATTTAAGCTCCACAATTAAAGGTCCTTCAATTCCATAGAAAGCTATCTTGTCACGGCCTATTAAAATTCTGTAAAATTGATAATGTGCTCTTTGTAGGGACTGCCTTGTAGCAAATATTTATGATTATAAAAAGTTGCAACCAGATTCTGAATTCTTCAAACAACTATTTACACAATCTTATCATTTTGGACTGGTCAAGCTTTAAGCAAAAGGAAATTGTATGTGTTCTCAAATATATGAAGATAAGAATTTCATACGATTTTTATAGTGGAGAAAGAAGACAATAGAAAATATTATGCATGTAAGTGTTACATAATTGGCCTCACTAACATTCTCTTTAAAAAGTGGACATATTAAGTGTCATTTTTCTAAAAATACAGGACATGAATATCATACCAGCTTTCTCTCTGATATGAATATCATACCAGATTTGGAATTTGTAATAAAAAGTCACCTACCCAATGAAACAAGCAAAATAATAATAGCATTTATACCTGCTACACAATTCAGAGTAAAATAAATTTGTAAGTCCTATTTCTAACTCATTAAGATTCTTGATAGATGAAAACAAATGACTCAATTTTTTAAACTTTTAAAGTTGTTGATGTTTAAAGTAGAAATGATTTAATCCATTTTATCAGTACTCCAGGTTTACCTAATAGTAACAGGGAAGCAAAATTATAGCTTTTAAAATTTTTCATAAATCAGTGCTTTTTATCATATAATTAAACATTGCAGCTGATTTGTTCTGAACATTAACATGAAATAAGAATTTTGTTTCAAAACAGACAATTATATTGAATCAAAAATTATATTTTGCTCACCGTAAAAGTTTGTGTTCTCAAGGACTGTCTTATGTCCATCTGAATAAAAAAAATACTTTATTGTACTTTTCTGCTATTTTTTTAAAAAAATAATCAAGTTATATTGAAATTACTTAAAAATGTTTTAAGATTTTCTAAGCATGTACTTACAAAGATGGTTTAGAAAGAATAAAATAGTTTGGATAAAGATTAATTTAGGGAATGGACTGAAAAATAAATTGATCACATTTTGAAATGAGATTGTAATCCTGAATTTAGAAGTAGTATGATCAATAAATATATTCTGAGTTCTGCTAGTGATATAAAAGAAATAAGCAAAGAATGAAGTGCTTTTGACTGCCACTCTAAATTAATAGCTTCAAATCCTATGTTTTGTAATCACTGGACATATCAGACATAAATTTCCATGGGAGAAAATAGATAGCTCTTATTCCCTGTTCATTCTTTTCAAAATGAATTGCCTTGTTTTCTTCTTTGGCTCTGCTAAGAATCCATGTTGGTTTATTTGTGGCTTATATTCAGAAACTTGATTATATACTTAAGAACTTTCCACATTCTAGCCTTAACTCTTATGGATAAACCAGCCAGCAGTGAAGCTGATCGAAGAAATAAATCTGCAGATTTAAATATCTTTCTCCTTTTTTGGACATTAGGATGATGATGTCATTTTCTTTCCAGACTGTGTTTATGATACATTGGATGGGTTTCCTTGCTTCTTTACCTGTTGTGAGCTGGTAAAAAAAATAATAGCAACAACCTCATTCCCTCATTGTTTTACCTTTTTAATGAATTCTTTACTTGGGCTAGATAGACAAAGTGACAGAACCCTTATTGATTTTAACTTGTGGTTGAAGAAAGATCTATTTAATGATCTTGTAGAAAGAAAGCTCAGTTTTTCAGGATTCAGTTGGGGAAGTTGTTAAAATCAATTGACATAAAGGGCAATGATCAGAGCTAAAAGGTTCCTGCCACAGTGCATGGTAGCCAGTTGGAGGGCTGTTACTATGAAATGGAGCATGGCAGGTGAACATGACAGCACCAGTCAAGCCAGCAGGAATCAGGAAAGATTAGTTTTGGCACATGACTGGAAAAAATAGGCACAACTTCCCTCCCCAGAGGGTGCGGGAGGGTAGGTAAAGAATGAATTATTGAGCCCACAATTGAATCCAAACATTCTGTTCTTAAGTGAGACATTTGTTAAGTGAGTTATGACCTTTCTTGCCACAGTTGTTAAGTGAATCACTGCAGTTGGTAACTTAGTAACCCGGTTGTTAAGTAAATCGGACTTTCCCCATTGACTTTGCTTGCCAAAAGGTTGCAAAAGGGGAACCCAGCCTTGGTCATAAGTGTGAACCACTTGACAAGCATCTGAATTTTGATCACATGATCACGAGGATGCTGCAAAGGTTGTAACTATGAAAAATGGTACTTTTTTCAGTGCCGTTGTAAATTTGAACGGTCACTAAATGAACTGTTGAAAGTCGAGGACTACCTGTATATGTTCATGCCCTTGAGAAACAGCCAGTGGTCAGTTCTAGTGGTATGGAAACTTGGTCATGTAGATCATACTTTATTATCTGGAATTCAGAGTAAAAATTAATAGGAGGGAGCCACGGCAGCATAGTGGTTAGAGTGTAGTACTGCAGGCTATTTCTGCTGACTGCTGTCTGCCTGCAATTTGGCAGTTCAAATCTCACCAGGCTCAAGATTGACTCAGCCTTCCATCCTTCCGAGGTGAGTAAAATGAGAACCCAGATTGTTGGGGGCAATATGCTGACTCTATAAACCTCTTAGAGAGGGCTGTAAAAGCACTGTGAAGCGGTATATAAATCTAAGAGCTATTGCTATTGAATATAATCCCTGAAGGATTATATAATCCTGTCTTTGGTTTATTAATTAGCATAAACCATAGATAAAAAGTTGGGTTAGTCTCTGGTAGTAAAAAAAACCCAAACAAACAAAACAAACAAAAACAAAACAAAAAAACCAAGACTGATGAGTTTCTCTAATGAATACACTTTATTAAAATGCACAAATTTGTAGGCTGTATCCTTCTGATTTGTTTCTTAGTATAGAGGAACTATTACAAGTGAAGAGAAAAAAAGATAGGAAGTAATACAAATTGCATTCAAAAACACCAAGCATGTACCATATTCGTATTAGAGGGCAGAAAAGTCTAGCACATTATAATAAAGAAAATATATCATTCAGCCAAAATTCTCTGGGGAGAAAAGTGAAAAAAAAAACCCTTCTAACAATGCTAATGATTAGCATTAGCAATAACATAGATTCTGAATATAAGAACCACAGTGACATATTGCTGTTGAACTTCTGCTATTGTTTGAGTTTCAGAAAGGACTTACCAAGTATTTGATTTTTTTTTAAAAAAATAGTTTGTGTTTTAATTTTTATGCCTTTAATAGTTTATTGATCTTTTCACTTTTTTCAAATCGTTAAATGATTTTTTTACAGAAATACATTTAAACAAATAAATAAAAACCACAAACTTGGGAAACTGCAAATCAGAAATATGCAGAATTAACCAAAATGGGAATCTTTTTAAGTATTTGAGAGATAATACTGGAGGCCTTCTCCAATTAAAAGTCTTTCTTGAAATTCTTACCACCGCATAGCTGTGCTCAATGGACCAAACAAGAAAGTAAGTAAATTGGGAATTGCTTAGCCCTCTGATATGGAGAGAAGAGCCTTAACACATTGATAAGAAGATAACTATCCACATCACTGACCTTAAAATCAAAATGACAGTGATGATATGGTCACTTTTAGGAAGGGTAAGGGTCAACAAAAATGGGTGTCAGTCAAATAATGTATTATCAATAGCTTCTTTTTGAGCCCCCCCCCCCCAAATTACTATAACTTCCTCCATCAAAAAACAAAGAAGCAGAAGAAAGCTAAGAAGAAACAAAAACATACAGAAGGTATATTTACAGATATACATGCATACCTACATAGGCCATGATTCATTACAGTCACCCATATCATGTTAAACTGTTCTAGAAACAACTAAATAATCCAAGCCATATGTTGGTTTTTTTTCAGATGCTGAACAGTAAATCTTTGGTTATAAATCCATTTTCTTTGTCCAAAGGCCAAATCACATAGACAAATGTATAGAGAATATGCACATTTGAAAATACTAAATTTCAACTTTGAGCTAATACATGTTAGTGCTTCTTAATAATATATTTAATTAAAACATTAATTTCAGTGAATCCCCAACAACATAAATGCAACAAGACATTTCTGAAGTAATATTTCTTGCTGAAAAGGCTGAAATCTAAACATGTATTGAATTGCTTGTGTTTGTTTGTTTAACATATCTTTTTTATTGGCTTTAAGTAAAACAAGAGAAAAAAAGAGAAAAAGAAGAAAAAACATAATACACATAGTTAAATGATTTTCAAAACTAAAAACAAAACAAAATAAAAAAGATTAATAAGAAATCATTATAAACTGCATTCTTTAGAATGAGTATTGCACGCTGCTTACTGATGATTTAGTTCAGCAGTTTGATTCTCACTGGCTTAAGGTTGACTCAGCCGTCCATCCTTCCGAGGTGAGTAAAATGAAGACCCAGTTTGTTGGAGGCAAGAGACTGACTCTGTAAACCACTTAGAGAGGCTATAAAGTTCTGTGAAGCAGTATATAAGTCTTAAGTGCTATTGCTATTCTTTTTGCCAATAGCTTTTAAGAGTGATTTGACCAGGAAATTACTATAGATAGAAGGCCTGTAATATACATATTAGTGCTTTGTTTATATATAAATGGCAAATATCCAGTGTGCCTCAAAAGTGGTTTTTTTAAAAAGCTTTGGGATTTTTTTCCCTTTTTGAAAGTTTCATCTCTATTTCTAAGGCTTTTTATCTTAAGGTGTACTTTGGCAACTTTTAGAATTTTTTAGTACATCATACAATCTTTAACTTTAAAAATCAAACACTTATTTTAACATATGTTTAATACATTTAATGGGAAATACTGATATTTTTGATATTGTCAACATTGGTTGGACTTACAAAAAAAATTGGTTTTCATACAGACCCTTTTTATAATGACATATGCAAGTTATGCCTCTTTATAAAGTACATTTGTTTTTGTAAATAATACAGTTTTGGGGAAGAAATAAGAAATGTTAAAATAAATGGTCTGTTGGCATTGTAATTTTTTAATTCTCTTACTTGTTGGGTGTCAGGAAGAAAGTGGCTTAAAGAGAAGGCGGCCACATTTCTCCCACTGAATTAAGTAGTTCTTTCTTCTAATTTCACCTGTAAATTATGTTCTCTTTGATCCTGTTTTCAAAGTATTAAAAGAAAAGTAGGGTTATAGGTGACCACCCCTCTCTATTTTGGAGGTTTTCAGGAAGAGAGGTTTCATTGTTCATTTGAGAGAATTAAAATTCTCCATGGATGCATATTTGTTCTATGGAGGGTCAAAGAACTATGTTCAGCTAAGCACAGTTATTGTCTTTTTTCTTTCTTCAAACTTCAAACTTCTCCATCATCACAGGTTGGGACGGGTTGCAGAACAATTTCTATCACTCTTCACTTTCTGTTCCGAATGCATTATCAGCTTCGCTCACTGTTCTATTCACTGGCCTATTATGAAAATGAAAATGAGATATCTTCACATTTCTCAATCTAACTGTTGAACACAAAGGAATTGTTAACATCTAGGCTCTTGTGGAGTGAGCCATTCAAACAAATACATGGGATGCATATCCTAGAACTATCTTTGAGCTCTGCAGTGATTCAGCCCATTGGACTTTCTTAGGCAGGAAATGCTATTAAAGTTGTCTTGCTTGATCCAATATTTGCTTGAGTTAACATGGATATCCAGGTCGTAATAATGTTCAGTGCATTCTTTAGTTCTAACTTACTGTCTTGATTCTCATTTTCTACCACGATTTCTGGCTCCAGATTAGGCAGAACTACAGAGATACATGATTCATTCTTTGTTCCTTGGTTGCAGTACTGCATTTTAGCTATATCCCACAAACATTGTTTAGTGCCAAATTCAAGAAGCACCACAGGTAGTCCTCACTTAACGACAAGAATTAGGTCTAGCATTTTGGTTGTAAATTGTTATAGTTGTTAAATAGGTCACCATGTTAAATGGTGGTATGTTAAATGTTAGTTGTTAAATGAACCATATGATCATTCAGCAAGTCTCTTTGTGGTTAAGTGGATCCATTTTCCTGAATGGGTGCTTTTTATAGGAAACCACCAAAAGTGGTTGGAAAGTGTTGGAAATTGGCAAAAAAAAAAAAAAATGCTGGAAATTGTGGTCATATAACTACTTGAAACATGATCACATGACCTTGGGGCTGGTGCAGCAGTCATAACTTTGAGGACAGGTCATAAGCAACTTTTTTGTCTTTTTCATAACTTAAAATTATTATTAACCGGTAGTTTGTATGTCTAAATTTATGAGAATTATCATATAGTATCTTTAACTCCAGATTTTACCTGACCCTGTTCCTATGTGGTATAGTTCTGAATCTTTAAAACTTGGATATACTCTTCTGCAAGTGTAGAACTGCTCTGAACAAAATTCTTCCTCTTTTAATATCACAATAAGTGAATTTTCTTTCAGAATAGTGTCTTATAATTCTCACGTTGAGAAATTTTAATAGATTTCTTAATTCATAAATGTACTAAATTCTCTCTCTCTCTCTCTCTCTCTCTCTCTCTCTCTCTCTCTCTCTCTCTCTCTCTCTCTCTCTCTCTCTCTCTCTCTCTCCCCTCTCCCTCCCTCCCTCCCTCCCTCCTTTATGTATCTGGCTTCCGTCTGATAACATAGGAATTCATATATTTGAATGTCTCTATTTTGTCCTTAATTTATTACTTGGCTAACAATTTAAACTAATAACGTTTATTCTACTATGGACAAAATCATTATCGTTGTTGTTGTTCATCGCATAGTCAGCCAGATGTTCAGACTTGATTTGACATTTTTGTCTACCTATCGAGTCCTTTCCAAAAACCTGGGACAGGCAGATGTGGATGTTTTAAGTTGTTACACATATTGTCATAGGATGGAATTTGTTCTGAGTAGAGATATCTTTTGCAATTGACTGATGGTGAATTTGTTAATGCCGATGGTATTCAAGTGGTGTTCCAGTTGTTTTGGGATTGCACCCAAGGCTCCTCTTACTGTTGGGACTATTACCTTTGCTTGCTTCTGCCAGTCATTCTATTTGCAGGTCTTTGTATTTTGTGAACTTCTCCAGTTCTTTCTCTTCTACTCTGCTATGTCCAGATACTGCCACATCCCCTGTCCAGACTTTTTAGTCTGTCTTATCAATAGTTATTAAGTCTGTGGTGTTGTGTGACAGGTTGCCTGTCTGTTATTATTATTATTGTTGTTGTTGTTGTTGCTGTTGTTTCTATTTTAGCAATAAAATAATGTGGATTTATGGTTACTTTTTAATATCCGTCCAGATATGTAACCGGTTTGCATGATAAGTTTCCTAACTAATCTGGAAGCCTATTTAATAGATTCAGTTTTAGATTCAGTTATTAAAAAATACTTCAGAGTACACAGGGGTGTAAAGGCACCACATGATTCCAGGAAAACATAATGGGTCCTCAGAAGAGCTATTTAATTGTGATCCTATGGATCCCAAAGCATTTTTAAAAAATTTTGGACTCCTCTGACTCAGTGGTGGGATTCAAATTTTTTTACTACTGGTTCTGTGGGCGTGGCTCGGCTTGGTGGGTGTGGCTTAGTGGGTGTGGCAGGAGAAGGATACTGTAAAATCTCCATTCCCTCCCCAGTCCAGCAGAAGGTTACTGCAAAATCCCCATTTCCTCCAGATCAGCTGGGACTCGGGAGACAGAGAATAGATGGAGGCAGGGCCAGTCAGAGGTGGTATTTACCGGTTCTCCAAACTACTCAAAATTTCCCCTACCGGTTCTCCAGAACTGGTCAGAGCCTGCTGAATACTACCTCTGCTCTGACTCCAAAGAGACTTTTTGATCTAGGAAGTTGTTAGCCTCAGGAACTGGCAGTGATTCAACCTTCTGAGTTTGACTCAGCAGATAATCAGCAGGAACAGATTGAGAGAAATCAGGTGACAAGGAACCAGATCCTCACCAGGCACCTATTTGTAGAACTTCAGAGATATTCCCAAAGATGATCTTCACTGCTTCTTCAGAAGCAAAGGTTTATAACTGAGCCACACTGATGTCTGGCTGATGTAAGAATAACTACCAGTGATAGCCCTTCCATTGGAAACAATCTCAGATTTTGTTTCTTAGCTTCCTGCTTTGCTTTGCTCTGCTCATTGATTCTTCTTGGGGCAACTGAATAACCTCCTTGGTGTTTTGACCTCAAATGGACAACATTTGCCTCTTTCTTACTGCCATACCTATTTCCTTAAACTTGCACTTCATTTATCTCCTATGGCTTTGCTCCTGAATGCACTCTAAATTAACCATGCTGTCCCTGCCTATCAGACAAGATGTCACTTCCTTTTATTTTTTTTTCTAGAGTATATGTATGTCTGCACAGTTGGCATTTTGCCTGTCTCTGTAATTGACTGCAGTACTACTCAACAGTAAACCACTTGTAAATCAACAGAGCATGCCTAAAACAAGACACTTTTGAGAAATAAATCTGAAGCTTTGTATTGCTCTGATCAAAGTAGTATTTTTTTTAAAAAAAGTTCATTTATTTGATTTCTCCTTTGTATCAGAAAAAGATATTAGAATACCAATTTAAAGTGTGTTGAATGTTAAATTAAAAGGTAATGCAATCCCTCTCTTACTCTCTAATAAGAGAGAACGATATTACTTTTTAATTTAATGTTCAACACACTTCTTTTTTTTTTTTTTATTGAAAAAGTTTTACATTACATTTTATAATATAAAACCCCCCCCTTCCCCCTCCCCTTCCCCCCCCCATCCTATCCCTTCTATCCCTCCCCCCTCCCTTGACTTCCGCTATTTGACAAACATTAATCTTATCATATTCAACATTCTTTAAAGGCGAGATCCCTTTGCAAAGAAATTAACTATTAACACTTCACTAACATTCACATACTTATAAATCTAAATATATTAGATTAAGACAATTTAGCTAAATAAGCTTAATACATTCTCTTTAAAATTAAATCTATACCTCAGTTATATACTCTTCATTTTAATAATAATAATTAACCATATAACTATACCTTTCATACAATTATTTAAGTATACTAACATTTAGTGATCTTAAATTTTAAACTCTACATCTATTATAAATTCTTCAGTTTAATAATAATAATAAACCACGTAACTATCCATACATTTACTTAAATACATTCTAACTCTAATTCAACTGAGCACTATTTGAAATTTCTTGCTTTGATATTTCTTCTTCATATAATCAACCCATTTCCTCCATTCCTTGACAAAAGCTTCATGGGTCCTTTCCTTTAGGTATGCAGAAATTTTTGCCATCTCTGCCAGATTAGACATCTTCAATATCCATTCCTCTATGGTAGGCACTTTGTCTTTCTTCCAATATTGACCTATCAGTAATCTGGCTGCAGAAATCATATACAATATTAACCTAGTATCAATTACTGAAAAACCCTTGACTATTCCCAACAAAAAGAACTGAGGAGAAAACTCCAACTTCTTCTTCAAAATGTTCTGCATCACCCACCAAAGTTTAATCCAAAATGGTTTCAACTTCCTGCATGTCCACCAAATATGAAAATATGTTGCATCCAAACAATCACACCTCCAACATTTGGGTTGAACATTTGGATACATACATGATAATTTTTTGGGATCTAAATGCCATCTATAGAACATTTTATAAAAATTTTCCCTTAGGTTCTGTGCTTGCGTGAATTTAACGTTCTGGACCCAGATCTTTTCCCATGTTTCTAACATTACTGGTTGATCAAAATTCTGTGCCCATTTAATCATGCAGTCTTTAACTAACTCCCCCTCTGAATCTCTCTCCAACAGTAAATTGTACAATCGTTTAATATGCATCGGTCCTTTACATTTTATCTGAGTCATCAAGTCCTCTTCATGTAGCATTAGTCCAATTTTCTGATCTTCTCTCCATCTCGCTTGAAGTTGAAAGTACTGCAACCAAGTTAAATTGACTCCATCTTCCAACAGAGTATTCCAAGACTTCAAACACCAACTGCCCCCATCAATAAAAAGTATCTCTTTGTACAACAACCCCCCGAGTGACTTTATTTTTGGCAAAATATGCCCAAGATCCAACCACAAAGGTATTTTGTAATCCAATTGAAATTGGTGCTTCTTCCAAACTCTCAGCAAAGCGTGTCTTAAAATATGCCTATTAAATACACTGTCTCTCTTATCTTCATAAAGTAGATATGCATGCCATCCAAATTGCAAATCATGGCCTTCTATGTTCAAAATATCTCTTTTGGTTATTCCAATCCAATCTCCGACCTGTATCAATGCTGCTGCTTCATAATATAAACGTAGATTTGGAACTTTAAGGCCACCACGTTCACGTACATCTTGCATAATCTTAAATTTAACTCTTGGTTTTTTCCCACTCCAAATAAATTTATTTAAGCCTGCTTGCCAGTCCATCAGATATTTATCATTTTTAAGCACCGGAATCATTTGAAACAGAAACAGAAATCTAGGTAGAACATTCATCTTAACAGCTGCAATTCTACCAAGCAGAGAAAGTTGCAGTTTTTTCCATGTATCAAGATCTTTTTGAATCTTATGCCAAAGTTCTTCATAATTATTTTGAAAGAGTTTTTTATTAGATGCTGCAACTTGAACCCCTAAATATTTCACCTTTGTAGCTATTTCAAAGCCTGCCACCCTTTCAAGCTCTTTCCTTTGTGGTTCCAACATGTTTTTAACTATCATCTTAGTCTTTTTCTGGTTCAGGCTAAAACCTGAAACCAGACCGTATTCCTCTATAATATTTTTCATCTGTATGATAGATTCCAAAGGTCGTGTTAGGGTAACAATCAGATCATCTGCAAATGCCTTTGTTCTGTAATCTATTTGCCTTACAACTATTCCACTCATTTTGTCCGAGTCCCGTAGAGCATTCAGCAGCACTTCTAGCGTCAAAATAAACAATAGTGGAGATAATGGGCAGCCTTGTCTTGTCCCTTTCTGTATATTAAAATTAGTAGTCAAACTGCCATTAATAATAATCTGTGCTGTCTGTTCTTGATAAATTGCCGAGATTGCTTGTATAAACTGATCTCCAAAATTCATCTTATGCAAAATCTTTTTTAGAAAATCCCAGTTGACTCGATCAAAGGCTTTCTCCGCATCCAAAAACACCAGCACCGCAGAGATCTGTTTCTTTTCATCAAGATATTCCAACAAATCTATGAGTTGCCTAACATTGTCTTTCATGTATCTGCCTTCTATAAAACCAGCTTGGTCTTCATGAATCACATCTTGAATAACTGGCATCAATCTGTTGGCTAATACTTTAGCAAAAATTTTATAGTCCGTATTCAGGAGAGATATTGGTCTAAAATTTTCAGGTATAGCAGAGTCTTCTTCTTTAGGTATCAATGATATAAAAGCCGTCTTCCACGAGGGAGGTATTTTTCCCCCCTGTTGAATATTACAAAACAAGTCTTTAAGAGGCTCTATCAGTTCCTCTTGCAAGGTCTTGTAAAAAACTGCTGTCAAACCATCTGTCCCAGGAGCTTTAGATAATTTCAATTGTTTTATTGCATATGAAATCTCTTCCAATGTTATAGGTCGCTCCAGTCTGTCACTTTGTGTGCTAGAAATTTTTGTAACTCTCTTCTTGTGCAAATATTCATCGATAAGATCTTCTTTAACTTTATCGGCTTGATACAATTTCGAATAATAGGTTAAAAAAGCTTGATGTATTAAGTTTTGCTGATGTATTCGTTTCCCTTTATACTCAATAGCATTTATCATACGTGAATTTTGCTGTTTCCTCAAAGTATAAGCCAACCATCTGCCAGGTTTATTAGCGTTACAAAAAGTATTATGTTTAGCATACTGCAGATTAGTTGCTGTTTGTTCAGCCATCAGCATTTGAAATTGATCTTTCAGGAGTTTTATAGTTAACAATACCTTTTCGTCAGTCGGATTCTTAATGAGCAATTGTTCTTTATCCTTTATCTCCGTCTCCAAGTCCAATCTCGACTTCTGTCGAATTATTTTATGTCTAGAATTCATATGTATCAGTGCACCCCTCATATAGGCCTTACATGCATCCCAAACTATCTCGATGGGTGTACCTTTATTCAAATTAATATAAAAAAATTCTTTAATTTGTTCCTTTAGCTCCTTAATATACTTTTCATGTCTGAAGATATTCTCATTCATACGCCAAGATCTCCTTTCTCTCTTGCCTGGGTTCATCTCAATCCAGACTGGACTGTGATCTGTTAAAGTTCTAGGAAGAATTTTTGTTTTTGTCACTACATTAAGTAAATCAGTAGTAGCCAGCATAAAATCAATTCTCGAGAAAGATTTATGTCTATCTGAAAAGAAAGTAAAATCCAATTCATCTGGATGATGAATTCTCCAAACATCCTTCAACTCTAATTCTTCTTTCATGGCAAAAAAGGTCTGTGGTAACTTATTCCCTTTCTTGGCCGATGTCTTTTTATCCAATATTACATCAATCACCCCGTTCCAATCTCCCATGATCAAGAAAGATTTGTAATTCCACTGCAAAATTTTCTCATTCAACATCTTATAAAAACTTTCCTGTTGCTGGTTCGGGGCGTAGATGCCAATTAAAAGCACTTCAACATTCTGTACAGTTATTACGACAGCAACATATCTCCCCTCATCGTCCGCTTCTATAAGTTTAGCTGGTATTCTTTTAGCAATGTAGAAGACAAGTCCATTTCTTTTGGCCCCACTAGAAGATATAAATTGTAATCCAATTTTTGAGATTAAAAGCTTCTGGTCCTGGGTTCTTATATGAGTTTCCTGTAAGCAGACAACATCATTATTATATTGTTTTAGATAGTGAAATATTTTTCTTCTTTTCTGCGGTGAATTCAAACCATTCACATTCCAAGATAAAATTTTAAGTATCATTTTGACGATGGCTGAAGCTCTCGAAGCAATTCGCGAAGAGTTCCCGCAACCGCCGACGTCTTCGGTCTTGCTCCTCCCACAGCTTCTGAGTATAACTTTTTCCCATTCGCTTCCTTCACCTCCTGTGGTGTCTTCTCCCGATATGTTTCCAATCGTTGTTTCCCTGCCGCTCTGGTTATACGTTGGTTCTGGGGTTCTTGCATCAGTAAATCCAAATCCGGTTCCACCTCTCTTGTGGCTCTGGATTGCTTTGGTTTCACCTCAGGGATATCTATTAATGAATCTTCTAATACCCCTCCTACTGCACCTAGAATTTCCTCCCTTGGGGCTTCTTGACCTTCCTTTAACAGTCCCTGTTGAAAAACCTGCTCAACTGAGATATCTTCAATAGGTATAAGTGTAGAAGAGCGAGGTGAAGGAACTTTTTTCAACACATTGTTATAGAACTGTTCCGCCTTCTCCACCGAATTGATACGATATCTCACATCTTCAAATCTTAAAACAATACCAACAGGGACATCCCACCTAAATGGAATCTGACGCCGCTTCAACTCATTCACAAGGAAACCAAAGTCTTTCCGGTCTCTTAACATCTTTGGTGGTAATTCTTTGAAAACCCCAATTTGATTGCCACCATGTAGAAGCGTAGACTGAAAAGAGTATTGCAAAATGTCATTTCTCAATTTCCTCTCAGTAAAATAAATTACAACATCTCTTGGCAAATTTCTCTGTTTTGCAATGCGTGAGTTGGCTCTATACAGCTTGTCTATTCTATTATCCACCACCTCTGGTTCAACTTTCAAAATCTTCGCCAACACCTCCACACAGGTTGCCCTCAGGTTTTCACGATTATGTTCTCTTAGGCCTCTTAATCTTAGAGCAAATTCCATATTTCGAAATTGTAGCATGGTAATCTCCTCTTCAAACCTCTGGCTTTGCACCCCCACCTTAAACATCTGTTCTTTTACTTCCTTTTTGTTTGCTTCAACTTCAAGATTTAAGTCCTCCACTTTTTTCTCAATCGCCAGTAAAGCATCAGTAAGAACCGTGGCTACTTTAGTTACACTCTGCTGTAATCCTTCAGTTTTTTCTTCCACCAGCTCCTTAACTTCCCCCACCACTGTTTTCATTTCTTTTTGATTTTTATTCAACCTTTCATCCAATTTACTCATTTCCTAACTAATCCTAACTAATATCCTAACTAATCTGGAAGCCTATTTAATAGATTCAGTTTTAGATTCAGTTATTAAAAAATACTTCAGAGTACACAGGGGTGTAAAGGCACCACATGATTCCAGGAAAACATAATGGGTCCTCAGAAGAGCTATTTAATTGTGATCCTATGGATCCCAAAGCATTTTTAAAAAATTTTGGACTCCTCTGACTCAGTGGTGGGATTCAAATTTTTTTACTACTGGTTCTGTGGGCGTGGCTCGGCTTGGTGGGTGTGGCTTAGTGGGTGTGGCAGGAGAAGGATACTGTAAAATCTCCATTCCCTCCCCAGTCCAGCAGAAGGTTACTGCAAAATCCCCATTTCCTCCAGATCAGCTGGGACTCGGGAGACAGAGAATAGATGGAGGCAGGGCCAGTCAGAGGTGGTATTTACCGGTTCTCCAAACTACTCAAAATTTCCCCTACCGGTTCTCCAGAACTGGTCAGAGCCTGCTGAATACTACCTCTGCTCTGACTCCAAAGAGACTTTTTGATCTAGGAAGTTGTTAGCCTCAGGAACTGGCAGTGATTCAACCTTCTGAGTTTGACTCAGCAGATAATCAGCAGGAACAGATTGAGAGAAATCAGGTGACAAGGAACCAGATCCTCACCAGGCACCTATTTGTAGAACTTCAGAGATATTCCCAAAGATGATCTTCACTGCTTCTTCAGAAGCAAAGGTTTATAACTGAGCCACACTGATGTCTGGCTGATGTAAGAATAACTACCAGTGATAGCCCTTCCATTGGAAACAATCTCAGATTTTGTTTCTTAGCTTCCTGCTTTGCTTTGCTCTGCTCATTGATTCTTCTTGGGGCAACTGAATAACCTCCTTGGTGTTTTGACCTCAAATGGACAACATTTGCCTCTTTCTTACTGCCATACCTATTTCCTTAAACTTGCACTTCATTTATCTCCTATGGCTTTGCTCCTGAATGCACTCTAAATTAACCATGCTGTCCCTGCCTATCAGACAAGATGTCACTTCCTTTTATTTTTTTTTCTAGAGTATATGTATGTCTGCACAGTTGGCATTTTGCCTGTCTCTGTAATTGACTGCAGTACTACTCAACAGTAAACCACTTGTAAATCAACAGAGCATGCCTAAAACAAGACACTTTTGAGAAATAAATCTGAAGCTTTGTATTGCTCTGATCAAAGTAGTATTTTTTTTAAAAAAAGTTCATTTATTTGATTTCTCCTTTGTATCAGAAAAAGATATTAGAATACCAATTTAAAGTGTGTTGAATGTTAAATTAAAAGGTAATGCAATCCCTCTCTTACTCTCTAATAAGAGAGAACGATATTACTTTTTAATTTAATGTTCAACACACTTCTTGATCTTCTGTTGCTAGTATCATAGGGTTTGTAAACCTTTTATCACTTCCAAAATATTTCTTCAATTTTGGGGTGGGAGTTTAAAAAGAGCAAAAGCACTATAAAAATAGGGATAGAGGGTGTAATTCATTCATAAGCTTTTTATAGGCCAGATATGGCATACCTATTAATATGCTGTCACGGATATTGTTTTCAAGACGTGAATGAGTTCAAGAAAAATTATTCCAGAAATCAATTTTCTAGAAGAAATGAAATTTACTTATTTCATTATTAAATTTATGTCCAGATGCTGGTTGTAGCCCCTCTTCAAAAGCAATAGCACCTAGACTTATATACCATTTCATTCTGTTTTATAGCAGTCCCTAAGTGGTTTAAAGAGTCAGCATATTGCCCTTAACAATCTGGGTCCTCATTTTCTAGCCTTGAAAGGATGGAAGGCTGAGTCAACCTTGAGCTGGTCAGGATCGGACTCCTGACAGTGGGCAGAGTCAGCCTGCATTACTGCATGCTAACCACTGTACCACCATGGCTCCTAAAAAAGGAGCATTCTTCTGAAGATGCCATTAGCAAATCTTCAGAAGAATGCTCTTCTGAATATCATCATCTCTATAGTGACTATAATATCATCATCTCGATAGTGACTATAAAACCAGAAAATTTAGGAGGAACAAAGAGCCTTCAACCCAAAGAGTTCTAGATTGTATAACTTAGTGTGTATAAGGTACATGGTAGAAGCCATAAAGAGATCAAAGTGACATATGAGTGATAATAAAGGGTGCTTATACATCTGTGAAAAGGCAAAGCCCATGAGAGTATGGTAACATTAATTTTACAAGTTTTCCCAATTCAAGACAATTCTTTATACTGAAATATATGCCGAAACTTGGAATCAAATAGTGAGGTTATCACAGAAGCATTAATCACCTCTAAGGTTTTCAACATTATATTAGTAATTCCACTAATACGTGAGCAGATATCATGTATTTAGTCCATGATTAGAAGCTGACAACCTGTTAAATTTTCATAATGATGGCTGGATTATTTTATTGTTTCACTAAATCAGAATGGATGCTGGTGACTATTTACAAAATAGACAAAAATCAGTCCTAGTGAATTCAAAGGTTCCAGCAATTGTGTTCTAGTTAACCTAGGCAGGATCTTCACTGCCTAAAAGTTCAAATAAATGGTGGTGACATTTATACAATTGCCTGCCATCACTATAGAATTAGAAAGAGTATCCTCAACCATACTTGGTCATTTTTCTTAAGAATATTTGTATTCTTAATTGTCGATTAATGTGAAACTGAAATAACTTTTCAGTTGAAATAATTGGGGATGAATAACCTCTTCACAGAAAGCAGAAAAAAGTTCTGATGAAGTAGATTTTAACATAAAATGTTAAAACCTTAATGTCAACATCAAAAAAGTGCCTTAGGTTTTCAAACCTAATGTCAACATCAAAAAAGTGCCTTAGGTTTTCAAACCTCTATCATTTTTTTAAAAAATGTAACCTTTAGTACTGATTTTGAAACTTCTCACTCAAAATGGACTAGCAGGAACACTTCTTAATAACAAATACTTTTATATGTGAGGGAACTGATGAAAATGCTGATTGTTAATTAAATTATACCGGTAGTAGCCATGAATTGTAGTTTCTATATTACTGCAATGCAGTTTTTTAATAGTTTGCTGTTACATTTTTGACCAGTCTTTAACTTTTTTTTTGTCTTTTTTCTTTAAAAATGTAGAATAAAGTTGAATAAATGAAATCTCTTACAGGAAATAATTATCTGTAGCAAAAGAATTCATATCAGGCCAAGATAGGGATGTTCTGATATCAGTTATGCTATGTCTGGTGGAGGTGTGATAGGAAGAGAAAGAGAAAGGAAAAAAATAAGGTGCACGCATATGCATGCCGATCGGATAAAGAATTACAGTACAGTTACTGACATTTTTCAATTTGACATAAAGTATAGAAAACCTAGTCCATATGAATGCTTTAACACTGCAGGAATTGAACTAATGAATGCTTTAACACTGCAGGAATTGAACTAATGATAATTTTTTTTTAGTATGAGAAGTCCATGGTTGGGCTTTGTTTTTTTCCTCGAAGACATTTCATTATTCAAACAAATGTAACAGACCTTTTCACATCCATAGATCCAGAATTAGCCAAATAATCTATGACAGTACTGCTTCATAGCACACTCAATTTAAACAAATACATTAAGATTCACCCAGTTTCATGGGTCTTATCAACCTCTGCCTAACCACATATTCATTTCAATTCAATGGACAAACTTATCAACAAATCAAAGGTACACCTATGGGATCACTGCTTTCAGGACTCATAGCAGAGGTCATACACAATACAATGTCTGGAAGTGATAGCACTGCCACAAATACCACCCAAAGTGTGGATCAGATATGTAGATTGATACCTTCACCAGAATAAAAAAAGGATCAATTATGGAACAACCACAAAACCATCAACAATATCTTCAAATGAATCTAGTTCAAACAGGGAAGAAGAAAACAACAATTCACTACCCTTCTTGCATATCCTAATCAGCAGAAACTACAATGGCAAGCTTGAAACACAAGCACACTGAAAAATTACCCACACCAATCAACTGTGTCACTATCAAAGTGGAACCCAACCACTCACAAAAGTAGCTGTGGAAGAACTCTGTTTAGCACAGCCAACACAAGCCATGGAAAGATAACACTGCCATACATCAAAAACATTTCAGAAATCATCAACAGACTATTATAATCACAAGGAATCAACCTAGCACAGAAACCAACTAAAGTATTCCAAAACATCTGAAGTAAACCAAAAAATCCAGCAACCCCAGAAGAAAAAGAAAAAGAAAACAGGTCATGTATAACATACTTTGTAAAGATTGCAACAGCCATTATGTGGAACAAACAGGCAGATTAGCAGAATGCATCCATGACTAACAACTAACAGTCAGAAAACAGTATGAAAACTTTTTAGTTTCACACCATATGGACAGACCTCACCATAGTTTCAACTGGGAATCTGTGACCATCCTAGCCCAAGTCAAATCCAAAAATGCTAGAGAATTCCATGAAGCCGGGCACCCTGACAAATTGGCCATCAGTAGGCAAAAGAGACAATCAACAAGCCAAAAAAGAAACAAAAACACCCTAAACAACTCCCCATCAGCAATTAACACAAAGATGAGCATAGAGTAACACCAAGATAAATATCAGATCAACAATTAAGAATACCCTAATTCCATGATGGTAAACCTATGGCACGTGTGCCACAGGTGGCATACAGAGCCTCCTCTGCGGGCACACGAGCTGTTGCCCCAGCTCAGAACTCAGCTCTGCTTTGCATGCGTGCGTGCCTCCCGCCGGCCAGATGGTCTTTCAGTCTCTGCCATGCATGTGTGAGGATGGGGGGCATGCAGGGATGCACGTGCATGCACAGTGGGCCAGGCCCATGCACAGGGGGGGGGGTTGCATTGCATTTTGGGGGTTTGCACGCATGCTTTGGGCACTTGGTGCCAAAAAGGTTAGCCATCACTGCCCTAATTCATGAGCTGCCAAAATAAATTAACAGTAAACAGCTCAACCAATGAACCTCCAAGAACACTCCCACCAACAGTGACAGGGCAAGCTGACTAGGTGGCTCAGTGGCTAAGACACAGAGCTTGTTGATCAGAAAGGCCGGCAGTTTGAATCCCTAGAATAGGTCTCCGTGAGCAGGGGGTTGGACTAGATGACCTCCAAGGTCCCTTCCAACTCTGTTACGGTTACTGTTACAAGCCGTTAAAACATAAATGAAGAGCAAACCTCACTCCTTACTAGCCCTGATGATCTTACCCAGTTTGGTTAATGAAACCATTCAAGCTCAGAGCGCACCAAGGACTCCTTATTTCAATTCTGAACAACAAATATTTTCCTTTGTCAATTTTCTAGTGCAATTGAAAATGTTGTGCCAAAGCTAAAACAATTTCTTAATATTAAAAAAAAAATGATTTGGAATAAAAAATTATGTTAACAAAATCGGCAGCATATAAGGAAAATCAACATAAAATGCTCTATTGTTGGCACCTAGCACCAGCAAGACTGACTAAAATATACCCAAATCTAACTCCCAAGTGCCTGGAAGTGTAATCACCACCAGGGTACCTTCTTTCATTCGTGGTGGCTATGCCCCAAAGCGAAGAAGTACTGGATCAAAATACAACACTGGTTACAAGATTTAACAAACTGCCAAATTGAATTAATTTTGGAGACATTTTTCCTGGGTGTACTAAAAACCAAATATGACAAAAAAAAAAAAATAAGTTATTTGATTCTACGTATACTTACAGCAGCAAGAATTGCATTCACACAATATTGGAAAGAACATAATTTACCAGCAGAGGGATTGATTATTCAAAAAATATTTGAATATTTGAATAAATTAACTTTAGAATTAAAAGAAAAAGATGATTAAGAATATTATGCGGTGTGGGAAAAATGGTAGGGGTGGATAGACAACAGAAATAAAAATAGGTAGTGTTTATACAGAAGTTGATTGTGCGTGTGTGTGTGTGTGTGTGTGTGTATCCAACATCTATAAAAATGACACTGTCTGTTTGATTATGTATTAGAGTTTTGGAAAAGGAAAAATCACAATAAAAAATATTTAAAAAAAAAGAAATTGTGAAAGCCTTTGTCCAAACAAGGACTTAATTAAATCACAAAAGCCATGAATTTTGGACTAGTAACATGAAGCATTGGAAAATAGATAATATTAGCAAAAATACAAATATTTTCCCAAAAGATGTTAACATATGGCACATTCATGAATCACAAATGTGAATAAAAATACCTTCTAGGATATTACCAACTATATTTATTAAAAGTCAAAAAATTGTTTACAAGCAGAATGCTTCACAGAGAAAAAAGAAATAACTACATGATATATTAAATTTCTCCACATTAGACTGTTTTCCTTACATTTCTGCTCCATCTCACTGATATTAGCCCTCTCTTCTCATCATAACACTTCAAAACAAAATCTGTCCCATAACACTACACACAACATTAGTGAAGGGAAAAAAGGGAAAAATCTTATGCATTGTTTTGATGAGTTACTTTTCCAGCACTAATCTTGTGATGGCTCTTATATTAAGAAATAATGGATCTACTGACAAATGTTTGCACAAAGTCTGCTTTTCCTTTTGAGGCATCTATGCTTAAGAAAGTATTTTAGAAAGCTATCTTAATGGAAGGTATCTGCCCACTGAAAAACATCTGAAATGTAAAGATATGTACTTACTGAAGATCTTGGAACTATATAATTAAATAATTATTTAATTATTTGTCAACAAGTACAAGGAAACAAGTATCAGTATAGACATAGACATGGACATATGAAAAAATGGCACATATAAATGGATATAAATAAGCAAAACATAGCCATAAACACATAAAATGAGTACCTACAGTAGGACAGGAATGGTAGGCATGCTGGTATAAATCCAAAGATTTTCAGAATGAGGTCCCAAAGTGCTTTTTTAAAAGAGGCAACTGGACTTCCTTTGTTTTTCCTTGAAAATGTTTCACTTCTCAAAACCTTTCTTCAGTTCTGACTGAAGCTTCTTGGATGAGAACTGAAACATCTTCAAAGTCCAATTGCCTCTTGAAAACCTTTGGGACAACCATGACCTGGATGACTGAGAATCTCCGTAGACTTTATGAATGAGGATATTATTGTCTCTCCTCACTTCGCTTCAAAAGTCCTGGAACAGTTTCTTGTTCTTTCTTCATTATAGACTCACCAAACCCTCTGAGTTAGCCCACATTTTTCTATGTATAGATTCCAACCTTTCCTAATCCGGTGTTTTTCAGAAATGTTGACCACAACTCTCAGAACTTCTAATATTAATATATTGTGGATCTCCAACATATATACAAGACACTGAGTTAGAAAGGTTGTCTAACCACATAAAGTGTATGCAGGGGTTAAATTCAAATTTTTTTCCTACCAGTTCTGTGGGCGTGGCTTGGTGGCCATGGCAGGGGAAGGATACTGCAAAATCCCCATTCCCTCCCCACTCTGGAGCCAGCCAGAAGTGATATTTGCCAGTTTTCAGAACTACTCAAAATTTCTGCTACCGGTTCTCCAGAACCTGTCAGAACCTGCTGAATTTCACCCCTGAGTGTATGCCTTCATAAACTATATACAATAAATTAAAAATATTTTATCCTATGTTTTAGTTTATTTGTCAGCAAAAATAATTTTATTATCCTAAGCAATTTAGGAAAGGGGGTGGTGGCTATTTCTGGATTTATTATATACATTGTTATCCTCCTAATTTAATAAATTTGCAGATGTTGAAAATAGTTTTTTGCCTCAAAAAGAGAAGAAATGACTATTAACAATTCAGTTTTATGTTAAAGGTTTAAATGTGTTTGCTCAGAAGTATATTGCACAGAATTCAGTGAGACTTACTCATAAATAAGTAAGTCTATAAGTAACTTTATTGTGATCATTAACCAGCAGAATTACTCATAGACAAGAAAGGACAGGATTGCAGCCTAAATAACTGACAGTTATTATGTTTTTTTTTAAAAAAATATCTTTTAATGTTACTTAAAATCTGGTGCCTCTGGCAGCTGTCTCCTTTTAGAACTATTTCTGAATCTTTATTGACTGCTTAAAACTTACATCCTGGACAGTACTTGATGTTGCCATGCATAATAGAATATAATTCCAGAATCATTCATCTTACTGCTAGCATCATTAAAACAAATGTTGTTTGTTCAAATTCATAATGAATATAATATTTTGACTTTTATCTGGATCAGGGTAAAAATTAGGAAATTCAGATTATTTCGTAATTATGATTGATTAGGTCATTATGTTATTGCTTGAAGATAATTCACAGTGTTAACTGAATTAGCTTTATTGATCAATTACACTCACTTTTAAGAGGCAAAAGAAATAGCTTCTTCTCTATGCAAATGGCATTGTCAGGATGGCTTAATCTGGATTGGAAGCTAAATTGGCCATGGGTCATGAGGAATTGCATGGCAGACTATCAGGAAATACCGGGATTATACATTTGTTTTTTTAAAAAAAGAGTAATGACAAATCATTTTCATATTGCTGCCAAGAAACTAATAATGATTGCATCAATGATTCTGCCTAAATAGTTACAAAAACCCCAAACTTTACTAGGGCATCTCTCTGTATTTTACTAGATACAGAATAAAAGAGTTAGAAAGGACCTTGGAGGTCTCCTATTGCAACCCCCTTTCCAATCAGGAGAGACCCTATACTATTTTAGACAAATAGTTGTCCCACCTCTTCTTAAAAATCTTCAATGTTAGAGCACCCACAACTTCCAGAGGCAAGTCATTCCACTGATTGTTCTAACTGCCAAGAATTTTTTTCTTATTTCTAGATTGTTTTTCTCCTTGATTTAGTTTCCATCCATTGCTTCTTGTCCTGCCTTTAGGTGATTTGGAGAATAGTTTGATCCCCTCTTTGCTGTGATCCCCCCTTAAATATTGGAAGATATTGGCTAGTGGAACATTGCTATCATGTCACCCCAATCCTTCTTTTAATTAAACTAGACCTAAACATCTCTAAAATCCTAATGCCCCTCCCCTGTGACATATAATTCTTACTATTCAAAAAGTGACTCCTACTCATGTGGAGGAAGCCTAAAAGGCCATTAACTTGATTTAAACACGGTTCCAATTGCCCCATTAAAAATCAAATTGCACCCCTGTGGGGAAATTTGTGTGGGCCCCACATTGGGAACCACTGAACTAGACGTACTCAGTTCCTGCAATCATTCATGTTTTAGCCTCCAGACCCGTAGTCATTTTTGTTGCTCTTCTCTGCACTCTTCCTAGAGCATTTTTTAATAAGCATTTCATATTGACTTGTTAATGCCAAACTTACAATAACACGGTCTGGTACTGACAAGTCAATACAAAATGTTTGCATCTACGATAGATAGATAGATAGATAGATAGATAGACAGACAGACAGACAGACAGACAGACAGACAGACAGATAGATATAGTTAAGCTGCTGTCAGATTTAATAAGAAATAGTTGAAGTAAATATTTGTTGCAAAGCTTCCCAGTGGTCCTTTTTTAATTTGTCTTAAACCAGTCCATTGTTGCTAAACCTGTTACACCTTGTTTTGGTCTGTGATCATTTATTTTAATAACTTAATTATGGTTTGTATCCCACCTTTATTATTTTTATAAATGAGTCAGGCAGCAATCATATTCAACATACCTTCATCTTCCTGTTTTTCCCCACAACAGCCCTGTGAGGTCAGTGGGGCTGAGAGAGATGACTGGCCCAAAGTCAACCAGCAGGCTTTCGTGGCTAAGGTGAGGTTAGAATTCATGATTTCCTGCATTTTAGCCTGGAGCCTTAACAACCAGACTAAACTGACTTCTATTATTATCTGGGAGTAGCTAGTGCCATTTAAATCACCATAAACTGCCTAGTGGGCACAAATGTTTTGTGTTATAATTGAACTTCAAAGCCCACAGTCTTTAATGCTCAATTGATCAGCCTGCCTGATTTCTCAATTAAAACAGGACATTTTAATGTTGCTTCCCTACTAAAAACCTTATTACCTGTTTTGTTGATTTATGAATGATGCTATACTTGGGAAAATAGCAAAGATGCATATTGTTTGTCAAGCTTTCAATTGCAAATTTGTAGTCAAGTTATTTGACTGCATGTATGTATTTATGTATGTATGCATGTTTTACATTTTGTACATTTTAAGTACTTTCGTTAGCAGAAAAGCAGGGTATAAATTTCATAACAAATACAAGCAAAGTAGTTGTACCTACTTTTTGTTTCATTAACTTCATCTTTTTATGTTTTATCAGAAAAAAACATTATCTGATTTGAAAAAAAAATAATGAAATATTAGTGAAAGACAATTTGTGAACTAGGAAGAAATTGGTTTAATTTGGATTAAATTAAAATTCACACTTGTAGCTATAATTTCTTTCAAAGCTAAACTTTTTCTATAGTTAACCATTACTAAATTATTACCAGGCAGTTCTGTGTTGCTCTACTACCTAAAATATAAATTTACCTGCATTATTCAATTTTCCATATTTTGAATCTGTGAACGAGTGCACATAAATAATAACTTTGCATGCAGATCTGCAAAAAGGTTTTGTGTTTAACTTAGTACCATGTAGAGGTCATGTCATCTTCTATTTATATAGGGATTCATTGAAGCATATGGTTTTACCGGAATGCCTATATTTTTGCTTGCATTTCATCAGAAGGTGTCAACTTTATTTATTCATTTATTTATTCAATTTGTATGCCGCCTCTCTCCGAAGATTCAGGGCGGCTCACAATGCATTTAAAATCATTATAAAAAACATTAAAAAATTAAAAACATGAAAAACATGAAAATTCATTCAGATCATTCATGGCCGGATCTTGCCGGATCGCAAGAGTGAGATCCACGGCCCCAGGCCTGCTGGAAAAGCCAGGTCTTCACAGCTTTTCAGAAGACCGATAGGGTGGGGATGGTCCAGACCTCAGGAGGTAACTGGTTTCAGAGAGCTGGGGCAGCCACAGAGGCCCTTCCCCACAGACCTGCCAGCCGGCATTGTTTAGCTGGCACGACCCGGAGGAGACCAACTCTTGTCACTATGCTATAGAACAATGCTTTATGAGTGATCTGTCCCCCCCCTTCAGAGACCCACAAAAACACAGCCAGCCGAGGGTTAAGACTCACTTGGCACACTCTGCAGTTCTTATCTCAACCTTGGCAGCGATATGCACACCGTCTGCCAAGGACTTTATTGGTTTACACAAACAAGAAAATCACCTACGTAGCTTTGCCGTTCATCCAGCTTCCAAGACTACGAGGTTGCTCCGTTTGTTTAGCTGTGCAGTTAGCTTTGTTCGTCACGAACTTCGTGACCCATTGTACTGTCTTAAATAGATATGCTTCTGGGTGTGGTCCAGTGAGTCATGGATCCTATGACTCCAATCCAATGACTCAGGATTTCCTCATACGCCGCAGCTGCAGTACCCTTTTCTCTCGCCTTCTTTGGCGTGCGTCCAGGAATGACGTCTCTCCCTCACTCTCATCTGAGACACCTGTTTCCCCACTACTTGGCTCTCTTTCAGCTGGCACCTGAGCCGGTGCCAGAGGGGGAGGGCTGGGAGATCTGGCTGGCTCCTCTTCCTCCTGCTCAGAGTTGCCTTCCTCCAAAGGGATAGGCTCAGAGGACGGGGCCACAACACTATCCCCCACCGCAGGGCCCTTCCCCCGGGTCTGACGGTCGGGATGGGGTCGGGACGGGAACTGTTCGTGGAAAGTCCGCACCAGGTCAGGGGCCTGAACGGCAGATGCGTCCACCCAGGTGAAATCCTCGGCCCCGTACCCTTTCCAAGCGATGAGGTATTGGAAGCGCCCCTTCAGCCAACGGGAGTCCCGAATACTGTCCACCTCATACGTCGAGGCGTCGTCCTCGTCGGCTGCGGCTGGGGGGGCAGGCGGCGGCGGGCGGCGGAGACGGCTAGTGGGAGTCTCAGGGACCAGGAGGGACCGATGAAAAACGGGGTGGAGCCGCATGGAGCGGGGTAGAGTCAACCGATAGGCCACTGGGTTGATGACCGCCTCGATGGGGAAGGGACCGATAAAGCGGTGGGCCAGTTTCCTCACCGGCTGGTCCGTGGGGAGGTGTTTCGTGGACAGCCACACCCGATCTCCAACTTCCAGCGGTGGCGTCGCCCGGCGGCCGCGATCGGCGAACCGTTTATAGTCCTCTTTCGCCCGGATCAGCTGCCGCCGCACCAGTTGCTGCACCGCCTGCAGCTCCGAGAGGAAGTCCCGGGTCTCAGGAACAGGGGAGTCCATGATGGTCAACGGAAAAAAACGTGGATGGTACCCGACGTTGGCATGGAACGGTGTCATCTGGGTGGAGGTATGTTGGGAGTTGTTAAAAGCGAACTCCGCCAGGGGAAGGTACTCGGCCCAGTTGTCCTGCTGCTGGTTGACAAAACAGCGGAGGTACTGCTCCAGTATGCCAATGACCTTCTCCGTGCCCCCGTCAGTCTCCGGGTGGTGTGATGACGACAGGCACACCTGCACCTCCAGCGCAGCCATCAGGCTTTTCCAGAAGCGGGCCGTGAACTGGGCCCCGCGATCCGAAACCACCCGGTCCGGCAGGCCGTGGAGGCGGAAGATGTGTTGCAGGAACAGGCGAGCCGTGGTACGAGCTGAGGGCAGGCCGCGGCACGGGATGAAATGTGCCATCTTCGTGAGCGCATCCACCACCACGAGGACGGTCGTGAACGTAGCGGACAGGGGCAGGTCAGTCAGGAAGTCCATGGAGATGGCTCCCCACGGTCTCTCCGGTGTCGGCAGCGGCTGGAGGAGTCCAGGAGGGGGGCCGGACGCGGCTTTGGCCTGTCGGCATGGCACACAGGACGTCACGTAGGCGTGCACGTCGTGCCGTACCCGAGGCCACCAAAAAGTCCGCGTCACTAGGTTCAAGGTCTTAAAGAAGCCGAAGTGCCCCGCCGCGGGGTTGTCATGGCACTGGTTCATGACGAGGGCTCGGAGCGGACTTGTGGGCACGTACAGCCGACCCCGGTGCCTGAGCAAGCCCTCCTCCACGGTCCATGGGGACGCGGGGCCGACGTCCGCTCTCCGCTGCTGCGACCAGTCGTCCCGTCGCTGCGCTTCCAGCACCTGAGTCCGCAGGTCCACCGGTTCCTGGACCGCGGCCAAGGAGTCCGCTGGCAGCACCGTCCGGGGGGAAAGGGAGTCCTTTGGGCAAAAGTATTCTGGCTTACGGGATAGCGCGTCCGCCCTCTGGTTGAGGTGGCTCGGAATGTATGTGACGTGGAAGTTGAACCGGGCGAAAAACAACGACCACCGGATCTGCCGCTGGTTCAAATTCCTGGCCGTGGTGAGGTGCTCCAGGTTCCGATGGTCCGTCCGCACCTCCACCTGGTTTCGGGCCCCCTCGAGGTGATGTCGCCAAGCCTCGAACGCGGCCTTGATAGCCAGCAACTCCTTTTCCCAGATGGTGTAGTTGCGCTCGGAAGGAGTGAGTTTCCGGGAGTAGTAAGCGCAGGGAAAAAGAGTGCCACCATCCACCGGAGCCTGTAGCAGCACCGCTCCAATCGCCACGTTGGACGCGTCTGTCTCAACCACGAACGGACGGTGTGGATCGGGGTGCCTCAGGACCGGCTCCGTGACAAAGGCCTGCTTGAGAACCTCGAAGGCCTGCTGCTGCGGGGGCCCCCACTGGAACGGAACCTTCTTCCGAAGGAGCTGGGTCAACGGCACGGTCAGGGTGGCAAAGCCCGGGATGAAGGTCCGGTAGTAGTTGGCGAATCCCAACAGACGCTGGACGTCCTTCACCCGACGCGGGGGTTCCCAACTGCGCAAGGCCGCCACCTTGTGTGGGTCCATCGCGATGCCCTCGGGGGTGATGATGTGCCCGAGGAACTCTATGGAAGTCTGGAAGAAGTAACATTTCTCCAACTTCGCATAGAGCTGGTGCTCCCGCAGGCGCTGCAGGACCTGGCAGACATGCTGGAGGTGACTCTCCGGGGTCCGGGAATAGATCAAAATATCATCCAGGTAGATCACCACGAACCGAGCCAGCATGTCCCGGAACACGTCGTTCATCAAGTGCTGGAAGACCGCGGGGGCGTTGGTCAACCCGAACGGCATGACGGTATATTCAAAGTGTCCGTATCGGGTGCCAAATGCCGTCTTCCACTCGTCCCCCTCTCGCATCCGCACCAGGTTGTAGGCTCCCCGGAGGTCGAGCTTGGTGAAAATCGAGGCCTCCCGCAACCTCTCCATCAGCTCCGGGATCAGCGGCAGGGGATAGCGATTCCGTACCGTGATGGCATTCAAGCGCCGGTAGTCGCAACACAGGCGCAAGTCCCCCGTCTTCTTTTTCACGAAGAGGACTGGGGCCGAGAGCGGGGAGGTCGAAGGCCGGATGAACCCACGGGCCAGGTTCTTGTCCAGAAAGTCCCGTAAGGCGGCCAGCTCGGGCTCCGACATGGAGTACAGGCGTCCCGAGGGCAGGGGCGCGTTGGGCATCAAGTCCACCGCGCAGTCGTAGGGTCGGTGCGGGGGCAAGCGATCCGCCTCCTTCTCGCTGAACACGTCGGCGAAGGATGTCAGCTCCGGAGGCAAGGAGACGTTCGGGGCAGAGACGTCCTGGCCGGCACAGGTGTGGCGAAGGTGGTCGACACACTGCAGGCTAGGGAACGAGATGGCATTTCTCGACCACGCCACCTGAGGGTCGTGCGCCCGAAGCCAGGCCATCCCCAGGACCAAGGGGAAGTGCAGGTCCGCCGTCACATAAAACTGGATCGCCTCCTCATGGTTCCCAATGGCAAGGCGCAAGGGCTGAGTAGCGAAGTTGATGGGCCCCGCCACAAGTTCCCGCCCATCAATAGTTTCGACCCTCAACGGAGGGTCCACTGGAACCAAGGGAACCTTGTAATGGGCCACAAAGGCCTGGTCCATAAAGTTCGTGGTGGCCCCCGAGTCCACCAGCGCGTGCGCCTGGAGCCCCTCCGACCGGTTAGCCAACAACACCCGGGTGTTCAAAATCAGGTGCCGAGGGGGCTCACAGTCCACAGCCGCCGCCTCCGGCGGGGCATGGTCACCTGCCTGACCCAGAGTTTCCCCTAGGCCAGGCCTGACCCGTTTCCCGGCTGGTCACGCCGAGGCTCCGGAACAGGCTTGAGCGATCCACTCCGCTTCCGGGGACACGAGGCGGCGAAATGTCCAGCCTCGCCGCAATAGAGGCACAACCCCCCTTGGCGTCTCCGCATCCGCTCCTGGGCCGTCAGTTGAGGTCTGGCTGCTCCGAGCTCCATGGGCTCCTCAGCCGTCGCCACCAAACGCGGTACGGTCCGGGGCGCTGTTGGTACGAAACGCGGGGGTGCCGGCACTGTCGGTGGTTCCGGAAGAGCCCTATGGGGCCGTCGCCGTTGTAGGCGGGCATCGATGCGCAGGCATTGGGTCACCAGCGTGTCCAGGGTCTGTGGCGCCTCCACCCGAACCAGCTCGTCCTGCATCTCATCGCAGAGGCCGTCCTGGAAGGCATCCATCAGCGCCGCCTCATTCCAGGCCGAATCCTGGCCTAGCAATCGGAACTCCGCAATATAGTCCTGCAGGGGGCGCTTGCCTTGGCGGAGGTCTTTGATGCGTCTCGCTGCCGTCTGCACCCGGAGGGGGTCCTCAAACATGGTGCGCAGGTGTTGCAAAAAGCCCTGATAGTCCAGAAGCAAGGGGCTGTCTTGCAGCAACAGGGGCGTGGCCCATCGGGCGGCAGTGCCAGAGAGGGAGCTGATAATAAAAGCCACCCGAACCCGGTCATCCGGAAAATCCTCCGGCCGCATTGCCATGTACAGCTGGCACTGTCCCAAGAAGGCCGGGAACATTTCCTGCTGTCCAGAAAACTTATCTGGCATGTTCACTGGGCATCTTGGACGGGGAAGGGGAGCAGGTGGAGCTGCTACAGGAGCATTTCCCAAAGCAAGTTGTGCAGTTAGCTGTGCTACTTGCTGTTGCAGAAGTTGATTGGCCTCCAGCATCTGCTGTACCTGCTGCTGCAGCTGTTGGTCCATCGTGGGTTAACGATGGAGTTTTGGGTGACGAACAAGATGATCTGTCCCCCCCCTTCAGAGACCCACAAAAACACAGCCAGCCGAGGGTTAAGACTCACTTGGCACACTCTGCAGTTCTTATCTCAACCTTGGCAGCGATATGCACACCGTCTGCCAAGGACTTTATTGGTTTACACAAACAAGAAAATCACCTACGTAGCTTTGCCGTTCATCCAGCTTCCAAGACTACGAGGTTGCTCCGTTTGTTTAGCTGTGCAGTTAGCTTTGTTCGTCACGAACTTCGTGACCCATTGTACTGTCTTAAATAGATATGCTTCTGGGTGTGGTCCAGTGAGTCATGGATCCTATGACTCCAATCCAATGACTCAGGATTTCCTCATACGCCGCAGCTGCAGTACCCTTTTCTCTCGCCTTCTTTGGCGTGCGTCCAGGAATGACGTCTCTCCCTCACTCTCATCTGAGACACCTGTTTCCCCACTACTTGGCTCTCTTTCAGCTGGCACCTGAGCCGGTGCCAGAGGGGGAGGGCTGGGAGATCTGGCTGGCTCCTCTTCCTCCTGCTCAGAGTTGCCTTCCTCCAAAGGGATAGGCTCAGAGGACGGGGCCACAACAATGAGGTGCTATCTTCTCTGAATAGTATTTCTTATTCATTGTCTCTCAGTTTTCCACACTTTCTTCTCTTGCAAAAATACATCCTGCAGAAATGCAGGGAAGAGCAATGAAATGGTTAGGGGGCTGGAGGCTAAAGCATATGCAGGAATTGGGTATGTCTAGTCTACTGTGGGGAGGAGATTAAATTTCTAGAAAAAAATGTCTAGTCTAGAGGTGACATGATAGCAATGTTGCAATATTTGAGGGACTACTACAAAGAAGAGAGGGTTAACCTATTTTCCAAAGCACCTGAAAGCCCGACAGAAAATAACGGATGGAAATTAATCAAGGAAAGAACCAATCTAAACCAAAGGAGAAATTTCCTGACAAAACCATTAATCAGTGGAACAGCTGAAGTTGTGGGTGCCCCAATGCTAGTGGATTTTAAGAAGTGATTGAACAACCATTTTTGGGTGTTCTGGGCCCACCAGAAGTAGGGAAATGGGCTATTTTCAGTCTCTGGAGAACCTCCAGCATGGTGGGGAAGGCTGTTTTCACCCTCCCCAGACTCCTAGAGAGGCCCTGGAGTCAGGTGAGAAAGAAAAACTGGGCCATTGCGTGCCAGGAGCTGGAGGAGTGGGGGGGGGCAATCATGTGTGTGGAGTTAGGGCACATAGAATTATGGGTGTGGGCACACACACGTGTGACCCCCCCACCCCCCTTCCTGGCACGTGATGGCAAAAAGGTTAGCCATCACTGTTATAGGATCTCCTGCTTGAGTAGGGGGTTAGAATAGAAGATCTAAAGGTCTCTTCCAACTCTGTTATTCTGTTATTCCAAATTGCTGGAATTACATCTCTCAATCTGTTTCTGTCTCTCTCTCACACACATACACATCTACATGAGGAAGGGGGGACATTAGGAAGAGATTAGTGTGCTTGGGATTCTTGTAGGTAATATACATGATTCCACCTACAATTCCATAAATGGAGAATAGTAGGAAGTGGGGAGTTGGTATGATGACCTCTTGCGTATTTTCAGTCACTGAATGAAGAGTGGGGTTTGGAAGCTAATTTGTAGGAACTTAATTCCACAAATTTTCAACAGTTCTGAACTGAGCCAATATTCATAAATTTGTCTAGGATCCATTGAACTTAGATCAGTTAGTTGTCAAGATTTAAAGTCTTTCAAACCACACATCTTATAGGAAACATCTAGTGTGCTGAGCAATTGTGTAACTTTGCAATGTAAACTATTGGTTTTAAAATATCCTAGAAAAAAATTCTGTTATATGTGCAAAGTATTAAAAGGTGCTAACTTGTTTAGCATAAGGGCAGTTACAGATTTAGGAAGAAAGACTATTAAGTTCTGAGATCAAATTAATTATGGACAGAGCAAATAGATCAAGAATTTAGAATTATTTAACTAAACTAAAGCCAATTACAAAACTCTAGTTTAATAGAACATGGAGCAGAAATACACTTTTGGGATTAAAAAGCCACTTCAAAGCTTTTTAGCAGTGGTGGATTGTTGTGGAGCAAGCTAAAGTTGTATTAAATTATTTCCTCAAATTAACAAACAAGTGGTTTGTTTCAGAGAATGGGACATATGTATCTCCTTTTAATGACCCCATAATCCCTTGCAGGGTGGAGTCTGAACAACTGAACGGAGCTGAGTATTTACTGGCCGGATACCCTTCCTGTCACCAATGCAGAATTTTGTTCAGTAGATATATTTAAATTGTGCCCAGAGAGAGAAATAGCTGTCTCTGGCTAGGATCATACTCACAGCCTCAAAATTGTGAGCCCAGAGCTCCACCTCTAGGCCACCATACCACTCAGAATGGGACATCCATATGTAATGTTATTGTGCCACTATTTTATGTAAAATATGTTGGGCCCTGTTACAGATTTAGCTTTTCATTTATTTTAGCCCAGCAGCAACTTAGGCAATGAAATCCTAATGATATTATAATGCATCATGAAACAACCCCACAGCTGTGGATGAAGATTTCTTTCTCTGCTGCTTTATACTTTTTAATAAAGAAAAATAATATTTTACTATTAAGTTAAAACTGAAAATTAAGGCTCTAATTAGGCCCATTTTTATTGGTTTTTCCATGAAATATCCAGTACTGTTACTAATGTAACAGATGTTAAATTTTAATGTGTTTTTTTCCTTGAAATTTAAAATAGCAAGGTTATACAAAGAAATAGCATAAAAGCAATTGACCAGAAATTGAAAAGTCATTGTAGAAACCTTTAGAGCAACTAAGGATTTATTATCAAAGTTTGTAGCCATGGCATTATCTTTCGTTGGCTTTATAGCTTTCTTGTTATGCACTGTAAGATTTAATGTGCAGGTGCCATTCTGTTTAAAATACCATCACAATCACCCCCAATTTACATGCATCTATAAGTGCCATGCAAAGATACAGAAAGTGTCGTTTTAGAGAAGAAAGGCATAATTTTAAGGGTTACAGAATACTGGCGATAACAGTTTTTATAAGGTAGGAGAAAAATAACAATCATGAAGATGTTTATAACACCTAAAAAAGAACACCTTTCATAGGGCATAAGCTCTTTTAGAAGATAAGAAATATGGGGGTCTTTAAGTTGCCTTCCAAACACCATCTATACTTTTCCCCCACCCCTCTCCGTCTGCTTAGATATCTGAGAATTGCAGCTATTCATAATAACATGTGGAAGATAAAGTGATGAATGATCCTTTAATGTAAAGTGTTTGCTGTGAAAATATGCAAATCAGCTGGTTATATTTTGAATCAATCCCACCGAATTGGAAGAATTTTTCATTGCTTTTTATCTACAGTAAAACTAATTCTTGATTTCTTTTTTATCGTTACCTCATAGCTAGATCACCAAGGAGGTTTAAATATGCTTCCATATATTCAGAAATCTTGGCTGGCTATATTGGCCATCGGTTGTGTGAATGAAATGTGCTATAGATGCGCACAGAGATCCATTATAGTTTTATATATATATATATATATATAAATAAAGTCGTACAGCTCATCTGCTGTTTTATTCACTGCTGCTGTGAAAATTATTTTGCCGCAAAACAGCAAAAACGAAGTTGTCTTTGTAAGAAAAATCTCTGCACTATAAGAGTGCAACTGGCATCTACCATAATTATTTATCTGGGAATTTCTGGCCACATTAAATATATTACAGAATAAGAGCCATGTTAGTCTTGGATAGCAAAAAATCAGAATACATTTTATAGCACCTTTCTGACTAGCAATTTTTATTCAAAATATTTCTATTCATTTAACAGTCCTACTTCAGTGTAGCCATTCAATGCATCTGATGAGGTGAACTATGGCTCACAAAAGCTTGTGCCATTTAGTAACATTTGTTAGAAGAGGAGCTATCAGACAACTTCTGATTTTTTATATATATATTTTGCTACATTAAAGCCTCTTTATAATCATCCTGTGTTAACTGGGTCACTGTCTACCTGCTCTGAATGGGCTTTAAATTTATTTTCTCTGTCTCTTCTTTCTCTCTTTGTTTCTCTGTCTTGGTTGGTGCCACTCATATATTTCAGGAACAAATAAGCTGCAATCCTATGCATTTCCTCAGCCAACAGTAAAGTCTGTGTCCTTCTCTGACTTGCCAAGATAAGAACATATTTCTTGTAAATAAAAGTTGATGTGGTAGAACTCTATACTGACATTGGACAAAATCCAAACCATGTTTTCTAATATTAAAGTGATATTGCATCTAGAAGGAGCTTGTTTCCCTCCATATCAGTTCAGAATTTTTCTGGAGAGTGGGGAAACCCTATAGGATGGCAAGAAAACTATCAGGAAGGCAAATTTATGCATCTTCAGTCCCTCTGACAGAAATATTTTTTGTAAGTAGAAGGCTTTCATTGAATTTCTTCTGGTATATTTTGAATTATTTAGACAACCACGTGAGCCTTCCAGGCGGTGGAATAAGTAACTTAGCACACATTAGCTTCCTCAGAAGTAGATGTGAATCTAATTTAACATTTGAAACTGAAGGATGCTCTTTTGTATCCATAGGCTGCATTCCATACATACTTGGAAGTTAGCCACATTGAACATAGAGAAATTTATTTCTGAGTAAGCATGTTTATGATTGGGATGTTAACCTGCTTCAGAATCCGCCTAGCTCAGCTTTTAAAAAGACTGCAGGGATATTAGGAAGAAGGTGAACAGTTACTCAGAGAAACTTCAAAAAGCAAAGTAAGTCTTGCTGGCCAAAAAGGGGAGAAATATATATATAAATTTCTAGCTGAAGTGAAAATTCAGCTAACTGTAGCTTTCAGCTACATACGGTATCTGGATTTAATTTAATATTGAATTAAAAGAAGCTATGACAGTCCCCCAAAGTTTGTGTCTATTGTCAGATGATCTCTTCTTCTTTGAATGTATCTGACATAGATTCCAATGTTATGAATAAATGAATAAGCAAAATACCTTATTTGGGACATTTTGCATATGACAAACATGAGATGTTTGTTCTCATGACTATCTTTTTCATGACTTTTGGCAGTAAATCAAACATTTAGCAAAATAATATAGCTGAAGAGCTATAGTAATGCTTCCTATGAGTACATTTATTGACTAGTATTAGGTCACACCATGGTCCTTGTCTAACAAAACAAACTGAGTACAGGTTTAATATGTAAATATTATTGCACGGGAGTCTAGCTTCTCAATGCACAGAATCTATTGTGGTGACACCACAATAATGCATAATACAATAATGCATAGTAGCACCACAATAATGAATTGATTCTGGCCTGTAAACATTGATGACCGTTTGTTGTCCCGGGTTTTGAGGGTCATAATTCCTATCTGTTATAGCTCTTAGGGAGTCTTGAGAAGTGTTGATAGATTAAATTCAGTAGGTGACAAATGCCTCTTCAGAAGGAAGTAGTGGTGTGCTCCTTCCTAAATAGACCTATCATGAGCTGATGTGAGTACCTTGTATCAGAAAATTATCAATTTGGGGATTAGTACTCACCTACAAGACAATCTAGATGAAATTCATTGGATCCTTTTCAGTAGGGATTCAGACCTGGACATGTCCATGATTTCATTGCGGGATATGAAGATTGTAACTAGAAGGGCCTTTATCCAAAATTAGTAGGTGTGATATTTGCACCCATACCCATACCTGGCACAAGAGGATCTTGCAACAAAGACTCAATTTTGGGGTGGGGTATACATAAACATGAGCTTAGTGCTCTGGAATTTGCATTGGCTTCCTATCAGCTCCATGCACAATTCAAAGTATTGGTCCTGTCAGGTGAAAAAAATCAGGTCCACACTTGAAGATTCAATTAAACCAATTTATTGCTATTCATGTCTTTGCAGAGGAATATTCTCAACTTAAGAATTATCATCTTGGAATTAGATAAAGTTCAATAGAATTCAGGGGAGATTGGACTTAGTTTGTTTGTAGCTATGTAGGGATTCTAGGCTGATCCCTCTTTTAACTCTGTCCCCAGTTTCTGCCAGTCCTCCTACAGATTCTCACTTTCAAAGTCCTACATGGCTTGCCATTAAGGCATCTTCAGGACTGTTCCTTCAACTCAATTTTGATCTGCCTAAATCAGAGCTTCCAGCAGAAACTGCTAATGGCAAGCTAGCAAAACCAAGGAAGCAAAAACAACATGGCTTTCAGGAAGGTAGCTTTTTAAAAAATTAAAAGCAATTTCTCACTCTCAGCTGCAATGAGTAATGAAGATGAAAACTCTTTAAAATATCTTAGAACATTTCAAAGAAGCTGATTTTCTACTATGCTTCTTCTGAGATAAACATTCAAGTATTCTATTCATAGAGGGACGCGATGGCTCGGCAGTTCATCAGTTCAAATCCCTAGTGCAGCTTAACGGGGTGAGCTCCCATTACTTGTCTCAGCTTCTGCCAACCTAGTAGACGAAAGCACGTAAAAAATGCAAGTAGAAAAATAGGGACCACCTTTGTTGGGAAGGTAACAGCGTTCCGTGCGCCTTTGGCATTTAGTCATGCTGGCCACATGACCACAGAGACATCTTCGGACAGCGCTGGCTCTTCAGCTTTGAAACGGAGATGAGCACCACCCCCTAGAGTCTGCCTATTACTAGCACATATGTGCGAGGGGAACCTTTACTTTTACCTTTATCCTATTCATTCCAGCCATACATAGTAGACCAGACTAAGAAACCAATGACATGTAGGCCAGGACCACTTCTTTGTAACAGCTATAGAAACAGAATCCTATACCTCTGAATGTCTTTCCCTCCCTTTTTTTCCTGGGAGCTAGGAAGGAACTCGGCTAAGGCATTCACTCAACTTAGGTTCTTGGCCCAGGTCTTGGTAGCAGTTATTTTTCCTGTCCTTCAAGATGATTCTCTCTTCTGTCTAAAGTTCATCATCTTCTACAGTCTCTTGCAGCTAATAGTTGTTTACTATTGTTAGTAAAAGAGCAAATACATTTTCTGTTGCTGTATTGGTCCCTGAAATTCAATTATCTCTCTGGACTTTCAGGATTCAACAATTATTAAAAGTGGTGCTATTAAAGTGGGTCTTTGAATGATAAATGCTCCCATTTCCTTATTTATTGTATTATTTGCAGGTTATGATTTTTAACTGCTTTTCTGGATTATTTATTCTTAATGCATAATAGTATTGTGAATATTAAGATTTCTATATTTACTTATTCAATTTTTATGACCTACTGAAGGGGTTACAATCATTAGAATTATATTTGTCAACTATTGCTAATATTTGAACTGCAGCTGTCAGGGAGGAGGGAGGGAGGGAGGGAGGGAGGGAGGAAGGAAGGAAGGAAAAACACTTTGAAGCTGTTTTTTCCCCATACACAGGAATGATGCATTCTAATTTCCAACCTAGTACCAGGACAAATGAAAAAAATAACCAATAGAAGAGCTGTAAAATTACCATGGAAATATGTTTAATGAGTTTTCTTTTGCAAATATTTGCAAAAGTTCTTGAATGATTCACACACACTGTTAGGAGGGCTTGAGGGGGCATTGTTTTCCTACTCTTTCCTTTATTCTTTCTGAATCATCCAGTGTAATGGATTTCTTTTGTATGTTATATACAAAAATGCAAACAAGCAATACTATTCTATAGCATATCTTAATTTAATAAACCCACAAAATGGACAATTTTTTTTTGACAACCTTGTCTGGATCTTATCAATGAATGGCATATAATTTGCTTATGTCCTGCCATATCTGTTGGTAAAAGATATCATACGTAGGTATTTTTTTATCTTTGCTTCTCTAAAATAAATCAAGCCTAGAATGAAATTAGTACAATGCCCACAGGAAATTAATAAGGCCCCTGATCTGCTTTATGCACTTCTTTTTATGATATAAATATATATATAGGATGATTACCAGTGGTATGCATACCATTGCTTTGTTTCCTTGGAATGCATTGCTTAGTGACAACCAAATGTTTATATAAAGATTTTTGTTATTTCTTGATAAAATCACATGCAGTCCTATCCCTGAAAACTATGCATTTCATTACTACTGATCTCATTAACTTAGAACTTAACTTCATTCTCAGTCACTGAAGATTTGTGTTTCTTTTTAAATGAAATTCCTAATATATAGAACTTTTGTTCACAAAAATGCCACAAGGCATTTAACTGGGTGTAGGTAAACAAGCACATAATCCTCTAAAAATATTTTTAAAGATTTAAATAACATTCAAGGCATTTTATTTCTAAATGACGATTTTAAGCAGATGTAGGTACATTCTACATTCTTGCCTAAAACTTGGCAACTTCTTGCCAAGAATCTTGGCAAATTCTTCCTACTTCTTGCCTAAATGGTAGATAGGCAATAGACCTGGGTTCAGAGATGACAAATTAAGAATATGTGTGGGAAGCCGTCTCAAAATGTCTTGAAAAATGAAATGAAATGTAAGATGCTATGGAAACAAGGAGAATCAGAAATTAGAAGGAAAACAAGATATAACCCTGTGAGACCTTTGGGGTCTTATAGCAGATTAATATGTGTTTGGTGCTTTTGCAGTCTGCCAACTTCCTATTTTCTAGCTATAATTAAAAGCATCCTGAAACAAGTCAGGAAATGCAGTGAATTGTATGGTCATCAAGGGACTGAATGGGAGAATTATTATACTTGCGTTACATGGTTTATACTTGTCTAAAATCAATTTTGTCATCCTTCATTCTTTACAGAATAACAGTTGGAAGTGAACTTTGAGTTCTTCTAATCCAATCTCCTGCTCATGTAGGAAAGCCTGTACCATTTCAGACAAATCTACTTTATCCATTTATGTTGTTCTTTTAATCTATATTTTAAAAGAATTTTAAAATATATTTAATATATCTATATTTTCAAAGAATTCTAGCTGCATTTCAAATATATCAATATTTATTTCCTAAATTTTCCCAAATATTTAGTTAATTGAAACAACTGATGCTAGATTTTTTTTTATCCTGTCTACCGGGGGGGGGGGAGGGGGGAAGAATGGGTTGAAATATCAGGAGTGTTCAGTCAAGCTCTCTTGTCAACTCCCAGGATAGCTCTGATAGGGGGTGGGGGGAATGACTTATGGGAGAGAAAGAATAGCAGTGATTGAAATGATTTTAGTCTAAAAGTAGAATAGTTTTGATGTTAGCAATTGTTAAACAATAAGAAAGAAAATAGAAAGAAACAACAGAAAGAAAATAGACTCAAAAAAGAAGCTGGGCTCACAAAGCTAAGATATAGTCACACAATTATGGAACAACAGAAAGAAAATTATTAAATTAGATGATTAATCCTATAGTGTTCTACTGTATAACTTGTCATTTCATTATGATTGCTAATTTGCAGAAAGACTTAAGTAAATATTTGTGATAAAGTAACTATGATTTTAAGATTGGCCAATGCTATTGTAATGGAGGTGGGAACATTATAACCATCAAAATGTTGCCTAGATTCCATCATTTTTAGGTAGCATAGCCAGGATATTAATTTACACGTGGTCCTTAATTTATGACCACAATTGAGCCCAAAAATTATGTTGCTACCCCTTTCCCCCAAAAATAAGACATCCCCTGATTATAAGCCCAATTGGGCTTTTGAGCGCATGGCAATAAGGCCAAGCACTTATTTCAGGGTTCAAAAAAATATAAGACAGGGTCTTATTTTCAGGGAAACATGGTAAGTGAGGCATTTATTAAGTGAATTTTACCCCACCTTTCTTGCAGCAGTTGTTAAGTGAATCACTGCACGTGTTAGATTAGTAGCATGGTTGTTAAGTGAATCTGGCTTAATCATTGATTTTGCTTGTGAGAAGGTTGCAAAAAACCTTCACAGTGATCACCTAACCCCAGTACACTGCAATCATACTAAATATGAACCAGTTACCAAACATCTGAATTTTGATCACATGACCAGACAGATGCGGTAACAGTTGTAAGTGTGAAAAATGGTCATAAGTCACTTTTTCGTTGATCATGTAACTTTGAACAGTCTCTAAATGAACTGTTGTAAATCAAGGAGTACCTGTATATCCAAATGCAGCTTGTAACAACAGTCTGCTCAAGAGGGACGAATGTATTAGCTATGCATTGCAATTTAGATATTGTATGCTTTCAGCGGTCAAAATATGTCACATGCATTAGCTCAATAATTTCCACAAGTCTAATTTTCACAATGCTGTTGATATATATCTGAAATTGCAGTGGTCAAATCAGTGCCATCCTGAATCGTTTTAGGAATGCAAATGGAAACCCTCTCAGTCAATGTGGTGAGGGCTAATGGTAAAAGCTGGCATTGCGATTGTGTCCTTTAATGGACAACGAGAGGACAAGTTCAAACCACACTCATTTCTTCCATAAGTAGACACACTAAAAAAAAAAAAAAAATAACTAGATGGTTTCAGCTTGTTAAAAGCATTGCAAGGAATGAAGGGGCAAGTTACAAAGAAGAAAAGATCTTTCCTAAAAATTTGGATAATTGGGAAGTTTTCCATGGCAGAGCTTTAACCTACAGTATTTCAGAACAAGGATAATTTAAGGCTATGTTAATGGACTGATCTTTTTTTTTTTAAAAAATGCTATTTTTTCCCCCCACAGCCTTGGATCTCAAACTGCAAAAACAGGTCATTTTGAAATCATTTCCTGAATGAAAAAGCGCTCTTGTTAATTTACACACAGTTTTGATAGTAATATATTAATTATAAACCCTCTCTTTTTCTAGCTTTCTCTTGATTGAAGCGTGACATAAAATGCTACAGCAGCCTGGCTTTTCAAAATGGTTAGCGATAAGCATTGCCGTTTCAGTTGCCTTCATAGATTGCTTGGCCCAAAATGATGATGGTAAGTGTTTGCTTATTTTTACAGTTTTATATAAAGTCCCATGAGAGAGAGAGGGGAAAAAAAGAAAGAAATGATTGGAACAAGCATAACAAATACATTGCAAGTTTCTTTTCCACATCCTAAGAGGATTTCAATTTATGTTTGCTATGCAAATTGCTTTGGGAGAACATTCTCAACCGCCAATGGCCACAGAGTTAGTACAGAGCCAATAAAAAGCATAGCAGTTCTTTACTGCAGTGTTCCCCAATTTTTCTGGTTTTGCGGACTGTTGGGGGGGGGAGAGAGAGGAAATGGTTCTGTGCAAACATTTGCATGGACGGCAGGCACTTGCACATAGAGCTCCATTTGTGTGAGCAGCCGATGCGCCCGCCTCTCACACAAATGGAGTTTCATGCATGCGCGCGAGTGCCCCCTGCTTGTGCAAACTGAGGAGTGCAAGCGTGTGTATCTGCTGTTTGCATGGTCCAGTTCTGAACAGGCTGCATCCTGTGGGTTGGGTACCCTCTCCTTTACAGTGCATAAATCCATAGCTTTTAACTGGAATGTAATAGGGATAATCTGTTACCGTCTGTTTGTTTGTCTTAGCGTTATTTTTGCCACTGTTGACAGAAATGTAAATTAAGATACCAGGTGCTGGCATTCGGTGAACATAGGGAGGCATTGATTTTCTGTACAATTGGGATTTATTTGCAAGCCAATACAATTGTTCTAAAATATCCAAAAAGAGTTAAGAGGAAATAGAGTGAGAGTAAATAGTACAGCATACTGCTCAAACTACAAACTGTACATTTAGCTGTGGTCAAGGAAATAAAATCAGATTGATTTTATAATAACCAGATTAAACAAGTAAGGATGACCAAGATATTTACTAAAAATAAGAGATGATCATTCTTGGTGAGCACCTGTGTAGAGTTGCAATTCAGAATAATGTATTCCAACATTTTAATTATTCCTTCACTGCATGGACCCAGTCTCTGTTCAAAGGGGATCTTTTGCAATCTCCTTGCTGTAACAAGTGTTGGAAGGACTGAATCTAATTAAACAAGGTAAAGCCCTTTTGAATGTTGGAGATTTTAGGCAGCTATGATATCTAGGTGGTTGGAGAAGATGTGCAGAATGGTTGAAGAAGGTGTTTGGGTAGAACGGAAAAATCTGATTGTGACTCTTAAGTTAGTGAGCTGCTGTTTGAAATGCCCTAGTCCACATTCCTGCCCATCAAACCATAAAGTTGCATTTAAGAATATCCTGCCTGGCACCATAAAGACTGAAAGCTGTTAATAATTAAAGGGATCAAGTTGGCTGGAAAAAGAGAAATGGGAAAAGATTAGAATGTGAACATTTTCATTTTGAGGAGGCCTTCTTCATAACAAGGAACATGAGATGCTTTAAAAAATTGTTCTCAAAAACTTGAATTGAACTCTTTCCAAAGGAAGCAATAATATTTAGACAGATATCCCCAGCTTGTCATCACCTAACTATTATTTGGAATATTCCTATTGCTAAGAATAATGATTTCCAAATGGTACTTATTTCTTCAAAACCACACAGCATCAAACAATACATGTTGTTTTCCTTGCCTAACTTCTATGAAATGTGGCAGAAAGAATTTGGCATAGAATGATCTCTTCATAGAACTGTTGTTATGTAGGGATTGTACTGCACTCTTAATAACAATAGATAGCAGCATCCATTTTTTAATCAGCATACCAGAAGTTGTGGTGCGAGTGGTGTGGTGGCCTATAGGTTGAGCTCTCACCTCACAACCAGGAGGCTGTGAATTTGATCCTAGGTAGAGGAATATATTTCTCTCTCTGGGCACAATGAGAATATATCTGATTGATATAACTCCGCATTGGCGACAGGAAGGGCATCTGGCCAGTAAACACTCAGTCCCATTCAGTTGGCCAGACAAGGGATTATGGGGTCATTAAAAGAAGATGATATCAGAAATTTGTGTATGTATCTCCAGCCTTTTTGTCTCCTAGAAATTGTGGGAATTAAGGGACATTATTTACCTATTTGGCTACAAAATGCATCAGGCTGGCTTACTGGCTTACTCCACCAGGTATAAACATGTCCTCTAAAGGGCCATGATTCATTTAGTGTGAGCAAATGTTATATCCTTTCTAAATCACAGGTTCTCTGGTACTTATCTGTAAGGTAAGGAGAAACTACCTGGCTAGCCAATCTGTATTCATAAGAAATTTTGCTTCTTTAGATTACTTCCTTTTGTTCAGATTGATAGCTGCATTTATCAGAGTTTTACCTGGTCATCAATTGATGGATCTAAAAATTCTATCTTGAAATGGGGTATTCAGGTGTTAGTGTGTCAAATGCTTGTATAGCACTTCAGGGCTAATGTCCACTCTAATTGTGCATAGCCACTACCATGCTTCAATGTTGATTTTATAGTGACATTAATGGTAGCAAGAAGTATTTGATTTTTTTTATACAAGTGAAAGTAATTCTCCTTACTGACAGAATTTTCTCTCAGGGGACAGGAAGAAACATATATTTTGGTCCTGCTTTCCACAGAAAGAGTGAACTCTTTCTGGCCCACACCCAGTGATATTTCACAGTACACCCAACAACATTTTGATGGGTTTTGGTATGGTTCTCCCTTTAATATCAATGGAAGATGTGAAATATTGAGATTGAAGGAAATATTGATATATAGACGCTTTTTTTCGGTATCACCAGGGAAATAGATTAACTTGAAATGTATAAATTCTTATTTAAAAAAAAAAATCTCTTCACATTCAGTAAACTCACATTTACTGTTCCGCTAGTTCAAAACTGATCAAAAAGTAAATTTGCTATAAAGAAACTTGATTATAACCAATTATTTTGCTTTTTCATCTACTTGGCGAATATGTTTACTTCTGGGTTTTTTTATTTTATCAAAAATGGATCTCCATATGGTGAAATATAATTCTTTTTACTAATACTGTGTTTTCCCAAAAATAAGACCTTGTCTTATATTTTTTTTGACCCCAAAATAAGCGCTTGGCCTTATTTTTGAGGAGGTCTTATTATTTTGGGGCATATGGAACAAGACAGGGCTCCTCTTGCCATCTTACCTGATTTTCAGCTCTGTCTCCCTAACTCTAACCAGAGGAAATGATGGAAACTGGCTGCGCAAGTGTTTAAATATTTTCGTGGAGGGCTTATTTTTGGGGAGGGCTTATTTTAGTGCATGCACTCAAAAGCGTGATTGGGCTTATTATCAGGGGATGTCTTATTTTCAGGGAAACGGTATTATATCCTGGAAGATTTCTATTTCATATATATATAAAGAAACTGAGCTGCCTTTCTTACCTCAGGCAGACTAGAATTTGCCTCGCTTCTAGTTTAGGGCCTTCTTAAGCACTAGACCAAACTGTCTCTCTCTCACACACACATATCTTAATAAAAACATTCAGTTTTAATTATCTTCTAATATTTTCTGGCTTTCCTTTTGCGACTTGCTGTATTTACCATTACAATTTCATGTTATTGACAATTATTTTAATCGAAACAGTTCTTGATAGAAGCTTGCAGGTTTTAGGAGTTATGGTTACGAAATGTGATTGTTATAGTACAGTACAGAAACCTAAAATTGCAGTGACGATGTTCCCACTTATTTTTCTTTCAGGAACCGTAACTATCATTTTCAACATGAAAAATGTACTGTTGCAACAGAATTCTTCCTCAGTTTAGAACAGCCAGTGCATTCACAAACGAATAAACTCACTGGTCAATTATATTTTAATGTGTGTTAAAATAACATAGATGTCGATTTTAAGGTCTGTGTCCTGACACATGCTGTTGAGAATAGTTTTAGGAGGGGGAAAAGAATCCTAAGTAAGTAAAGAGATTTTAAAATTATAAGAAAATAAGGAAAATACATCCTTGATTTTGGGGTTATTACACATATCTGAGGAAAGAAGGCTAAGCTGATTAATGAAGAAATTACTAGATTCTTAGCTGTCAAATCTACCATAAGTCAACCATGGCAACTTAAACAATTTAACAATCAAACATGGCATTTAAAGGTATGGCCTACAATTATGGTTGAAAGCAATCACAGCTACAATTCTAATTATGAATTCAGAAAGGGTGGAATCACGGTTTTATCAAATCTGCTATGACTATATACTATAAAATAATAAGGTATTCCCATATTGTGCTATTTAAATATTTCGAATGTAGTGAATTTCATGCTATTGGAGTGAAGTGAAATAATATTAGGAAACTTCAAGATTAAACACTGTAATTGGAATCTCCAGAATTTCTGAGACTTCAGAAGTTGGTTCTTCTTTAGAATTCAGAGTTGGGAGGAAATATTTGAACTCCCTTTCTCTTCTTTTTTACTAACCTAAAATGGGGAAAGAGTGAGAGTTGACTGGGGAATTCTGGGGCTTGAAGTCCAGACATCTGAGGTTGAGAAACACTACTCTACACAATGGTTGTCCTAAGTTTTAGTTCACATTACTTCTGTGTCATGAATTTTATTACGAACAGACTGGATTCTTAATGTGGGACATTCTGTGCATCTTGAATTTTTAAACTGTTCTTTCCTTTCCTTTCCTTGGAATCCAATGAAATTTTGCTGACCCTGATTAAACTGAAAGGAGCTTTTGTCCATTTGCTTTAAAAAAGGGCTGATATGAGACCAACAAATCTCTCATTCCATTTAATGAGGTTGTTTGTAAAGTTTATTTGTGGCACCAGAATTAATACATACCTCATCTTACGATGGCGAAAGTACAATCTGGGGAGTTCTTTCTGATTTAATTTAGCAATTTATTCACCATCTTCTTTTCCCTTGCTACAACAATTCATACTCACGCATTTTAGCTGGGCCAGTTTACTTTATTTCCTGTTTCTCAGACAATTAGTTTGCAAATAACCCTAAACCATTGCAATGGAGGCACCAATTGTTTTTGTGTTGGATTTTGCAAGCCAAATCTTCTGTAATTCTTTCTTTTTCGGAGTTAAGCAAAGTGATGTAGGTAATTAGTTTTAAACAAAGTTCTGCCTGTCTCTCCTTTCCAGTAGACAACCTGAAACATCCTGATTTTGAAGTAAAAAATTTAGGAACAGAGCAAATAACAAGTTGTTTTCTGCTCTTCATTGACATGTAGGTCCTTATCGTGGGCATTTATCCACTTTTTAAATTGTGGATAATTTATCACAGGTATCTAAAACAGCTTTCTAAATATATTTGGCATGATCTGGGTTTCGTGGATGCAAATGAATAGAATCTTTAATTAGCAGATAATTCTGGTTCTGCTGGGATTTAAGCAGTATTTCTCAACCTCAGCAACTTTAAGTTGTTTGGACATCAACTTGCAGAATTTCCCAGCTTCCAGCATTCTGTTGGGAATTCTGGGAGTTGAGGTCTACACATTTTAAAGTTGTTGAGGTTGAGAAATATTGATTTGAGTATTCAATTTCTGTTGTCCTTCCCTGGTTCTTAGGTCATTCGTCAGTTCTTAGATCATCCCTCAAAAGTTCTGAAGCATTTTGATCTTGAAAGTCCGAAGAAAAAATTGTAATCTTTCCAACATTCCTGTGGACTGAAACTTTTCTGTTCCCATTCTGAATATGCTTTCTGTCAAGTCCTATGAATCAAGAAGGATGTGCAAAATTACTTCTGAGCAATTTACTTTATTGTTCCACATCTATAGGTAGAAATCTTGCCAAACTACTTTGAACTACTTCCATCATTAAATCTATGATCTAAGAATTGCTAGGGAGCAGCCATCTTAATTCTATCCCAACCTAACTACCAAAACTTTGCTGGCTTTTGATCCTCTGGAATCCAGCCTCTGCCTCTGGGAATTCAGACTACATTCCACTACACTTTCTTTCCTAATCTTTTATTTATAATTGACAATTTCTCAATATTTTATAGAATACGTTATGGGTCCCTAATCTTCTTAAAGAAAAATATTTTTTGGGATACTTGGAACTAGAGCAAGACTTGATAAAGCATCTCTTTATAATTTTAACACATAAATATAAGTAGTAAAGCTTCTGCCTTTTAATACAATTTGTTGGTCAGATAGAAAAGGTGCTACCAGATTCCCAATCTTTGCTACCGTAGATCAACACAATTTGCAATGCAGATAGGCCAAAAACCGAGCTCCTGCCTGAACAGCATTCTTTTAGAGGAAACTCCAAAGAGTAAAGGTAAAGGTAAAGGTTCGTCTCACATATATGTGCTAGTTGTTCCCGACTCTAGGGGGCGGTGCTTATCTCAATTTCAAAGCTGAAGAGCTAGCACTGTCCGAAGATGTCTCCATGTTCATGTGGCCAACATGACTAAATGCTAAAGGTGCACGGAATGCTGTTACCTTCCCACCAAAGGTGGTCCCTGTTTTTCTACTTGCATTTTTTTCGTGCTTTCGAACTTCGTGCTTTCGAAGCTGGGACAAGTAACAACTGGCTCTGTTACAAGGCATTAGGGATTCGAACTGCCGACCTTTCGATTGACAAGCTCAGCATCTTAGCCACTGAGCCACCACGTCACCAAAAAAAAAAAAAAGAGCAAAAGTTCTTGTGAAAACTGTTCCACTGTTTGCCTGCCTTCTGACTATGTAGAACTCATGGCAAAAAAACCAAACCTATCAACCTGCAGATTACCATAGGAGGGCAAATGAAACAAATGAAATGTTAAAAAGTTATGATATGCAGTCATTACTTACCAAGCACATCTAAATTATATTAAAGTATCCAATGATTATATTGAAGTAAAGTAAATTACGTTAAAGTATTTACAATCCCCAATGCATGTCACAACTTTTGAGCACTCCTAATGTTGGGAAATTGAAAGTTGAAAAATTTGACACATCCTAAAGGTAAAGTTCCCCCTTGCACATATGTGCTAGTCGTTCCCGACTCTAGTGGGCAGTGTTAATCTTCATTTCAAAGCTGAAGAGCCAGCACTGTCCGAAGATGTCTCCATGTTCATGTGGCATGAAAAAATGCTAAAGGTGCACAGAATGCTGTTACCTTTCCACCAAAGGTGGTCTCTATTTTTCTACTTGCATTTTTTATGTGCTTTTGAATTGCTAGGGTGGCAGAAGCTGGGACAAGTCATGGGAGCTCACCCGGTTATGTGGTACTAGGGATTCGAACCGCTGAACTGCCAACCTTCTGATTGACAAGCTCAGCATCTTAGCCATTGAGCCACCGCGTCCCTTACTGACACATCCTAAGAGGCAGCAAAAAGATCCAGAAAAACCTATTGTCAGTGTTCCAATGCTGACATAGAAGCAATGAGGAAAAAGTTTGACATTTCACCTAGAAAAGCTTTTGGGTGAATTCAGTCTCCTGGGAGATGTATGGGAGGGGTGACATTCCTGTGTGCTAAAGAGACAGATAAGAGAGAGTGATCTGGAAGACAGCCAATGGGGAGCAGTGAATGAGAAAGGAATAGGAAAGGTTTTGGATAGAGGGGCCAGTACTGTCTGCATGGTTGTCGGGCTAGGCTGCATCACTCAATAAAGAGAATATTTCCTAAAGTTTGATGCTTGGAAATTAACTTTATTTTAGAGGATGAAACCGAAACTTTGACACCTATGCTGTTGTTGCTGTCCAAAGGACATTTAGATTTTTTGCAGGCTACATGGAAGGTTTGCCTTGAAGTCCAGCAGCTCTGTTTTGCTCCTAACCCTAATTATAGACTAGATTTGGAAAATTATTCCAGAAGATTACAACTTGTTGTCTTCTTACCAAAACTTATTGGTAAGAAAATTAGAGTTGTAGCTTTAGGTTGTATCCCTAAAGACCACAAGATGGCTGTACTTTTTATAGCCTTTAAATTTATTTCTTCATTCTTCTCTCTATTGGTACAATCTAAAAAGTTCCAATCTATGGTAACTAGCAGCAATAACAAAACATCATCTGAAAAATTTTGGATCTCACCTGCCTTTTATTGGAATCTTCACAACAACCAGCCCAATACACAGGGTTGTTGCTGTGGAGAAAATAGGAGAAGGAAGGTGTGTTGGATATGTTCTCTGCCTTGAGTTGTCCATAGAAATAATAAAGGTACGATACAAATAAATAAGATAAAAAAACAATCTCTGAATTATTATAGTGTGGGAAATAAAGCAAGTGTTTGCTTCATCTTACTGTTTGTAAAATATTTTGATCAATAAGATAAAGCAGAAAAGTTTAGAAGGAAAACTAAGATCATATCACCACGAATATATACAGTAGTAAATTTGCTAGAGGCATAAATACAGGATAAGCTCCATACAAAATATCAGATGACCTGCAATTGTCAATGCATCATGGTCAGTCACCTGTACATTGCAAGCAACCAATCAAAATAGAAAGAACATCCTTCCAAGTAACCAATTAAACAACATCTCCCAGGAAACCCACAAGTGCCAACTAACCCGCCAAGTCCAAATCTTGCAGAAACCGCAAGTGCTGAAAGGCAACCCACATATCTGTATTGCTGAGGAAGGCTTGCTGGGTCGTGGGATGAAATGATTGCAAAAAAACCCCTGATCGATACTTTGGAACATCTGACTTTTCCAACGAAGGTGCATTCAAATAGTATAGCAATTATCTCATTCTGTTTCCAGCCCTAAGCCTTTGTAGGCCAGTTTGAAGCACTCAAACAATCAACTGTGTTTCTTCCGAGAACACTAAGAAACAGGTGGGGCACACTGTGAGCTCTTTTTCCAGCTATCTAGTAGAATAGCTTAAAAAATGGGCAAACAATACCTTATTCCCTGAGTTCCTATATCTGCTGGCTTAAAATAAAAATATCCTTATCCTCACCCTACACCAGGGGTCAGCAACCTGCGGCTCTGGAGCTGCATGTGGCTCTTTCACCCCTCTGCTGCGGCTCCCTGTCACTTATAATATACGCCACAACTGCCGATGTGCGACACCTGCTGGCATGCAATTTATTGAGCTTTTCAACCCCGGTAGGCCAACCATGGATAAATCCAAGAAAAGAAAAGTTTCAGAAGAAAACAGAACTATACATGCTAGTTCTGTGGCCGCTCAAGAAATAGTCAGGCACGGGAAGAGTTTTGTGGCTCCCAGTGTTTTCTTTTTTGTGGAAAACGGGTCCAAATGGCTCTTTGAGTGTTTAAGGTTGCTGACCTCTGTCCTACACAACAGTGAACAAAATGAATTGCTTCCCTCCCTCCCTCCCTCCCTCCCTTTTTCTTTCTCTCCCTCTCTCCCTCCCTGTCTCCCTCTCCCTCTGCATCTCTCCAGTCCTATTTTCAATGCATGCGGCATGCATTCATCTGGCCATTTGCATATTATTATTATTATTATTATTATTATTATTATTATTATTATTATTATTATTATTATTTTTGAAGAAAAAAAGGTACTTTGGAATTTGCATAGGCACACGCGTAGCACCTGTCAGCAGCTCTTTAAATTAAAAGTCTCTTTTCCAGGAATTTGTTACTACAATGTTTCCACAAATTCTGAAACTCTGCTTTTCCTTCAGATGTGAAACACTGAAAAGCAACAGCAACTCAATAAACAAAGAACTTGTTTTGTTGCAGAGAAAGTCAATTTGCCGCAAAGTTTTCATTTGTTTATGTTAAAAAGCAGGAAAGACATTTTTTTTCCCAATAAGGTATTTTTTACAATAGACCTATGCTTTTAACAACTCTTGTAATTTAGCTTAATGCTTCACAAATATATGTGTGTGTATGTGTGTGTGTGTGTATGTGAAATATATATGTGTGTGTGTGTGTGTGCGTATATGTGAAAAATATATATGTATGTATGTGTATGTGTATGTGTATGTGTATATATATGTGTGTGTGTTTTTCCTTTAAGCCAGGTTTTTCCTATGTAGCCAAGATTTTTCTAGAACCACAATTGAGCAAAATCACATTCACTACGTACTGAGTTCTTTCTAGTGTACTGTAGTGAATGTGATTGGAAGAAACTAGGATGGTTTGTGAAAACATACTAATAATTTTTTATTACATTTTTATTAGTTGATCAAACTATAAAATACAAAGAAAAACTAAGAAAAGAGGAAGGAAAAAAGAGATATAGTTAAAGGGAGAAAAGAAAAGGAAAAAGGCACCAATTTCCGACTCTCTTTAGCACAGTAGAAGATAACAACATTACACCACAACTTTTTGCTTTTACACAACAGTAGTAACAGTTGTTACTATAACAATTAGTCTATCTAGTTAACAAAAACAAAATGAAAGTTTCATCGGTTTTTTTTTTTTTCATTACAAGCACAAAATCCAAAAGCAATTTCAGAATTGAGACAAGGATAGATATAACCTCTTCTTTGGATAAAAGAATCAATTTAACCGTCTCTGCTGCTCTTTGCTGTGGGGAATAATATATCATTCTTTTCTTTTTTTTAAGCCTAAAGTGAGAAAAAAAACACTTTTTTTTGTTGTTGTTTGTTTGGAAAACATTAAGAATTTTTGAACTTCTCACACATTGGTCTCCAGGAAGGGAGAGCACTTCTGGAGCAACTTAATCTTAATCATCTAAAACTCTGTTTCTCAGCCCATACTGGCTGTGGAATTCTGGAAATCCACAAAACTTTGATCTAGAATAAAGACTGCTGCATTACTTCTAGTCACACTTTTGTGTTAATTGTCGAGCAACTATTTGAATAATGAAAAGGTAAAGATACCAAAACCACTTCCAGTGAATTGGTATATATTGCCAGATAAAAGGAACTCTGTTATAACTTATAAATGTATTTAATCAAATGTTTTCATTTGTTTCCCAATTAATAGGTCTCCAACCTAATTCAAAATCAACACCATACAAAATTAAAAAAAAAAAAAAACCAACAACACGCAATTGTAAAATACAGGTTCACTCAGATTTACTCTTCTGAGGCTTCTGAGTATTATTGTATTAATTCATATTTGTTTACTATATTTAGCAAGTAATATCATATGACAAAAGATTTACTTTGCGAATACTTATCTGTTATATCTAAATGACTATATTTTCCCCAGGAATGATTAATCCGTCAAACCTGGGAATATTTTATGGTCTTTAATAGCTTTTGTTGATAGATTGAGGCTTAGTTTACCAATTATTCTTCACTGAAATGGCAAAGCTAACAAGTACATTATTTTGAAGAAGCTTTGAAAAAATATTAATTATGTCACTAGGGCATTTAAGTGCCCAGTATTGATAGTGGCATGAAAGATCATTTTTATTCCTTCTCTCTCTCTCTACTACCCACAATCTCTCCCTGCACTGGAGTTTATTATACTGTCTGATGAAGGGTTTTAAGAAACTCAAAAGTCTTAAAATAATTAAAAAAATTTGGCTGGGTTATTAAAATATATTTCCTCCATGGATTCCACATTCTTTTCCTCTGATTGCCTACATGCTTTCTATGATGCTTAATTTTGGGGGTTTTGTTTCACATTGGAAAGAGCACTAGTGTTAAATATGCACATTCACTCATATAACAAAAGTTTCAAGTAAGATAAGAATCCAAAGATTTTGCTTCTTTGAAAGGCAGAAAGTAAATATTACAGTTCTGTCTTGCCTTGGTTACCAGAGGTGGTATTCAGCAGGTTCTGACCAGTTCTGGAGAACTGATAGTGGAAATTTTGAGAATCAGTAAATACTATCCCTGACTGGCCCCGCCCCTATCTATTCTCTGCTTTCTGAGTACCAGCTGATCGGGAGGAAATGGGTATTTTGCAGTAACCTTCCCCTGGAGTGGAGAGGGAATGGAGATTTTACAGTATCCTTGTCCTGCCACGCCTACCAAGCCATGCCCACCAAGCCATGCCACACCCACCAAGCCACGCCCACAGAACTGGTAGTAAAAAGAAAATTGAATCCCACCACTGTTGGTTACGTTATTTAAACCTCTGGTTACTCAACAACTACAAATATAATTCTTTAATTCAAACAAATGTACTTGTTCCTGACTTCTGAGTGGTTCAAAAGAGATTGTTATGCTCCTTTTATTTATTTATTTATTTGTCTTTTACTGATTAGATGTTCTCAAATTTTTCTGTATATTAGTTCATTTTGCACTTATGCTAGGAACATGTGGTCCAGGCTTCATAAATAGCTTTGATTATTGGGTTTAAGACTGCTATAAATCAATCAAGGTTATTGTAAAATCCTAGATTCAATTCAAATTCCCTAAGCACACAGGCAAAATCTTAAAAGTAGACAGCATACAAAAAAGCAATAAGAATGAGAAAATTCTAAGATAACCCATGTCAAGTTCCAATGAAAGTTCTTTGCAGTTACAAATTTGGTGATGGGATTCCATGGAGGTCTTCACAAACTTTCATTGTTCCCACTGCTTCCCATATGAGTAATATCTAACCACAACCAAGAAAATCAGGTTTATGGATTCCTTTCACATATTCCACCTTTCTTTCTTTCTTGCTTGCTTGCTTGCTTGCTTGCTTGCTTGCTTGCCTGCTTGCTTGCTTGCTTGCTTGCATAGAAAGCTCTTTTCCACCTCTTGGTCAAGGAATAACTCCTTGTATTATTTCTCCTTAGCTAAATAGATAATTGTTAATGACCTATTGGGCACAACACTTATCCTTTGTCCCCAGTCATTCTCTAAAACAGGTCAGAATAGGAGATATAAAACACTCCAAAAATAAAAGGAAAACTCATTCTTTTCTATTTTCATTTCCTATTGTAAAAGTAATAGGACCTTTAAAGGTGCAGATTGATACCACTTATGTTGGCATATGTTTTGGGATACGCTACTGAATTGGCCTCAATTCTCCTTGCTTGCCTTAGATATGAAGTGACCCCTGATTTATCAGTTGCTGGAAGCCTTGAGACTACATATTTTTCAAGTCACAGAAACTATATTTTAAGTACCAAGTCCTAGAGAACATTAGTGAAAGGATATCACCTTCATGAGTATGTTTTATGAGCTTCTTGATTGTACTTAATGGTCTATAGCTTTGCACTACTTTATTTTAGACTAAATTTAATTTTTACCTTTGTAGATACAGCTCATTTATTAGCTTTAGGTCTACATAATTGCAATTGTCAAATTTTTGCTTGATGGAAATTATTTATTATTGAGTGCAAAAAGTGCATATTCTGGTTTCTCTTCAGGTCATATAAATTGCATCTTCTGCATTGGGGTAAAATTGTATTGGCTGAAGTAAAGATAAATCAGCTTTTCTGGGTATGTTTTCTTAGAAGTAGGATGATACATTGATTTTTAGATAAAGGGCTAGAAAATTTTATTTCCTCTGATCAAAGTTTTATTTTCATGACTTTTTTCCTGTTCTCTCTATGGATAGAAAGTTTAACCTATCATTTCAGTTAGGACTGTTTTTAACCATAACATATAAACTGTATTAGATAACACAGGAAATTCATTTTCCATCTTTAATATAAGAATGTATTTATGTATGAATAGGTATTAACTTCAATTCAATGGAAGAACATTTGCAATATTTTTCCGATTCTTTAGCTGATCTGAGATGAACTGACAATCTATTGTAGAATCATAATCAAAGCATCCTTAAATCTTGGAATATCTTTACATTTCAGAGTGAATACAATTTGTCCTCAAATTGAGGACACACAACTGAATGTTAAATTTTTGTTTGCCCCATTTTACAACCTTGCTTTCCAGTTATTAAGTGAATCCCTGCAGTTGTTAAGTTAGTAACATGGTTGTTAAGTGAATCTGGCTTCCCCCTTGACTTTGCTTGTCACAGGTAAACACATCACTCTGAAACACTGCAGCCATCATAAATTTCAGTTACCAAGTGTCCAAATGTTGATCATGTGACTATAGGAAGGACGGCATAAGTGTGAAAAACAGTTATAAATTACTCTTTCAGTGCTGTTGTAACCTCAAATGGTCACTACATGAATTGTAATTTGAGGACAACTTCTTCTTCTTCTTCTTCTTCTTCTTCTTCTTCTTCTTCTTCTTCTTCTTCTCCTTCTCCTTCTCCTTCTCCTCCTCCTCCTCCTCCTCCTCCTCCTCCTCCTCCTCCTCCTCCTCCTCCTCCTCCTCCTCCTCCTCCTCCTCCTCCTTCTGCTGCTGCCATATCTGTCATTGAACATTGGCTATCATATTGGCGATCCTATGTTGTTGGTGAGGACCACTGTATCCTAATTTAATAATTAGGGCACAAATATTTTTTCTCTTACTTAACAAATCAGATCTTTTAAATTTCTTGTTAATTAGGTATATCTTTAATCATTCAACATAATAGATCATGGCAGGAATGTGTGGAACTGTTGAGTTTAACATATGTCAACTATTACAACAAGTAAATTAAATAATGGACATAATCAACAATTTGTTGCATATAACTTTAATATGTGGACTGGGTTCACACATATAACTAAAACTTGGTTTGTTTCATAACAGTTCATTCAGTAAAGCATAATTGCTTCAGATGCTAAAGGCTGCTTTTAAAGTGTAACCAGACACTTGTATTATGGCTATGTAAGATTTTATGAATATAGTTGTATATTTTGTATGAATTTTTCCTAAGATATGCATGTTCGCATTCTAGTTTCTCTACTATTTAATATATTGTATGCAACTATACCTAATGAATATTTTCCACCATCTCTGCCTTTTCCCAAAATACATTACTTATTACATTTATATCCTGCCTTCTTTCCTTCAGATGCTTCATGTGGCATACATAGTATTTCCTCTAGTTCTTTTTTCCCTCCACAGTAGTTAGTCTTACGATAAAAGATAGATAGACAGAGAATAAGTAGCCAAAATCACCCGATGAAGTTTCTTGATCTCTCCAGAGGTGGGATTCATTTACCTTCCCTACTGGTTCACAAATGTGAGTGAACATGCTCGTATGCCCACTTTGCTTGCTCATGCCACCTCTGCGCATGTTCACTGCCTTCTGAGCATACACAGTAGTTGCACATTATGTCCGGGTGGGCGGGCAGAGCCTCCCGCAGTTGCTGTTACTGGTTTGCGCGAACCAGAGAGAACCGGCTGAATCCCACCACTGGATCTCTTCCTAGTTTATATCTTAATTCTCACATCACAATGTATAAACTTCATTATTCTGAAACTCTGAAACCCTTTGAGATGGTTTGGTTCTTGGATAAACTGCAACATGAGTAAAACTTGTCAGTTAGAACCTGCTTACTTGTTATTAGGGCTGTTAAAGCAATTCATGAAATTGGTTGTGGAATTAAGACCTTCGATATTTAGCAAGCAATATATTCATTTTGCTTTCCGTAAGAATTGATGTTAAAGTTGTTGAGCAGACGTTGTGCAAGTGCCAGGGGGAGGGGGCTTCCTGGAATTGAGTCCTCCTGCTGATAAATGAGGAAGGTTGGCATACGCAGGTAGGAGCAAATTCATAATTTTTTCTGTATTCTCTCACTAATGCACCTTGCCTTGGTAAAGCTAGCAGTGCTATATGGCTCAGAACAGGAAGCCAGCAAGATGAAATGGTTTTAATACATCCACTTATAAATACTCATGGTGTCATTAAGTCTAGCATCTAACTTTCTAGTATGGCAGCTGTGAAGCCTTACAGGGGCACCATATTCTGTTGCAGAGTAGACCAATCCTAGGGCTGATGACTGCTGAAGGTCCCCATTTAGTTCCACTTAATTTTTGCAGTATGTTGTTCCTAGTATTGATTTTTGCCACTGTATTGTCAAGTTGTTTCTTGCAGGAGACTGTCCGATCCAATGTTACTCCAAGATACTTTAGATGGGGTACCTAGGAGTAAGTTATTGTTTAAGTCTTCATATGCTAGCTTGTTGTTAAGGTGGAAGCACATAGTTACTTTTTTGCTGGTGCTAGGAATGAACCACCAGTCAATGAAGAATTTTCCCAAGATTTTAACATCTTTGGACAGAAGTTTGTCAGCCACCTCCATGTGTTTTCCTTCTGCTGTTATGGCCAAATCATCAGCATATCCAAATTTGATTTGGGGATTTTCCTTCAGGATGCTGAAGAAGGAGACTGATTCGCTAGTCAACAGTTTTATCTATGAAACCAATATGAGGGTGTAGGGAGACATACAGCAGCAATTATGTCAGGGTATGTAGATTTAATAGCTGTAAGCTGATGAGAGGTTGTAAGCGGAGGCAACTGCAAGCTGTTGCAATGGGAATGAGGCAGCAGGGTTACTGCCACTTTAAGAAGCTGGGTAAGAAGCTGCCTATATAAGGGAAGCCATTAGCGGGCATTTCCCTTCTCCTCATGTTTTCTCTCGTTTTGTATCTTATTGCTCTCCATGTGTTAGTAGCTGTATGATAAGGTATTTAACCACATATAAATCTGTAAATATTTAGCTGTAGATAAAACCACTGTTAATTATCTAAAGGCTCTGTGTGCTGTATTTTGCTCCTGGGTTTATCTCATAATACTAGTCACGCTGCCTAAACTCTGACAAATTATGTACCTCAAAGATCCCACTGTTTCACTTTTAATTTTTTTTTTAATTTTTTAAAGAGTTGAAACAAAGTGGAAGGTGTTAGTTTGCTCCCGCAAACTCAATAGGGAGATATTAACTTATATTTATTTGGCTAAGCAAACAAAAATGCTCAGTCATTCTATCACTTTGTGGGACAGATCAGCATCAGGTGCAATGCCCTGTTTTAACCACAACCTCAATATTCAATTTGTTTATAGGACTCTATATTGGAGAAGATTGGAATATGGACTAATCTCTCCTGGTGACCATCCCATTTCGTTTAAAACTGTCATTATCCATAGGTAGATTTGCTCTCTTGTGAATATAGTCAAATTTTAGTGCCTGCAGAAATGCAGCTCTCATAATTTTAAATTGTGCAGACTTTTCTAAGGCAAAAATGCTGGCATAGTTGGGGAAATGAGAAAGAAAAAAAAAGTAGCAGGATCTGGATCAATGACAAAATAGAAAGAAATTGGCAATGTAAAGGCAGAGCCTATACATTCTAGCAGGGGGCAGTTGACTTGCCTGACAACAGCTCATTTTTATTTATTTTTTTGTCAATGTAACCTGTCGTAACATTGTCACCTGTCAGCCCTGGAGGCCATCTATTTCTTTGGAAAAAGCACATGGGAAACTGGGAGGGGGTATTGCATCCAGTGGTAGAGATATTTAGCCATAATAACATTCCTTTCTCTGAGAGTCAAGGACATTCGGCCCTGCACCTGGAGTGGCGTGACTGAAAGGCATCTCCAGTTGGGATGGTGCAATTATTGGACCATGTGATGGACATGTGGGTGCAGGGGAATGGACTTGGACTTTCTTTTGGGTGGGGAAAACCTGGAAGCTTTCAGATTCGGGTTTCCCAGATGTGCCAATGTGACATCTCTAATAAAATGGAACTTTGAGGAACTTCTAGCCTCGGAGTCTTCTTTCATTGATGGTGTTACTTGGAACCCTGACATTATCTTTTTGTTGTAATTGGAGTGGTGAGGTCATCTAGAGGTGGAGCTCTTGCCTCACAATCAGGAGGCTGTGAGTTCGATCCTAGGTAGAGACAGATATTTGTCTCTCTGGGCACACTGAGAATATATTTGCTGAACAAAACTCCGCATTGGTGACAGGAAGGGCATCTGGCTATTAAAACACTCTGCTAGCTCCATTCAATTGCCCAGAGTCCACCCTGTAAAGGATTATGGGGTCATTAAATGATGATGATATTACTTTTGCTCATTTTCTTTTACCCATTTTTTTTCTTCTATTTGATGGATGCTTCATTCTATTCAACTCTGAAGGAATGAGTTCAAAGTACATAGAAGAAGTATACATGGTGCTCATGATAGCTTCTTAGAAGGTTTTTAAGTCTACCATCAGCACCCAGCTTCTCGGGTGTGTGGCTGTCTCTTTCTGGTGTCTTATGACAGCTCCAGGACCATAAGCATTAGTGGAGCCTATTGCAATAAAGATAAAGGTAAAAGTTCCCCTTGCACATACGTGCTAGTCATTCCCGACTCTAGGTGGCAGTTCTCATCTCCGTTTCAAAGCCAAAGAGCCAGCACTGTCCAAAGACGTCTCTGTGGTCATGTGGCTGGCATGACTAAATGCCAAAGGTGCACTGAATGCTTTTACCTTCCAACCAAAAGTGGTCCTTATTTTTCTATTTGCATTTTTTATGTGCTTTCGAACTGTTAAGTTGGCAGAAGCTGGGACAAGTAACAGGAGCTCATCCTATTACGCGGCACTAGGGATTTGAACCGCTGAATTGCCAACCTTTTGATCAACAAGCTCAGAGTCTTAGCCACTCAGCCCCCATGTCCTATTGCAATATTCCTCATTTAAATGCTTATCCTCAGCCTAGGATAATATATTATTTTGGTATACTATTTTGGAGAAACGTGACACAGATGAATCTGTAAAATGTAAGCACCTTCCATATTAATGTGACGCTATTTGAATAATATCAAGTATGAAAAAAATATATTTTTAAATGTATTTTTAAGGGAATGGCTGCTTTTTTTTTTTTTAACACTCTGCATAATGTGAAAGTTGTCCTTCATTTCCTCAGCCTGTTCATATTTTCAATAGAAGAGAACATGTGTTGCTTAGGATACATCTGCTGAGTCCTTGATGCTCTCTGGACTTGGTTTTTTACTTGCAGATGTTTCATTAAACAGCTAGATAACATCATCAGCAACAACCAAGCTCAGAGAGCACCAAGGACTCCACTGTTCATATACAGTATTAATCAACATGAATTAAATATTTAGGGTAAAGTTTGTTTTTATATAAAGGAAGAGTGTTTCTTGAGTGTACAAAATATTTCATTTAGAAAATTCCCAGAGAATGAGATTCAATTTAAATGCTAGTAGATAAAAGGTCTTTTTCCTTATTCAATTAGAGTTTATTATTCTTTCCAGCATTAAAGACAAAAACAAAAATTGTCATCGTCAGTCAGCAGTTTGCATCTGGTTAACTTTTTGTAAGGTCCTTTTCTTTCTGCCGTCTCATTTTTTGAATCTTTGAACTACAGATTTCTGAGTGCTGCTTCATACCAGTGCCTAATTTACAGTCTGAACCACAGCCCAGAAATCGAGTGTAGCTACATGTACAGTATGCTACAGTTTGCTAAATGAATACAGTCTAAAGCCCACTGTCACTCCTTTAAAGGGACTTTAGAATTGGATCTCTTAGCAGGAAGAGCTAGGAGAAAGCGTTGCTTATACTATTTTCAATACAGATGAATTGTACTACAATTTGGCTAATGTAAAGGGATATGGCAGGCTTATCCTAATTTTCGCAGCTGTCCTTCTGAATCAGCTCCCACAGGAAATGAATAAGGCGATGTCCCCTTAACATTATGTTACTTACAAACTCAACTGATTTGGATATACAGTATGGATCCTTATAATGCTGCATATGTTCTATAACTTGTCACTGTTTTTTTTTTTAATTAAAGAAAAAAAACTATTGATGGGGGAAATACTTAATGCACATTTTTCTATATTTTGGTTTCGTTTGGGTGTGTTTTGCAAAAAGCAAAAAAACAAGAAATGTGAAGTTTAGAAAACTAGCTGAGTGTATTAGCTGATGACCAGGGAAAGTACCTGATTCTGAATTTGTCATAGACCACCAGTATCTGCCTTACCAAGAAATTAATAGATTAACAGAGTTGGAAGGGATCCTGTAGGTCATCTAGTCCAACCTCCCACCACCACACAAGCGGGACACCCTGCACCATTTCTTCAACAACTTCTGAAGGCAAGCTGTTCCATTGGTTGATTGTTCTCACTGTCATAAAATTTCTCCTTATTTCTATGTTGAATCTCTCCTTGATCAGTTTCCATCCATTATTAAAATGGAATTGTAAGTACTTGGTCTATTCATTTGCATATTTCTATTTACATTTCTCTTAATTTGAAGAAAGATACCATATTGCTTATTCCAAATTTTAGCATTTTTTTTTCAAAAAAAGAACTTAGGTGTTGTACAGGAGTAAAGAGGATGATCTTGATGGAAAGAAAGAAGATCTGTTACTGTGACAAAAAGCAGGGAAACATTACAGAAGCACAGATGAGGGGGAAGAGATCTAAAAGCATCTCAGAAACCTCTTCAGATACACATAAAGGTAGAAGACAGAAGAGGAAGTTCATGTTCTAACTTGAAAGGTTCTGTTACTATGCACATTCTTAAAGTAGTTTTAGGCATGCTTGGCATCTGTTTCTTGGTCTCTTCTACCTTGTAAGGCTGACAGTGTATGCAGTTTTCTTTGGCACTTGTGTTAGAATCACCGAGGCGCTTCAGGGTTGAAAGGATTAGCCGGTGACATTACTGTTGCCCTAGGGACGCTCAGTTGGGGGCTCCTTTCATGTCCCTGGCGGGAGCAGGAGTGAAGGACAAGAGTTCAACCTCACTCCCATGGATGCTATTCGGACGTGAACATGGCTTGCTAACCTCCTGCCCAGTATTCCAACCACTCAAGCCAGTATGCTCCCAGGATATGCAGTTTAAGGAGTGTAAATTATTAGTACTTTATATAAATATTGTTAAATAACAATTTCTTAACACAAAATGTTGTGTCTAAGTTGGCTGTAGATGATTTTATGGACTAAGTATGTGACATTACCTTGATGAATGGCTGATTTAGGAAGATGATTTTGAAGAGATTTGGAGGTCACTCACTCATATGAATAGTAGTGGGTATCAAAACACATCGCTACCGGTTTGCTCATTCTGCGCATGCACAGAAGCTTCCAGGAGGGTAGGCAAAGCCTCCTGCCATCGCCGCTACCGATTCGCCTGATCCAGGGTGAACTGGTAGCAACCCACCTCTGTGTATGAAGTATAACTAATTTCAGATGTGAGATTTTTCATCTAATGTTGAAGAAAGGAGCAGCAGAAAACTATTACTTTTAATCAATATATATTGATTAAAATCATTTTCTCCGATCTTGGAACTAGTCCTGATTTCTGACCCATTTTCCCTGTAGGTTAAATGGATTAGGTGAAAGGAATGGATCTTTTCATTGAAAAATTTTGACATGGGAAATCCAGTAAAATCCAATTTATTGGAAAATTAGGAACTCCCATTTTTATGAAGTGCCTAGTAATCAATTGCAATTATATTTGTTTTGTCACAAGATTTTTAACTTTAAACATGTAAGAGTATCATTTTAATGCTTCTTGCCCTACTGTTAAATAGCAAAATTAGAAACTTTGATCTAGTTTCCTTGTTTGTACTGATCATGGCGTTATCATTATTTTGTAAATCCACCAAAGATGAAAAATGAACAACTTGATCATCTTTCTTCCTTTCTTTTGCCATAATTAAATCACAGCATGTACAATTTGCAAAAAAATAAACAAATTCCCATTTCCCTGGTTTCTTTTTACTTCCTGGAAAGAGGGTGACTATATGCTACAAATTAGCACCATTCTCATGCCCTATTTTTCTTCATGTTTTGTTTAAATTAATGGAAAGCTTCAGTCAGTTTTAATGATGAAGGTAATTTTGATTTATATGGAAGTAGAAATGTCCTTACGAATGGCAGAATTTGAATATTCCAGATGAAGAGCCTCTTCACAATATGATGAACAAGTTTAACAGGAAATTAATGCAATTCATTTTGATAGCTATTATACAGTTATGAAAAATGGCTGCAATGAACCAGTGCCTATTAGAACTCATATATATTACTGTATGAACAAATTTAAGTACATTCTCATGTTTCCAACAAAATATATGGTACTATATTAGGGGTGGGTTCTACTTAACTTTACTACTGGTCCACAATAGGGCCACTCATGTGCAGAAGTGTTCTGATGACATCGGGGTCGGTGGGCGGAGCCTCCTGCCAATTTTACTACCAGTTCTATAGAACCGGTGCGAACCGGGAGCAACCCACAACTGTAGTATAAGCACTATGTGTTTTGTTTTCTTTATTTAAATATTTTTTTTTTAATTCTGGTCTGTGATTATAATATAAGATTGATATTTGCTTAAAGTTGGAGGAAGATAACAAGATCCAGATGGATCTTGACAGACTTGAACACTGAGCCCTATCTTACAAAATGAAATTCAATGTAGAGAAAAGTAAAGTCTTACACTTAGGCAAGAAAAACCAAAAGTACACATATAGGCAAGTGAAGTCAGGCTTAATAGCAGTAACTGTGAGAGGGATCTCTGAGTCTTAGTGGACAACCAGTTAAATATGAGCCAACAGTGTGCGGAAGCAGCCATAGGAAAAAGCCTATGCAATCTTAAATTGCATTAACAGAGGGATACAATCAAGATCAAGTGAGGTACTAATACCAGTCTATAAAGTCTTAGTAAGAGCACGCCTAGAATACTGCATCCAGTTTTGGTCAACACACTATAAAAAAGATGTTGAGAGTCTAGAAAAAGTATAGAGAAGAGCAACTAGGATGATTAGGGGACTGGAGACTAAAACATATGAAGAATGGTTGCAGGAACTGGGCATGGCTAGTTTAGTGAAGAGAAGGACCAGGGGAGACATGATAGCAGTGTTCCAATATCTGAGGGGCTGCCACAGAGAGGAGAGGGTCAAGCTATTTTCCAAGGCACCCAAAGGCCAGACAAGGAATAATGGATGGAAACTGATCAAGGAGAGATTCAACCTAGAAATAAGGAAAAATTTTCTGACAGTGAGAACAATCAACTAATGGAACAAAAGTTGCCTTTGGAAGTTGTGGGAGCTTCATCACTAGAGGCTTTCAATAAGAGATTGGACTGCCATTTGTCAGAAATGGTGTAGGGTCTCCTGCTTGGGCAGGGGGTTGGACTAGATGACCTATAAGGTCCCTTCCAATTCTGTTAATCTGTTAAACAATTTATTTTCAATTTTGGGTTATTTCATAGGACACAAATGAATATATTTAAAATGGCACAGAACAAAAAAAAAGTCTGACATGTCTCTGATCTTTTCTCTGACTATTTACTTGACATTCCCCCTCAAAAACACACACACACACACACACACACACACACACACACACACACACAATAAAAATACAAAAAACGTGGAATACATATCCGTAAAACTATGATATGTATGATGTAATAGTTGTATGTCAACACTATAACTGAAATAGTAGATGGGTAAATGTATTTTTGGTCACCAATATTAGACCTGCCCGAATTATTTGTTCAAAGTGAAGAATTATGTATATAACTATGATCATTTGTTTTAATTCAAAAGCTATAACATTGAGAAACACGTCATTGCTTAAAAAAATAGTTTGACTCATTTCCAAAGCTTATCAAAATCCAACGGGATTCAGGTTTCTTTCAAGCCCTTACACCAGAAACTAAGCGAAATATAATGTATATCTGGAATTATAATCTCCATGTGCATAGATGCTGGCAACTTGCTATACTAAAAGCATCATATCGTTACAAGAACATGTTGTTATATAAATGTATCCTCTCTGTGATCAGATCCGTGAGCAGAATTCCTTAAATGACCAGATTTTATCTTGCCTGTTACATTTATAATATCTTAACTAAAGATACCAGAAAGTTAAGCCTCTTAATGCTTATTGTTTAACAACCATAGAAAAGGAAGTCACACAGCCAATAGCATCCAATATAACAGTCTCACTTTACAAACCAAGCCCTTATATTTAGACTTGTCCAGCCTCATCCAATTTGCAATGTACATTAGCAACCCAATTACGGATTTGTAAAGCGTCTTATTTTCAAACTCCGTACTCTCAGTGTACATATTCTTAAGGAAATCTGTTGACATAGGGGTATCACATGGCTTCGCCTCTGCCATGTTGCACTTGTCGATCAATTCTAAGATCTTATCTCGCTGAGAGAGTTGAAACCCCTTCTCAGTTTTAACAAAACATACCCCTAACAATTTGTTAATACGGCCTAATGGTTTCAATGCAAAACTTTTGCTTAGGCTGTCTGAGAACTTCTTGTACCTGTCCTCAGACTTACAAATATACAGGATGTCATCCACATACAACAGAATTGTCTCCTTAATACCCTGATGGTGTAAGGGACGCAGTAACTCAGTGGCTAAGATGCTGAGCTTGTCAATTAAAAGGTCGGGAGTTCAGCGATTTGAATCCCTAATGCCGCATAACGGGGTGAGCTCCCGCTACTTGTCCCAGCTTCTGCCAACCTAGCAGTATGAAAGCATGTCAAAAATGCAAGTAGAAAAATAGGGGCCACCTTTGGTGGGAAGGTAACAGCATTCTGTGTGCCTTTGGTGTTTAGTCATGCCAGGTGTCTGAATTTTGATCACATTACAATGATGTAAAATGTGAAAAATGGTCTTAAGTCACTTGTTTCAGTGCTGTTGCAACTTTGAACGGTCACTAAATAAATGTTGTATAGTCAAGGACTACCTGCATTTGAGCTTCTCTACAGAACTGCTGTTTTACCCCTAATGGGACACTGAATCTAGGATAATGGCCATTGATATTAAGCTAGCTAACCATTCTTCAAGCCATTGGCAGAGACCTGTTTGTTTGAGATAATGTGTAAAATGCATTTCAGATCCACATGTCTGTACACTTTTCCAACTGAACAAGGAGGCACACATACATTACTCCAGCAATATAAACCAACACAAGCAGACAAAGCATAAGGCTCATACATTAATTTGCAGCTAATAAAAAAAAGTAATTGTACAATCTGTACTCAGGACTTAGTTGCTAAGTTTGTACAAACTTCACTAAATCCATCAAGGTGATATATAATTGAAAACTACTTCCTTATAATCTAAGGACAATTCCACCCAAGGACACTGTGACAGTTTAAAAGCAACTCTGAACCTCCCTGACCTCATGACATTGGCTAATGCTCAGCTGCCGAACTGATATATTGCTAGATTATCCAAGGTATAACCCAAATCGCCAAAAAAAAAAAAAAAAAAAAAAAAAAGCCAGCTATCTTTCTTTTTTAAATCCTGAAGCTCTGCAGAGCGTTTTTCTTGCTTCGTGTTTTCTCTCAACTCCAACCCACCGAAGATCCTTTAAAAGAAATGTTGGCTCAACATCCTGCAACATCCACTGGAATTTTGTCTAAATATTCATTAAATGAAATTTACAGTATACGTAGTAAATACCAATAATTTTGTGTCTAAGAATAACAATAGTAACAATATTCATACTAGATTCCCCCCTTCTTCTTTTGGAATTTTAATTTACAAAATTAGAGATATTTGTAGTACAATAAAATTTAATAGTATGTATTCAAATATGGCCTTCCCTTCTAATTTTTAGCTATTCTTTCATTGCTTATAGCAGTGATGGCTAATCTTTTTGCCGTCGCGTGCCAAAAGTGGGGGGAACATGGGAGGGGTCGTGGGTGGGTGTGCCCACATCCATAATTGAATGTGCCCCACCCTCCTGCGCATGCACACATGACCCCCCCACACTTCCCTCTGCTTCTGGCATGGTGGGCCCGGTAGGCCCGTTTTTTCCCCCTCCCCAGGCTCCAGAGGCTTTCTAGGAGCCTGGGGAGGGCAAAAACAGCCTTTCCCATCCCCCCCGGAGGCCTTCCAGAGGCCGGAAACAGCCAGTTTCCCAACTTCTGATGGGACCAGAAGGTCATGAAAATCAGTTGGCTGGTGCACGCATGCACTCTGGAGCTGAGCTAGGGCAACACTTGCGTGCCCACCAATTCGGTTCCACGTGCCACTTATGGCACCCGTGCCATAGGTTCGCCAACATGGGCTTATAGGGTAGATTCTTCATCCTGGAATCATGTTTTTGCTCTAATGTTATTTTATCTTGCTCGATGAAAGAAATAGTTTTGAATTTAAATAGAAAAAACAAAAGAAAGAAATGCTGACTTTTTTTCACAAAAGTAAAATTAATAAAAGTTCTGGCGATCTATGACTATTCTTTGGCAGGGAACAAAGAGATGTGCCAGCATTTTAAAGCTATTTTCTTTTACTACATGTCAGAGTGGAAAGGGAGACTAATATAGTTGCAGTATAGACATGTCCTTACGGTGAAGTTCAGGTCTTGTTACCTAAAAGTGTTCGGTTCCTTTCCTTTCCTTTCTTCTTTCTTCCTTGTTCTTTTCATTTCTGTCACTACAACAGCCTGTAAACGTAGTTAAAGGTCTTGAGAGGACAGCTTCGTTACAAAGCTGTCCTCTCAAAGTCCTCTCAACAGCACTCTCAAAGCCAAGAAAATTGCAGGAGCTTCTTGAGAAAACTGCCAGCAATCAAGACTGACTTAAGGGTACAAAAAAGTCTTCAATATGGAATAGAACTAATTTCCCCTTACAAATACACAGAAGTTTGTATTTGTTTGTTTATGTTCTGACCCAGCCTTCACAAGCAATGAGAAACCACTTACTCACAAGTAAAACAACTCCCTTTTTAAAACACAGCAGGAACAGTCTTTGTTCACATGAGTTCTCAAGATAAAAAGTCCTTCGATGATTAAGCCAAACAAAAACAGTCTCTGTTCACCCTGGCTGAGGCAAATTCACTACCTATTATTTCCCAGCAGGAAGACTCAGTTGGCACCTCAAATACAAAGCAATTAGTCCCGACAAATGCTGGTTCTGGCAAAAGAATCCAATTTGATTGATGTACACTAGAAAATGAAGGGTTGTCTGAGACAACAGGCCACTCCCAAACCCCTCCTGTTTATTTCCCAGGGAGGGGCTGGCTAGCGTCCACAACTTCTTTTTTTTTTTAATTTGATTTATATGCCGCCTTTCTCCAGAGACTCAGTGCAGCTTACAATGCGTTAAGCAATAGCCTTCGTACTTTTGTATATTTTTTATACAAAGTCAGCTTATTGCCCCCACAAACTGGGTCCTCAATTTACCTACCTCAGAAAGGATGGAACTTGCAATAATTGCAGACAGCTGAATGTTAATAACAGGCTATTTAGCCTGTTGAGCTATCTGAGGCTTTTCCCTGAGAGACAGCTTATTGCAGGGGTGGGCTGCTAGGGGTTCACAGGGGTTTGGGAGAACCTCTAGCTAAGATTCTGTGCAGTTCAGAGAACCCCCAAATCCCACTCCTGGCTGGCTCCGCCCTGCCCACCTCATCCCTCCCAGGAGTCCCCCATGCAGCCGGTTTTGGATGCAGGTAAGTGCAGGGCGCACACAGAGGATCGGGAAGGGCAAAAAATGGGCCTACTGGAAGTTCGGGAAAGTCAGAAACAGTCCCGTTTCTGGCCTCCAGAGGATCTCCAGAACCTGGGGAGGCCGTTTTTGCCCTCCCAGAGGCTTGAGGAAAGCCTCTGGAGCCCGGGAAGGCAAAAACACCCCCCCACACCATGGTGCAGGAGGCCGACTGGCCATGCCCACCATGGCCATACCCAGTCTGCAATGGGCAGAGAACCCCTTGCTAAAATTTTTGCAACCCACCCCTGGCTTATCACCTTCTGTTGCTCTGCTCCTCTCCCCTCTCTACATATATGTGCATCTGGGATGGGCCCCATCTGTTTCTCCCTCTCCCTCAGCTCAGTCCACAAAGACAGCTGCCTCTCCACCTGGACCTGGGGTCGGACAGAAGGCCCTGTCTCTGCATCTGCCTCTGATTCTGCTTCTTTATCAGAAAGGCTTTAAAATTGGCCCAGGCTCCCACTCCCACTCCCACGCCTCCTCATCTGACTCTGCTGCTAGCTCTGCTGGCAGCCGACGGGCCACAACAGTTAGTTTTAAATCTGACGGATGCGCTAGATAACAATTGGATTCATTTTCTTTCTGGGAGGAGTGGTCTGAATATTTCTTTCTTTCTAGCTAACTAAATCTAGAATTGCCAGCAATTTGAGCACGGTGCTGAAATTCAGTTGATCAATAGGACCTTGCTGTTTTGGCAAGGTCCTATTGATCAACTGAAGGAAGAGCACTGATTGGTTAATGATGGTGATTCTCAACATGCTGAGAGGGAACATAGTTATTTTTGTACTAGGATTTGTTGAAGTCACCTAATGACCAAATTGAGCAGGTGTCAACTCTGAAGCTATCCTGGCTGAGGCCATCTTGGAGGCTTCATTGTTGCCACAATGGTGATGAGAGGTAGGGAGGGGAGAATAGAGATAGCTGGGGTTTTGTTGCCAAAACAAAATAGTTTCCCCTGAGAACCAAGGACATTCCCACAGTAGCTGAAGAGAGGAGGAGTGAAGTTTGCAAGCAACCGGGCAGTACCTTGATTGGACCATGGGACTGATTGTTTGGGAAAGGGGGAAGAACTTCTACTTTTAATTAGGTGAAAACCATGGGAACTTTAAAGAGTCAGTTTTCACCAGTCTGTGCCAATATGATATATCCAATAAACTTGTTATTTGAGGAAACTTCTTGCCTCGGAGTTCTGTTTGCTAGGGGTGTATTTTTAGTATAGATTTTTACAGTGTGTTAAATCAAGCAAGCACCCAAAGATAGCATAAAAACTGAATGGGTTCCTTTCATTTTTTTTTCCCTATCCACTTCAGTGGTGAAATCCAATTTTTTTTTTACTACTGGTTCTGTGGGCGTAGCTTGGTGGGCATGGCTTGGTGGGCGTGGCAGTGGAAGAATACTGCAAAGTCTCCATTCCCACTCCACTCCAGTGGGAGTATACTGCAAAATCCCATTCCCTCCCCACTCCTGGGGGAAGGATATTGCAAAATCTCCATTCCCACCCCACTCTGGAGCCAGCCAGAGGTGGAATCTGCCAGTTCTCCGAACTGCTCAAAATTTCTGCTACCGGTTCTCCAGAACCTGTCAGAACCTGCTGGATTTCACCCCTGATTCACTTGCACATTCCTTTTCAGTTTACCAATATTTCATCTGCAGCCTCCAGTTTCCTTGAAAGGTATGTAGATCAGCCACTACTCTGCATCCTTTAGAAAACAAGGTGATAATCATACAAACAAGACTTACCTTTGCAGTTTTCTAGTACATAAAAAAACAACAACCCTGAACCATTCTTCCAAAGATTGCAAATAGATGATGCATGATTGAATCCTCTTAGTTAACCAAAACAACTTCCTCCAATAATTTTGTTCATATTTAATTCATCAATTAAAGGGTTTTCAAAAACCCATGAGATGTGAGGCTGAGCAAGCCTCTTGACTTTGCATGGCTTGATAATGTATATTTGGGTCTATGCATTTCAGAAAAGTTAGAAATCTGTTCTTAGATGAATGCAGATCTTTCAAGAGTGGAGCACAGGGATTTCTATGCAGAATTTCAAACACAACTATTCTATTCTAGCCTATTCCTTATATCAATATATTCTTCAGGATATATATATAGCTATACACACAGAGGGACAACTTCTTAAAGGAGTTCCTTAAACATGCATTGAAGTTGGAGGTATCAGGTGATAATATGGAGGGAATGCATATAAATGCTTACAATCTTGCAATTCAATCTCTTATCTGACAAAAGATTCTGATATGAATCCTTAAGGCAAAAAAAAAAAAAAAAAATCCAGACAAATAAATACAAATAATTGCTTCACTATTATACTTTCTGCAGTCTAATTTAAATGTTTTAAATTGCAGATACCTTCTTTCTTCCTGCCAAAAGGTTATCAGTTCCCACACACAATTTTTCACTTTTCTTCTAGGTGGGGAAAAACATGTCATCTATAAGATGGTACACTTTCAATTCACTGACAAATAGTTTGGAGTATTGGAAAAAGCTGTAATAGTTTCAGAACAGAAACCTCCACAGATTTTCTACAGAGGCATTTCTTTCCCTTCCAGTTATGAAAAAGAAAAATCATATCACTCAAATTGAGTAAGCTTTGACCCATGAGATCTGTAGTACATAATGTTTGGTAGGAGAGCTTCTGTGCATCCATATTGCCTCCGGCCATTCTAACCCTTCACCTTAGATTCATTCATCAGCTGTGATTCTAACTCCTGGCTATATGAGCAAACATTACTCAAGACCAAACTAGAATTGATTCACCTATCATTTCTCGTCCTATGTTATGTTGTTTGGGTACCCATGATTTTGTAGTCCATTAATATGTGTATAGGTGAAGTTGTGCTGTTGTATATAACCCACTTCTTCATAAGAACATACAATCATCAGCAATGCTCTCCTAGATCAGACCCCTGGCACATCTAGTCTATCTCTCTATTCTGACAGTGGCCAACCAACTGTAAAAGAAGCCTAAGTCAGCAGATGACTTTCAAAGCTTGTCTCCATTGTTCTCATGACTTCCATAATATTGTCCCTGTTGTTAGAATATAATAATAAATTAAAAGCAAGATTATTTCCTTCCAAGTCAAGAGAATAAATTTTAGGAACTCTTTTTTTATTTAACTCTACTCATGTTCTCCCTGTAGGCACCCATGGTCTCGTAACCATGTTGTATATTTCAGCTGCCTATCAAGCCCCCCAAAAAACTTGATATATGTTTGTGTAATGGGATGTGTAAAAATAACATTGAGAAGCAGGAGGAAAAGCCACAGTCAAGAAACAGGTAAGAGAAGAATCCAAAGCAACAATGGAATTTGAGAAAGACTTAAGATCACACCTGGAATAGTGCATTCAGTTTTACAAAAACATTACAAAAAAGATGTTGACACTTTGGAAAAAGTGCAGACAAGAGCAACTTTAGCCTGGAGGCTAAAACAAATGATTTATGGTTGCAGGATTTGGGTCTGGCTAGTCTAGAGAATTGAAAGACTAAGGCTGATATGATATTCCAATATTTGAGGGGCTGCCACAGAAAGAGTGGTCAATTTATTTTGCAAAGCACCAGAGGTCAGGACAAGAAACAATGGATGGAAACTAATCAAGGAGAGAAACAACCTGGAATTAAGGAGAAACTTCCTAACCATGAGGACAATTAATCAGTGGAACAGGTTGTCTTCCAAAGTTGGGGGTACATGGAGGCTTTTAAGAAGATACCGGACAGCCACTTGTCTGAAATGGTATAGGGTCTCCTGCCTGAGCAGTGGTTTGGACTAAATTTTTGTAGAGTTATTACTTTTACTGTGTGCTTTTTTTCTTCAAAGGCATACTTATTTTAATTCGCTGAATTTTCAAATAAACATCGTGAATTGTTTTTACACTTGCATCTCAGATAATTTAAAGTGTTGAAAATACTTAAAATACAATCATGGGTTAACTCATTTAATTAACACTTTCCTTAAGTATATGAGACTTAGAATTTTGTAAAAAGGATATGGCAAAGTTATATTTTTTCAAATGTATTATGAGTTTCCTTTAAATAATCAGCAACCTCAAAAAACTGTTAATTATTTACTCATAATTTTCAAGGATTTCATTTTCTTAATGCTTTCTTTATGCCATAGGGCAGCATATCACTGCATTTAGATTTATGGAAGAAGCTTGATTTGCAAAGAAACTTGTTTTTAAGCTAACAACAAGCTAGCGGACAAAATGAAGGTCAGGTGTGATGACAAAGTTCAAAGCTTCTAGTATGATGAAATTCTAAATCTGTTATTGAGATTTACAGCATACTGTATACTTACACTACTGCAATTTCTTTATGGTAGGTAGTTTTAAACATTCCAACATTCTATAGATATATTGGGCCTGGACACAAAAAATATCTGCCAAATTATTTCCACTTTATGATTTACAGAAGAGGTTGAGCAGGTGGACCACATGGATACTTTGGCTGGTTATTATAAAAAGAAACCCTTATGTGGTAGAGGAAATCTGGCATAAAGACTGAGATTTAGACTTAAAATAACTTTGTTGTCACTTTGAATGTACACTAATTGACATGTATTAAAATAAAATTTCATGGCATATAACAAAATTGCTGTGGATTGCTTACCAGCTCAATTTTTGTATATTTTTTATTTCCTGCACCCTTTTACCTTGTTTTTAGTTCCTGCACTCCTTTTATTTTATAAAATAAAGCCAGACAAGCAGCAAACTGAGCTAACAAAACAGATCAGCCCTTTGAAGATTAGGATTAAGATCTAGAAACCAGCAAGACATGGGTTCCAAGAGAAGAATCTTGAAAACCCATCCAAGATTGTTTGTGGCTCATCTTATATGAATGAAAATCAAAGCAGGGTTGTTTTGAGCTTCTTTCTCATGTTTTCTTTCTCAGGATTGAATAACGCATAACATTTCTCCATAATAGCTCTCTCATTCTGCATCCAGTTTTGGTCCCCATATTACAAAAAAGATGTTGAGACTCTGGAAAGAGTGCAGAAAAGAGCAACAAAGATGATTAGGGGGCTGGAGGCTAAAACATATGAAGAGTGGTTGCAGGAATTGGGTTTGTCTAGTCTGGTGAAAAGAAGGACTGGGGTGACATTACAGTAGTGTTCCAATATGTGAGGGGCCACCACAAAGAAGAGCAGGTCAATCTATTTTCCAAAGCACCAGAAAACAAGACAAGAAACAATGTATGGAACCTAATCAAGGAGAGAAGCAACCTAGAACTAAGGAGAAATTTCCTGACAGTGAGAACAATTAACCAGTGGAACAGCTTGCCTTCAGAAGTGTTCGTGCTCCATCACTGGAGGCTTTTAAAAAGGGACTGGACAGCCAATTTTCTGGAATGGTATAGGGTCTCCTGCTTGAATAGTGGGTAGGACTAGAGGACCTCCAATGTCCCATCCAACTGTGTTATTTTGTTATTCATTCATTCATTCCCTATTTTCTTCACAATATATGGTATTAATCTGTAATAGTTTTAATCTTCTTTGAGAATGCCTGTAAATTTGTAGGGGAATTAATCTAACCTGTGCACGTTTTTAAGCTTCTGTATTACTTCTATTTCTAATGTAGAGTGATATAAAGATTCTGAGATAAATTTTCAAGGATTTTGAAGCTGTATTCAGCACTGTGATATATAGTTACACTTGGGAGAAATAGGGGGAATTTAGCACAATCATGATCTGGATGTAAGTGAAATGATACGAACTAATTGAGTTTTTCTTCATTACTAATTTGGAACAGATATAAATAGGTTCAGAACAAGCAATATTTTTGAATGCATTTTTCCTTATCTTTCAAAGTTAAATTACGTAAATCATCATAGTCTTAACGTTTAATTAATGCTGGACAAATACCACCAGAATCAAAATATAATGTATTAGTAATTATTATTATTCATATGTATTAATACAATTATACAATTATTGTATTATTTGCATCTCATAATAGTACAAAAAACATAAAAAAAAAATAAAAACATCTGAATGTCCAGGTTTGGGAGAGATCATCATGGAGAAAATCTATCTAAGTGTCCATAGAAATTATGACACTTAAATTAATTGAAACATTGAATGTTTTCTCCAGTCACATTGTTGATAAATGTAAGATAAACTAATGGCATGGTAGAACTTCATGTTGCCCTGGAAGTTAATGCACACTGACCTAGGTCAAATGTTCTTTGTCTACAATCCTATTCCAAAATCTGAAAGTAAACTCATTGGAAACTTATAGAAGAGTTTATTAGCAACAAAAGATGGATAATAGATTAGATGTACTATTTGTTGAATTTTCATTCAACATGCAGTGGACGTAGTACTCCTTCCTCCATTTTTTCATTTACCTGACTTTTTAGTGGCAATTGCAGCCCTCTGTAATATCCATCCCCACCTAAGTTACGTTCTTGGATTAGCTTCCTCCTGTATGTAGCAGAAAATGGAATTTTTCAACAGGGCATTTTGGATTGAGGCATATAAACTCACAGCTGATGCTTTATGCTTTATCATATATATTGGGGATTCATTGTGATAGATACATCATGGTTGTGTTAACTGCTATTGGAACTGCTGTGAACCACCAGGATTGCAGTGCAATAGAAATATTCATTTTTTCTTCTGTTCAATCATGTCTGATTCCCGGAAACTGTCTGGAACAATGTTTTTCAGAAATAGTTTGCCATTGCTTCTTCCTAGGACTGAGAGAAAGTGACTGGCCCAAGGTCACCCAGCTGGCTTTGTGCCTAAGGTGGAACTAGAACTCACAATCTCCCAGTTTCTATCCTGATGCCTTACCACTGCACCAAACTGGTCTCTAGTTTCTAGTAATACAAATATACATAAATAATAAAGTTGACATGACTCATAGCTATATAAAGACTCCTGATATCCATTAAGACTTGTAGGCATATAATAGCTCTTCATGAAGAGCACTATGGTTATTCCTGATCAATATACTCTTGATAATGAGAGCAAGGCTGCAATAAAACAGCCATCAAAACACTAAGAACAGATGAGATATACGTAAGAAATATTTTTTAATTTAAAACATGAATGATGGAGAAAAAAGAAAGTATGAAAGTTTTCCATAAAAGTATTACAGCTGTAGAAAGTGATAGCTTTATATCTTTTCAACACAAGCAATATACAGATATATATTTCAATGGTCACTGACTTGTAAAATTTAATTCAAAAGCCCAAGGTTCTTTTGAACTTTAAATATATCTTGTATGGAATTTAGGCAATCCAGGTTTATCCATTGGAATAAAGGCTGCAATAATATTTCTTGAAACGTATTTTGTAAACAGAATCCTGCAAGGGATGAAAATAAAACCTTCTGCGTGTAAGCAAAATATATGCAGACATAAAGGCTGAACGGAATTGGTTCAAGCACAGTGAATGGATAAATGTAGGAATAATTCTGGAGATTCAGTATCAAATTTCCTACAGTTCATAATATACATCATTATAGCAATAAATCATTAATGAAGATAGGTTTTATTCAACATTAAAATGCATTATGAAATCACTATCAAATGCCTTTTCATTTATGAAACTGAGTATTTTTGTGCGTCTAAAATTAGTTCAGAGAATTGGGTGTCCTCAGGGATAATAAAGGATGTTTCTCAAAAAATTGCAACCCAGAAAAACTTTCCTTCATCAACATAAACCCTTACACTTAACTTGGTAATTCCAGATTGTTTTCAAAGCATGAAAACTCTCTAAAACAGCTCAACAAAACTTTTAATTTGAAACCATTCTGTCTTTGAAAATTAACCCCATTTTGCATATTGAAATACAGTTATTAGGCTCAGTTCATGAAGTAATATTTATGATTAAGTCACTTTGGAGAAACCTGACTAATTATGTTTTGTATCCTTCATTAACTTGAAAGATGTTGATAAATTCTCTTGATATTTTAATGAGCAATTTCTATTTCATTTCCTCAAAGCATTGTTGACTTAATTTTTCTTTCTGTTGTTAGATTTCAGTTTGTTTTCTTCTGTTTTAAGATATTTTTAAAGGCAACTGGTGGTTTATTTTAAACCTATTTTAGTTATAGGTAACTTTTCCCCCCTTTCCATTTGAGGATATTTCAATTACTACTAGTGTAGTGTAATAAAATCTTCCCTAATGGTACAATTTGTTTGTACTGTTACACTTTTACCTCAGTTCTCTATTTTTACTGCTTTATATATGTTTTCTTTTAATGTCAATAAACCATAACAAAATCTTACTTATTTTCTTTCATTATTCTGCTTTGCTTCCACTGATGACTCTTAACTTCCTTGCAGACTGGCAGTATGAGGGTAAGAAGGCCAACTGTGAAACTTCCTGAAAATTGTTTGTCTGTTTTTCACTGTGGCTCTGTTTAAAATTTTGTTGAAATTCTATTCAGTCTAATTAGAGACTTGTGCTGCAATTAAATTTCAATTATGTGTCTTTCTCCTGTGAAGCTTTAATTATGATTTATTTCTGTAATCATTTTTTTCTGTTTTTATTGTGGTTTAAATTACCACCACCACATCATCTGTCTAGAAAAACCCTCTGTTCCACAGTGGTTTCTGTTTAGCACAAGACATGATTAAAAACAAAACAATGATGTTTATTGTGTTGTGTTATGGTAAAGGCATTGTGTTTGTGGATATGATCCAAACATGTGAAATTTAAGAAGCAAATCTAAGTAAAACAATGTACATTGGATTTAAAGAAAAATATATTCCTGGATAAAGTTTTCTAAAGAAAACCTTATGTAGTCATAATTAAGAGTCATGTAAAATCTGGCTTAACACTTTGGAAGTTGATAGCACCGAACACAGATTGTTTCACAACTATATTCACCATACTTTTTAAAATGATTACCAAGAAATTTTATCTTGTGTGTCAAAATTTATGGCCTGTAGAATAACTCTTATTTTTATATTTATAGACTGCAAGTTGGCCAGGGCAGGACCTCCAGCAACAATAGTTCCAATTGATGAAGAAAGTCGGAATGGTGAGTATGTATGCAAATTATGAGACTATTTCTTATGCCACCATAAATAATATATACATTAATAACAGGAACAAAAAGGTTTTATATTCTATTTTCAAAGTGTATGTGTCTCTGGTTCAGTGGTGAAATTCAGCAGGTTCTGACAGTTTCTGGAGAACCGGTAGCGGAAATTTTAAGAAGTCTGGAAAACTGGCAAATATCATCTCTGGCTTGCCCCAGAGTGGGGTGGGAATGGAGATTTTGCAGTATCTTCCCCCTGCCATGCCCACCAAGCCACACCCACAGAACCGGTAGTAAAAAAATTGAATTTCACCACTGCTCAGGTTTATTGAGTTCGGTAGTCTACATCCTTTTCAGTGATAAATTATTTGCCTAATGTGATTTCAAATGTTAATCTGATGTTTTGGTCTTTAGCCATCAAAGACCTAACATCATAGGTTCAGGAGCAAATGGACAACAACTAATTGATTGGTTTTAGAACTATTGTTGTTTGCTTTCAGCCTTATTCATGTGGTTTTCAGGCTTTGAACCAAGGTACTCTGCATAATATTGCCCTATTCATCTAAAATCTGAATTTTAGGAGATGTCACCATTTTAAGTAAAGCATCTGTAAAGGAATCCATTGTTAAGTGAACAACCATGCATTTAACAATGGTTCAAAGCTGCAGTGGTTTCAGAGAGAGTGATTTGCAACTTGTTTTTGCACCATCCTGGCAGTCAGGTGATCTCAATAGGCTGCTTGGCTACTGGATCACATTTGCGAACATTTTCAGGAACATATGATCACCTGATCATGATTTGTGACCTTTCCAGACAATTTCCAACAAGCAGCATCAATTGGGGAAGCTGGATTTGCTTAATCATGTTGATTCACTTAATGACCTTGCTGAAAATGGTTGGAAACTAGGGTCTGGTCATGTGATGTCTCATTTAATGATCGTACCAAGTCCTAATTGTGGTTGTAAATCAAGGATTACTTATATACTAAATCTGGACAAAAAACATTTCAAAAGAAATGAAGGAACTAAGGTGTTATCTGAAGCTATCAGTGGGGGGGGGGTGACAGTGATGGGATTCAAATTTTTTTACTACCAGTTCTTGGGCATGGCTTGGTGGGTGTGGCAGGGGAAGGATACTGTAAAATCTCCATTCCCACCCCACTCCAGGGGAAGGTTACTGCAAAATCCCCATTTACTCCCAATCAGCTGGGATTCAGGAAGCAGAGAATAGATGGGGGTGGGCAATGGTGGGATTCAAGTAATTTAACAACCGGTTCTCTGCCCTAATGATTTCTTCCACCAACCAGTTTGCCAGACTGCACAGAAAGTTAACAACTGGTTCTCCCGAAGTGGTGCAAATTGGCTGAATCCCATCACTGGGGGCGGGGCCAGTCAGAGGTAGTATTTATCGGTTCTCCAAACTACTCAAAATTTCTGCTACCAGTTTTCCAGAACTGGTCAGAACCTGCTGAAACCCACCTCTGATGTGTGATATGTGTGTGTATGCATGGGATGTGGGGAGGAGCAGGATTATTTATAAAAGCTCCTGAAATATTTCTCCCTTATTCATCTTTTGGAAAATAACCAAAATTGTTAATTCTCCCAAATAAGGCAACAAAATAAGGGAAGGGAAGGCCCATAATATTTTGAAATTATTTCCTTATAATGCATATGAAGTTATGTGTGCTTTTATTATCACATTTGGTAATTTGTAGACTTTGAAAGCTATCACTAAGGAAGACATTCAGGAAGTAATGCAATTACTTCCAAACCACTGTTTGAAAAAGTTATTCTTCGGGTTGAGATTTCCTAGAAGATTATAAAGAGACAAATACAAGAAGTAAAAAGTAATAATCTTATTTTATTCGGAGGATTTCAAGATCCAATAAACTGTGATGCTTCTGTTGGGGTAAACTATGATAAAAGTTTCTGACCATCTAGGTTTTGGTGTGTATTTTTTTAACATATCCTGCATGTTCCTTTTGTCCTGTGTCAAACTTCTTGTGATCTTGTCCAGTGTCGGTCTTAAAAAGCTGGATAAGAAGTTGTATTATTGTATTGGTGACTTGCCTTGAAAAAAAAAACTTTTTTAATCCAAAGGAATGTATCAAAAGTTCACCCCGGAGACACATTTTAACCAGGTTGTACTGCAGTATGAACACTGGAATTATAAATAAACAATTTTAACTTTTCATATTCAATAATTATATGTAAAAGATGAACAAGATTTGTCATAAGTATTTCCCCCTGATAAACAAAATGTATTAAATATTTATGAAAATGTTGGTATTTGCATAATATTCCCTTGCCCACATATAGGGAATATTGCACATTGTAGGAACCATCTTCTCCCAAAATAACTTCCCAGGCTACTCAATCTTGCAGGGTTGATGTGCTCAGAGTTCCTTCAGTTAAACAATGCAATCTATCAGGACCCAAAAAACGTTTGTTCCCTTTTGCAACACCTGCCCTCTGGAATATGGTTCCCCCACAAGATGCTTTTTCAAAAGGCAACAGGATTTTGTTTTTCCTTGAAGACATTTTATTTCTCATCCAAGAAACTTCTTCAGTTCAGACTGACTGGTGGAGGATTGAAGGATTCATATTCCTTCATATTTTGTCCTGATGGGTTTGTTCTCCTATGGTATGCCATGTGTTTGTGAAGTGGTTGTTTTGTTTTTCCAACGTACAGATCTGTACATGTCTCACTGCATTGTACTGCATATCCCATTGCTCAGTTAGTGTTTTATCCTTGGGGTGGACAAGGTTCTCTCTTAGTGTATTTTTGGGTTTAAAGTGTGCATGTATATTGTGTTGGTTTAAAATCTAGATACCCCCTCCCCACCAAGATTTAGATTACCCTCCCTCAGAGGTGGGTTTCAGCAGGTTCTGACCAGTTCTGGAGAATGGCTAGCGGAAATTTTGAGTAGGTTGGAGAACCAATAAATACCACCTCTGATTGGCTCCTCCCCCATCTATTCTCTGCCTCCCGAGTCCCAGCTGATTGGGAGTAAATGGGGATTTTGCATAACCTTTCCCTGGAGTGGGGAGGGAATGGAGATTTTACAGTATCCTTCCCCTGCCATGTCCACCAAGCCACGCCCACCAAGCCACACTCACAGAACCGATAGTAAAACATTTTGAATCCCACCACTGCCCTCCCCCCAGCTAAAAAGACTGATAAGCATCACTCTTCAGCTAGTGTCAGCCCTTGAAGGTGGACCAGATTAGGAAACCATAGCTATAAATTGGAAGCTAATTTTATTATAAAGTTGCATTAATAGAATTTTTCAAGTCTGAATGTGTTGCCCCTCCCTCCCTTTCACTTTATAAGAACTAGGGAGGGTCCCGTCTGAGACGCTTCCTCTAATTACACTTCTCCAATTTCTTTTATATGACTGCTGCCTTGGTTGCAGCTCTTCTTGTTCTTCAAGGTTATTCTCACACCTCATATTATATCTACACCTTTGGTGAAGAGGAGGAACATCCTCTTGTTTCATTCCCATCTGGTCTGTTGTTCTCATCATCTTTTATCTTTGTAATTGGTTTTATTGTTTCTCCTTGTTTTAGTTGTCATGACACAGCGCAGTTGGGAAGTCAGACAGCATAACATTCGATAAATAAAAAAAATAGAGTGAATCCAACTGAGTACAAGTGAGAGTTTTCCTTAAGAACTAGCAGAAGGAAAATGGCTCCCTAAAGAAGGTGTTATTGAATCACAGGGGAAGAGCCCAAGGGGCATATAGGGAGAGGACTTTAGTTCAGTGTAATGGAAATATATAATTGTTTTTGTCTTTGAAGGATTTTTTTCTGACTACCATAATTTTTGGAGTATAAGATGCACCTTAGTTTTGGGGGAGGAAAATAAGAAAAAAGCTGATTTGTGGGTGGATGGTCTCCCAGAATACTCCCAATCAGCTGTTCCCAGAGGTGAACATTAGCAACAGGTCCATTGGTTGTAAGCTGTGCGCCTTGCTTTTTTTCCCGGCCTCTGAAACCTCCATTTCAGAGGCTTTTTTTTTTCAGCCTCTGAAACCTCCCTTTAAGAGTCTTTTTTTCAGCTTCTGAAACATTTCGGAGGCTTTATTTTTAGCCTCTGAAACCTCCATTTAAGAGACTTTTTTCAGCTTCTGAAACCCCCGTTTCAGAGACTGGGTGGGGCTACACTCATTGTATAAGACACACCCAAATTTTTATCTTCTTTTAGGAGGGAAAAAGGTATGTCTTATACTCCCAAAAACATGGTACTTTTGATTTCTGGACAGAGTTTCCTTAAATTCGGGGTCCTCTACCTTTTACTTGTTCTATGCATTTCCAGTAGAAAACCCTTTCTCTTTTTTTAGTTCTAAAAACACTTATCAACCAGTATATTTTTAAAGATTTCTTCTTGTTGGACAACTTACTGAATTATTTACTCACAGTCCTGCTTCAGCAACAGTGCTTCAATCCATGGAGGACATTCTGGTAATAAATAGAATGATAATCAAATACACTGTGTGTAGATATTTAATTATTTAAAATAGATTTTAGTTAGTTAGTTAGATGGAGGCAACATGCATCACCACATAAGATTCTTTTGATTTCAATGAAAAGGAAACACTGAAATTAGTCCATGGGGTTCTTACACTACTAATCCATCTGTTGGTTTAAACATTTTTAAAATTTAGGGCAATACTATGAGTAGGTTTTCAGACACACTTTTAAAATAATGAAAGAAAATCAAAACTGTTTAAAGCATTTTTAAACTCTTACAAGCTACTTCATACTTTGCATTAGAAACCATTTATGCTACCCACTCTGGATTGATAGTTATAGACAGAAATCCATTATTCATAAATCAGTCAGTTAAAATGACAGGTATTTCTGTACTTAGCAATAAGAATAAAAGAACTTCTGAACACAATAAATGTTTTTATGGAAGTGTCTAATAGAACTTTTTTAAAAAGTCAGATATTGTAGTCACTCTAAAATGTTGTAAACATGAGTCTCATGCAAAGACAGAACCCCCCCCCAAAGGATATCATCCAATAAACCACTACACATTTGTCCAAAATATCAGAAAATATTTGATTCATGAATCTGAAGAAGACCATAGGATAGTTAGCCAGTCTATACTGTGTTTCCCCAAAAATAAGACCCTGTCTTATATTTTTTTGAACCCTGAAATAAGCGCTTGGCCTTACTGCCATGTGCTCAAAAGCCCGATTGAGTTTATTATCAGGGGATGTCTTATTTTGGGGAAAACAGGGTAGAACTTTATGTATTGTATACTCAAATTTGCCATATCTAGTATCCAAAGTACCTAAGTATTCACACCACTCCTTCATTTCATTCTGATCAAAGTGCTTTCAAGTCTGACTTGGTGAAAATCTGTGCCTTCTAAAGGGTGAAGGCACAGATTTTCACCAAGTCAGACTTGGTGAAATAGTGGTTAAATAGTTTTGAAATAGAGACAGGGGATAGTAATTGCTAATAGTCATGGAAGACAGATCATGAACAACCCTCAGGAATTATCATTCTTAGGCATAAAAAATGTAGATACTAATGTTGGGAATTTAGTCTGGTAAATGAATGTTTTCTTCAAACTGAACATCTACATTTTTTAAAAAAAATGCTAACTCTTAAGAAATATTGATAATGGCTCTTAGTTGAATCTGGGCTCATGGCTACAAACTCTTCACATAACCAACGAAGAAGCAATGCACTTGTTTTCTGCTCCACAACACTATCAGCAAACTCTGTAGTTTCTGGGAAGGAAAGAAATTCCAAGAGCTGAATCAGAGAAGAAAAAACGGTAAGAGTGGGAATGTAATAGTGCTGTAGCCATCTTTGAGATGGAAAAGAAATTGTTCCTGCTCCCAATGAACTTCTAATAATTGTCAAGCGAAGGATTGTTGCCCTCGGTCAGGACCCAGGTTATCTGATTGCCCCTTCTTTCATCAGACTCAGAACAAAAGACAGTTTGGAGCAATATGTTGGAAATTCTGCTGACTGATCTATCCTAAGCAATTTACACTGAGCCATGAACATCTGATATTAATTTGGACTGTTCCAAGCTTCTCTGGTAAATTCCCCTAGAAGTTCAGAAATGTAGCTTACAGTTGATGTAAATGTTACCCAAAATGCTAATTTAATTCTCTCTCTGGGTGTGTGTGTACACACACACACACACTTGCTTGCTGTTGGTGTTGTAACAGGCTTAATCAAATTCTGTGGACACTGAGATGACCCAAGGATTTAATTCCATTTCAATTAAAAATAATGGCAAGGTTCTATGCATCTCTGAATAGGAAATAGTCTTCCTCTATTTAGACTGATGTTAGCCTTTGAATAGGAGAATTTTGAAAAACTGATAAAGATTCTCTCTCCGCATCTTCTTTTTCCCAAGAAAACTAAGGAGGTTATCTGGAGATGCATGCTCAACCTTTCTCTTTTAGCACTATGTTTGTGTTTCTGTAAGAGTAATTGATTTTCTCCTTCAACATATTTTTTTATCCTTCTATAGCCGTGATGATGAACCTATGCCACAGGTGGCCCACATAGCCATATCAGTAGGCACATGAGCTCAGCTCGGGCATGCATGTGTGTGCCAGCCAGCTGATTTTTGGGCCTTCTGGGCCCACCACCAGCAGTAGAGAAACTTACTCAACAACTGGGTCTATGTCTCGCTTACCAATAGAAATTTTGGGCTTAATTGTGGTCATAAGTCAAAGATTACTTGTAGTAATTTTCCATGGAATGAGGCTTAATTAGGTTTCTTTTCCTCCTTGTAGCCTAAGGTGGAATATATTTTCATTTTGATCAGCTGGAAGAAAAGAGCTGATTGGCTCATGGGGTTTCCCGCATTCTAAGACCTCCTGTAGAATGCATCAATAAATATTAATTGGCATGCAGAAGTCATGATCAAAATTCATTAATTTCACAGCACACCGTCAAGTCCAATGAGAGATTCAATTTAAGAACCTGTAGACATTTTAGGTCTAAGAGCTATAGATATTTTAGGAGGAGGAATGCAAGAAGCTTGACAAATTAGCAATCAACATCGATAAAGAAATAAACCCTGTTCATAAACCATTCAAAAGAACAGCCAAATTAGTTAAAGGGGGCAAACAACATTGTCACATACCCACTAACCAATACCCAAATAAGCACATAATCACCACAATAAGAACCAGACAATGTCGACCAATTCTCTGGGACAATACTGCAGATGATAGATAGATAGATGATAGATAGATAGATAGATAGATAGATAGATAGATAGATAGATAGATAGATAGAATTCTTTATTGGCCAAGTGTGATTGGATACACAAGGAATTTGTCTTTGGTGCATATGCTCTCAGTGTACATAAAAAGAAAATATACATTCGTCAAGAATCATAAGGTATAACACTTAATGATAGTCATAGGGTACAAATAAGCAATCAAATCATACTAGGAAACAATCAATATAAATTGTAAGGATACAAGCACATCAGCACATCTTACCTAAAACCACACAAGGTTAGTAGTATAAAGTGCTATTTATAAACAAACCTGACTTTTCCAGGTCAGAGCGCTGATGATGTTACCTTTGTTAATGAAACATCTGAGGAAAGAAAATGAAGTGGAGAAAATCCCAAGAACCCAGCAATTTCACCCTTAGCTATATATATAATATATATATTTTCTCAATTACATGGTAGAAAGTGCTACCATTCACAATCCAGCTTGTGTACCAAATGGTTAAAGTACTAGAAGAGAATATGTTAAAATAGAATATTTTTCAGTGCGTTCTGTATTTAAAACCACTTCCATATTCATAAAAATAATGTTTTGAGTGCTTCTACATTACAAATTAATATTCTTGTCAAAATAAACATGTTCCTATTCTAATTGCTTCATTAAGGCATCATATTTATTTATCTATTTTTTTTTTTCAAATTTATTGTAAATAAGCACCCATCCAGTGGTGGGTTGCTGCCGGTTAGGACCAACAATCAGCTGGCCCCGTCCACCTGCCCCTGCCCTATCCTGTCCTATATTTCCTTCTTTCTGGCTCAGCTGATTCATGCCGCACAGCTGATTTCTATGCCTCCACTGTTCTACTTACCTTCCTTAGAAGGTAAGCAGCTGAGCTTTAAATTGCTATATTTTGAACGTTGCACGCAAGCGCATTAGACACGCACAAAGAGCACGCTTACAGAACCAGTTGTTAAACCGGTTGCAGCCCACCACTGAACCCATCTCACAAAACATGTGACTCTGGGTGGTTTGTAAGAAATTTAAAAAGACCAATAATAACAAAGATCAAGTTACTATTATAAAGTAAAAAGATTAAAATCTGCAAATTTCAATTAAAAATAAAACAATAGTGAAGGGATATGAATAATAACGGAGTCACCTTACTAATTTACCAATTCCTTGGGGTTCCCAGGCCTGATCGAAGAACATTTTCAGGGGCATTCAGAAAGTCAGGATTGATGATGGAAGCCTCACCTTAGATGGTGGGCTATCTCAATGCTACAGCTATGAAGACCCACCACCTATGGCTGTCTTTCAAGCAGGAAAACTAGATCCGGTCTGGCATGAACAAAGAGAGAGTTCAATTCTTCTGAGTCACATGGTAATTCAGATCTGGACAAAGGTGGGTCCTACCATAAACCTAGAAGAACCCCAAATGATTTATTCAGCACGCCTTTATACTTTATTTGGTTACTCAAGTAGAAAATGCAAAGCAGATAAAAAGCAAAAAGTACTACAATGTTGTTGCTCACCAAGTACATTTAGAAGCATTTTTGGAAAGCAACAAATTTAGAAAACCCATGGGCCTGATCTGTGGTTTCTTATCATGTCTTTCCTAACATTTGGGCAGTTACATGATATTACAATTCTTTTATTCTCTTTAATTCAGCCATTTCAATGCAAAAAATGTTATTATAATCCTGATCAATGTAGCATGCTTTCTCTACTGGAACTGGAACTGGAGCAGTGGGAAGATTTTTTTTTTCTAAATTTCCATAGTAAATATTTCTATATTTTAAGACATACAAATATATGAGTTAAACAGTTCATTTTAAGTGCCATTTTATATGAATGGCGCTCACACTATTTTTATCCTAAATTGCCTTTACTAGCAATCAGTGAAAAGTTAATGCAGATCTAATATAAAATACGAAATCACTGCCTGCACTGAGTCATGTTAATACTTTATTTTTCACTTAAATAAGTTTGCAGGGAAGAAAATCCTTTTGGTTCTAACTTTACTTCAGAGACCAATTTCTGAATTGTTCTACAGTGTGTGTGTGTGTGTGTATAAAACAACTTGATCTGAGGCTAAGCAATACTTATTTTAACAGGATGTGGAAATGAATATTTTTTTAGTAATTTATCACAGCAGGAGCTAGCTATGGATATATAGATGTATAAATTCCCTAGCCTTATGCTGAATAAAAGGACATAATTTTGCATCACATATGTGCCTGCAAATCTATTTATTATAACATAGAAATCCTTACAAGAATTTGGGATCTAGTTTTTTGTTCCTTTTTGCATTATGAAACAATCTGTTGTTTGTGGGAAACCCTACTTTTCCTGGAATATGCTATAGAGAATAGCATAAATTATTAATATATGTGCTTTTCTGTGCACAAAGCCACCTGCTAGTCATTTAGTTACAGCTAGTGTAAAATTCAAGGTCCTGGCAAGCTTTCTTGAGTTCCTTTAAATATGAAAAAGTGAGCTGTCTGTTGGCTGAGAAGAACAACTCTTTGATTTTAGTAGGCACTAACTTGCACAGCTGCCCTTAGTCTACAATTTGAATAGAAAGTAGGAAAATGACTGCCAATTACCAGTTAACACGTGACTTCTTCCTAATATTGTTTCTCTTAAAATAAAACCTCTGTTTGTGGTAGTAATTCACCAGTTCACATTAATTTGTATCCTTTATTTAACAGTTTCTAAACAATTCCCCCTTTTGTAATTACTGACTTTTTTCCCCTTGATATATTCCCTCAAACATTGGGATTTATTAATGTGCCATGCTTAATAACACCTACATTATCTGTTTACACTGGTTAATCATTGATTCTTTCAGTTTCTGACTCTTATCCTAATGCATCATTTCAAGGGCTCTTATTGAAGACATACATATATAGAAAAAGAGAAGTTTATATTGTGCTCCAATAGATGGCAATTTTTGAGTGGTTTACTCAATAACAAAGTTAAAAAATAAAAATACAATACAATACAATACAATACCTTAATATACAATATAGTATAACACAATGCAGTCAATATTTGCCTATTGTACAAGATAGACCAGAAATCAAATCCATAGAAAGATTGAAATGCTGGTTATAATAACAGAATCTTGAAAGTCTAATTGTATTGTACCTCCTCCTCCTCCTCTTTGTACTTCCCTGAATTAAAGGAGCGTCTGCCTGAGCCATTTCCAAATGTAGCTCATTCTGTTGCTTTATCCTCTTTTGCCTATCCTTCCTTGCTGTCTACAAGTAGCAGACAACATACAAACCTCTTTTCAAAGGGAACAAAATTTAAACCATCCCTTCAAAATCGCTTAGAAGAGTCTGGCTTTATAGCCTTCCAAAAGACAGAATGGCCCAGACAGTTTCAATCCCAGGTGCATGCTAGTTCAAAGAGTGGAAGCAGCAACAGCGAAGCAACAGTCCATAGCTCTTCTTAGAGCTATGGACTGACAATGCTGAAGAAGGTATAAAGGAGCAGTTAGAGCAAGATAAGAGACAAATCAGTCAAGAGAAAAGAGAATGCATGAAAAAGAAATTCAACCTCATCATGAGTCCGAGAAACTTTTGACATATTTTCAAGATTATGTTGTTAAATCCTATAACAACAAGAAAGGATTCTTATAATCCTTGTGCAGATTGGTTCCTGACTTGCCTTATCTCAAAAGGATACATGTCCCATGATCCTGAGAGTAATCAGGAGTGGGATTCTACAAGTTTGGACCGGTTCAAGAGAACTGGTAGCTCTGATGATCAGCTGGACCCGCCCCTCCACCCCGCCCCTGTGCTTTACTTACCTTTATCTTCACAGCTGATTAGCATGGCAGAGTGGATTGCCACAGCTCCGCTGTTTTAATTCCTTAGCACTAACACAGAAGGTGATTTTTTGTTAAACTGCATATGTGAGTGCAGCAAAGCACACAATCACCAAAACGGTTGTTAAAGCCGAAGGATCCCATCACTGAGAATAATCCCAAGAAGTTTGGAAGCAGGAGTAAGTTCTCTCTGCCAGATCTTACCAGATGGGAAAATTTACATACAATCAGGGTTGTCAAACTCATGGCCTGTGGGCCAGATGTGTCACATGCTGGCCATGCTCAACCTCGGTTTAGTGAAAGGGGAAAAAGTCATGATACATCACGTGATGCTATGAGTTTGACACCCCTGCAATAGCTAATTTTCTCTTGTTACCCAGATTCCAAACCATGTAAGGGTGACAACCAACATTTATGATACCCAAAAGCCAACTTTGAGCCAATGCAGTTTTTGAAATTGAAATGTTACATGGGTGAACCATGAGAAGCCATATCTACTTAAGTCACCACATTTTGTAGAAAAGATGCAATGTAAAGTATTCTCTGAAGAAGAATGTTTGGAAGAAAAAAACCATTTCAATTTTTTTTTTCAGTTGCAATTGAAAAAGAGTTGAAAGACTGATATCTCTATAGAAGAGAAAGAGAAAGGCACGGAACAAATTGTACAAAATGTTATTTAGTTCTCATTCTCAATAGCCTTGTGGTGCAGTGTTAAAGTAGCACTTAGTTGCCAGCTGCCTGCAATTATTGCAAGTTCAAATCTCAATAGGCTCAAGGTTGACTCAGCCTTCCATCCTTTCGTGGTAGGTGAAATGAGGACCCAGATTGTGGGGGCAATAAGCTGACTTTGTATAAAAAAGAACACCGCTTTTGGGGGGGGGGGGTGCGTGCCGAAAGCCCTACTAAGCAGATATATACAAAAGTATGAAGGCTATTGCTTAACACATTGTAAGCCTCCCTGAGTCTCCGGAGAAGGGCAGCATATAAACCTAACTAACTAACAAATAAATAAATAAATTGTCCTATGACTCTGTTATTATGTCAGTACATTATATTAATACTATCTGTCATTATTTAAGAGTGCGTTTGGTATAGTAGTTTAGTCATTGCGCTAGAAACTGTGAGTTCTAATCCAGTTATAGGCAAAAAACCTTCAGGAAATCTCAAGAAAATATATTGTGTCTGCTTTGACTATATTTAAAATAATAGATAACTCCTTGTCTAATGACTCATTCAATCAGTGAAATTAGGAACTGTGATGATACTTCAATTTTTTGAAAGCGAGGAATAAGAACTATATGAGGCACAGAAATATGTTTTTTACGTCTATAAGCTGGGGATGATGATGATGATGATGATGATGATAATAATAATAATAATAATAATAATAATAATAATAATAATAATAATAATATTCCTGCAATAACATCAGCGGAACTGCAAAAAACTGCGCTACTCGGAACATTGTACGTCTTAAGAAGGTACTTGGTTGATACTTAGGACGCTGGCAGCAACCCATATCAACCATTAGCACCAGTCAATGGCATTTGTGATGCATTTTTTGAATGTTCAGTTGACGGAGTTTCATGTTTAATGAATAAAGATAACAACAACAACAACAACAACAACAATAATGGAGCAATACCCAAAGAGTAAACAATGAAGCAATACCCAACGGGCTACCCCGCTATTTAGAAATCCTAAATTTACCGGACTTGAACAATTTGATTCTACAAAAAACCACCTTACTTGGAACAGCTTACATCCTCCCACAATACCTTAACAGTTCCTAGGTCCTTGGTTAGGACTCGAGCTGCTAAGCTATTAACCAGCCTCACAGGCTGTGAATCTCACTAAAGATTAAATAATAATAATAATAATAATAATAATAATAATAATAATAATAATAATAATAATATAAAAAGATATCAGGACTTGAGAATCAAACTGCAGAGACTCTGGCATAAACCAGTGCAGGTGGTCCCAAGCACTTAAAAGCAATTAGCAAAGCCTTGGATGCAATTCCAAAACAATTGGAACACCACTTGAACACCATTGGCCATGTACACTGAGAGCATATGTACCTAGACAAATTCCTTTTGTGTCCAATCACACTTGGCCAATAAAGAATTCTATTCTATTCTATTCTATTCATTGATAAAATCACCATCAGTCAATTACAGCTTAGATCCTACAATGATATCACTAAGACTATCAACATCAGCATCCATCTGTCTGTCTGTCTATCTATCTATCCACCCCGGGTCTCAAGATAAAAAATCCAAATCCAATCTGAACACCTGGCCATAATATTAAATGTATACATTGCCCAAAGTCACCAGGAGTCAGGTCACATGGAATATAAATTTAATGAATTATTAAAAACCACATGTTTCTAGTGATTTTCTCCTATCCTTCTGAAATTTTCATGTACCTTAATATACACTGAACATTTTGAATACAACTAAGTATGCTGACCTGTGAGCTTCAGCCTGTAATTGCCATAATTGTAATGGGTTGTGGTATTAGATTAATGTTTGAGTTGGCTCTTCTGGTTATACTTTGGAATATGGTAACATATAGTAGTAGAATAGTACTACTATAGTAGCACTATTCTATAGTAGAATATGGTAGAAAGTTAGTATCCAGGATGGAATAATAATATAATGGGTATTGACATGACTACTACATTGGAGAATACCCCTAATTGATTCTAAGTTAAATCTTCTCTTCTATATATCCCAGTACTTCAGAACAGCCATAAAGAATTGTTGGTGTGTTAAAAAGCAGGCCCAATTGCTAGAAGATATTTAGAAGTGGCATTTATTGTTTAGAAATCAGTACTGATATGCTATTAAATTAATTCCTAGAAGTGGCTAGCATGTTAATGAGCATAATTCAAAGGCAAATTGGTGTTTTGAATTGAAATTCAATTCATTAATATCTCAAAAGTAAATAAAAAACCTTAAAAGAGTCAAAAAGGCAATGCATTAATAATGCCCCATACCATTTTAGTTGAGTTTCTCATAATGAAACCATTGTATTAATTTTCATAGCTTTAGAGCTTTTCTGAAGCTTATGATTCATGTTAAGTTTAATAGCAGCATACATTACAATTGTATTGGTTTATAATTTCTATGTGCAATTTCCATACATACGATTCCATTCTTAACTTCATGAAGCTTTTGCTATGTTTAGACATAAGGCAAATTAACTGAAGGAGAGATGAGCACACATTTTCTTAAAAAAAAAATACATTATCTATTTGGAAGAAGTTACTCCAAAAGTATGAAGTCACACCGATTCTATTTGGAGTTCTGCATTGTATCAGTTTCACATTCAAATGATTTTCTCACAAGCAGATTTGAGTTATCAAACCATGTCCTAAAATAACAATAATCTTTGCTCTAGGAAAATAAGACATAGAGCCCTGTTCATTCACATTGACTTTATTCAGTTATTTCTCCTGTAAGTTTTTAACTTTCAAAAATTACTATACCTACTTTTAAAAAAATGGAAAGTACAGATAATGTGTTCAGACTAATGAAAGAAAAAAAAAGGGGGGGGGAATATACGCATAATTTTACAAACAAATATTTAAACAAATTCAATAAGACCTATGTAAGATTGGTGATATTTTTCTAAATTGCCTATACAACTCATGTTCCTTGGAGGAACACGGGAAGGAAGGCTGTATTTGATATGCTATTTAAAATAAATACTTAGGAAATGTTATATGCTTTCCAAAACAATTCACAATTATGAACATTACATACTTAAAAATTATATCAGTAAAATAGAACTTAGCCTGCATTTGTAAAAATGACTCGGCCAAAAACAGTCATTCTTGGTTGTTACTGGCCCCAATTGTTTGTTCCAGAAAAATATACTTCTATCAGGAAAAACCTTCATTTCATTTCTCAGAATATACAACAATTACTCCTAACACAGACACACTCAAAAACCATGTAAAGAAGAAAATTAAAAGTGTAACAAAATGTTTGAAGTGGTTAATTGACTACATGAAGACTGCACTTGATTACAGAATGACTTGCTATAGAATATTTGATTATTAAATATAACCCAGAATTAAAAGTAAACATATAGAACAAAGGCTTTTAAGGCATGCTATATTTTTCTCGAAAGCCTCCTGCTATGAATTATTATTCTAAAATCCCAGTGTTTATTTAGTTTTTCTTACTATACCCTGGTCAAGTTAGTTCTAGTTATTTGAATTGGATTTTACTCAATCGTCTTTGTAATTCAGCACCTAACTCCCCTAATTTAATCACTGGCCTTTGATTTTACTGAACTCTATTGAGTTAAGTGATTTTACTCAATGTAAGTGCTTTGTTTGTAATAACTTTTCATTATTATTATTATTGGTTAATCTGTAGTGAGATTCACAGTCTTTGAGGCTGGTTAATAGCTCAGCAGCTCGAGTCCTAACCAAGGACCTAGGAACAGTTAAGGTATCGTCAGAGGATGTAAGCTGTTCCGAGTAAGGTGGTTTTTTTGTAGAGTCAAAATGTTCAAGTCCGGTAAATTTAGAATTTCTAAATAGTGGGGTAGCCCTTTCGGTATTGCTCCAAGGGCTCCAATTACAATCGGAACAACACATGATTTCTTTTTCCATAGTCGCTCAACTTCAATTTGCAAGTCCCGGTACTTTGTGATTTTTTCTTGCTGCTTATCTTCAATCCGTGCATCACCAGGTATTGCAATGTCAATGAACCATACTTTTTTCTCTTCAACTACCATTATGTCAGGTGTGTTGTGGACCAAGTGCCTGTCAGTCTGAATCCTAAAGTCCCACAAGATCTTGAGTTTCTCATTCTCTAAAACTTTCTCAACCTGATGTTCCTAGTGGTTTTTGCTGTACTCAAATCCAAACTTCTGGCACAATTTCCAGTGAATGATCTTAGCAACGTGGTCATGGCATTGTAGGTAGTCAGTTTGTGAAATTTTGCTGCATCCACTGATCAGGTGGTCGACTGTCTCATCTTTCTCATTACAGAGGCGGCATTTGCTGTTGGTGGTAACATGTTGAATTTTTGCCTTCATGCAGTTTGTGGCTAGGGCTTATTCTTGAGCTGCCAAAATAAAGCTTTCTGTTTCTTTTTTCAGTACTCCTGATCTTAACCAGTTCCAAGTTAGTTTCTGGTCAGCTTTGCCTTCAATACTTTTCAAGTATTGGCCATGCAGAGCTTTGTTTACTACTACTACTACTACTACTACTACTACTACTACTACTACTACTACTACTATTATTATTATTATTATTATTATTATTATTATTATTATTATTTGATTTATATGCCGCCCTTCTCCGGAGACTCAGGGCAGCTTACAATGTGTTAAGCAATAGCCTTCATACTTTTGTATATTTATACAAAGTCAGTTTATTGCCCCCACAAACTGGGTCCTCTTTTTACCTACCTTAGAAAGGATGGAAGGCTGAGTCAACCTTGAGCCTGGTGAGATTCGAACTTACAGTAATTGCAGACAGCTGATGTTAATCACAGTGTTTTAGTCTGCTGAGCTACACATCTGGCCAATAAAGAATTCTATTCTTATCTATCTTCTGAAACCTTATGTGATGTAGTCCAGAATGCTACAAGGTTCTGCCAAAATATGTCACATCCACAGGATTTACTATGAAAGGAGAGATCATAATTTCGAAAGTCTGGATTGTCTCTTAATCTCTGGGTTGCAGAGATTAGTTAAAGCTCTCCTGAAACTCACCTGAAGGTTACAGTTTTTCAGTGAAGGTTCCTTATGCTAGTCGGCATTCCAATCATTCTCTCTTCCTTCTTCTTTCCTCATATAATATAGGCTTGCAACATTTTTTCTTACCTCATAACCATCAGGAGGCCTCTGAAAAAAACTCTTCTTTATCTTCTTCCTTGGCTGACTGCTGCAACTGCCTGCTTGGGGGGGGGGGGGCAGGGGAGGAGAGAGAATAAAGGGTGTCATAGGAAAACAGCATCCCCAGTCCACCCATTCTGGGACATTCGCAAAGCGCTCTTTCTTCCAAGAGACCTATTGACAACTGGTACCCCACCCCATCCCCACCACTCCTACTTACCCAGCAGGCATCCAAATTGCTTCCTCGTGCTTCTCAGCCACCATTCTCAAGCAATTTCAAATTTATTCTAAACTTTGTTCCAAAGTAAGCAATAACTGATTGCTTGCTGGGCTTTGCCATCAGGTGATTGGGCACAGGCGTGGGCATATACCTCCCTCCCATTTTTAATTTACTAATTTAATTATTTTACCACAATGTAAAAGATAAAGGTAAAGGTTCCCCTCGCACATATGAGCTAGTCATTTCCGACTCTAGGGGCGGTGCTCATCTCTGTTTCAAAGCCAAAGAGCCAGCACTGCCCAAAGACGTCTTCATGGTCATGTGGCTGGCATGACTAAATGCCAAAGGCACATGGGACACTGTTACCTTCCCACCAAAGGTCCCTATTTTTCTACTTGCATTTTTTACGTGCTTTCGAACCGCTAGGTTGGCAAAAGATGGGACAAGTAACAGGAGCTCACCCCATTACGCGGCACCAGGGATTCGAACCCCTGAACTGCTGACCTTTCAATCGACTAGCTCAGCATCTTAGCCACTGAGCCACCATGTCTCCCTTTACCACAATGTAGCATGTTGCAATTATAATTTCAGAACAGTTTAGAATCTCTATTAGCTTTTCCACTGAATTGTAGGATGCTGTCAAAGACAGTTTTAAATGAGATTCCATAACTTTCTGATGTCTACAGTGAGGCCACTTTATCTATCTCCAGCAGCCAAAGAGGGGAGTGCTCTACAATCAATTCTAGAGTAGGAAGCAGTTGAAAAATAAAACAAGATGGTCAAGGACTAAGGTATTATGGCTAATATATTTAACTGATACCAAGAAATCAGGTTTCTACTCACCTGAAGCCACGACAACTCACTAGGTGGCTTTCAGTCCAATCTACCTCACAAGGTTGTTGTGAAGAAAAATAGGGGGATGGAGCACTATGTATGTTCCTTGATTTCTTGAACGAAGATAGGATATAGATACTCATGCATGTTTGAATGATAGAAAAGGGACACATAAATCAATAAAATATCCAGGCCTTTTTCATGCATCTTAAGTTGTTGTCTCTTTAACAGTCACTTCTTAAAGAGGTGGAGGGAGAGAGGGATTGTGAGAGTGGCTGGGAAACTGTCATGGAACATTGAAAATGAAGATCATGTGATTACAACAGCAGTCACTAGCATTGAAGCAGCCATGAGTTTCCCCAATTTTATATCCGTAGGAGTCGTAGGTTTGGGATTTTGGACACATTTGAGATACCTTTTTCAAAAAGTATTACGCTATATTACTAATACTGTTTCAATTCTTGATAGGAAGCAGCCCAGAGTTTGGTATAAAATGGGAGATCGTATACTGTAAATGTTTTAAATAAATGAAATAACTATTGAATAATCTGCTTAAAGATTATCTATAAATCTCTAGTTCACATAAGCGCACTTGATAGCATAACAGTTGGAAGAGAGAATTAGAAAAGTCGCTTTTGGAATGGCCTCTATTCCATTAAATCTGTTATCAGCTATAAGTCATGAATGTGATGGGGCTATATTTTGCATATATGTTTGTGCTGTAAGAGACAGATTTTGTCTTTCTTCCTAGGGCAGTGATGGCGAACCTTATCGGCACCCGGCATGCATCTGGGTTACAACCCAGAAGAGGAGCTGCAGGCGCACAAAAATAAACTTCCGGTTTCAGCCAGCTATTCCTTCTGGTGTGCATGCGCACGCGCCGATCAACTGGCCAGCGCACATGCTCACACAGGAAAAGAGAAGACCAGTTCTTCTAGTTTCCAACACGGCTGCATGCAAAAAGGCCAGCTGATCATCGTGCCCACGCGCATGCACACCAGAAACCCGAAAGAGGAACGGGCGACGTGTGCCATAGTTTCTCCATCATGGTCCTAGGGCCTTGCCTATATTTTTGCCAATACAGTACCCATCAATATTTGTACCCTCTGCTATTTGACATCTGTTCTTTAAAGGAAACTTGTTTCAGTCTTAATTTTGATTTCCCCTGGATTATTTTAATTCTTCTAGTTTAATATAGCTGTTCATATATTGAAAGCTGTGTATATGGTGCCAGCAAACAATGTTTTGCTTCCAAGTCTATATCAAACTCAGTACAGGATATTTGCTCTAGAATAGATCCACATGCCAATCCAACTTAGAAAATTTGGGGTTATTTATGGAATGATTAAAATTTACCTCACTCATTGAGTCATTTGCTGATTGTTTGCTACATTCTGATGCAGTGTGTATTGTTTCCTCTCCCCTCTCTGTACTTTTTTTATGCCAAGGTTTCTTCTAATTTTAAGTGTCTACTCTCATGAATCTTATATATTTTCAAGAGATTTGTTCCTAATGACATTTCTCATCTTGTAGCCAGTAAAATTATTCAAAATTAAAGGACCAAAATAAGGTCATAAAGCTACTTAGAAAAAGGTGCAGCAGAGTGTTACCCTTACATTCCTCAAGATTGTACAATGATTTTTCTTAAACACTCAGAGCCGTATCTCAGTTGCAGTTACAATTAGCTAAATTTCAAATGTAGTTACCATGAACCAGTTTCTTAACACAGAAACAATGACGATTGTAATAAAAGACTGGCTATAAAAACAGTGCACTATGAAATACGTAACATTGCCTAATGTCCCATTATATTATACATAACATTAAGGAGTATAAATCCAATAATCACAATGCTAGAGAGCTATTTTCCATAACGTTAACTTTGAAAATTTAAAAATATCAGAAGTGCAATTTAAATAAAGGGTAAAGTGTCAAGCCACTAAGGCTAAAGCAAATAATATTACAAAACCAGCAATATTCAAGATACATTCTTTAATCTATTGGTTTTTATTCATCATATGTTCTTGATTAACTTTATACACTGCAACATCAAAGTAGGCCACTCTGCATTTTTATTGAGAAATTAATGGTACCATGTAAAGAAAGGGTGATTCATATGATCTTTTAGTAACATAGGAGAAATTAAAGCCTATTATTTATCTATGGGATAGTGTTTAAAAGGCTCAGTTTGCTGGTCCCATACAGTTTGTTCTAGTTCTAAGTTGATTTTCTAAATAGTCAGTGAGAGAATTAACATTTTTATTTATCAAATTTATATAGCTCTTAATGTCACAAAAGCATTTCTGAGCAGCATATAATGAGCTGTAAAACAGCAACTATTCAAAACAACAGATATTAAGATATTAAACACATTAAAAGATAACTATTCCAGAAACAAATATTCATTAAAGAACCTTTTCTGGTTTGGGTGATCGAGGGTGTGCAGTGTGCAGCTTACACTACTATCTCTCCAGTTATATGGAGAAACAGGAAGTTGCATACCTTTTCTAGGTCAACCTGTCACTTTGTAGTTTGATGTTTAAATATGTTCCAAGCCTTACACTATTCCAAGGAATTAGCTTAGAGAGAGAGACAAAGTCAGTCCTCAATATGCTAATTTTGTCATCAGAGTCATCAGCAGGACCAGGTTTAAAAATTAACTTTGATCCTTCAATTGCTATGTTAATTAACACAGATAATCACTGAAAAGGCTTCAAGAAGTCAGGTGGCTTTAGAGATCTATTAGTAATTATTACAAAGCATTGACAGCAATTAAATATCACAGTTATGACCCTCTTCTGTGCAAGACTGAAACAGAACTTAAATTGTGGCAACTATTTTGCTTTGCCTTGCCAGGCAAAATAACTGCTTTGCCTTGATTTGCAGAACGAAACTTGAAACATCTTGAGTGTTCTGTCAGAATAGCTCTTGAAACATTTTAAATATTCTGCATACAAGAAGCAATAGGAACTTGGAAGCAACTACAGGTCTCATTTTCTCTCTTTTCCTCTCATCCTTCACTCCAAGGCCACAATAGTAGGAAACAGGTAAGGAGATGCTGAGTGGTATGCATCATCCGGATTGCCGTATACTTGGGCGGATGATAATTATAAAGCATTTTACAAGAATTACAGCAGTGTGCAATAGCTACACACGGTTTCCGTGGTCTTTCCTTGCAATCTTGTAATGTCTGTGAAAACATAGATTTAGTTGCATCTCTTTGATCCAAAGGTTACAGAGTGAGATTCAAAATTAAAATATACATACTCCTGCCGTTGAGGACAGTTTCTGCCAATGGTGCAATATCAAACGGGAAGGAAGGAAGGAAGGAAGGATGGAAGGAAGGAAGGAAGGAAGGAAGGAAGGAAGGAAGGAAGGAAGGTTTAGAGCCTGCTACAACTAGCAGGCAACAAAGCATACTACAACAGAGTTTGACAGTGCTTACATGACTTTCTGAGACTTCATAGCCTCTCAATAGAAACTCTTCTACTCATGAGCTAAACTGAATGCTAGAATCTATTTTTAAAAATCAGTTGTATGTGATGACATCTAAAGATCTTCAGAGTGTATCATGCAGATGCCTTTGGTGTGCAAACTAATATCAATTTGCCACCAGTCTGTGCTGCACAAATTGTTGTTTAACAACGTGAAGAGAGTATCATGTCACAATCCCTGGGGGACACAGCAGGCTTCCTATTTTTTTTTTAATTGAAAAAGTTTTACAATATAATTTTTTTTCATTTTCTCCCCCCCGCCCCAACCCCCACCTCCCAACCCCTCCCCCTACCTCCCTCCGCCCCAACCCCTTCCCTCCCCATCCCCCCTTGACTTCCGCTACAGATTTTTTTAAAAAAAAAGTTTAAAACAAGAAAGGAAAAATTTTTAAAGTATTCAACTTTTAAGTTGAAAAAAAATTTCGAAAGAAGAAGAAAAAAAAGAGAAAAAGAAAAAACAAGTAAAACAAACCCAATACTTATAACAAAGCAGTATAACAATAAACCTATAGATATTAGTGTTTTTCTAAAGTTAACAATATTGTAATAAAAAAACCAATAATAATAAAATCTATCTCATTAACCAACCATCAATATTCATTTATCAATCAATAAAGTACTTATAATATTCAAACCAAATTAAAAAATATCATACCTTTCTGTAATCCATTAATATTAACATTACTAATCGTATACCAAAATCAATCCCCCTTATAATAAAATATAGTATATCACCTCCATATCCATATCAAGTAATTTTATCCCAACTACACCCCTTAACTTTAAAAGCAAAAACATAAAACATGAAATATAATATATATAATTATGCATATATAATTATAATTGTACAATTGTGTCCAAAAAGAAATTTTTCTATCTCCATAATCCAAATTTCAATCTTCTCTTCATCTTGATTGAAGTTAAATATATTTTCTCCAACATAAATCCAATTCCAATAAGCTTCGTCTTCCAGCTGCCCCCATCAGTAAAATAAGGCATCTCTCCACACATAAAACCCCCCCGAGTGACTTTATATAAATAATATCCAACCACAAAGGTAATCTGTACTCCTCTAGGTAGAACATTGAAACTAGTTTATACTGTACCAGCTAAAAAAAAGAAAAAACCAATGCAGCTCCTCCTGAAATTCAAACCTTAAAAAAAAAAACTAGAAACCGCATTCCCAGATGTTCCTTTAAAACTCTTTCAAATCCTGTCGCCCTTTGCAATTCATTCCTTCGGGTTGTGAGATGTTTTCATTTTTATTCTCTTCTCCTAGATGATAAGTTCCAAAAAAAAAACAACAACAAACTATGATAGGGTAACCACAGATCGCTGCTAATATTGCAGCAATCTGTTTACCTTTCTCAGGATGTTAAGTCCAATTCAGGATAAACTTTATAATAAAATTTTTATAATCCATTTTGATATATAAGTCTAATATCAGTCCAACTCAGGATGAACTTTTGAAAATTTATTATACATCTCCAAAGTTTTAACAGCTACTACAATAGCTTGGATCCTCAGGATAAATTTTGTAGAAAATTTTTATAATCCATTTTGATATGTAAATCAAATATAAATCCAACTCAGGATGAACTTTAAAAATTTATAACCTATTTCCAAATCTTTCAATCCTTTCTGCAAGAGATTCAAACATTTCATGAAACTCCTTATATTGGTCATCGGTGGTTTCCAATCGAGTTTCCTCATTAGCTTCTAGTTGATTGGCATCACCCCCCCATCTCTTGAAGAGCACTGGGCCTCTGCTGTTGCTCGTCTCAAATTGTAGTTTTATTTTTTAATTCTTGCTCCAACAGTTCAAGGTCTGGTATTCCCCCTCTAGGGTCACTGGGATGCTCAATTTTCACGTCTGAAAAATCCATAATAAAATCCTCTGGACAACCACCTAGTGCTCCTTTTTCTTTTAACACACTTTGAATTTCTTCCTTCTGTTTGCATTTTGTAGACTCTCTTTCATGTTTTTTACTCTTAACATAACATAAGGGGCTCCCTTAAAAATATTTTTGTAAAAATATTCTGCTTTTTCAGTAGTATTCAAACAATGTCTCACACCATGGTATCTGAAAATTATACCAACTGGTAGGTCCCATCTAAATGGGATATTGCTTCTCTTCAATTCCTTGACCAGAAAACCAAAATCTTTTCTGTCCTTTAAAACCTTCGATGGTAGCTCTTTAAAAATACTAATTTGTATACCTTCTACCTGCACCCTGGCAGAGTAGGATTTTTGTAAAATATCATCTCCCAATCCTCTATCAGTAAAGTAGACAACAACGTCTCTAGGCAGATTCCTTTGTTTAGCTACACGTGAGTTGACTCTGTAGACTTTCTCTATACAACCAAGAATTAGCTCATCTTCTAACTTTAATAATTCCGCCAAGGCCTTTGCACAGATTGTTCTTAAATTTTCTCTCTTGTTTTCTCTTATGCCTCTTAATCTAATCACTGATTCCATAGCTTTAATTTGAAGCATGATAACATCATTCTCTATATTCTGATTTTTAGCCTCAACTTCCACAAATTTTTCTTGTATTTCTTGCATCTGGGAGTCAAACTTACTGCTGATTTCAGTCACTTTCTTCCCCATTTCCACCACTGCACTTGAAAGATCTGAAACTACTTTGGTGATAGTTTGATTTAATTGGTCATATTTTCCAGAAACCAACTCCTCAAGATTCTTCTGTGAACTTTTTATCTTCTCAACAACACTCATTAGAGACCTTGTTATAAAATCTTTTAAATCCTCATCTACAGATCCCTGCAAATGAGTCAATTCTGCTTTGTCCTTCAACTGACTCATAAGGGAGCCCCCCCTACCTTTTGGTTTAGGAGTCATACTTCTAGCTTATTTATTTTTCAAAAGAAGCAAAGAGATTCTTCTTACTTCAGTAAAAAAACAAAAAAAAATTCTGTTTAAATCAGTCTTTGTTCCTTTATTTCTTTTCCCTACCAGAATATTTCTTTTAAAATGTCTCAGCACTAAGCTCTGCTTTCACTTTCCACTCTCAATTTTTCTCCAAACAGAGCCGGTCGCCATTTTAAGAACACTTTCACTATTCATTCTCTTTTTCCTTTTTCTTTCCTTCCTCCTCTAGAAAATCAATGAAAAAAAAACATACTTGCATTTTTCTTTTCTGAAGACTCCTTGTTCAGCTTGTTTAAGTTTTCTATCAGTCATGGTGTTCCTCATGACGTCTGGCTCTGCTAATTAAAGCGGAGATCCCTCTCGGCGCGGAGCCTCTCTGGGGGGTGGATAGGGAGCCATCACCCTGAACCTTCCCCAGGACAAAAAAAAAGGTCCTGGGGTGATTCAGGGGGTTCAACCTCACCCCCAGAAGCTCTGCCCGCTCTTCCAATCGAAGAGCGGGATTTGCGAGCCGCCTGCCAGCTGTGAGGCGGCTCTTTACGCACCGGGAGGCCGGCGGTCATGAAGAGACCGCCGACAACGTGGAGGTGCCACCCGGAAGTCCAGGCTTCCTATTGAAAAGATGTGTATCATGCTATTTGCAGATGGGCTGGAGAAAAATGTTGCCAGTGAAAACAACTTCTGTGTTTGTGGACAACTTTTGCGGTAAAATAGAGTTTTGAAATGAAACTAGATTTTTTTTTCCCCCCCTAAGGAAGAACTGAAAAGAATTTGCTGAAAGCAAAATATACAAATTTGTTCTCAGAAAGATAGAGGACAAAATCCTTCTTGATCCCTGCCTTTGAGACAAATTTAATTTTCACATATTTCTGGCTTCCAGCATTGTCAGGAAGAGAGATTAATCTTATACAAGTTCATAGTTCTGTGGATTTTTTTTTCATATTTCATAACTCTTATGGATAAAGTTGTGTGCATACCTTATTGATGCAGTTGACTGTCATTTTTTCTTACTGTTTGAAAACCTGTGGCTGAATTTTTTAAAAAAAAAAACATTAAGGAACCATATATTGCCCTTGTTCTGCCAGGTATAAGGACTACCTTATACCTTCTATATAAAGCCTTTACAGATTCTCCAATGCAGGTCAAGGAGTGAGCTATTTATGAAGTGGGTAGCATACCTGTTCCCTTTCCTTTTGTGCTGTCTGCAGGAACAATTTAATGTTGCTGTTTCCACACCATCCATGGGAATATCAAGAAGCAGCTCTGGAAACCCATGGAGCCTCTGATATGTTCTTTGTCTTTCATCACTAAACACTGGAAAAAAAAAGATATTCAGGGCATAGTTGGCTCTGCATCCTAATGAGACTTTTGCAAGATAGCTGACTTCTCCTAATATCCATTGCAATTTCCCTGCAGCACCATCCTAGCTATGTTTTGGTTTATTAAACTGCAAGGTAAATGAACTCTGTGCTGCTACATAAAGCTTGCTCATTCCCATTTACTTTCTCTGTTCAGATGAATGGTACCTCCCGCACCCCACAAAAAAAGTCAACCGCCAGATCTAAGGTTAAGTTTTAGTCTCTCAAAATACATTAGGATTGGTAAGCCATAACTGAAACACTATTAAAATACAGCCATCATGGCATAGTTTGGCACAAGAAGTCTTTAAATTAGTTCAGATGCAGTAAGAAATTGTCTCCGGTGCATAAGTTCTCAGTGTACATGCAAACAACAAACTGATAGGTCTTATACCATAGATCCTACTTACAATCATTAATCATAAGATACAGCAAGTGATAAATCATAGATACTTAATTGTGGTTGTAAATCGAGGACTACCTGTACAAATGACAGACTCAATAATTCCTCTATAGAAATGTATCAGCAGATCCTTGGGCAATCTGAGCTTTCTGAGTTGACGCAGGAAGAACAGCCTTGGTTGTGCCTTTTTAATGATGATTCTAATGTTAGGTGTCCATTTCAAATCCTTGGAGATAATAGAACCTAGAAACTTGAGGGTCCCTACCGTTGATACTGTGAACACTATTGCTGTGTTTCCCAAGGAAGGATTTTTGGATGAAAGCAGTATATAAACATAGCTATTAGTTAGAGATTTCTGATGTGGTTCCAGTTAGTATACCAGTGTTATTGTATGCTTTTTTAAAAAATAAAAGGGAAATTTTTTAAAGTAAAATTAAAAGAGCTACCAGTAGTCTCCCAGTCAATTTTATTGCATAGATTGCTTTCATTGTGTTGGAAGAATCATCCTTCTGGGTTCTGCTCCAAGTGGGGAAAAAGACACTGGAAACATGGAGACTGCTTGGAAAGAGGGTTTAATGGTGGACAGGATCACATGGCTTGAGTTCCTAAAAAGAAAAGGGGCAGATACAGGGAGTTTTCGGGTTTTATGCTCTCTCTCTGGCTTTGAACTTCCTGGGGCCCGGAAAGAGTATCCTGATTGGTTGTCAGACTCCCAGGGGGTGGGGGTCTTAGCTAGCCTTGCTGGCTGATGGTCACATGTGCTTCCCAGGTCACATGCTTCCCAGGTCACATGTGGTGAGTTTCTGCTGCTACTGTGTAGAGAGCTAATCCTATCTTTGATGAACCTTTGGCAATTCCTACTATGGCTCTGCCTGAAGGACGTAGATCTTTGTTATGTAGAATAGACTGGCCCAAGCCTTAATGGCCCATTAACAAAGTGTGGGGGCAGGAAGATGGGAGCAGCTACAAAACATGCTTATCCATTTCTCATCCAGGGAAATATAATATTCTGCCTCTTTTTAATACTTCCTAAAAATATTTCATTCCTATAGGAAAGGGGTGGGTGCTAACTTTCTACAGTTGCTTTCTGGATCTTTTATAATAAGATTTGGCATAAAAGGATGATGTTGTACCTATTGATTTACAGTTACCGTATTTTTCATAGTATAAGACGCTCTGGACTATAAGATGCACCTATGTCTTTTGGTTAGGAAAACAAGAAAAATAAATCTGCCTTTGCCTGTGCCTCCCAGCAATTTTGCCTCATTGCAGCAAACAGCAAATGGCCTGCTTTACTTTCATTTTCATTTTCAGCATAGCTTGATTAGCACAAGAAAAGAAAATGTTCCCAGCAATTTACCTCCTTGCAGCAAGCAGCGGAGGTCTGCGCAGCAATAGGCAATGGCAATTCCTGCAGCTGAGAGTTGGGAGGCCAATCCAAGGGACAATCAACTTGTGCTAATTTGGCTGTGCTGAAGCTGAAATGGGCTGTTTCTTCTTGCTGATTTCTGCAAGGAGGTAAATTGCTGGGAGACAGAGGCCAAAGGGTGGGGGCCAGTGGGTGTGTGGGGCTATATTCGATGTATAAGACACACCCAAATTTTCACCCCCTTTTTGGGGGGGGGGAGGTGTGTCTTATACTCTGAAAAATATGGTATCTATCAATGAAGGGAAAGTAAGGTTATCTAGCAATCATCTAACCAAAGAATAACCAAATTATTTGGATTTCCCAATGTTGTCCATTTTAGCATGAAAGCTTGGATGCTTTCAATAGAACATCAAACATATCATTTCTAAACTGTTATTCCAAATGCACTGGTTGCAAAATAAGTTTAGCAGTCAGGGTTTTAAGATTTGGTGCTTGTATTTGATACTGGTTGCTGTCAGAGCTTCTGTGCTATGTGGGAAAAAAACTCCTTTGTTCTTTCTTTGCCAGCCTTCATGACTTGTCTGAAGACTCTGAACTAAATCTTGATAGATTAATATCTGAACAACTTGAGGACAAATATTCTTGTCACATGGCTGCTCAATACACTTATGAAAAAGAAACATGTGTAACATCGTGTCTTGGCACTTGGGAACTTGTTTAGGACTGGCAAAACAATAAAGTATAATTTCACTCGAACAGATGTAACACAATAAACTAGGGATATTCTTCTCCATCTCAAATTAAGGCTTTCAGTGTTGCTCTTCCGTCCCACTGGTTTAGTAGTTTAATTGAAGCTTCTAGCTTCGCTATTGATTTTTGTTCTGCTGTTCAATTTTTAAATGATTTCACATTTTATATTATTGAATTTTTACTGGTTGGGGTTGTTTTCTTTTGGAGTATTGGATGAAACAGAGCTTTAAAAAGATAGTGTGTATATGTATATATGAACTTTCCTCCGTTTCAAGCTTCTGCTAGCCTTCTCTGCAAACTTGACTATTTCCCTCTAATTATCTTTGACTCTGACTCTGACACTACACTTTTCTGTTCCTTTATTACACAGAATTTAAATTACATTATTAACTGTTGGAAGGATCCATTAACATTCTGCTGTTTGACACGGCGTCTATAAGGCATGACATTCATATCCTCAACAGATTTTATATACCGTATTTTTCGGAGTATAAGATGCTCTGGAATATAAGACGCACATTCGTTTTGGGGGAGGAAAACAAGGGAAAAAAATCTGCCTCTGCCTACCAGCATCCATCGGTATTCATCTGGCTAGCGTCCTTGCAGTTAACAGCCTGGTCAGCTTCAGCACGTTATCACAGCCTGATTCAGCATGAGCAGCTGATTGGTGGTTGGATCAGCCTCCCAGAATACAGTTAATCAGCTGTTCCAGGCTGCGGGTATCAGCACAACTCATTACTGCCTCCCCACGTTGCATTTTTGGCCTCCTTGCGTCACGCTTTTGGCCTCCGCCCGTTGCATTTTCGGCTGGTTCCAGATGGCAGGGATGCCCACAGCTGTGAATCCCCACCACCTGGAACCAGCAAAAATGTGATGCATGGAGGCCAAAATGGGAGTGTGCAGAGGCTGAAAATGCAATGCGCGGAGGCTGAAAATGCGATGCTCAGAGGTGGAAATCAGTGGCGATGTGCTGTGGTGATCTCCGCAACCTGGAAGAGGTCTAAAATGGAGCGTGCAGAGGCCAAAAATGTGATGCACGGGTGGGGGCCAGCAGGTGGACGGGGCTTCAGCAACATTCAGTGTATAAGATGCACAGACATTTCCACCCACTTTTAAGGGGGGGTGGATCTTATACTCCAAAAAGTATGGTAGTCACAGATATTGTCTCTTACTTATTTTTACCTATGACTGAGCAGAGCACTTTATATAGAAAGAACCAAAACATTTATGAGCAGACATCTTTACTGGATTTAGTTTTACCTGCCCAGATTTAATTTCTGCAAAACTGTTCACACTGATATACTGTATGTAATGTTAAAAACAGAATAGTTCTGATCAGTGTGTAAATATATGCTACTTGGGGTAAATTCTACTGATTTTGTTACAAAAGATATCTTAGGCTGTACAAAATTACAGCGACATTTTTTTATGAAAATATGGAAGGGTTGAACGAAACACAAAAAGGCATTCTGCCATTAGAGCCCAGTAATCAATTTGTTCTGTGACTGTAGGTCAATTCAAACAAGATTTATGGCTCTCAGCCTTGGGCCTGATTAATGTAAGTTATTCTGATGCAGACTATTAATGTTAGATTTGAATAGTTGGTTACATTTTTAATTTCCTTACTTGGCACAGAGGCACTGACTCAGTATAATCTAAGTTCCAAACTTAATATTATTTGACAATTCTAAAGTATGGATCAGTCCTTAATAAAAAGTATTAGGTGCATTTCTGCATTCTTTTAAACAAATGGAGGACTTTTGGACTCCTTCCCCCCCCCCCCAAGGCGGGTCAAAACAAAGCATGTGTTCCCCTGCGAATAGTAATACAGGTAGTCCTTGATTTACGACCACAAATAGCCCAAAATTTCCATTGTTAAGCAAGAGAGTTGTTGAATGGTTATGTGGTTTTAGACTCTGGGCAGATGAGGGCTATGTGCCATTGTATCACCTTTCTTGCCACAGTTGTTAAATGAATCACAATTGTTACGGTACTAACACAGTTGACTCTGGCTTTTGCTTGTCAAAAGGTCACAAAAAGAGATCACATGACCCAGGACCCTGCAACCATCGTAAATGCATGCCAGTTACCAAGTGTCTGAATTTTGATTACATGACTGTAGGTATGCTGCAATGGTCATAAGTGTGAAAAACAGTCATAAATTGCTTTTTTTTAATGCCGTTGTAACTTCAAACAGTCACTAAATGAATAGTTGTCAGTCAAGGATTACCTGTAGAGACACTGACTAAGTTAAAGATATTTTCTCCTGCATGCTGAGTTTCTATATATTTATCAAATTTCTTAGCTCCTTCTCAGCATTAAAAATGAAGTAATTAAAGAACTAATTGCTGTTCTTTTGCTTCTGAGTATTGTGCACATTAGCTAACTATCAAATTGTCCTCGATTTGCCACATTATTTAAACTATAGTTCTAGCAGCAGCCAAAAAGAAGAACTCAATCATTTGAAACCAATATATTTATTTTGAATATAAGTTGTTCCTTCTGGACACCTTCTTCTGTCCCTCACCCTCAATACTGATTGAATACCTGTTCTATCAACGGGGGGGGGGGGGGGGGGGATCTCTCTCCTATTAACGGAAGCATATTTTTTATGCCAGTGGAGAGTAAATTATTAAACTTAGAACACTGCCCATCATCTCTGCTCTCCCATTTGTGTTCAGGATCTTAGGACTTTGTGGTTATTTGAGCTATAACAAAGAATATATGATGACTAACCTTTTCTGGACCGAGTGTCCAAAGCGTGTGCATGCATGTGTGAATGCACACATGTGTGCCCAAACCCCCAAAATGCAATGTGTGTGCGGCACCTGTGCATGTGACCTGCCCCCCACACATGCACGTGCGCCCCCCTGCATGTGCCCTCCCTTCCCGCACAGAGGTGAAATGCTCCCCGTTTGGCGATCGTGGCAGGTGGTTCGGCAATCCGGTAGCGATGGTGGAGTGAAACTCCGCCCACCTGCCTGGGTGTCGTTACTTCCTGGTTTTAACCAGAAAATAATATGTTCTTTACCTTCTGCGCATGCACGCGTGTGCACTTCCGAACTGGTAAGGAAGGTAAATAGATTTCACGCCTGCCCCTGCGCATGCACGGCAGAGACTCGAAGACCAGCTGGTTGGCGGGAGACGCATGCACATGTGTGGCAGAGCTGAACTGGAACAACAGCTCACATGCCCACAGAGAGGAAGTTGCATGGCACCTCTGCCACGTGTGTCATATGTTCGCCATCACAGACATAGGGCATTTCCACACAGCAGTCTAAATTGCTTGTCTTCCAGGCTATTAAGCCAACTTCAGAGCATGGATTGCTGTGTTTTGACAATGGGATCGAGTTGGTTGTTCATCTGGATTAAGACCAATACAGAACAGTGATTGGTCAATGCCCTCCTTTTTTTCCTTCTCACCAGTGCAAGGAAGTCTATCATGAATGGATGGCCTTTGTGTAGCCTGGTGTGTGGCCTTTCCTTTTAGGGATTGAGTCTGCTGCATGCATCACCTTGTTTGCCTTCACTCATAGATATCTTCCCTCTGTCTTCCTGCACTATGCTATCTTAACCTTATGTGATCTCTTGATTTTTTTTTTCATTTTATTTAACATTGTAATATTGCTGTCTTGATGAACTGAACCTGATAAACCACTATTTTTTTTAAAAAAAAAAGTATTTACAGAGGTAATCCTCATTTAGTGACTGCCTTCGACCACAACCATTCAGTTTTGACAGTGATTAAAAAGGTAACTTAGCAACAATAGCAATAGCACTTAGACTTTACAGCCCTCTCTAAGCGGCTTACAAAGTCAGCATATTGCCCCCAACAATATGGGTCCTCATTTTACCCACCTCGGAAGGCTGAGTCAACCTTGAGCCTGGTGAGATTCAGACTGTCAAACTGCTGGTAGCAGGCAGTCAGCAGAAGCAGCCTGCAGTACTGACTTCTAACCAATGTGTCACCGCAGCTCAACAAGTGCTCATATTTACTACTGATGCAACATTTTGCCTTTTCTCAGTCACCTCTTTGCCATAACAGCACATATGCATTATTCTGTGCCTGACCCCGGTTTTAATTTGCCTCTCCCGCCTCGCAGAACAGAAACGTTGCCTAAACAAGCTGTCTTTTTTTTTTTAGTTGCTTTTCTCTGCCTTTCAACATTTCCCTAAAAAGTGCTAAAGCTCAGGACGTTAACAAGCTCAGGTCTGTGACCTTAATTAGTTGATTAGAAGGTTATGCCTGAAACTGACCAGACCGTAATCAATTTCACACTAAAGGCTTTTGCCTCCTAAGCTGCTCATGGCTCATAAAAAGTTTGCTAGGCAAGCAGCTTTGCAATTTCATTGTTGTTGTTGTTTTATGTGTGTGGCTAGTTACTCTCTTGTAATCCCTTCCTCTCCAATGAATATAAGTTCAAACTTTAATTCCCTTCTTGCTGATTATCTCAGCTCCAGAATGAAACATTCCCAAGCCTGAGGGGAGTGGGGGAAAATGGGCTATTAGATTTGCCCTTTTACTTAGCTTCCTCCTGAGTTCTGGAATTCTCTCCTGCTATTTAGCTTCACTCATCTGTTTAGCATCACATCTTATTGATGCTATAAAGCAAATGAAAGCTGAAGTAAAATTGGAAACAACATCACCATCCTGACTTTCATTTAGCAACCGTTTCACTAAAAAAAAAAACCTGAGCTGCTTGTCTCACTTGCATCGGCTAAACAAAAACAACCAGTTATTTTTGCATTTTTGAAATTGTAAATTTTAAAACAATTGAGAAAAGGAGAAGAAATATAAACAACCTGGCAGCCCAGGGGAAAATACTGTAGCTACGCAGAATAGCGGTTAGCCAAGGCAACAGGACATTGCAAGCAATGCAGCTAATCATAGCTGAGGCTATATTGGAATGGAATTCTTGAAAGGATTCACTCTGAAGGTCTCAAAGCAGCTTGACCAGAAAGCATTACTTTTGAATCATAGCTAGAAGGAAAAAAAAAAAACGAAACAAAACCCAAGGCCTACTTTTTCTGTGGGCTAGGAAGTATATGGAGAAATATGATGTTATCCATCTCTGTTCTTCTCAGAAGAGATCGGTAACCTGGAGATTAGCTAAACAAGATATACAGGTAAAGCCATATCAGAAATCTGAGGGCGAACCCATATCAAATACTTGTGAGCATTGCAGCATAGGGTCCAAATTAAAAATGTGCCTTTCCTGATTAAAATTTAATTATATAGTTAATGATCACAAATGGGAGGGAAGGAGGTCTCATTTCAGGAAATGCTGCCACGTTCTAAATGTAAATACCCTGAAATACCATGTTTCCCTGAAAATAAGACCTATCCCAAAAATAAGACCTATCTTGATTTTTACATGTGCACTCAATATAAGCCCTACCTCCAGAATAAACCCTAGCTGAGACCTTGCCCACACCATTGTATCTGGTTGCACAAGAAGGGGCGAGGTACATGTAAAAATCAAGCTAGGGTGGGGATGTGGGGTAGAGCTGCCCCACATGCCCCACATTCACTAACCTTAGGACAGTTGCAACAAGGCCTCCCACACCCTGACACCTGCCTCACCTGGCTGGCCCATTTCTTCTGCAGCCTCTTGCCACTGTTTGTGCGCTTCGCCCCTGGCCTTCCTTTCAATGTCAGAGGCCTTCAGGAAAGGCCTCTGCAGCTGAGAAATGAGCTCCAGATTGACATGTGCAGTGCCCCCCCCCCCCAACCTCCATTTCACCATCAGAAGCCTTTCCTTTCCTTGCTGAGCAGGTTTGTCGCGAGGTGAAACAGTGGAAGACACCTGCGAAAAATAAGATCTAATGCCTCTTTTGAAGGGGGAAATATATATATATATATATATATATATATATATATATATATATATATATATATATATATATATATATATATATATATATATATATATATTCATGAATATATATATAAGACCGGGTTGCAGATTTTGATGCCAAGAGATCTTTGGCTGCTCTCTGAGCTTGGTTGTTTTCTTGCAGACATCTCATTACCAAACTAGGTAACATCATCAGTGCTAGTCAAATGTTCTTCATTGATTTTTAGACACCCCTTCCCTTCTGCAGACATCGCTGGTTACTGTGCTGGATTAGAAATAATATATAACAGTAAGATAAGGAAATGTAGTAATGATCATCGCATTGTCAGTATACAGGCAAAGGACTCTGGACTCTTTTCGTAAATGTTAAAAAGAAATGATGAGGGCAGAATTGTTTGTTTCTTCTGTAATTCCCTCTGTTTTGTCTGGGGCATCTCAGCTGCTTGTTCCGCTTAACTTCTGCCCTAACTCTTTTCATGGTCTTGAAAAACCACCCCAGGTAATCTTTCTGTCCAGGCAGGAATAGATGACAAGTGTTAGAAAGAGCTGAGTTTGTTCTTTGGCTATGCCAAAGGAAGCCAATAGGTGAAACTAATGCCGTTGTCCTTTCTGCTCTTGCATGGTTCAGATTATAACTCCAGTGAGAAATTAGTTGTCAACCTGGGGCTCACATCACAGCCGTCTGCTTTCTGTTTGCCAGTAGGATGAAATATATATATGCCGCATCAAAATCTTATCTCCAGCTTTCATATGTAGAAGGAATAGGTTATCAAACTGGCATTTTAGCTGAAGGACAAAAACTGGCTCTGAGCAACTTAAAAGAAATGTTCAAAATATAAAAGGAATGAAAGGAAGGCATTTTTTTTTCCAAAAAGCTGACACATGGACTTAAAGTTCAGAAGTGTAATAGCAAGGTGGTTAGCTAAAGGACAGCCTTAAAATGTTTAAGGAAGTGACGGGAGAATTACGTGCCTTTGGGATTAATACCAGAAGGAATAACAAACTGAAACTGACTCTTGTGATAGATAAATGCTCTCTGAATGCATTTAAGGCCATGCTCCAACATGGTAAAGTAAATCAGAACCAAAATAGATGCTGCACTGAATATTCATTTGAAATTATAGAGTCGGTCTCTATCACCTCCATCCCCAATTTTCTTGAAGACTGCAGTCAGTGAAAAGATTATTTTTAATCTTTTCCCAGCCACATTTCACGTTTCATATCCAAAAAGCTTGAATTATAAACGAAAAAGTGTAGAGCAGATGTGTCCAACCTGTAGTCCATGGGCTGCATTCAGCCTTAAGCAGTTAATAATGTGGCCCCGCAAGATAATAAAAATATAAAAAATAAAGGAAATTTGTTATTTATGTAAATTAACTATATTGTGTATTTTATATGCAGCCCAAGTTAATTTCTCTTCGCTCAAAAATGGCCCAGACAAGCCAAAGGTTTGGATGCACCCGGCATAGAGATTCAATCAAATCTAATCCCTTTAATTTGAATTGCAAAAAAAGGGGGGGGCAGGCCTCTTTTGTCACTTTCTCTCTCACACTTTCCCCTCCTTCTCCCATGCACCCAGAAATTCAACTATTTATTTATTTATTTATTTATTTATTCATTCATTCATTCATTCATTCATTCATTCATTCATTCATTCAATTTGTATGCCGCCCCTCTCCGAAGACTCAGGGCGGCTCACAATGCATTTAAAATCATTATAAAAAACATTTAAGAATTAAAAACATTAAAAACATTAAAACTCATTCACACCATTCATGGCCGGATCTCGCCAGATCCCAGGAGTGAGATCAATGGCCCCAGGCCTGCCGGAAAAGCGAGGTCTTCACTGCCTTTCGGAAGGCCAATAGGGTGGGGATGGTCCGGACTTCAGGAGGTAACTGATTCCAGAGAGCTGGGGCAGCCACAGAGAAGGCCCTCCCCTGCAGGCCCGCCAGCCAGCATTGTTTAGCTGATGGGACCCGGAGGAGACCAACTCTGTGGGATCTTACTAGTCGTTGGGAGTTATGCGGTAGAAGGCGGTCTCAAAGATACCCTGGTCCTGACCCATGTAGGGCTTTAAAGGTAATAACCAACATCTTGAATTGTGACTGGAGACCAATAGGGAGCCAGTGCAGCTCATGGAGAATTGGTGTAATGTGGGTGTACCTAGGTTCACCACGACAGCTCGCGCTGCTGCATTCTAGACCAACTGTAGTCTACGAACACTTTTCAAGGGTAGCCCCATGTAGAGTGCATTGCAATAATCTAACCGTGAGGTGACAAGAGCATGAGTGACAGTGAGGAGAACCTCACGATCCAAGTAGGGTTGCAATGGGTGTACCAGGCGAACCTGTGCAAAGGTCTCCCTAGCCATAGCTGTGAGATGTTGCTCTAAACTTAGCTGTGAGTCTAGGAGGACACCCAAATTGTGAACCTGTTCTGAGGGGGACAATTTCTCCTCCCCCAGAACCAAGGATGGACAGTCAACATAGTCTTTAAGAGGCAATATCCACAGCCACTCGGTCTTGTCTGGGTTAAGTCTAACTATTTTATATTGTATGCCAGGGGTGTCAAACTCAAGGCCCGCCCGCAATATGGTCGGATCTGACCCGCAGGGTTGTTTTGGTCTACCCAATGCAAAGTGGAAAGATCAGGCCAGTGTGGCTTCATCCCAGTCTACTCAATGCAAAGAGGAAACATGCCAGCAGTTTGGGGAGTGGCATGCCACCCAGTTGGCCACACCACCCAGTCAGCCATGCCTGGCCAGTCGCCTGAGGTCAACCACAGCCCTGATGCAGCCCTCAATGAAAATGAGTTTGACACCCCTGTTCTATGCCAATGTTTCCCAACCTTAGCAAAGTTAAGATGTTTGGACTGTCATGCCCAGCACTCTGAGAATTGAAGTCCACACATATTAAAATTGCTGAGGTTGAGAAACACAGTATTATGCTATGGAGTCCTTGTTGGCTTCTGTGGTTGCTTGCTTGCTTTTTTAAATTAGATTTATATGCCACCCTTCTCCGGAGACTCAGGGCAGCTTACAATGCATTAAGCAATAGCCTTCATACTTTTGTATATTTTTTATACAAAGTCAGCTTATTGCCCCCACAAACTGGGTCCTCAATTTCAATACCTTAGAAAGGATGGAAGGCTGAGTCAACCTTGAGCCTCAAACTTGCAATAAGTGCAAACAGCTGAATGTTAATAACAGACTACTTAGCCTGTTGAGCTAAAAAAAATAACTAGAAAGAATAAGCATCGGGTGAAATCCAGCAGGTTCTGACAGGTTCTGGAGAACCAGTAGCAGAAATTTTGAGCAGTTCGGAGAACTGGCAAAACCCACCTTTGGCTGGCCCTAGAGTGGGATGGGAATGGAGATTTTGCAATATCCTTCCCCCAGGAGGGGGGGGAGGAATTGGACATTTTGCAGTAGCCTTCCCCTGCCACACCCACCAAGCCACGCCCACAGAACCGGTAGTAAAATATATATATATTTCACCACTGATAAGCATGCACCAATCTAAATGAAATTATAATCCAGGGAAGGGAGCAGTTTGTTAATGCTGCAGTTCCCTTCTATATTTGATCTCAATCCACTTAGTTCAGGGTCAGACACTGGGCCACGGCATGCCAGAAACTGGGCCGCGCAAATAAATGAAGCCCATTTTCAGGATGCAGGTCGCACACGAAACCATGTCCCTTCCATGGACATGGAATCTCTCTCCATGGAACCAATCTTTGGTGCCCAAAGGTTGAGGGCCACTATCTTAGTTTATACTTCAGTGAATAAGGTTCTCTTGCTGGGTCTATTGAATAAATGCTATTGCTCATTGTGTTTGTTTTCTGTCTTTAATATATATATGGCTTTGATGTGGCCATTTCTGTTGGGTTTTTTTTTAATGTGAAGTTATTGATGATTGTTGATTGTATTTTAAGCAGGTAAACCCATCATAGGTCAGTGTAGCACATGGCAATGATCGATTCGATGATGTACTTTCTCAGAATTGTATTTCACTTACAGATGCGCCTTCCCTGCTTTCTGTTTCAGGCACAATCTTGGTAGACAGCATGTTGATCAAAGGAACAGCAGGAGGACCTGATCCCACTATTGAACTCACATTAAAGGATAACACAGACTACTGGGTCATTTTAGATCCTATCAACCAGAGACTTTATCTCAATAGCACTGGACGAGTTCTGGACAGAGATGTAAGTTGGTTTCTCTATCACTCATGAACATGATTCTTCTTTTATATTAAACTCCTAGTTCAGGATTCATTTATTTTTTAAGTGAGTAATGAAAATGGGAAATGCACATTTCTGTTTTTTATTTACTATGAAAGAAATTCCATTGAGCTCTTCTAAATATGTTAAATTGTAGCCATAGTAGGTGTCCCAAGCAGTGGATGTAAGTAAGCATTCTATCAAGCAGATTTATATATTCTTGGCCATATTCAAATTGGTATAATTTTTATCAAGCAGCATAAATGACTTGAGTCATGCAATAGACTAGGCCTAAAACTTTCATTACAAATGACAGTGTCGGAACTCATTCCAAATCACAAATAAGCAAACTGACTCTTGTGCATTTAATTAATATATTAAGAATTGGGTAACCATATTGATGCAAGCTGTGTACCGTATTTTTTGGACTAAAAGCAAATAAGCCTATGATTTCAGTATAGTAAGCTAAAAACAAATATTTAAGGGGGTTGTAGCCATTTTTGCCTTAATGGTTGGATTTCAAAGATTGAAATAAGGGTAGAGCAACCTTCAAAGGCCTGTTTATATCCTGTCAGAGATCCACTCAAATCCCCATTTGGATACTGTTATCCAAATGCTATTATCACTTTAATGTAAATGTTAAAGGGACAACTTAGTTCTTGAGAAAGTTAGCAACTGTTCTGGTATTAACTAGGAGAAAAGATCATGATCAATCATAAAACACTTTTAGGGCAGTTGTTAAAAATTTTGCTCTGGCCCCATAACATTTCTGTTCCTTAAATTCCTTAAATTTTTTAAGAGTACCCAATTCATTAGCTGTTAATATTTTGAGCATCAGCATTTATTAATATTAATAGTAATAATAGAGTTAAGAAAGACAGAGTATATATTAAGAGTGGTGGGAAGACCATAGAGATAAAATTACTATGATGGAATGTGTAGTTGAGTGAGAAGTAGAAGGGAATGTCGGTTGTAGTGCTACAACTTCCAAGGAAAGAGGCAACATACTCCAGAAAGTGGCCCATAGCAAGAAACTGCATGTCCAGAACTGGGTAGTAGTAAGAGGAAAAGATTCAAGGTAGCCACACTCTAGAATGTTCCTAGATATACTATTGGGTTAGAAGATTATAACTTTAGTCCAGCAAGATTTTGCCTATTAGGTACAAGCAAATAAAGATCTGGACTCCAATGGAACTCACTGTCATTTCTGGGGCTTGAGACTTACATCTGCTGAGGTTGTTGCTTCTGTTAGAAGCGATACTGTTTTCTGGACTGATTGACGTATTTCCAGTAGTGTTGCTCATGTATCTATTGTAGTATGATACATGTGAAGACTTACCCTATGCTTAATTGGTTTCTCACCTCGAAATAACGAAAACTATGAATTCAGTTTCCACCACTTGTGACTGAAAGAGGCTCTAGTAGAAAGAGTGAGTTGAGAATATATGTATTTCCCCCCTCCCCCAGTCTAAGATATAAAAATAAAGTAACCTTATTATAAATGATATAAATGTGATGCACCTTTGAAGAATCCTAATCAGCGGTTGTTTTAAGAGTGAACAATAGTTTCCAAATGCAGGATGTCATTTGTGTCTAATTTTTGTGAACAGCCTGTAATACATCTTTTTAGAATTATTTGATTGCCTACTTGCATTTATGAGTATAAATGCATTTAGCCAGTATATTGTGAGTTCTGTGTAGCTGTAATATTATTATCGATGTCATATATTCATGATATAAAAAGTAAATCTAACAAGTACAAAGCAATATCAATTTTACTAAGGGGGGAAAAAAGGAAATATGCCTATTATGTCCACTATCTATTCAAGCATATTATTCTTAGTTAATTTTCATTTCATTAGGTAGCCAGGATTAATCCTGAAAGAAATTGTAACACTCTGGACCTTGAATCTATTGTACAACAAATAAAGAAGTTCCCAAGAATACAAGGTTGATCAATATTACATTGTTGTTTGTATGATATAAGGAAACTCATTTAGAAATTGAGTTGAAATGTGAAAACATAAATCTTCCGATAAGCTTGAAAGCAAGCATTATTTGTATTAAACAATTATAACAGCATCCAACTCATTAGCTATTTATATTCTGAATATTTAATACAATTTAATAAAATTAGCAGCAGTAGTGGAGTTAAGAAGGTTATGGTACATATTAAGAATGGTGGAAAGACTCAAACAACATAACAGAAAAATAAGAATAGTTGTTGCTGTATCCCAGAAGCTTAAAGAAAAAGAACAGCTGTCGATTTCTCATTTGCCTTATAAATGAAATAATAATTTTGTTTTTGTTTACCATACCTTGCTTGATTGCAATTTGGTTGAGCTGCTGATGGCCAAATAAATTTGCTTGGATGAGGGTAATCTTGCCACAGACGGCTAATTAGTGGTATCTCTTATAAGAGATATGTTTGCAAATCATAAACTCATATGTGCACATTCATATTCTGTGCTCAGAATAAATTGTACTGGAGGTGATTCTGTGAAATGTTTGTAAAAATTGCTTGTAGTACAAATGTTCACTTCTTCAGCCTCATCAGTGTCTTTTACTCATATTATTTGTATAAGTTTCCATGGGAAATGTTCACCTATATGCCTGGTATGCATGCTGCACCATTGCAATGACCTCTCTTTAGCTGTTTATGGACTTCACAAAACATAATTAGTCGGTACGAGTGTAATACAGGTCCTTGAGTTATGACCATTTGTTCAGCAACTATTTAAATTCACAGTAGTCTTGAATGAATGTACTTATGTCCAGTCCCAGGAGTTAACAACCACTGCAGCACCCCTGCAGTTATGTGATCAAAATATGAGGACTTGGCAGGTTCCCTAATTTACAACCACAGGGGCACTTCAATTTCCCCCTCCCGCTATAATGGTATGTGGGAAAGACCTTTGGAGTCTGGATAAAGAGACACTGACTGATGATGAAAGACAATATAGTCCATGATAGTGGGCAGGGCAGGAGGCTTAGAAGAGACCCTCTTTAGTTTCTAGACCTGTAAAAGAGAAGGGGGATTGTGCTTTCTATCTTGCAAAAAGTCTATCAGTGGAACATTAAAATAAAGTAGAATTACTCCTCTGATTGCATTACCTATCTGGTTTGTCCTGCAATTGTGACATATACTTAACCTCTTCATTTCTACCCTTTGGCCCCCTATACCCCAGGCACCCTACATTTTGCCATCCTCACCTGACTTTACTGTCCTCTTGCTCCCACTGCTAACCAAGCATTCCTGGCCTGGCCCCTTGCCATGCTGTTGTTGACTACATGAGCCTCCCTCCCCCCCACAAGGTCACCCTTGGTCAGCATCTACCTTGTGATGGACCAGGCCAACAATCACTCTAATATTGGCAGACAAGTACAAATCTTCCTGGAAAATTGTAATCCAACAGTTTCTGTGGTTTGTCTAGTGATGCCATCTTAACCTTAGAGTCAGATCAGACTAGATGAGGGGGGTAAAACTCCAGACCCACGGGCCAGATCTGGCCCACAGGGTGCTTAGATTTGGCCCATGAAGTCACCCTGGAAACAGCAATGACCAGCCCATGATGCCTCAGCCAGCGAAAATGGAGTTGGGAGGACTGTGTGCAGTCTGCCCCCCAGGCTCTGTTTTCATTGGCAGAGAGCTGCAGGAGGCCATTGTGGCTAAAATGGGGTCCTTTTTCACTGGCAGAGGCTAGCAAAACAAACTAAAAATGAAACAAAAGGAGAAATGTTTCCCCGTTTGCATTTGAGCATACAAGAAAGGACAGGAAAAGAGGAAAGAAAAAGAAAAAGTTGGCAAGGAAGAAAAAAGGAGAATGAAGAGAGGAGGAAAAAGAGGAGAAGGAAGGAAAGGAAGGAGGGAGGGAGGGAGGGAAGGAAGGAAGGAAGGAAGGAAGGAAGGAAGGGGATTATAATGAGAGTGAAAGAGGGTCTGAGGTGCCCCTAACACAAGTGACATCGAACTGGCCATGCCTATCTGGGCCATGCCCAACTTGCCCCCTCAAGGACAAACACAACCCTAATGTAGCTCTCAATGAAATCAAGTTTGACACCTCTGGATTAGATCAATACAGAAGGTCAAGCAAAAATTGCTGTTTTCTCACATAATATAATTGCAAATAACCAAATTTTAGTGTCGAAACCAGCTTTGTATTTATATCATATCACAGTTCTCAAATTATTGAATGGTCTTCCTACAGCTGTCCTGCATGCAGGAAAACGTAGAAAAACCTTATATGAAACCCAATATGCCCGTATGATATGGGTACAATAGAATCAACAGCCCCATGTTCTTTTCTTTTTTAGGTTGTACAAGAACATTTGAAAACAGTTGCGTGCTTTTCCTTCATTTAAATTTCTGGTGCACTCTGATAATTTTGTCTTAACTGATAAGCCATCGAGATAAGTTTATTTCTCTAAAGACAGCTAGATTATGTATAAAATTCACCCATAAATAGTTACCAATAGTTCTTGTTGTTAGGGGATAGTTTTGTGTGGTTCTTTTTTTTTTTTTTTTTTGTTTTTTGAATGTACATTTATTGGTTAATGAGCAAAATAAAGTTTCTCCCTGTTCTGTTAGGCTAGGCTAGACCAGGCACTCACATCAACTTTGGGAGCAAGACAGCGTGAAGGTCAGCTGGGGTGGGACAATGCAGGGCAGCAGGAGCCTCAGAATGCAGAGTAACAAAGGTACAAAGACTGAGGTTTTTTGCTGTGGTGCTGGTCTGGTCTGGACCAGGTTTGGGTTGCTAGGGCTGCTGAGTTACTGCTGAGGTACTCCCAGGCACCCAGAGCCCTTAAAAAGTCCTTAAATGGCAGCATAGCAAGCCGCTTCAGAACTGCGAGGTTCTGGGACTGCTTGCTGCCTATAAGGAAGGAGATAGAGATGGGGGTTGAATATAAAGTTGGGAAAATACATGTAGTTACTTCTGAGTAGTTCTTTATTTGTTGTTTGCTTATAGCCAGAATTCTTGTCAGACTAAAACAACTGTCTGCATTGCTACTAGATAAGGGTGTCAAACTCACGGCCCGTGGGCCAGATGCGTCACGCCTGGCCACGCCCACGTCCAGTTTAGCGAAAAGGGGGAAAATGTGATATGTCACGTGACGACTCAGTGACGATGCAAGTTTGACACCCCTGTACTAGATATATTTTGTGAACTGCTGGTGGAGGAGGCTTTTTTTCTCTCTTCCTACATACCAGGAAATTCGAAGCTCCACTTTCTCTTTGCTTTCTGGGAAAGAGGCCATCATTCCTGCAACTCTCCATTACATTTCCCCACAGAACCATTATATAAACTCTGAGCAGGTGTTTTGCAGCCTCAAAGCAATGATGAGAATAACCAAATTTCTATTGATTCAAAAAGGCAGGAAGAAAAAAGAAAGCCTAAAATTTAAACTCTGGAACAATCTTTTCTTCCTGTGTTGGAAGAATTTTCTGGATGCATAATTGTAGATGGCTCAATTCTTATTGGCAGGAAAGCAATGGCTTTGGTCTTGTCGTGTCTTTGAATTCCTGCTGTAAGCCAGTTTCATAATGTGATAAAGTGTCTGTAGAATTGAGATTTTTTTTTTTTAATGTGCCTGGCAAAAACACTCTGATGACAATGCCCATATGTTTTCATATCATGTTTCTTCCCTTTCTGCCAACTTCATAAACAATGTCATCTCCTCCCGGTGTAATGTTATGGTGATACTTCAGCTCATAAATGCTTGTTCTTTTGTTTTCATCTGGAAAAAAAAACCCTCTAGGACATTTCAAAACACATAAAAAAAACCTAGTATTTTATTACACTTAGGGAATGAACAGATATATTCAAGAGTTTCTCCATCTGACAGCGTAATCTGTACAATTCTATTCTCTCCAGAAAAGCAGCCACATTGTATATTTGTACACCATATCCAAAGGAACTACTAAGCAATTCAAAAGGTTTTCTGCCCTCTGGCCACGCCTGCAGCTTCTGTCTGCTGTTCAATCATTTTCCTTATTTCATTATCTTTCTTTGGGTTTAGGGCCCCCAGGACATATATTGTATTTTTCAGTGATCTGATGAAGCCCTGAAGCATCTAGGTTTTGAAGCAAAGCTCCATCCCACTGATTTTTTATTTTATTTTATTAATCTATTTTTAAAAGAACTTTACTGAATGTTTTTAGAAGACAAGCTTTTAAAATCTTCACTATTCATCTTTATTTCAAGAGCAAGCCCGCGCATTTCAATTTGATTTGAACATTGTGTTCAGTAGCAGAGAAAAATTAAAACCAAATGCACTATAAGAGAATGTGCTTTCTTATGGAATGGTAATTCAATAAATAACGGGAAAGCGAGAATAAAATAAATGTAAAATTTTGAAGGAAGAGATTCAAAATAATCAGGGTAAGTCTGATTAAACCAATAAATCCAATAAAGAGAAACTTAGTCAGCCTAAACATCTAAGAATGAGATATATGGATTCAAGAATTATCTCAATGAAATGTAGTGTATCATGTGGAAGCAATAAACAGATTATCATTTTTATTCATTCATTCATTCAACAAATGCATATGGCTGCTCATTTATCACTAGAACTCTAGACAGTAAACAGAATAATAAAAACAACAACAATAAAAGTCAATTAAGAGAATCACATTGAGGCAGTATAGGAAATAGCTTACAAATATATTTCATACACTCAACACTGGGCTCTTTTAAAAGCGCCTGGGTGAAAAGTCACATCTACAACAACCTCTGGAAGGCCAACAAGGTTGGAAGAATTTAAATCTTGGGGGGAAGGAGGAGGGAGAGTGCCACAAATGCCATAACATGAAAAGCACACTTTCAAGGTCCCACTGAATGACATGCTTCACCAAGGAGACCTTAGTATGTTCTCTCTATTAGCTCTAGCAAGATGGGCAGAAAACATACAGTAGTAGCCAAAATTGTGGAAACCTTTTGGGAAAAGTGTATTTTTGAATTTGATGGCTAATAATACCATTTTTTTTTTGAAGTTTCAAGATAATCATCTTCCACTGCTGGAATGACCTGGGAATAGTTGAAAATCTATGGAGAATAGTTGAATAGTTGAATAGGGGAATAGTTGAAAATCTATGGAGCCGACTAAAGAAACTTGTTCATCAGAAGCAACCCAGCAATAAAACCCAATTAATAGAAGCAATCATTCAATCTTGTTTTCACATTATAACAGCTGCAGAACTAAAAGACTTGGTTCACTCCATGGGAAGATGTTGTAAGGCCGTAACTCATGCTAAAGGTTACCCAACTAAGTATTAACTGACATGGTGATCATTTTTGTATATCTCATTTTTCTGTGGTGATAATTTTTCTATGTCTCATTTTTTCATTTTTCTTCTTTATACTGTAATTGCTATTCTAATAACAAATCCTTCATAAGAGTTATTACATTACATTCTTTTTTTTTATTTAGATTTATATGCCGCCCTTCTCCGGAGACTCAGAGCAGCTTACAATGTGTTAAGCAATAGCCTTCATACTTTTGTATATTTTATACAAAGTCAGCTTATTGCCCCCACAAACTGGGTCCTCAATTTACCTACCTTAGAAAGGATGGAAGGCTGAGTCAATCTTGAGCCTGGTGAGATTCGAACTTACAGTAATTGCAGACAGTTGAATGTTAATAACAGGCTTTATTCTGCTGAGCTATCCAGGCTTCTTGATTAAATTATCTTTCCATTGATATATAATTTTATGGTACTATTAAAAAAAAAAGTGGTGTTATTAGCTAGTTGTAGAAAATACACTTTTCCCAAAAGGTTTCCACAATTTTGGCCACTACTATAGACCAGTAGTGGGTTGCCCCCAGTTTGGACTGGTTTTATTGAACTGGTAGTAAAACCTGAGGGAGGCTCTGCCCACCGACCCCGATGTCATCAGAACGCTTATGCACATGCCCATTGCGAACCAGTAGTAAAGTTAAGTAGAACCCACCCCTGCTGTAGTTGCTCCCACAATCCTATGTAGGGCTTTAAAAGGGAGAACCAGTATCTTCAAGTGCATCTGGAAGTCTTCTTGCAATTATTTAAAAGTGTAGCTTTTATGACTGAAACTGGGGCCATTTAGCTTGCTATTTTTACATACTACAAACAACCTTCTAAAATTTTAAATGGCCATTTTTGTGACCTTGGAAACCCTGCCTTCAGAAACTGGGAAATTTTTCACATTAAGTGCTCTTCTACCAATCCGTCATAATGCTTTATGGAAAACTGTGTTAAGTGCCATAGCTGGAATGCAATTTCATATAGCTGTGTGTTCCAGAATAAATATTATTGCTCTGGAAAGTAATACAAAAGAGCAAACCAAAGGATCAGAGACAGAAAGATCTATGTTGAAGATTTAGGGGATTTTAATTTTTTTTAAAAATGAAGTTGAGATGGGATATGATGAAGCTTTGTAAAATAATGGGCATTGTAGAAAGAATAGAGAGAAAATGTTTCATTCTGGTATTGAATAAGAAATTGAGGTGTGATAAGTCAGAGCTGTTTAAATGATGTTTCTTTTCATGCAAAGCAGTGCATTCTATAATACATTCGTAATAGTGTGATGGAAAGTGGTACAAATGAAGGAACTTGATGAATCTATAAAGAAAGGATATCTGTAAGAAACTTTACATTAAAAGTTAGTATCAGTTGTTGCTGAGCAATTAGCATATTTGTTTTTCTACTTTCCTGATAGTATTCCCAGATGTATCACAGCAGGCACCATTGAGTAAACAAATCTGGATTTGATTCATCTTCATTTTTATCTATTGGATCCTTTGTGCTTTTCGTATACTGTTTCTGTCAGTAGAAATGTAATCAGATTAATTAAAAGTTCTCTAGGAATAACATTGTAATTGTTATAATTTATAATACAAATTATTATAACTAATGGAAGAAAAACTTTTACATTGAAATCTATCTTTGTGATGAATTTGTGATGCTACAGTTGTCAATGTCGCAAAACCATGACCTGGATGACTCAGAATCTCCATATACAATTGTCAATGTTGACAAAAACTCTTAATCTTTATGAATTCATCATAAAGCTAGAACTGTAATTGCTATTTCTTTCTGTCTCAACAAACCTGAAAATAAAATTAAAAACTTACTTGAGTGCACAGATTTATAATCCTGGCTGACTGTTGAATCACGGTTAACATGAAATAGGAAATGGGTCTCTTCCCAAAGCAAAAAGCTTATACATTATTTTAGCTACACAGACAAAGAAGCAATGGCCTAATTCACACATTTTGCTAAGTTGTGGTGCTTCTTTGTTATAAACCAGGAGAGGAGATAATTTTAAACATTACTAGAAGATTACAAAATCCAAAACTTCTCAGCTAAAAAAAATAGTTAAACTGCCATCATTGGCACTGACTCAGCCTTGTAATGCTTCCTAGTCTATCTAGTTGGGAATTTCTTCACTTTGCTATCAGCCATGATAAAAAAACAGAAAGGAAAAGGGGTTGGAATTTCCTGCCTAAACATAGATTTTAATACGTTGGTTCCCACTCTTGAAATGCAAGAGGCAGTTGTGCAACCAAGCAGTCTTTCATGCAGGGATGTTTTTAATGAGGAATGCCACCAAATATTTGGCTATGAGAAGAGTTTGCTCAGAAATATAGGGAAACAAGAAAAGGCAACAACCACCTGATTCCAATTGCCCTGTAAGGGGCATTTATTAAAGCACAAGGAAGTTGAATATAGGCAAATGTTCACCAAGCACTAACTATTCTTTCTGTACAAATCAGAGGTGGTATCCAGCAGGTTCTGACCAGTTCTGGAGAACTGTTAGCAGAAATTTTGAGTAGTTTGGAGAACCAGTAAATACTAACTCTGACTGGCCCTGCCCCCATCTATTCTCTGCCTCCCGAGTCCCAGCTGATCAGGAGAGAATTTTTTTTAAAAATTTGATTTATATGCTAAATGGAGATTTTACAGTATCCTTCCCCTGCCATGCCCACCAAGCCAACCCACCAAGCCACACCCACAGAACCAGTAGTAAAAAAAATTGAATCCCATCACTGGCACAAATGCCTATGATAGCATGATTTTCCCACCAGTATCAGATACAAACCTCCAATGAATTTCACAGCTGCCTAGAAAACAGCTCAACAACACAGTAAAAAAAATGTTATGGCTAAGGAGTGTGAATGCTCATCTCAGATTAAATGAATACCAGTACACCATAGATAATCACAAGGAGCAACTGGAATAAATCATGACCCCAAAACTCACAGAAATGCTGACAACCACCATCAAGAATACCTGTGCAAGACAAGCTGGAGGAAGGAAAACTAAAGTGTAAATCAAATCGATCAATTTAAACCCTAAAATATCCTTCAGAAAGGTATTGTAGGAGATGGCAGGTCTCAACTATAACCTAGACAATGCTAATCAGTTAGAATTTTTGCAGCATTTAAAACTACAGGGTATGCGACAGAGACTGAAACATAAGGCAAACAATCGTACCACAGACCAAAAGAACACAGAAAAGGCACCAATGATATTACCTAGGTGCATAATGAAGAGCACCCGGAGGCTCCAGCTGGTCCAGAATGTAGCCGCGCAGGTGATTATGGGTGCATTATGTAACACCCCTCCTGTGCGAGCTGCACTGGCTCCCGGTGGTTTTCCGGGTGCGATTCAAGGTGTTAGTCATCACCTTTAAAGCTCTCCATGGCTTAGGACCTGGGTACCTACGAGACCATCTTTTGCCACCAATAGCCTCCCACTGACCAGTTCGTTCTCACAGGGAGGGACTACTCAAGGTACCGTCAGTCAAATTATGCAGACTGGCGACTCCCAGGGGGAGGGCCTTCTCTGTGAGGGCTCCAACCCTTTGGAATGAACTGCCCCCAGAGATATGGAATATCCCTGATCTCCGTGCTTTCCGTCGTGCCCTCAAGACCCTGATGTTCCAACAGACGGGACTAAACATGTGAACATATGAATGATTTTTAAAATGTTATTTAATTCTGGGTTTTATTTAATCGGGCCAAACTATGTAATAATTTTAATTAGCAATTTTATGATGTTTATGTGTCTGAATTTTCATCTTGGCTGTACACCGCCTTGAGTCCTATGGGAGAAATGCGGTATAGAAATATAATTAATAAAATAAATAAATAATAATAAATGTAGGCATTTTGCTTGGGACAGTTGTCAGTTTTTCTTTCCCACCTTCTTTGCCCTCAACTCCCAAGAGAAGGCTATCTCACTTTCGTTCAAAACCTGTCAACTACAAGATGTTAGGCTCATTTGCTCTCTCTTTGCCAGTTTTCTCTGTACTAATAACTGACCTCTTAGATCTCTGAAACTATATTTATATTTTACGTTTTACATTCATATATTGTATATGTCATATACATAATATACATATGCTGTATATGTTGAACGTTGCTGTATATGATCTGGGGTTGGATTTTTCTTTTGGGGGTTATTGTATGTTTTAATGTAACAGTTTGAGTTGTGTGACCTAATGTCAATAAATAAATTACAAATCCCTGCCAATATTGTACAGCAATTTGCTAACCAGCTGCAGTATTGGAATTTTGACTAGTTTCCAAGCTGTAGCAAAAATGAAAATCAATGGCTTTAACTTATAGATTCTGAAGTTTTTTTAGGCCATCTTATGTCACTTTTCTTATCAGATTTGTCCTCCAACACAACCAAAATTCACCTTTAAAAAAAAAAAAGTATGAATCCTTTTATTTGATAGAATGGTTCATGGTCTGGATGACTACACTACATTTTTGGGCAAAAACACCCATTTTTCCTCCCCAAATAATAAGCAGAAATAGTTCAGAGTTAGAAAAGCCATTGTGTTTCACTTGATATTTTCAGCATCTCATTTAGAAGTCTTCTGACTTCTGGAACAAAGTGATTGAAGAACTGTTCCTGAAAAAAAAGTGTTGACATAGACCATATCGTTTGTGAATCCATGCTGGCAGTTGGTGCATAATGCCTTTTAACGCTTCTGAATAATGTGACTTGGCAACAGTGACTGACATTAATCTATGCAATGGGGTGGCATTTGTACCAAGTAACAATGTGATCCATTTCATGCTTATCTACATCCTGTTGATTTTTTTTACATCTAAACGCCGGAATGTTCTTGAGAACCTAATGTTCGAAGAAACCAGTCTCTTCTGCATTGTAAATTTTGACAGTACGATGCCTTCATCATTGATGAGTTTGTTTAAGCTTTTCCTGTAAGGCAGTATCTTTTCCCTTGCTCCTCCATAGTCAAAGGTTTATTGACAAAGTGTTTGTTAATGATTGAACTCCATTTATAAAATTACCAAAGCCATCCATCATTAGCTTTAAAACTTATTTTCATATGGTCAGTCTATTTTTGTGCACTTTAACACTCTAATGCTTAACATTTCTGCACTTCCACTGAGTGTTTCACTTGGATCCATTTTTTTCCCCTTCTGACAATTTCAGCTTTTTATCTGGTAGCATTTCTCTCATACAGAAACCTACCGTTCGTTAAGTTTTACAAAAAAACCTGTTTGTTCCTTAGCACAACGGTGTTGTGACTCCAACCCCCAAGCCTGTCCTAACAGAGGGAGAGGACTCAGAAGGTGAAGGAGAGGATTTGGCAAGGCCTCTCTCTCCAGGACCCTCCTCTCTGGCAATGCCTCAGGGTTCCTCTGAAGGCCAAGAAATATGCCAGGAGCCAGGCATTTTGGAGCAGCCGCAGATAGAGAGTGAGGCGGATGAGTTTTGGCTGGATCCCATACAGCATCAGAAGGATAAGTGCGCGCAGCAGAGAAAGAGGCATGGGCAGGCCAGAGATTGAGCTGAGTCACTGGACCATACCCCACAAGGGATAAAAGGGGGGGTGACAGGCCTTGTGACAGACAAATTGAAAAGCTCGGAAGTCATATCGTGTTTCTAGAACCCTGTTAGAAGCTCTTTTTGGATTTCTTTGGACTGGACTTCAGCAATTCTTTGCTTTGTGGAATTAATTTGGTATATCGGACTGAGAAAGAAAAACCACCCTTAGTGAGTAAAATCTTTTGGCAGGCAGTTCATGGTTTGCTGCCAAGCCTGTTATCTTAAAGGAATTCCTGACTGTTTGATTCATTAACTCCTGGCTGTCTGTTTGTGTGTGTGCGTGCGACAGGGACAGAACAAACGGTCCCCAGCCTTTGTGGCTTGGCAATCCTGCTGGAAGGGAGGTGAAAGGGGAACCAGGCCATATGAGTGGTAGGCTGACGCGTGCATGTGCATCTCCACTCACACAAGAGAGAACAAAAAGCTTTTGCAAAGGGATGGAAGGACTGAAGCAGTGCGACATATCTACCCCATTTCATCTGTTTGCAAAAGCATTGAGAAGAGAAGCCTTTGGGGGCGTGGTTTCATGCTCCTTCAGGCCCAATGCTCCAAAAGTGGATTAGATGTCCTGCGCAAGCAGCCTCAGTGAGTCAGCGAAGCTGAGCAGGGCGCATTTGTCCCACTCAACCTCTTCTCTCACCACTCCACTTTTGGAAGTTCAGAGGCATGAGACTGGATGGCCCAATGGGGGGGAGGGAGAGGGGAACCAGGCCACGTGATTGGCAGGCCGGTATGCATGCATGTGCGTGCAGCTCCACTCACACAAGCGAGAAAAGAAGCCTTTGGGGCACTTGCTTGTACAAGTGGAGCTGTGTGCACACACCGGCCTGCCTCTCACATGGCCCAGTTCAGAGTAGGCCACGGACCAGTGGTGGGTTGTCCCCAGTTCGGACCGGTTCACAAGAACCGGTAGTAAAACTGGTGGGAGGCTCCGCCCTCTGCCCCGGATGTCATCAAGGTGATCTGCGCATGCAATCCCATTGCGAACCACCCCTGCCATGGACCAATAGTGGGCAGTAGCCCGGGGATTGGGGATCCCTGCTTTAGCAACATACTCCTAATACATACAGTATGTAATAGGTAGTTCTGATCTAATCTACTCTATTTATTGCTTTACACTGAAATTTACTTTCTTTTTTATACCCCCCATCCCTTAAAACTATGATTTGTTAAGTGCTATAATATATTCACACAAAACAATGTAAACAATGCTAGAGGTAACCTTTGCTTTAACAACCATTAAGCATTAGTAAGTATTTCAAGTTAGAACAGCACTGGGAAAAAATGACTTATTACTGTTTTTCACACTTAATGACCATTGTAGTATCCCCGTAGTCATCATAACTGGCATTCATTACCTCATATGATCTAATGAAAGATACACACCAGCACATCAGCAACCTTCTGATATGTTTTCCTTCCCCCAGTTTTTCAGCCTAGCCTACAATATTGGGCTTTCCCAAAATGTCCTATTCAAATAATAATCAGGTCTTAGTCTGATTAGGTTTCCCCCATCCAACCTTTAATTCCTATAATATTTAGCATCAGTGGATGTAAGGGAAGTTTGCCTTCTGATATAATTAATATTTGATGAAACAGAAGATAGATTAATCTCACTTATATTATTTAAAAATAGATCTGGTTGTATTTGAATTTATTATTTTACAATTAGTTAAAGGCAAAATGTGATCATGATATTTATGTGGATTTAGCCTACAGCTTCTGAACTATTGTAGTCATTACCTTATATTAAAATACATTGTATATGTCTATAATATCAGATGTACTGCAATACTTATATCTGTTGTTCAGGCACATAACCAGATACCAAGTGTAACTTTTATGGACTAACTACAGGTAGTCCTCAGTTTACAACAGTTCTTTTAATGACCATTTGAAGTTACGGTATTGAAAAACGGTATGAAAAAAAGTGATTTATGACTATTTTTCACACATATGACCATTGCAACATCCCTAAGGTCATATGATCAAAATTCAGACACTTGGCAATTGACTGATATTTACAATGATTGCAGTGTCCCATGTTACCTAACACCTGCAGTGATTCACTTAACAACCAACAAGAAAGGTCATAAAAAGGGGCAAAACTCAATAAATGTCTTGCTTAGCAATATAAGTTTTGGGATGAATTGTGGTTGTAAATCGAGGACTACCTGTACATATGCAAGCAGACAAGCCCAATGAACTAAATTAACTTTATTCCTCATGATGGAATTAGAGAATTGCATCCTACAATATTTATAGATACTTGGAAAAATACTTAAATGTACTTATAGTTTTGTTTTGTTTTTCTCTTTTGCAGCCACCAGTGTCCATTCAGTCTATTGTAGTCCAAGTCCAATGCATTAATCGAAAAGTAGGAACTATTATCAACCATGAAGTTCGGATCGTGGTGAGGGATAGAAATGATAATTCTCCCCAGTTCCAGCAAGAACAATACTATGTCACAGTGAATGAGGTGAAGTTTTTTTTTTTAATTCATGCTATTACTACTATTTATTTTCATTTTTCTGATAGAGTAGAACTTAGAACGTAATGCATTTCTACATAGCAACTTTATTTCCTTAAGTAACACGCTGCAGTTCACGTTACTTACTCATTTCCATTTGATTTTGAAAAACTTGCTCCAAGCAGAATACCCAAATTAAACATAAAAGTAAATCCAAACCTACCCACGCAGAGTGTAGTGCCATAATTATATAAAACAGTGCAACAAAAAAGAACTCTGAACAATCTAAGAGCAAGATGAAAATGAAATGTGATGAAATCTTGATTTAACAGACCATTTGGGAAGAAAGAGGTATCAAACACGAATATTGGTTAAATCTGAATTTACATAATTGCATAACGTATCATTTGCATCATTATTTGATTTACATCATTGGTGGCAATGTACGCCATTTGCTTAACAAATGGTGTAATTAAGCAAATGATGTAAAAGTTAGATTTATAAGCAGCCCAAGATGGCATGGATTAATCGACAAGGAAAAACACCTTCTGACTGCAAATATTATTGTTAATTATAACTACTTTTATGTGGATACATCTTTAGAACAAGCAAAATTAATATATTTGCCAATGTAAGTAATTATTTATCTCTATAAAATGTTAAACCCATTTTTTTTTAGGAAACAGAACATGAATGAGTGATTGGTGGCTATTAGATTATGTAAAATGCAAATTATACAAATTAGGACATAAGTATGGTATTTACAGTCCACACAAATAAACCTATATACACATAAAAACACACTCATACATAAAAGCTGCTAATTCCTAACCTAATTAAATATTTTATTCTGGTCCCTCTAATCAATTCTATTTAAACCTTTTGCTCTACGATTCAAATAATGTGACAAAATTCTGTCATGTAATATATTCAGATATGCGGTAGTTTGATTGACAAATCTGTTACTGAATTAGCTAATCAATATCAGTTTTATGGATCCGAGTGTTTTTTAATGAACTGGTCCTTGAGAGCAATTAAGATTCTGATTCTGATATAAGTGCCACCAAGTATATCAGTTCTCCAGATTGCTTCAGAAACAGTGGACTTTATACATAGAGCCGCAGTGGCGCAGTGGTTAGAGTGCAGTAATGCAGGCTACTTCTGCTGATTGCCGGCTGCCTGCAATTTGGCAGTTCAAATCTCACCCGGCTCAAGGTTGACTCAGCCTTCCATCCTTCCAAGGTAGGTAAAACTAGGACCCAGATTGTTGGGGGCAATATGCTGACTCTGTAAACCACTTAGAGAGGGCTGTAAAGCACTGTAAAGCAGTATACAAGTCTAAGTGCTATTGGTATTATCTGGGACTGAACTCTAAACTCAGAGTTTATCTCTTTTATCAAGATCTGTCAAATGGAGACCCATAGAGCTGAGGTGTTACAATATTATCATCCTTTCTGTTCCATTTTACAAAAGGACCAATCTGTCCATTCAGCTTGTTCAAATAGTATGGTAAAGCCTGGAAGCATGCAAATCAAATCAAATTGAATTTATTTATTTATTTATTTTATTAAACTTGTAGGCCGCCCTCTCTCCCAAAGGACTCGGGAGGCTCACAATGATAAAAAACACATAAAATTCAAATATAAGTATATAAAGTATTCAAATATAAAAACCAATATAATCCCCATTAAAACCCCTTCAGTCCAATCCAGCCAAGCCAAATAGCCATGTTTTGAGGTCACGGCAGAAAGAGTGAAGGACAGGGGCCATCCGGAGCCCCAGAGCAAGCTGATTCCACAGAGTAGGCACGCCCATAGAGAAGGCCCACTCTCTGGGAGTCACCAGCCAACACTGTCTGGCCAACAGGACCCCAAGGAGACCTTCCCTGTGAGAGCGCACCGGGCAATGGGGAGCTGTCGCTGGCCATAGATGGTCCCCCAGGTATCCTGGGACTAAGCCATGTAGGGCTTTATAGGTAATTATCACCCAGAGGGCAACTGGTAGCCAATGCAGGTTGCGCAGGAGGGGTGTAACATGAGAGTGTTGGGACATTCCCATCACTACCCACGCGGCCACATTCTGCACTAGCTGAAGCCTCCGGGTGGTCTTCAAGGGCAGCCCCATGTAGAGAGCATTGCAGTAGTCGATCTGGGAGGTGATGAGCGCATGAGTGACTGTGCACAGGTCATCATGGTCCAGGTAGGGGCGCAATTGGCGCACCCGATGAATCTGAGTCACGAGCCCCCTGGACCAGAGTCAACTGTGAGTCCAGGAGGATGCCTAGATTGCACGCCCTTTCTAAAGGGGCAATACCTCACCCCCTATAGCCAAGATGGAATATTATCCTGGGACCGCGATGCCAGCATCCACAGCCACTCTGTCTTGGCAGGGTTGAGCTGAAGCCTGTTCCGCCCCATCTAGAGCCGCACTGCTTCCAGGCACTGGGACATCATGTCAAGGGCATCACTGGGCTGATTCAGGGTGGATATAAAAAGTTGGGTATCATCAGCTACTGATGATACCCCACCCCAAAACCACGGATAATCTCCCCCAGTGGCTTCATATAGATGTTGAACAGAAGGGGAAAGAGGACCGACCCCTGAGGGACCCCACACATGAGGGGCCTCGGGCCCACCTCTGTCCCCCACCAACACCGCTTGCGAATGCCCAGAGAGGTAGGAGGAGAACCACCGTAAAACAGTGCCTCCCACTCCCAACCCCTCAAGGCACCGCAGCAGGATACCATGGTCGATGGTATCAAAAGCCGCTGAGAGATCTAATAGGACCAGGACAGAGGAATAACCCTTGTCCAGAGCCCTCCAGAGAACATCCATCAGTGCGACCAATGCCATCTCCGTGCTGTATCCGGGCCTGAAACCCGACTGGTATGGGTCCAGATATATTGCTTCATCCAGGGCCATCCAGAGCCAATGGGAGCTGACGTGCTACCATGCTCTCAACAACATTCGCAATAAAACGAAGGTTGGAGACAGGACGGAAGTTATTCAAAATAGCTGGATCCAGGCTAGGCTTTTTGAGGAGGGAATTGGCCAAGAAGATCCTATGGGAGGTGTTATAATAAAAACTCCTTGCAGCCATTGTTGTCCTTTTTACGATGGTTATTACAGTTTCTGATCAAGTATTTCCTATACCAGTTTGGTACCACATTCACCATTAACTGTGATTTTGAATAATCTTCAAGTTCAAGATCAGCTAACACCAGGAATTTATCAAAGTGGTGGATTTGTATAGTCAAGCCAGCTCTTCTGAGGAAAAGCTGTAGCTGCAGGACCAGGTTTCTATCAGGCATTATGCCTAACTAGGTGACTACCTGACTAGGTGGCTCAGTGGTTAAGACACTGAGCTTGTCGATCAGAAAGGTTGGCAGTTCGGCAGTTCAAATCCCTAGTATAGATCTCCTGTGTGAGCAGGGGGTTGGACTAGATGACCTCCAAGGTCCCTTCCAACTCTGTTACTGTTACTGTCCCTTTAGAGAAAGGCAATCCCATTAGAATTAGAGGCATACCAATTCTGGACCCAGGGGTTACCAATTCACAGGGTTTTTTTTCCTTCTCAGGTGAGGCTAAAGTGTATTGGATTCCTTTGTTCCCATTACGGCATTCAAATATTGATCCAACTCCACTATCATATCCGACTCTGGTGAAAGGCAGAAATAGCGCTGAATGTCACCAGCGTATTGGTGGCACTTAATCCCCAATTCCCAGGGATTTCACCCAGAAGCTTTATATAGACATTAAAGAACTGCATTTAAAAGAGCTATCTTTAAGCTAAAGAACAGTTACATCCAGGAAGAAAAAGAACATAGTGGGGAAAAAGTTCCACACAACCTTTAAAAGAGCAAAGAGCCAAAGCTTGAGACAACTAGACGGGTGTTATGGCAGCTCTGCCTGCCAATTGATAGTAAGCTGATCCCCCCCCCCTCCCCACAGCTTTTATTGCCAGATCTCACAAGAACCAAGAAGTCTTGGACGTTATGAGATACAACTGTTCTAATCTTGCAAGGCCTCTTCATTGTTCATGCTGACAAGAAAGTCCCAACTTCCTTTTGGCAGTCTCTCATTCACATCAGAAGAGCAGATGAAACTCTGTCTCCCATGTACTTTTCCCCTAATGAGGCATAAATAAATGAAGACACACACCTACATGCAGGCACATATGTACAGTATACAGTATATACATACATACAGTATATGAACATGCATAAACATATCTGCAATATTTGCAAGGGGGGATTGAGTCAAATTGGTCACTCTAACCAGGGGTGGGCTTCAAAATTTTTTGCAAGGGGTTCTCTGCCCATTGGCGTGGCCATGGTGGGTGTGGCTTAGTCAGACAGGGGGGTGTTTTGCCCTCCCCGGGCTCCAAAGGCTTTTCTTAAGCCTCTGGGAGGGTGAAAATGGCCTTCCCAGGCTCTGGAGAACAGAAATGGGTCCGTTTCCCACCTTCCTAAACTTCCGGTAGGCCCGTTTTTCACCCTCCCTGAGCCTCCACACATGTTCTGCACTTACCTGCATCCAAAACGGGCTATGTGGGGACTCCTGGGAGGGGTGGGGTGGGCGGGGTCAACCAGGAGTGGAATTTGGGGGTTCTCCAAGCTGCACAGAATGTTAGCTAGAGGTTCTCCCAAACCCCTGCGAATCCCCAGCAGCACACCCCTAACGCTTAACAAGAGCCCCATCTGTGATTCCCCCCCTTTTTTTTCCCCCAATTAATGTTGTTCAAAATCCTGACTATTTTTCAAAAGTGTGTTTCTTCATAATTCAAAACCAACTAATTCTGATATCATCCAGGTAGTGTGAATTTCAATCCAGTTTAGCCCAGGGGTGACATGTAAAATCTGTTACTACCAGTTCTGTGCACGTGGCTTGGTGGGGGGGTAATGTGACTGGGTGGGCGTGGCCAACTTTAAAAAAAAAACTTTTCAAAGCATTTTTTCTAATGCTTTGAAAAGCCTCTCTGCCGATCGGGAACTCAGCTGGGATTTCAAAGCATTTTTTTAACCACCTCTTCGGCCAAGAGGTTGCAGAAAAAAATGCTTTGAAAGTCTCTGATGATCCCAGCTGAGCCGGGCGGTCATCAGAAGCTTTTTTTTTTTTTTTTACTTTTAAAAGCATTTTTTCATCGGAAGAGGTTGTAGAAAAAATGCTCTTAAAAGTTAAAAAAAAGCCTCTGATGATCATGTGGCTCAGCTGAGCATGGGGGGGGGGGCAGGGATTTTTGCTACTGGTTCTCCGAACCACCCGCCACCACTGGATGGGCTGATCACTACTGGATTGGCTGATCCGGTCTGAACCGGGAGCATTTCACCCCTGGTTTAACCTGACTATTTGTGCCAAATTGACAATCTATGCACAAAACTGTTCTGGCGTACGGTTCCTGCAGCATCCATGGCAGAACTGGTGTTCTGCCTGTTAGTTTACATTGGGACCCTTATCTGAGACGAATTGAGCAATTGTGATGCAGAAGTAGAAGCAGAAGTGAAAATAAAAATTATCATAACTAAATTATTCATCTTAATAATTAAGATTAATCTTAATTCCTTCAGCTTTCATTATTTTTCCCCTATTGATGGTGAGGGTAATCCTTTTGTTCTAGTCCAAACTCCATGGCAATATCTTGGCTGTATAGAGAGGCAGTGTTGAGCAGTGATTCTATTTCAAATGGTGTTTTTCGATAGAGCTTCGGAATGTCAATGTAAAGGAGGTGGGATACTCTGGCAGATGTTTTTTTGTACTTGATAGCTTTGACCTGACTTGTTCAATATTGTTCACAGAAGAATCAGTGCAATAACAAATTGTGAGAATGAGTCACCTTAAAAGATTCCTTTCTTGATATCAACCATCTCCCAGTCTATCATCATTGACCAGCAACCATGTCTTCCATTGGGCCATTGATCTTTGCACAAAGTTTCTGATATTTCCAGGCACTTACTATCTAATTACATGGCAGGGAGCTGAATGCCTTCCTGTAATCAATCAAAGTTGATGTTTCCAAAATCATCATGTCAATTAGGAGCTAATCTTTTGTTCCGCTCCCATTTGGACAGTTTCCTTTCTGACAAATCTTGTTTTCAATTAGATGCTGTCGGACTGCATCAGCTACCACACCAGTTAGCCTTTTGAAAGTTGTTGGTAAGCAGGTAATTGGCCAGTAGTTGCCTGGTGCTACCCCTTTTGTTGGCTCTTTCATTATCAGGTAGGTAGGTTTTGCCAGATATTAACCAGTCTTCAATTTCACCTCCTTGAAGTATGTTGTTAAATTGAGAATGAGTGTTTGCAGACCAGTCAGATATTTAAACTGAAAACTTTGCAATTCATCTTCCTCTGGTGCTGACCAATTCTTGAGCTTCCTTACTCGTTTCTTCACCATTTCTGAAGTTATTACAAGTTATTTCAGTTCAGCATTTCTTTTTTTTATTCTTATCACCTCTTTTATGCAAGCTGCATTCTTGTTGTATTTGTGTTGGATTGCCCTAGAGTTGGTTCCAGAGTTGCACTATTTTTTCTTTGACTGGTTCATTGCATTCTCTCCATTAATGGATTGGTAGAGATGTTTCTGATTCAATTGAAATTGGAGTTTCTGCCTATAGTGTACAATTTGAGCTTCAGATTTCCTGATCAACTTGGCTCATAGTTCTTCTTTGCTTCCTTAATCTACCTTATTTCTTGATAAGTTATTCTTTCATCTTCTTGTTCTTCAGCTTCTTTTCTTTCTTTCTATTCTAGCTTGGTTTCATCTAATCTTAGCATGTTGATCCTATTTTCCAGCCTGATCTTCTATTTTGGTGGTGTCTGTCTTTTTATTTTTCTTGTTTGTTGATATAGCATCCACTCTCAGGATCCCAGACAGCAGTGCAGCGAAAAAACAGAACGTAAAGGCTTCAGCTCTTTTTGTAACGTGGTTTATTCGGGCGTCAGCTCCGGGTGATCACTGTGACTTCTTTGGCCGAAATAATAACAGCGCTACAGCTGACAGGCGTGTGTGCCTTTAAATAGCCCGCGCAGGCATGCCTCGCCCTCCCAGCCTGTTATAAATCACGACCTCCTCCCAGTGACATCATCAAAGTCAGTCGCGGTTCAATCAGTCTTCGCACCGGCAGAGAGCAACGGCGGGGGGGGGCGCGTGGGCACCCTGCTCCCGACATTATGGTGCCTCTAAAGACATCTCCCGTCCACCTAACACCCTGTGCTACCTCCACCAGAATGCAAGTAAGGGTATCTCCGCCCCCCCCCCCAACATGTGCTCAGTTGTCGACACCTTGGCAGCTCGACACCCACAACATTCAGTTATAGCTAGAGCTATGTTGTGCATTAGTTGGTAAGTTTCTAATGGTGATCTGCTACTCATATTTGATATTACAGTTTTTTTGCCTAGATAGGTCTTTTCCTCCAATTCTGCTTCTATGAATATTTCATTTTGTATTAAAATTGATATTGATCTGCTAGCTTCTGTTCTGATGTTTCTAATTGTGGATGTTGTTCTTTGTAGAACTGGTGCATCGTCTTCAAATATCCTATTCTGTAGTTGCCTGGAGCTGTTCTTCATTGGTCTTCACTTGTAATAACAGATCATTATTTGTTTTCAATCTTTGTATATTTACAATGGGTAAATTAATGGATCTTCTAGTATTCCTCCAGCTGCTGGCCCTGGTTGCTCAGCAAACAGTCCTGATTCTGGAGCCCATTTGTCACCAGAAGTCCAGGAACTCCAACACCTAGCATGGTTCTTGTTGACCTGGATAATGACTAATCCAGTATGGGTTTCTGTAAAATACATCTCCTTATATTATTGACGGGAGAGATATTCTTGGTCTGGCTCCTCTAATTGGAACTGTCCAGTATGGTTGAATTTCTGCCAGAGCTCTCTTTCCCAGAGCACACAAACCCCACAATCACATCAAGCTAGTGTCTCAGTGGCATTTCTTATTCTTATTATCATAATGTGTTCACAACAATGGGAAGTCATAACTGTCAGTTGTTTAACTGATGCTGGCTTTCATATACATCAATTGCTTCCCACGAGCCTACTATATATCAGTGTAATATATGTGCAAATCCAAGCAGTGTGGCCTTTTTGCAATGGACAGATGAAAATTTTGTCAATTTATAGATTCTCTAAATGCCATCCAAGTTTTTTTGTGTGGCCCCCAGTTTGCCAATAACTCTGTAGAAAGAAGCGGGAGACCCTGGGTGGCAGAGTTAAGAACGTGATCTTAACCAAATCCAGCCCTTCCCCAATTCCATTAATTCTTATCTAGTACTAAATATTAGTTATTTAGTGCTGACAATTAGTTGACTAGATTCTTGTGTATAGACATGAACAATAAATCTTCTGAACTGGACCTTAACATGATTCTTTGTGCCTGACAATAACCACCACCGTGGCCAGTTTATACTATAAACTTCCAGTTTTGATTTTCAGATCTTGATACTTTGTGATCTCCTCCAATTATTTCTCTTCTATTATCCCTTAGTATTGTCACATCAATTATACAGACTTTCTACTTTTCAACCATTTTAAATCCGGTGTGTTACAATCCAAAGGTTTATCAGTTTGTCATCAGAAATTTCACAATATTTTAAATGACTCATTTTCAACTACTTTTTCAACTCTATGTTCCTACCAATTTTTCATTCCTGCAACATCATCATTTTTACAGATGTTCCAGTGAATCCATAACACGGGCCACCATGTTATATTGTTGTTCATAATCAAGTTGTGCGATCTTCTTGCATTACCTGAGATATGATCTACTGTTTCTTCTACTTCTTTGCATAATCTGCACTTTGAATCATTTGATGATTTTTCAGTACTGGCCTTGAATGCCTTTGTTTGAATGGCTTGCTCTTGCACAGCCAAAATCAAGGTTTAAATTTCTTTTTTTAATGTTCCAGTTGTAGGCCATTGCCAGGTTTTATTTTTATCCACTTTCCCCCCAATCTGTTCCAGAAATCGACCATGTAATTCTTTTCCTTGCCAGCACTCTGTTCGTATTTTTATTACATTATTTTAATATTCACTTTCTGTTTCCTGTATATTTAGTGTGTTCCAATTTTTAACTTGCATCAGTGCTTGTTCTTGGCTGTCTTTTACATAATCAGCCAATGCATACTTTTCTTCTTCAGTAATTTGTTTGACCTGAAGTAAACCTTTGCCTCCATTTCTGATGGGCAGGTATAATCTATCAGTATACTATGGCAATGTAATGCATAGTGAATTGTCACTAGTTTTTGAGCCAAACTGTCCAGTTCAGCTTGTTTCCAGTTAATAATTTCAGCACTGTATCATATCACATCACAGATATGGCCCAGCAATTGATGGTTTTGGTGGTGTTTTATTTACTCTTTGGATATATTCTTTATTAATCACATTGTCCATCCTTGTATATTATCTAAATGTAAAATGCCCAGATTCTTGTAGGCTTTATCATAATGGTTCTTCTGATTTCACTTTCCAATATCTTAATTCCCTTCTTATTTGTGATTTTACCCAATTTACTGCACGATACCAGATTTCTGTGGGCCAAATTCCACTGCTATATCTGTGCTAAAAATTCAGATTTTGTCAGTGACTGGATTTTGACTTCTGATTTTCTGCAAAGTTTCAGATCATCTATATAAAGCAAATGTGAGATTTTAGTATTTTTTGCAGCTTGCTAGCCAAGATTTATTTTCTCCAACATTATTGAAAGTGGGATGATCGCAATGACAAATAATAAGAGTGAAAATGAGTCCTCCTGAAAAATGCCTATCGTAATGTGGACAAACCCATATTTTTTTTTTTTGTTCCCAACCACTAATTCTGTCTTCCACTGCTTCATTTTTTCTATAAAGTCTAGTATTTTTACTGACAGTTGTTTCCAAACATTTGAGGATACAACTCTGTAGTGATGAATCAAACACCTTTTTATAATCAATCCAGATATATGTAAATTGATTTATCAGCTTTTGCAAATCCCCAGAACCATTTTATCATTCAGAAGTTGATCTTCATTTACAGCTGTCTTCCTTTTATTTCTTTTTTGTTCTACTGGGATGATGCTATTTCTTTTAAATATTTTTTTTTGATGTTGTCTGCTATTATGCCTATCAGATATATTTTTCTAGTTATTAACTACTCACTAATATCTCATTTATGCAATATTTCAACAAGCTGTTAAGCTATAGTTGGAGGTAAGCTAGTCAGATATTTGAGCCAAAAAGCAATCAATCAATCATTTCCTGGAAGTGCCCAGTTTTTTATCCTTTTTACTTGGTATGTAAACATTTCTATTTTATTATGTCTTTGGTTTGATTTTTTACTAAATTCACCCTGGATTAATCTTTTATCCATCTGGTATTTTTATTATAGTCCATACACATTTCTCATAGATCTTTTCAATACTAGATGGTCCTTTTGGTTTAGTTTTCTATTTTCATAATTCCAATTGCCATTTATAGTTTGATAGAATAACCTGTCAACTGATTGAAGTAGCTGATTTTGCTTAAATTGCATCATTTGTGCTTATAGTGTTCAATTTTCCCAGCTATTGCTGTCATTTGTTGCTGTTAGATTTCCAAAATTTCTTCAAATTTTCTGGTGCTAAGCCAATTTTATTCTGGTGCTAAACTTAATCTTATCTTATCTTGATCCTTACATTTTTCAATTTTTGGTCTTTTGTGTTTTTTAAATTATTTGCATCTGATATTAATTTCTTCATCGTGGCCTCCAGTATGATCCTCCGCTTTGGAAATGAATATGATTTTGCTTTTAGTTTTCTAATTTGTTTAATACCCAGTTCTTCTGTAACCCTCACTGCTGCTCTGTAGGCAAGCCGTTTAGTTTGTTCAATAGATGCTATTTTTATTATTTTTATTATATACACAACAGTGTGAAATCACTGCTGGCGGTTCTTTAGCTGGAATGAAGGCATTGGCTTTCACAGTGAGTTCTTCCCAAGAAACTAGGGTGTTATAATGTATTGGTATAATATATGTGTGGATCCAAGCTGTGGAGCCTTTTGTATTGACAGCTATTATTCATTGCTTTAATTAAAAAAAAATAACAATCACAGGAGTGGTGGGTAAATTGAATCAAGTTTGATGGATATATTTAGCCAGTGTATAATTATTGTAAAGATAAACAATTGGATAGAAGGTGTCTGTCATGTATTATTTTCCATATTGGGAGATTATCTGTTTTTTAAAAAATAATACAATATTGTTGTTCCTGTTGACTTTATTTGGTGTTGCAAACACACAGGTTGATACCTGGTGAATACATGAATCTTTGAAGTCTTCTTGGCAGTGGTTTCCAGAGGATGCTTTTGCATCTTCAGTTCTGGGTTCTCTGGTAGTCACCCATACAAATAGTGACCATGCTCAATCCTGTTTCACAGCCCAGACAAAGTTAATAGATAATATTATATTAGACTAGTATAACGTCACTCGTGTCAGGGGCGCCTTTAGTAGCCCACGTGCTGTGCCACAGAAAACGGGCTCCCGGGGGCCTCCTGTAACCTCCGCAGCGAAAACGGAGCTGGAGAAGGTTGCTATTTTTGGCTGTGACAGCCTCTTGCAACCCTCTGCCAGTGAAAATGGAGTTCACAGCACTCCTGAGCTCCTTTTTCGCTGACAGAGGCACCATGGGCCAGTCCTTCGCTGGTTCTGGGGCAGCCCTGTGGACCAGATTTAAGCACCCCATGGATCTCGCTGTTGGGCATTGAGTTTGTCACCCCTGCCTTAGTCTATTTTAAAATATCTCTTTATCCAGGTTCTCTATTAGAAGCTGGAATTGTTTATTTCACTATGAACATATGAGAACATTAATGCCTTTGGACAGCTGTCTTGTAGAATATTCAGCTGCTGCAATATTTTCCTCAGTTGCATCTCCAAAGTACTTTGTAAAATTGATAGGTTGCTTTTTTTAATATAGGAATTTATTCAGTTTATTCAGGTAATAAACTGAGGAAAAAAACCTGAGACTACATTTGAATGGAAGGAATGACCTAATGTAAGCAGAATCTGTATTATACCATTATAAACAGACACAAATACATTCATGTTTCAGTTATAAAGAATTGTTTACTTGATAGCTCAAAAATCTTATAATTGGACAAATAATGTAAGACTATTTTTCATTACTGAAGAACTTCGATGTAACTGTTTTTTTTAAAAAAAATCTGTTTTGCGTAAGTAAGACTAATGTCAGTCTTACTTTAACAAATATAATATTGTTAAACAGATATTGAGCCAGAAAATAAGTAGGAAGTCATAATGACAATAACTCAGATTAAATGAATTTGACTTCACTTAATTTCACTTAATGGTCGTTATAAAACTCATTCAATTTCATAATCATTGAAAAATTGGATTCACTCATGTGACTACCTGAACCTATGACCATAATGACTTGCAACGAAAATTTTAGTCCCTATTATGTTTGTATGTTAACGACTCCCTATACTAACCTATAATAAAAACCCTATATAACTTGGCCTCAAGATACTTCAGGGCTACTTTCTCTATGTAGAATCTGCCCATTCTTTTTGTATAGCTGGATACAGATGTTATGGATTCCTTCATCCTAGGACATTGTCATTGAGGTGCGGGTGTATGAGTGGAGCAGCCCAGAATGGAACTTTTGGATGCTCCTCTTCCTTGGAGATGATCAATAAATATATGGTCTTCAACAAGCTTTTGAGCTGGATTATTTATCTTTGGTTATGGGATTGTTAAAAGTTGAATTTTGAATATTGTGTTTGACTTGGTTTGACTTTATGTTTACTTTCTGATTTCTACTTAATGCAAACATACTATTGTATACCTATGAAAGTCTTAGAATTTGGCAGATATCTGATTAGGGGTGAAATGCTCCCAGTTCGGACTGGATCACCCAATCCGGTAGCGATGGCAGTGGGTGGTTCGGAAAACCAGTAGCAAAAATCCCTGCGCTCCCCCCCTCCCCCACATGCCCAGCTGAGCCACGCGATCATTAGAGGCTGTTTTTTTTTTTTTTTACTTTTAAAAGCATTTTTTTCTACAAACTCTTTGGCCAAAAAAATGCTTTTAAAAGTTTTTTTTAAAAAAGCCTCTGATGATTGTGTGGCTCAGCTGGGATCGTCAAAAGCTTCTAAAAGCATTTTTTTCTGCAACCTCTTCAGCTGAGGAGGTTGTAGGAAAAAAATGCTTTTAAAAGCCTCTGATGATCCCAGCTGAGCTGCCTGATTGTTAGAGGCTTTTAAAAGCATTTTTTTTACAACCTCAAAGAGGTTGTAGAAAAAATGCTTTTAAAAGTTAAAAAAAAAAAAGTTGGCCATGCCCAGTCACATTACCCCCCCCCCCCACCAAGCCATGCCCACAGAACCCGTAGTAACAAATTTTACATTTCACCACTGTATCTGATATATTAATTTTGTAGAGATTGAGAGAAAGAAAAAAAGAAATAATGTTTGATGCCTGAGGTTTCTGACATTAGCAGATGACAATCTCTAAAGCAATTGTGCATCTCATACTGAAGTCTCTCAAATGGCAAAAGGGTAAGAATTATTTTCTCACACTTAATATGTAGCACCTTCTGACATTTTTATTGGCCTTCATTACGGCAAACCACTTTGGTACTGACAAGTCTTGGTCTGTAGTTTTAATTTATTTTCTTTGTTCATTCAAAGGTAACTGCAAATTGTTTTCTGTGATGCCACAGATTAAGTAAAATCTAGAACACGTCTCCTCAAATTCCATTATTATATTTGTTACCCTAAAGACCGGTCAATTCAATTCAGTTTATTATAGTCAGGCACCAGAACAAATAAAAACTCTCAGCAAATCTACAATTAAAAACTCTAGTATAAAATAATAAATAGCAACTAAAATCTATGATAAAATCCAGTCTGTAAATTATACATGGTCTAACTCAGGGGTGAAATCTAGCAGGTTCTGACAGGTTCTGGAGAACTGGTAGTGGAAATTTTGAGTAGTTTGGAGAACTGGCAAGTACCACCTCTGGCTGGCCCCAAAGAGGGGTGGCAATGGAGATTTTGCAGTATCCTTCCCCTGCCACGCCCACCAAGCCACACCATGCCCACTAAGCCACGCCATAAAACCAATAGTAAAAAAAATTGGATTTCACCACTGGTCTAACTATACTAAAATTACAATCCATAAAACTGTGTGGCCTGTTGTCAGTTTAATATTAAAAGGGAAAGGAATAAGTGCAAAGGCTTTGCCACATTTGTTGTATAAAATAGCTGTGGTGGATTAGACACACGTTGCCGATGAATCCCCAGTGCTTTTTGCGCAAAATGTAGCCACCTGTGCTGTAGTTACGGACTATTCATCGTTAAGCAGCCACCAGTTCAATTAGTTCATAAGAACTTGGATATTTCTACTTATCCCTCTTTTAGTGACAGATTTACTATGATATGGAGGTATACAAATAGAGGTGGAAAAGGAAAGGAATAGTCTTTTGGAGCTCAGGAGATATCAGGAATTATTTATGGATGTAAGTTATCTGGGATATTGAGAGGGGATTGCAACAGACATTTAATCTACTGTTATATGTTCTAATGTTTCTGTTCTCGTCTAAATTGCTTTCTGATAAGCGGTTGACTTAACAGATGGATAGTTGAGAAATCACAATTACTTCAATGAAACTATCATTCATTTATACATTGTATATACTTTGTATGATATGTCAGTGGGTTGGCTGAAATGCAATAATAGCTCTATGCACTCATCATCAATTACTTTTTAAAGTTAATACATTGCTTAATGTTGGATGCTGGAACATAACCTTTAAAATTGGATGAGAGTTTAAGGAACATATTTTTAAAAAGCACTCAAATGATTTATAACAATCATTTCCTTATTTATTTACTTATTTTAAAGTATCCAGAAAGGGCAACCTCTAGGGTTTTTATAGTATGGATGTGGGTGGGTGGGTGTGCCAAATATTATCTTCCATTCAAAGGGAAACAGACTGTGTAACTGCTTAGAGAGTGCTGTAAAGCCCTACGAAGTAGTATATAAATCTAAGTGCTATTCTACTATGAATATGTCTTTCACACAGAATTATACTTTATGTTTAGGATGAAATCCCACAATATCCCATTGTCTTCATGAAAAAATACTGTATACACGGTATTAACAGAACATCAGAATTGTTCCAAGTTGACAAAGGAGTAGACTAAGGCTGTATACTCTCCTCTTATTTATTCAGCCTATGTGCTGAATATATATAAAAGGGGTGTTAAAATTGGAGAAATAAACATGGGTTCTTTTGAGTTTCTGAATACCCCTGGGATTCTATATATACAAAGTCTCCTTTCAGAACAGTAGTGAACTTCATACGTTCTTCTTAATAAAACTTTTCTAGATATTTGCAGCACTGGATATGACAATTACTCCCCGAAGCATAAATACATGCTTTTCACACATTCAAACTATTTGTTTCAGATAACGAACCTTGGAAGCATTAGAAGGCCTTCTGCTATATCCATAGATAGGCAGTGCTGATGCAAAAGCTTTTTCCAGATTCCTAATGCCTTGCCTTGTGGCTATATATCAGTTTCCTTTCCACAGATAATTTGTGCATGTATATCAGGTAAAAGAGATCCATCTGCAGAAATCTGCTTCTGGGCAAAAGTTGTATTTGCTAAATAAGGCTTTTTTTTTTTTTTTAAATTTAGCACACAGGAAGGTCTGAATAATGGAAAGTAAAACTAGGGATACATAGAGCAAGCAACAACAAATAACTAAAGTAAGTTATTGTTTCAATTTAGGCAGTTTCTGTTAAACCAATAAGTTGATGCGCTTATGGGCAACTACAGCACCAGTTTTGTTTCTAACGAATGAATACATTTATATTTTACCAGCCAGAGATATGGCAACCATTTTGCAGTGCAATCAGTTCCAAATGTCATTAGTGAACTAATGCATACAGAGGGGGGGGGGGAGAGGGAGAGAGAGAGAGATTTTTGTCTAGTCCCAAATCTTCCCTTTCTAGGGAAGGTGGTAGAGAAAGTGATCACATGGCAGCTTCAGAAAACCCTGCAGGAGACCTCTTTCAGTCAGGGTTCAGACTAGAGTTTGGGACTGAGACGGCATTAACCTCATTCATGGATGAGTTCTGATGGGAGCAGGATTGAGATAGTGCATCCATCCTAGTTCTTCTTGATCTCTCAATGGCATTTCATACCAACATGGTATCCTTTTGGGTTGGCTTTGGGGGTGGGCAGCACTGTATTGTCCTGGTTCTCCTCCTTCCTCCATGACCAGTTGCAGCTGGTGTTGAAAGAGGGAGAGAGAGATACAACCATGGACCCTATTATGTGGGAATGCCTCAGGGTTCAGTTCTCTCTCCCCTTCTAGTTAACGTTTACATGACACAACTAAGTGAGGTGATCTGGCAGTTTAGGGTGAGATATCATGAATGTTGTGATAACACCAACTTTTACATCTGCCCCTCTACCCCAGGCCCTTTGAGTAATGTTGTGGATGTCCTATCCCAGTGTTTGGAGAACAGCTCTAGCAAAAGAGAGTGGTTGTGGGTATTTCAGCCAGAGCTGACATTCTTCCATATTTAGTTCAGGATGGGATTGTACTAATTAATACAGATCTTCATAGACTTATGGCTGTGCTCAAAGAGCAGGTGGCAGTCATTGCTAGGAGAGCCTTTGCACATCTTTGGGTGGTGCACCAATTGTGTCCATTCTTGGGGCCTAATCATATAACTCATGCCCTTGTAGCCTCTCATTTAAATGACTGTAACTTTACAGGGGCCTGGCCTGAAAAGCATTTGGAAACTTCAACTGCCACAGTGTTCTGACCTAGGCTCCCTTGATTTTGATTTGATTTGATTTGATTTGATTACATTTCCATACTGCCCTTCTCCCGAAGGACTCAGGGCGGTGTACAGCCATACTAAAACAAACCACACACAAAAATTAAAAACCATTAAAATAATTTAAAGCATTTGGCTATTATTAAACCCCTAGCTAAAACCCCTTTAAAACCATTTAAAACCCATCAAAATTAATCTATTCGGTCAGGCCAGCTTGATGGAACAATATAGTCTTCAGAGCACGATAGAAGGCGCAAAGGTCAGGGATCCTTCTTATATCCAGGGGCAGCTCATTCCATAGGGCAGGTGTCCCCACAGAGAAGGCTCTTCCCCTGGAGGTCACCAGCCGACATTATCTGGCCAACGGCACCCTGAGGAGGCCCTCTCTGTGAGAGCGTTTTGGACGGCAGGAGGCATTCGGTGGTAGAAGGTGGTCCTGTAAGTATCCCGGTCCTAAGTCATGGAGCGCTTTGAAGATGGTGACTACCACCTTGAAACGCACCCAGAAGACCACTGGGAGCCAGTGCAGCTCACACAAGAGAGGTATTACACGGGAGTGACGAGTCGCTCCCATAACCACTCGCACGGCCACATTTTGAACCATTTGGAGCCTCGGGGTGCTCCTCAAGGGGAGCCCCATGTAGAGAGTGTTACAGTAGTCCAGACAGGAAGTGACAAGGTCATGAGTGACCTGCGTAAGGCGTCCCAATCCAGGGGCAGGAGGCAGGAGGCAGGAATAAGTCCTGGCAAAACCTCTTTTATTTACACAACTGTGAATTATGTTCATTCACAGTCAGCAAGGTTTGTCCAAAGGAATAATTCTTAACACACCTTATCTCGTTTGGCAAGCTGCCACATAACTTGTTTCCAAACGCAGTAAAAGGCAGAACTTGACACAGAGTCTCTCAGAGTCACAGAACAAATGAATTGTTTCCTGCAAAAGTCCATCCCTGTTCACTTCTCTTTTATTTCCTATGGAAGGGACCAATCCCCTCCAAGGTGTGGCTTTACTCCCAAATCGACCATGCTTTCTGAGTTGTTCTTGTCTTCTGGCAGCTCTGCGCATGTGCACACTGGGAACAGGCTCCAGCTGTTCCTCTGCCTTGCTGCTCTCTAACTCCCTCTCTGCCTCCGATGCAGAGCCCTCGTCTGAGCTTTCCCCAGCCCCCAGGACAGGCCCAAGTTCCTCCCAGCCTCCTCACTTTCCAACTCTGCTGCCAGCTCTGCTGGCTACTGGAGGGCCACAACACACAGAAGGTGGCTGCGTGGGTAGTAAATGATGTCAGATATATGGCACATGTAGCGCCACTTCTGTGATATCTGCTTTGGTTATATGTAGTATCTTTCTGGATGCAATTCAAGGTGCCGTTGTCACCTTTAAAGCCCCAAGTGGCTTGTGGCCTGGTTAACTCAGGGATCACCTTTTTCCAAGAGTCTCTATCTGTCCAAGTCAATCTAGCAGAATGGGCATGGGCAGATCCCGTCAGACAAATAGCATCAACTGGCAGGAAATAAAAGATGGGCTTTTTTCTACAGTGTCCCCTGTTTTATGGAAGATCTTCCACTTGGAGATTAGAATTAGAGATTAGAATTAGACATTAATTCATAAGATCCTAAACTTTTTGCTGCATTCCTGAGCTGAGGTGCTAAATATGTCAAGGACCCCATTTCTGGCTTTATTACAGTTGCTACCACGTTTTCCCGAAAATAAGACCCTGTTTTATATTTTTTTGCACCCTGAAATAAACGTTTGGCCTTATTTTCAGGGAGGTCTTATTATTTTGGGGTGTGTGAAGCAAAACGGGGCTCCTCTTGCCATCTTACCTGATTTCCAGCTCTCTCCCTAACAGAGGAACTGGTGGGGATCAGCTGTGTATGTGCTTAAATATTTTGAGGAGGACTTATTCTCAGGGAAGGATTTATTTTGGGGGAGGCCTTATTATGCAGGGAAACATAATAGGTATTTTTATTTTAGATGTTTTTATTGTTTTAAAATAACTTAGTGTTTTAACTATAATATATTTTGTGAATTTTAAGCCTCCCAGAGTCATTGATTAAGATGGGCAGCTATAGAAATTGAACGAGCGAACGAATGAATGAATCAATACACACACACATACACATACACACACACATATATATATACATACACACACACACAATCCACAAAACCACAGCAACTATTAAAAATATTCTCCATGCATTTAAATTGCTATAATTCTTGGAAGCGTGAAAGCAGGGTTTTGAATCACCATATGTGAATATACCAGAACCATTTATTTTACTGGAAATTTTCCAAGTGAGAGAATAGAATTCAGGGCTGCTACCTTTGTGATACAGATATTCAACCTCAAGCTTTATAAGCAAACATTCTTTCTATTAGCAGTTATATCTTTTTTCTGCTAGGAATAAAAAAAAAAACACCAAAGGTTGTGCAGGTTGTGTCTTTCACTGTAGTAGCACTCTGGACTGGGGCCAAAGATTGGAAATAAAATATTGAGTGTTGAGGAAAATAGTTGTAAAATAGGGAGTCCTTTACACTCCTTCAGACGGACCTAACAGCTGTTTGACTGAACTGCTATTTGCAGTTCACTTACTCACCATGCAGATAGCTAAATGCCTTTCCTGACATTTTACTGAAAGACAGTAAATTTCTTTTTCAGCACACAACCAGCAGTTCTTACAGAATAAAAGCAAAGCTTTATTTTATTTTATTTTTGATATGTCAAGTTCCACACAGTTGGGAAGACCAAGGAACCGCAAACGTACATATTTCAGGAGAGTATCTATAATGCTAGTTCTGGGGTAAGAAGAGAAAATCGAAAACTATAAAAGTAAATCTTCACCTAGATTGATAGTGAGATAATTAAGGTGGAATCTCTGAAATTTTTTCTTCCCACAATTCTCACCTAGATTGCTCTTCTCCTCTCCCCTGCCTTCCTTCCCACACCATAGAGGTTTCAAAACAGCTCTTATAATTGTAAATGCACTGGACATATTAGTCCCATTGGGGATTAGGAAAACCATTAAAATCTCGCTGCTCCAGAAAGCCTCCAGGGGCTGACCTGATTTAATTCTGTCCTGTGACACAGTTATGACTTACTGTATATAAACTTCAAATTTTAGAAGCAGGGCAGATGTGCCTTCCACTTTTATATATGTTTCCATGCTGGACAGTTTTTGGGACTTGTTTTGGTCTGGGCCTCATTATTGCCACCCTTGAGGTAGGGGGGTATATAATTTTAAATGTAATATTAGCTACTGAGTAGTTCCATTCTTATTGGGACTCTTCAGTGTTTATCTGATTGTTAGAGGAAGAAGAACTGAAAGAAGAACCTTGCCTCCTGTTGCATGGGAATTGCAACTGTCCAGCATGGCAGGAAGCAATGAGAGCTGTTCATCCTGGGAATTGTAGAAAGGGAGCTATGTTGACTACAGCCTTTGTTTTGAGATCTACAGTAGTGGCCACAATTGTGGAAACCTGTTGGAAAAAGTGTATTTTCTAAAACTAGCTAATAACACCACTTTTGCTTTTTTAGTAGAACCATAAAATTATATATCAACGGAAAGATTATTTAATCAAGAATGTAATGCAATAACTTTTATGAATTCTAATTTGCTATTAGAATAGCAGTTACAGTATAAAGAAGAAAAGTGAAACACGTAGAAAAAACGAGATATACAAAAATATCACCATGTCAGTTAATACTTTGTTGGGTAACCTTTAGCATGAATGACAGCCTTGCAACGTCTTCCCCTGGAGTGAACCAAGTCTTTTAGTTCTGCAGCTGTTCTAATGTGAAACCAAGATTGAATGATTGCTTCTATTAACTGGGTTTTATTGCTGGGTCCTTCTGACCAACAAGTTTCTTTAGTCGGCTCCATAGATTTTCTATTGGGTTAAGGTCTGGGCTATTCCCAGGCCATTCCAGCAGTGGAATATGATTATCTTGAAACTCCAAAAAAAAAAAATGGTGTTATTAGCCATCAAATCTCAAAAACACACTTTTCCCAAAAGGTTTCCACAATTTTGGCCACTACTGTGATGTACAAATTGTGTCCTTAATAATTTTGCAGAAAGTCCAACATATAATTCAGAGGGGTGTTACTAGACAATGGTAGCATTGTTTCTATTAGAGAAAGACCATGTGAAGGTGTCTCTCATCTTGTGTGTATATGTGAAGGTACTGTTCAGGTAGATATGGGGGGCAGGGAATAGATGTTGGGTTTGTTGCAGGGTCTGGTTCCCCTGATGAGATCATTGTCCTGCTGTTTCTTGTTATTTATAAGACTCTGATTTAGGCAAAGTGGTTGTCTGTATGGACCTGCTAACAAAACCTGAGAAGGTTCTGTGTCATTGTTCAGTATGGGCAGTAGCGTATTAGTAAGTAGTTTTGAGTAGTTTGAGCTCTGAGTTGTAGGTGGCAATCAGTGTTGTTCTGTTTCAGCAGACTGTCTTTTAATAAAGTCCTTCCTGGGAATTGTTCTAGCTATATGGATTTGTCTGATCCTTCTGAGTGGATAGTTCAGTTTCCTGAATGCCTGGCTTAATTCCATCATGGAGTATCTCTGTCAAATGAGTCAGAAGAGGTCCACTTGTGGCCGAGTCTGGCTACGAATGATGGATTTGGCGGTGTGTTCTGGATGTGGCTGGAAGCACACTGATACACATGGTGATCTATAGATGTCCAAAATAATGTGTTTATTTATATGTATAGTTTTACCAGCGCATCGAGAAAATTGATCTGTTCTAAATATAGATCGAAGTTGAGGCTGAGGTCGATGGTAGGATGAAAGCTATTGATATCATAATTTGAAATCTGAGAAGAGGTTCATTTCCTTGAGTTCAGATGATGAAAATGTCATAAATGAATCTCAAATAAAGGAGAAACTTCAAGGAGTAAGAATTAAGAATGCATTATTTTAGGTCACCCATGATGAAATTGGCATTTCCCCCCTTCAAGATAGTGTTGGAAGTACAATCTCATCAGTAAGCCCTACTGAAATATTTGTTTATCTTGACTTTTAGTCAGTTTCCTGAACTCTTTATTTTTTACACCCTATTTATTTTATATCATCCTACTTCAATGTCCCACCTATCATGCAACCTCCAAAATTCTTCCCTTGAACTCAAAAGTTCCTAGTGTTATGAAGAAAAATGGAATTCCAACTCTGGAATCTGGAACTAGCCAAGGTAGCCAAATAACTGAAGATAAATCAGCTTCTCACTATACTCCTATGCAAGAATTTATCTCCTGGAAACCTGTGAATTTAAGAAGAGTCAAAGTTGTTTTTTTTTTTCCCTCACTGAACTAATGAAGAATTGCCCTTCTGTCTCCTAAAGAAAGACAATGGATTCCTCTATAGCAGTGATGGCTAACTTTTTCCGAACCAAGGGCCCAAGGGCTCCCCGCATGCCCCAACACCCCTCCCATGCATGCACGGATCGCCCCGCATATAGACGTGTGCCTCCCCGCATGCATCCTGCCCCCCCCACACATGGGCGGCAGAGACCCAAAGACCAGCTGGCCAGCAGGAGGCGCACATGCATGCGTGGCAGAGCTGAATTGGGGCAACGGCTCGTGTGCCATCAGAGATGATGCTGTATGCCACCTGGCACGTGTTCAGGTTTTCCATCATGGTTTTCGATCATGGTTGCGCAGCAGCTGCCTCAGTACCTGGATGAATTGACCTATCTAGATCTGTTCCAGTCGGGCTTCAGACCCGGGTACAGCACGGAGACGGCATTGGTTGCATTGGTGGATGATCTCTGGAGGGCTCGGGGCTGCTCCTCTGTCCTGGTCCTATTAGACCTCTCAGCGGCTTTTGATACCATCGACCATGGTATCATGCTGCACCAGTTGGAAGGGTTAGGGGTGGGGGGCACTGTTTTACAGTGGTTCTCCTCCTTTCTCTCCGACTGGTCGCAGTCCGTGTTGACAGGGGGGGCAGAGGTCAACCCCGAGGCCCCTTGTATGTGGGATGCTGCAGGGATCGGTCCTCTCGCCCCTTCTGTTCAACATTTATGTGAAGCCGCTGGGTGAGATCATCCATAGTTTTGGGATGAAGTACCATCAGTACACTGATGATACTCAACTGTACATCTCCACCCCAGACCACCCCAATGATGCCCTCGAAGTGATGTCCCGGTGCCTGGAGGCCATACGGATCTGGATGGGGAGAAACAGACTCAGGCTCAACCCATCCAAGACCAAGTGGCTGTGGTTTCTGACGTCCCGATATAGTCAGTTGGCGCCATCTCTGACTATTGGGGGCGAGTCATTGGCCCCACGGATGAGGTTCGCAACTTGGGCGTCCTCCTGGATTCATGGCTGTCTTTAGAAGGGCATATGACGGCTGTGGCTGGGAGGGCATTTTATCAGGTTTGCCTGATTCGCCAGTTGCATCCCTTTCTGGATCAGGACTCGTTACGCACGGTCACTCATGCCCTTGTCACCTCATGCCTGGACTACTGCAATGCTCTCTACATGGGGCTCCCCTTGGGGAGCACCCGGAGGCCCCAACTGGTCCAGAATGTGGCCACGCGGGTGGTGACGGGAGCGACGTGGCGCTCCCATGTGACCTGCCTCCTCTGCGAGCTGCACTGGCTCCCAGTGGTCTTCCGCGTGCACTTCAAGGTTTTGGTTACCACCTTTAGAGCGCTCCATGGCTTAGGACCAGGGCACTTACGAGACCGCCTTCAGGACTTACGCACTTTCCGCCGCGCCCTAAAAACGTTTTTATTCCAACAGGCGGGTCTGGCCTAACTCTCCCTTTTAACTCTCCCTTTGGGTTTAAATTGGGTTTTAAATGTTTATATAAATTGGAGGTTTAAAATTTTTCGAGCTTAAATTTAATCTTTTTACTAGTTTTTAACTTTTGTATGTAAATTGTATTTTATTTTGGCTGTTTACTGCCCTGAGTCCCTCTGGGAATAGGGCGGTATACAAATTTGATAAATAAATAAAAAATAAAAAAATAAGTTGTCCATCACCTATGATGGTGAAGGGGCCTGGTGGCTCAGCAGACTAAGCATTGTGATTAACACCAGCTGTCTGCAATTACTGTAAGTTCAAATCTCACCAGGCTCAAGGTTGACTCAGCCTTCCAACCTTTCTAAGGTAGGTAAATTGAGGACCCAGTTTGTGGGGGCAATAAGCTGACTTTGTATAAAATATACAAAAGTATGAGGGCTATTGCTTAACGCATTGTAAACCACCCTCAATCTAAGGGTGGCATATAAATCAAATTTTTAAAAAAATCAGGGCTCTATAGTGATGACTTTTAGGAATAAATGTGCTACTCATCATAGAGGTGGTATCTGAATCTATTCCCCCAATTAGTTTCTGCTTGATAAACTAAATAAAACTCTCTTCATATGTTTTAGTTAAACATTGTCTTCTTTTCTTTCCAGCTATTATAGCTATGTCTGAGCATTTATCAGCTATTTCTGTTTAAACTGACAAACTGAGAAAATACTTGATGCTCATATAGACTCTATCCAAGGGATAAAGATAAGGGAAGCAGATTATTTTCATTGAGCTCCTATGCCAGGAAGGAAGATGGTGTGAAAGCAACAACCTTGGAACTTAGGCAAGCCCAAATCATAAACAGGATGTTTCCCTCACTTATTGACAGATAGTTTTATCCATTCTTAATAACAGCATTAATGCCTGAAGATAGGTTACTATCTTCTCTATTCATTTTTCTCTAAGCTAGTTGCTTTCCTACTACCTCTATACCATTGATCTTGTGCAGATTAATTGGTTTTCTAATATGAATGCATAGAAAAAGGGCTCCGTTGTTCTTCACAAATTCATTTGTTCCACCAATGCTATTAAAAATGAGCTCCTTTCTGTAATCCTTTGAAATTTCCCCATTCAAGTGTTTATTGATCTATATGTGAGACCTCTGTTAGACAATATTACAACATCTTATTCACTCAAAAATGTGTTCAATTTGGACAGCTACCACACTTCCTTTGTCGTATCTCCATCCTTGACAGAAGAAGAGCGTATTCAAACATTCTTCTAACAGTGTTAGAGAGACATTGCTAAGCCTGATCAAACTGAACTGATTAACTCTTACAGTACAATGGCAAAAGATGGATAGGCAGAGATTTTGTCTAAAATTTAACCTTACACAAACTATGGAATTAATTCATGAGACAATAAAGCCTTTTGCCTCTTAAGTGCCTGTAAACCAAGATTGTAATGTTGTCTTCACTGCACAACTAAAGACAATAGAAAGGACTTTCAGCAAGGAATGATATCAAAAGTGGTTTTTACTTTGAAAAGGATTGATTTTTTTTTTTGAGAAAAAAGATGTTCCACTTCCTATCCTGGAAGCTTCATCAGTTTCTGCATTTGAAAGATAAGGATCTCTCTTTTAAAGACAGCAAAATTCACATTTTGGGTAGAGATGACCATTGGTTTAAAAGAAGGGTAAAAGAGGCCATTTATGTTAACACTGAGCAGCTCTCTCTCAATAGAGGAGGAGGGATAAGACCCCACCTCTCCTCAAATTACAATGCAGTCATTTTTGCTATTCCAAGAAGATTTCACACTTCTGATTCAGGTGACCCTGAGGTTAGAGATAAAACCTCAAGTAACCACAATGGCTCTCAAAGAATGTTAAGACCACTTGACTGCAAAGAAAACACAATCTTTCCATTCCCCCCTCCCCCCAACAACTAATCTCAACTGTCAATAACTAACCCGGTCACCTCCCACACCATCCAATACAACTGATGAAGCTTCCAAGATAGGAAATGAAAAGTTTTCGTTTTCCTCAAAAAAACAGTCCAGTTCCCTTTTCAAAATTTAAAAAACAAAACAAAACACTTTTGATACACCTGTGGCCTTATTTCTATGAAGACTGAGAATCTTCATAGAAATAAGGAATTATGTTTTTGACATGGATCAAGAGTCTTAAGGAACATGCCTAAATGGCCATATCATTTAACCTTCAAATAAGATGGCTATCCCACTCCTATTATTGTTTTTGAAAGCAAGATGACTTGTCACCAATAAACTAATACTTCAACCTTCAACCTGATCCTGTCACCAATACTTATCATTTAATCTATCCTAATATTTTATTTTCTCAAGCTTGAGTTCTCACTGGCACCCTATGACCTGTGTATTCCTACTTTCTCCTTTTTCAAACAGATCCTCAAAGACTTCCAAACATACAGTCTACCACTGAACCATACTGTATCTACTCAACTACCTCAACCTATCCCCATCATGAAAACCTTCACCTTAGTTGACACAATATCATAATTAATCTTCCAGATGACCAAGCAAAGGTCAAAAGCTGTCCTTCTCCTGGAACATTGTTGACTGGAAGTCCAGAATAGATTATCATATTTTATAATTAATTAGTAAATATGATTTCATTTTGTTACAGGAGATATAGCCTACAGAGCCTCCATTACTCCAAGACTAATCAGTGCACGTTCCTGAAGCTGTTTTTGTTGATATAAGGGTACAAGATTGAGTAGGCATTTGTATGTTTATATCAAATAATTTGCTGACTCCAATTTCTAAGATGAGGGCAGGTGGGAAAAAGACATTATCCTCTAAGCTAGTTCATGAGAACATGATTTCCTAATAAACATTTATTGTCCTCCTTGCAAGAAGCTTTCCTCAACAAATGCCACTTTAGATAAACTTCAGAATTACATGACAGAGCTAATTTAGCTATCCAAAATCTGGGTTATATTACCAAATGCCTTTGATGCCAGATGCAGCCTTACTGACAAAGCTCTTTTATTGAGTTCAACAGCCATGAATCATGTTTCTTAACCAAAAGGCCCACCCAGAGCTAAGTCGGTGCCACTCCAGAAATCAGAGCCTGAATTTAACATGAAGACTAATGATTAGATGGTCTGACAAAATGTCAAAAATGACACAACTACTGCCTCAGATCAGGTCCTTGAGCTGCAAAAGATCCTGACTGAGAATTCAAACTCTACACAGGTTATTGCTATGTATAACACAGTGATACATACTGTAATTTGATAGATTACTATTCACCCATCAGCATAGGTAAATCTCCACGCTCTGGGCAGAAAATCTGGTTCAGTGTTATAAATCTAATAATTGACCTGTCACTAGGAATGGATTTCTAGATCTTAAGGGAAGCTATGAAAACCTAATCAAAAGGAAGGAACATATACACACACAAAATAACCAAGAGTTACCTTTCCAAACCACAGGAGACAAAAATGCTACTGGAAGATAATTGCAGGTACCTCAACTAATAGGTCATGCTGGCCAGAAGCTATGATTCCATTAAAGAGTTGGATAAAGTTTTATAGTCAATTATAGAGATTCCCCTTCCATCAGCTTTTCATTTCAACCTTGCTAGATAACATTCATCTTTGACCACCAGTCTCCCAGATGGACACCAACAAATTGATTAATCAACTAAAAAATTATAAGGCCCCTGGCAGTGATTTTATACCCGCTGAATTATTAAAAAAATGTTGCTGACAGATGACCTCTTCTCTGGCCTCCTTATTTATCTATATTAATGATACTTTTCATATGCCGGAAGTCTGAAGCCATTCTATTACTGTTTCACTGTTTTTGTTTTTTTTGTTTTTTAAAAAAACTACCAGTTATAACAAGGATCTTTCTGATAACCATCCCATTAGTCTTACTGTTCTAATAAATTTCTTACCTGCTTCCTGTTTTAAAATTTCCTAACTGATGAAGAGGCAGATTTTAAGGATGGCGGCTCAACCATGAATCAATGTGTCATCCTGAAGTTTTTTTTCCAGAGGAAAAAACTTCACACACACACACACACACACAGAGAGAGAGAGAGAGAGAGAGAGAGAGAGAGAGAGAGAGAGAGAGAGATTGTTCCTTATATGCTGTTTTTATTGACCTAAACATCATATCCACAGAAGAGCTCTGATGGAAGCTGTTTCAGTCATCCATAGAATAGAGCCTACTGTGTTTAATCAGGATAGTGCATGCTAACATTGTCCATAAGTTAGATCCAGTAGTTTTGGCCTTCCTTCTGCAAATATTCTCATTCAGAAAAAAATGAAAAAGGGCTGCATCTTGGCCTCTCTTTTCTGTATATATGATAACTCAATTCATTGATAACCATTCTAACCAAAGCAGGATTTCAACCCCATTGATTGAATTAATTAATTAATTAATTAATTAATTTTTATGTTGCTGATCTGCGCTATAAGGTGATGCTGGGCAGCTAATGTGAATGATACAGCCACTATTTCTCTCTCTCTTGGTCGTAGACTCTCTTGGTTGCAAACTTTAATAGATTATTATAGATATTGGATTACTATGTGTGTGCCCATGACTATACTATTGCTTTACAAGTACACATTATTAATGGGGAAGTAGTTGTATATAGTATAAAGTCACTAGTCTGGCAGCAGTGCATGCTGCTTTGGCATCAGCCATTATGTTCTTGATAACATAAGGTAAACATAAAGTTCATATTTGTCATAGGGTCAGCATCTATGATGGCTAAGAAGAAGATATAAGGGAGATTTCCTATCATGGTTTCTTTAGGTTGTCTGTGGGCAATGAAGCGGGCAATGTTGATGGCATGATATCTAAACACAGTGTTCATCAAACTTTATATTCCAATTGGGATAGTTCCTATCAGAGGTGGATTAGTATCAGTTCACACCGAATTGGGTGAACCAATAGTGGCGGGAGGCTCTGCCCACCAGCCCAGACATCTCTGCGCATGCACAGAAGCATCGCACAAGCGTGCATGTGTGCACCCACAAGTGAACCGGTAGTGACGGGATTTGAATCCCACTACTGGTTCCTATACTTGAGATGATGGAACATCTCAGGTTGCCTGGTTTCTGTCCTTAGGAAGTAGGTGGAAGAAGGCATATTGATGGCTATAGGTTTCCTTGTAAGAGACCTTTTGTATGTCCTTAGGAACATTTTCATCAGGATGTGTAACTCTCTCTATGATATGTTGTTATGGAATCTGAAAAAAATTGATGTGATGTGATATTGGAAAGTTGCTTACACCATATTTTATATCAGAAGAGTATAAAAGGCAGAGTTATTTTGAGTTTCTTTCTTATACATTCCTCTTTTTGGACTGAAAAAAAATCTTCATTTATTCCTAAAGTCAGGTTTACATTCTTTCAGAGTCTGGTCCCAGTGTTTCTTGGGAATCATTCTAAGTCAAAAACCACTTTAAGCCACTTTACTGTTTAAAAAAAATATATTACTGACAAGTTTTACTGTCTTGGACTCTCTATTGGAGTTCTTTTGCCAATTAGACTTTGAAAATGCTTGAAATATTCTGACACAACATATTTGGGACATTGATCTTAAAATTAATTTTGAAGCTGAACTTTGTGTTTTTATGTACACATAAAAACTCACATATGTGTTTTATATTAAAACACATAAGCATACACACACACACAACGTGCCTACAACGTGCATACACTTACATATCAAAAATCACAAATCACTTTTCTTTTTCAAATTTATTTATTAGTATTTCATTTCTTAATTGTCCCATTTCCTTTGCAAATAATAAATAAAATAAATAGTAAATATACTTAGGATTGTCCAAAGAATATCAGGACTTTGCCAAAAATTATTGCCTAATATCATTATTGATTAATGGTTAAAAGTTATTTTTGATGAATTTAGCAGACACAATGAAGATGGTTTTTTACAAGGCGTTATTCATGAGGATTAGTGATAGTTTCTACCTAAAAGAAAGTTAAGGGACAATATTAGAAATACATTGGATATTTTTGAAATATCTAGAAAAAATTAATGAAAAGCATGATGCAGCATTGATTTTTCTTGATGAAGAAAAGGCTTTTCAAAATTTGAAATAGATGGAAAAACCAAAGGGTTGGATGGTGTTCACTGACTTTAAAATTAATAAACAAAAGACAAGGAAGTTAACAAGGAATGTAAAAATGAATGGAATTGATGGAAAAAATGATAGACATGCACACATATATACACAACACACAAACACATAAACATACACATACAGGTTGATTTGTTTCATCTATATATGACTTCTGGTCTTTTGACCATAATAAATTTTAAAATTGAAGTGAAGTATTTATTATTTATTTATTGTTTGATTTATATGCCGCCCTTCTCCAGAGACTCAGGGCGGCTTATAATGCGTTAAGCAATAGCCTTCATACTTTTGTATATACCTGCTTAGTAAGGCTTTTGCCCTCCCCCCCCCAAATGTTGTTCATACACACACACACACACACACACACACACACACACACACACAAAGTCAGTTTATTGCCCCCACATTCTGGGTCCTCATTTTACCTACCTCGGAAGGATGGAAGGCTGAGTCAACCTTGAGCCTGGTGAGATTTGAACTTGCAGTAATTGCAGGCAGTTGGTGCTACTTAACAGCACTTTAGTCTGCTGTGCCACCAAGGCTCTTTTAGTTCAGCTTTCCTCTTCTTCTTTGTATAGATTTTTAATCCTTCTATAACATTTACTTGGTTTATCTTTTCCTTTTCTTTTTTCTAGTTTCCACAGTAAATGGCATTACCATTGTTCCATGCATTTATACATTTCTTAACACTATATATCTTTTAAAAATATGCTAAATACGATTAACTGAGACAGTACTGAGTCAAAGAAGAAAGTCAACAACTTTTGGTTAAGGTCTTCAAAATATGATTCACGTGTTACATTTTCATGTCCCTAATATGAAACAATAAGTTGCATAATATGTGTGTTTTTAATATATTTTAATTAAGGGAGTTTTTGTATTTTTAAAAAAATAATTAAAAAATGTTCATCAAAATATGAAATACAGAAGATCTAATATGGTATACATGAATCAGTTTGTTGTTTAATTAAAAGCTAATTTGAAGATAAGTTATTATATCACATTCACTTAATAAAAGTTTCTAAGGCAAGAACAGATAGTAAAATAGTTTCTCTTCCAGGTTATTGTTTTAAAAAGTGATAGTGAGGAATATATGTGATATGTGTGAAACTATATATATTTATGTAATAAATACATTATCATTTTGAGGCTATGAATTACAGTTTTTATGAAGCAAGAATTTTTGTCTACTGGATTATTTGTTATTAAAGTCCATTTCTAAGTATTTCCTGCAAGAATTGTATATCAAAACCCCCTGAGGTTCACTTTTTAAAAAATATAAACTGGTTTTCCCTACTTTTCAGTATCTTGCCAAACAACTTGTGTATTATTTTGGAGCTGTAGGGCTTGTTCTAGAACTTTTTAAATTCTAAGCAGGGAAATTGTTCTCCTATTTGCCGTTGTGCATTCACCACTTTTCTTCTCTAAATAACAGTTTTATAAAGGCTGTCGTCCTTTATCAAAATCAAACTAAGGCAAGATGATAACAGCCATGTAGCTCAATCCTCTTCTGTTTCTTTTCATTCACCACTGACCTTTTTAAGCTAAGATCTGAAAAAAAAGACCTCTGTTCTTTTATAATCTCTCAGATAACTCTGTTCTTAAATTCTTTATCTGTTTATGAAATCAAGGATGACCATATAATAACATCCATAGAGTATAGTTATTAAATCCAATAATTTTGTTAGTTATTTGGGGGAAAAATGAAATTTTGACTTCAGGTTTTGACAATTAAGTGGGTTATTTTTATAGAAGTGTCTAGTAGTTGTTATTTGGCATAACTGAAAAGTTGATACTATAACTTTATTATGTATATTACTGCCAATAAATTGGAAGTTACTGTTTTTTTGTTTCCTTTTTTTCTTTTCCTTCCTTTTGTCACTTAAATCCTCTTTTCCCTTTCCTGTTTTTCTATTGTCTTTATTTCTATTTGTATTTTATATTAATTAAAAAAACATTAATAAAATATATACGTAGGCTAAAACCATTAAGTAATTAACTAAAAAGACACAATATAGACAGAGGAGAGAAATGTCAGATGTTTGTCTACATATAATTTATCTTAAATGTGAAAATAGCATTTCCTTTATCTATTATCAAGGGCCAGTGGTAAGGAAATGTTTGTTCCCCAGGATAGACAGTAACAAGTAGCTTTTTGAAAAATAACCAATGTACTTTATTTCAATGCTTTTTCCAAAGGTCTATCAGCAAACACACTCTCACTCTGTTCTTAAAATCTATTTTATTGATTTGAAAATAACAATGCCATAACTTGCCAAGGAACAAAGATAAAATCAAAACACATCAATATTCTCTATGTGTTCCCTTGAACTTGTTATAGTATTGAATTTATTGTGTACTTTTTATATAACCATAGAAAAAGATATCCAACAGATTTTGATGAAAGAAAAATGGAAAATGGGATACATGTGTTTGTGTGTGTGTGTGTGTGTGTGTGTGTGTGTGTGTGTATAAGACTTAGTCTCCCAATGGGCAGCAGAGGGTTTGCTGGCTGCCAGGAAAAAAAAAAAAAAAAGCCTAGAAACTAGTGGATTGTGATTTCACTGAACTAGGGCTGCATAAAAATCTTGGTTTACGTAGGAAGAACCTGGCTAAAGAGAAATACACATAAAGCCTATGAAAAGGAAAGAAAACTTATATAATTTATATATGCACATAAGATTTGAAGCAGTTCTGTCGACTGTAGGAAATCAAGAGTCCAGGCAGTTCAAATGAACATATAGGTTTATTGTATGCTAAAGCGCTCTACAAAAATCTGAACTACTAACAGTTTTGCAAATTGGTAATAGATAAGAGTCAACAGAATTCAATTGCTCTGGACTTATATCTCTTGTGAGTGCAAAAAGACTCAAGGCTGATAATGTGTTTGCTCCTTCCTCAGATTCTGCCTGGTCATCTCCTACAGACAAAATCTGTCTTACATAATGTATATCTAATAGAGTTCTTTATTTTTGCAAAATTTATAGAGAGAGATACACTTTTCCACTGATATTCATCTTAGGTTTTTTTTTTCCTATGGCTATCATACTTATTTTTCAAAAAGCTAGTTGTTACTACCTATACTGGGGATTTGGAAAACAAAAATATCTTTTGGCCTTTGCACAACAGATAACTTTGTAAGTGCCATTTATTTTTTTATTTTATTTTTTTAATGTGGAGAAGTTTGATAGTTATGGAGTGGTTGCAAACATTTCTGTATCCAAAACTTTCCTAAGGATACTTGTTTTTTAAGAAACAAGGATGAAACAGGGAAAGACTTTCAGATTAGCAGATGAGAGGAACGTTTGATAGTGCATGAAGACAGAATTCTTGCAATAAGATCCATCTGATATATCAAAACAAATTTGGACAATGAGCTGAAAACGCAAAATTCTTCACATAGGAAATATAAACATATAAACATATGATAGCACATTCCTGTCTTGGCAACAGTAGCTCTAAAAAGATACTGAGGTTATAATTAATCACAAATTGAATATGAACGTAACATGGCTGCAAAACAGAAAATGTAGATTGCATCAATAGAGCATAGTTGTTGTGACTCGCCAGCTGCCAGTGGAACTTGCAGAAGACTCAGATGATGAGGATGTTGGGCAGGAATTTGGGCCAGTTCTGGAGTCTGCGGAAGGCTCTGATGGATGCTCTGCATCAGAAGCAGAGATAGAGCCAGGGCCGTCTGACATTTCTCAGCCACCGGAGAGGCAGCTGCCTTTGGAGGCTGAGATAAGTGGGGAGGAAGAACAGCTGGGGCCTGTTCCAGATTCACGTATGCACAGAACTGTTAGGAGAGGAGAACAACTGAAGACAAAAAGTTGACTTGGGAAGCCAGGCACATGTGGATGCTGAATGGCTCCTCCTTGGCGGGGGAATAAATAGAAGGAAAGGGGAGTGGTTGTTGTAGGAGACAACTGTTCAGATTTTGGAAGATTTGGCTCATCGTGTTTTATGCCTCAGAGACTGCTTGCCAGAATTTAATTTACAGGTTTGCAGCCGGAAGCTCCCGGCCTGGCAATTATCTCAAGGAACTGATAAGGTCCGTTATGGCAGTCAACTCTTTGAATGATTATTGCGTGGACTTTTTGGTGGGTAAATGCCATTAATTCACAGGATATAAAATAAAGAGGGGTTTTTCAGGACAAGGAGTCTGTTTCTTGTTTCTGCTAAGACTGGGCCAGAACAACAGTTTCCAAATTAAAGGGAAATAATGTTTATTCTATTCTGCATATGCTTGACTTCACCTCAGGTATTGAGTTCAATTTTGAAAATGGCAAACATATCAAGGCCAAGAAAACTGGGTATATTCACATTTTTTGAATTAACATTCCAAACAAAACATGGCTTGTTTTTTGTTGTCTCAGGATGGATGACAGCAGAAGGCCATCGCAGTTGAAAAAGAAGCTGCACACAGCCCTCACCAACGTCTGTTTTCTCTGGCAGAGGCACCACTGTCTGGTTCTTTGGTGTTTCTAGGATGGCCCCATCGGCCAGATCTAAGCATCCCAAGGGCTGGATCCGGCCCTGGACCTTGAGTTTGACACCCCTGCTAAATGTATATCAGGGGTCCTCAAGCCCCAGTAGGACTGGCACGTGTCCGTGGCATGCCAGCAACTGGTCTGCCCAAACACGTGAAGCCCAATCCATGGGATGCAGGCAGCATGTGAAACCAAGCCCCCTCTGGTCCACGGAAAAACCAATCTCCCTGGAACTGGTCCCTGGTGCCCAAAAGGTTGGGGGCCGCTGCTGTATATTAAAGTTATACATGATTACTGACTATCTTGTTTCAGGTGGGAGAGTTGCCACCATACTTGTAACCATTTGAATACAGAACTTGGGTTTCCTTCAAGAAATTTTTAAGCCTGAACCTTATATTGTTCTTTCAGTTAACACCAGTTGGAACCACAATCTTCACCGGATTCTCTGGAAACAGAGGCGCCACCGATATAGATGATGGACCCAATGGCCAGATAGAGTATGTCATCCAATACAATCCCAGCGATCCAGTATGTGAAATTTTATTTTCTGTAAATATTGTTGGAAGAAATTTTAAAAACAAAAGTAAAATAGAATACATTAGATATAATCTAATTTATTCTTTTATTAATTTAAAGATATATTGAAAGGTTGAGAGTACCATTTTTTGTAATGTGTTTTCAGCTCAGGTTTTGTCTGACTGCTATGGATGGAGCAAAGTAATAGTCTTAAAAGAGTTGGCATATATTGATGGCCGTTCTTTGACTCAGTTCTGGCTCTTGATAACTACAGGAACTCATCCCTTTAGTTTTCTTAGCAACATTTTACAGAAGTGGCTTGTAAGTATCTTCTTCCTAGGACTGAGAAAGAATGACAGGCCCAAAGCCATCCAGCTGATCTCCTTGCTCAAGTTGGAATTATTACTCCTGGTTTCCAGTTTTCCAGTCCAGTTCTTTTAACCATTTTACCAAACTGGCTCTTGAAGGAGATAATGAATCAAAAATGGCATAGTACTTTCATTTTTGAACACAGAAAATCATAAAATTTGAAGCTAGATGTTTTAATTATATATCATGATGAATGAATTAAATTCAGTCACTCTTTTGGAGACTGGCAATAATCCATCAGTTAAAATAATAAGGATGTGATCATATCATGAAGGAATAACTAACTGTTTCGCTGTGTCAAACTGAGTAGAAGGTATAGTGAGAAAGAATACAGGCAAGTAAAGTCAGAGACCTTCTAATAAAAGAATAGAGTTAAATTTCTTTCTTTCATGAAGGCAGCATATTGAATCTAGGAAATACTGTATAAAAAGTCTTATTTGCACTTGGCAAAGAATATTGGCAAAATAATAAGCTGTTAATTGTTAAGCTGTTAACAATTTTCTCAATAAGTTTGAGCTATATAGTTTTGGGATGAAACCATGACTCTTTCTGCCCGTAATCTGTGGCCTATAATCTGTACTTTCAATTCTAATGGATTCTTTCAAAGTCAAATGAACTTAAATGGTGAGTATAACACCATAGGAATTTGAGTTATTATTCCAGTTATCCATGAAGATGTAAATCTATCCCATCGGATCCTTGAGGCCAGAGGGTTCTCAAAATAGGTTAATATTTTTCTACCTGTCTAGTTAGATCCAGTAGGAGATGTGTATTTGGGCCCCAGCCAAAAGAGACTTTTACCTGTTGGGATTCAGAAGGACAACCTTCTCTGCCATAGCCATCTTCAAATTTGACACAAATAAAATAAAATAAAATAAAATAAATAATAAACCTGGGACTGGCAGATAATGATGAGACCATTTTATGGTTAGCTTGAATATTTATGAGTGCCCTTGGCTGCTATTTTAATGCTATTCCTGTTTATAATTTTGGTTGCTTTTTTTTTTTTTTTTTGTATTCTGTTAGCTGCTCACTACATAACATACATGATGGGGGTGTCAAACTCAAGGCTCGGGGGCCGGATCCAGTCTGCGGAGTGATTAGATCTTGCCTGTGGGGCCACCCTAGAAACAGCAAAAGTCTGTGCCATAGTGCCTCTGCCAGCGAAAACGGAGTACTCCCAAGCTCCATTTTCACTGGCAGAGGGTTTCAGGAGGCTGTCGCAGCCAAAAACAGAGGTCTGGGGGCCATTTGTGCTGATGGAGCACTCGGGCCATCACAGGTGTCCCTGACATGAGTGATGTCGAGCTGGCTACACCCCCCCCCCGGCCCCACCAAGATCAAACACAACTCTGATATGGCCCTCAATGAAATTGAGTTTGATTCCCCTGATATATGAGATGAGTGGCAATAAACAAACAAACGATTCTACTGTAGTCAAAGTAGAATGAGGTTTTAATGAAGAGTTAGATGCATATCTGGGTAGACCGGTCGGGTCCACTACAAAGTATAAATGACTTTGAAGGAGAGCACATTATGATGCCTTCTCTCCTTACTTAATGACCATAATTTGTTCCAGCAAAATGGTCACTAAGTGAAATGGTTGTTAGCAAACCCTGTCACACACACAGAGAGAGAATTGATTTTCTGTTTATTACCTTCAAATTTGCAAACGGTTGCTAACTGAGGTCATTAAACAAAGAGTGGATGCATTTGGTAACCTGTGAGCTCCAGAAAGCTCATAGCCTTTGTTCTATACATCTTGATGGCTTCCAGAAAAGGCCTGTCACCACAATTATTGGCAAATGAAAGAAAGTTCCATGGGAGAAGGACTGATGTTTCCTCAATTTTCAGAAAGATTAAAATTTCAATGAAGAAAAGGCCATTATTTTGTTTATGTTGCATCAGATTGGAAGAATCTACAGCTAAATTAGTAAAAGGTATACACCCATCAAGATCACTGACATCAGGCCAAAAATATCTGTATGTTCAATAGCCTAAGTGTACAAGGGCTTACTGTTCCTGACCTAATATATGTATGTTTCCACTCACAGTTATGTCACTGCATAACTAAAGATCCTTGTAGTTTTTCAAGTTACGTTGTGCAGGAATGGAACGGCCAATTCATATATTAAATTAATTTAAATTAATTTAATTTAAATATTAAATATATTTAATGGAAGACTGATGCAATTTTCATGTCTCACTTTTAACACATCAGCAGTACAGTATACAATAACCATAATGATATTAGAGTTAGGCTGTGTGAGCAGACTTTATTTCTCCAACAGTTAGCTATTATTATCAATTTGCATTAAGTCACTGTAGCCCTCTTTCTTCAATTGAATTATATTTGTATTTAAAACGGAGTGTTTTTGTTACTCTTTTGTTGTTGAAAGGTAACGCTTGATTGTATTTTGTCTTGTGATCTTTGAGAATGAAGTTTAATTTCACAGGAACGCAATTAAGCATTATCATTGTCCCTCCTTTTAAAAATTTGCTAAGTACAGTTTTAACACCAAACATGTTTTAGATGTAATCGAAGTTCTAGTTTTTCTTTTTCAAAGAAATTCACCAGTTCATGTGGGTGAAAACTAGCTAATTAAAAGTTAAAAGTAGAATATGTGCAATAATCTACATTTTTCTGTAGCTAGAAGCATTGTCATTAATTACCACTGGTCACTGGTCTTAAACTGTTAACTCATCATTTCCTACAATTCTTTATCCATCCTTTCCCTCCTCCTTTTTTTTTTCTTTTGCAGACATCAAATAGGACTTTTGACATCCCTCTGACATTGTCGGGAGCAATAGTTTTGCGTGAGAGATTAAATTATGAAGAAAAGTCACGTTATTTTGTCATTGTCCAAGCAAATGTGAGCATGATGTTTTTGGGGTGTTTATTATGTATATGATTGCTTTGGAAGAAAACTTGAAAATATTTAGATGTTTTTATCTTTCCCTATTCAAGCAAGCATACAGTACTTCTCAAATTTCCCACTGAATTTTTCCATGGGTTGAAGATTAGCTTAGACATCCAAACAAATAGTTGCACATAAAATGCCTCACAGAGCTTTCTCCAAATTAGGGAGACATTAATAGGTAATAAATATGCTGCTGATGTTCAGTTGTGTATCTCTGCCCCTAGATGACTAGATGATACTCTCTATGTTCTGTCCCAGTACCTGGGGACTGTGGAGATCTGGATGGGGAAGAATAGGATTCAACAAAATCCCAGCCAGACTGAGTGGCTATGGGTTTGAGGCCCTCTAGATGAAGTTCTTTCCATCTTTGGTTTGGGGGAAGGTGGCACTGCCCCACTCAGGATCAGTGCATCTTATGGGGGTTCTTCTGGACTTGAAGAATAGGTGGCAACTGAGGCCCGGAAGGCCTCTACATAACTTTGTTTTATATTCCAGTTGTGGCATTCCTGCATCAAGGTTAGCTTGTGGTTACTTATGCCAATCATATTTGTGCAGCAAGACACTTTACCTAGGGCTGCATGTGGAAATCAAATCATGGAAACTATAATAGGTAGCTAAGGGTATAGTACACAGCATCATTGTTTGCAGACTGAATTAATTCCCAATAGACTTCCAAATCCAGTTCAAGGTGTTGATTGTCACCTATTAAGCCCTGCATAGAATAGGAGAAACTTACTTTCAGGACCCCTTTTCTCCTATTTCATCTGTGTTGTCCCTCATGCTTTAGTAGGATGGACATATTTTAGTCCTTCCTTGAAGCAATATCATCTGGAAGCACTTAGAAAGTGTGCCTTTCCCATTACAGCAACCAATCCTTGAAATGACCACTTTAATATATGGTTGGCTGTCACCCTATTGACCTATAGAAAGACCATAAAAACTTGTATCTCTCCTTGGGCATGATGATTGATGCTCCCACCAGGATGTGTAAAGTTAATTTGAGTTGACGATTGTCTATTAATTGCTGTTGTGTTTTTAACCACAATTGGTTTGTTGTTTGTTTACTTTGTTGTTTGCTTATTGCATGCTATTCAAAATTTGAGTTGGGGTGGGCATAAATGTTTTTAAATGCATATTTCAAATCTGTAAGTGATGAGATGGCACTTGCATGCTTGAAAAATCAGCCAAATGCTTTTGTTGTAATGCTGTCTTTCATATATTATTTTACTGGCACAGCAAAGTTTTGATTCCATAAAAGGGTATACATATCCTGCATGCATACCTATCCTTTTTCAGTAAACAACATTATAGAAAGCACAAAAAGAGAGTAATAAACAGTAAGCCAAATAAAGGAGGCACATGAAATGAGAAAGAAAAGCTAATGTCTAGTTAAAACTATTTTATATCAATACTATCCCTATTCTTCTCCATATTTTTCTACCATTGCAAACCATCTTTGCTTGGACCAAGTCAATACACAGGTTTTTTTAAAAAAAATACCTTCTCACTTTATTGTTTGTGAGGATTTCATCAATTTCATGCAATTGTTTTTACTTTCTCACACACCTATAAATAATCCAAGTGACATCTATTCATAGTTTTGACAATATTTTTTCATCCGCTCATCCCTAATAAAAACCTCCTTCACATTACTGCATGCATTCCTGAACTGCACAGAAAGTAAGAATCATCTATTACATCTTCCCCTTTTTCTTGGTTTCATTGACATATAAGAGACCTATTTTATTTATTTATTTAATAAATAATAAATTGTGCACTATACCATTTATTCCATTTACATTCCAATTTGTAATCTTCTATAGGACATGGCACCATAGATATTGAATTCTGCCCATCATGGCTTTAGTCAGCTGAGCCTTTTACATAATAAATTTTAGTAGATAGAGATGGCACAGAATAGGAGATTAATGAAATATATGCAAGCTAAGAACTTTAATCTAGTTTTTAATCATACTTACCTGCACCCCACTAGAAGGTATTGGCAGTATATCGAGACATACTTAGGATACCAGGAAAATACATATACATACATACATACATACATACATACACACACACACACATTATTCTAATATGGGTTGTCTTTCTGACATAAATGGTAATAATAATGTTGTGTGGTGCTAATTTAATATCATTATTAACCTTTGAGGTAGAACCTTTGGGAAACATTTTATCTAATTAGGTCGGCTTGCATATATTTTTTATTAAAAAAAATTATACACATTATATAATAAAATAAATTACTTTATTATAGATCTAGAGCAGCAACATAAATACGTGAAGTGCAGGTTTAGAATAAGTAACTGTAGTTGATAGGTAAATCCACAATAATCATTCTACAGTATAAGAAAACTGTGAAATCGATTAATAATTGTATTATGTCAAGTCTTAAACCCTTCTTAGTCCCAGAAAATAACATTTTCTCTCGAAATCAAATGTTTAGTGCTGAAAATTCAAGCAGAGCTAGTATGTATTCCCTTCATCTCACCTACCCTTGTAGGTAATCACAGATTACCTACAAGGTACTTAAACTGAAGAGAAAAAAAAAGATCCATCTTTGCAGAATTTCTACTCTCACATTTGTTAATTAGATATGAATTACCAAAAGATAGATTTTGGCTGAATATTATAGGGAAATAAGGAGCAATTCAACAGCGGAACTCATCATGAGTAACAACTGGACAGCATCTATGAAGCCTACCTCAGTTAGAATACCTGCATTGACAGCGGTTAGAATTGAAGTGGGGAATGATGATCCCTTTATGACTTGTGGACTTCAACTCCCAGAATTCCTGAGCCAGCCATGCCTTTTGTAAATTGCCTTTTTTGACACATTGAGGCTCAGATTCTCTGCTGCCGAACTTCTGCTGCAGAAGTTCCCATGAAAATGATCACAAAAGTTCCTTCTGAGATTATAATTATAATTCACTTAACTCAAACTCAGCCCTTCCTTCCTCTTCTCCCCTTTGACACAGGAAGAGAAGGGAATGAGATGGGAAAAGAGAGGATGAGGTGTGATCAGAATATTACTGACTGGAATCACAATTGGCTCCTGCCAAACCTGAATATGTACTGCTATTTCTAGTTCTGTCCATAGTTTCAGATTAATTTGCAATGGTGCTCTCATTTCCTGCTCCTCTGCTGTTAACCTATATAAGCTTGTGTGTCCCTGCTGCTTAATTGTCTTCCATGTAGCTTCTTATTGCTTGTCAAATTCTTGTGCCCCTGGGGAATTTCATTTATCATATGCCCAATCTTTCCAGGGTGAGCAGTATGCTTCCGTCTGGGTTTAGCGGAATTGGAAATTTTAAACTCTAAAGAAGAACATTTGTAGCTCAGGGCTGAAATGAGGGGTCCTCGGTGCTCTCTGAGTTTGCTTGGTTTCTTGCAAATGTTTCATTAGCCTAACTTTTTAACATCATCAATGTTGACGATATTACCTAGTTAGGGTAATGAAATGAAAGTTTAAAAAGAGCACCTCTTTTTAAACTTTCTCCAGTTTAATATTTTCTTGTTTTTAATTTTCAGCTGATTCAAGAGAAGCTTGACAGAATGTAGGAATGGTACATGTGGATTTCTTCCATTAATCTGATCACCCTCTTCAGTTGATCAGTTACCAAGGATGAAGCTGTTAACTGTCATTCCAAAATACTCTATAACTGTTACTTTATAACAATAAGTGTAATAATATTTCACTACAGTTCTTTATTGTAAGACTAAAAACGGAAACAGCACTCAAATTTCAAATTAAGAATCTGTGCAGTCTGACAATCTTTCTACCATCTTGAGTAAGCTTGGCAAACCATATGTGCTGGGCTGAGTTCGTTTTTCCTGCAGAGCACTTAATCATTTCTGCTTGAAAAGCAACAGAATTGACTAATTCTTCTTCCAGAAAGCAAGAATAGATGGAGCGTGTTTATCAGGGCTGACTGATAAATGATTCAATAATTAAAACTATAGAAAGTTTTGTAGAAAGAAAGGGGATTAAACTCCCTTGTAGTTCTGTGAAGAAAACAATACTTATTGCCTCCAAATTTACAAAAAGAAACTTTAATCACAAAGTATTTTTTATTTGTTCCTGTCCTTATATATTTTCGGGGGTGGGGGGTGGGGGGGGGGTTGAAACCTTTTCATTTTGCAAGTTGTTGTTTTTTTGCACATGTTAGATTTCTTTGCTATTGGATAATTAGCTTTATTTTTCAGAGTTATTAGAGAATCACTAAAAGTTAGATTCTGCATTCAGCATTCTCTGAGACACATTTATATATTTGTGTTTGATGTCAGCTAAGTCTCACAGAACTATTCAAGGAATTTAATAACTTGAAATACCAGGAAAGGAGAAAGAGGCTTAATGGGAAAATGTAGAGAAGACATGAATATCTTGGAATAAATATATAATGAGAGAGGTAGAAACAACAGGCATATTGTATGCCTAAATTAATGGGGAAAGGGTATCTATGATTTAGTAAAGAAGAAAATTAATGATAGGAAGAAATAAAAATAAATCCAACTTGACACCTGATTTAAAAAAAGAAAGTAAACCTCCTATCAAGGTCCTACTGCTATCTGGAGTCTGGCAGTTCATTATTTCTATCCACATAATTTTTCAAGAACATCAGAGGATTCAGTTTGAAATTGCATGTTATGAAATGATAAATAATTTTTACGGGTAGTCCTTAACCGATGACCACAACTGAGTCCCAAATTTCTATTTGTCAAATCAATTTTTAAGTGAATTTTCCCTCGTTTTATGACCTTTCTTGCCACCGTTGTTAAATGAATCATTGCAGTTGTTAATGGATCATGCAGTCATTAAGTGAATCTGACTTCCCTCATTGAATTTGCTTTTTGAAGCCAGCTGGGACGGCTACAAATAGTGATCAAATGACTCTAAGACAGTGCAACTGTCATAATTACATGCCAGTTGCCAAGCCCTTTAATTTTGATCATGTGACCATGAGCCACAGTGGAACAGTGGTTAGAGTGCAGTACTGCAGGCTACTTCTGCTGACTGCCGGCTGCCTGCAATTTAGGAGTTCAAATATCACCAGGCTCAGGGTTGACTCATCCTTCCATCCTTCGGAGATCGGTAAAATGAGGACACAAATTGTTGAGGGCAATAGGCTGACTCTTTAAACTGCTTAGAGAGAGCTGCAAAGTGGTATATAAGTGTAAGTTCTATTGCTGTAAGTCACTTTTTTCAGCGCCACTGTAACTTTGAATGCTCAATAAACAAATGGTTGTAAGTCAAGGACTACCTGTATCGAAAGACATCATTCTTCTCTCTGGAGGAATTGCAAGAATGGTCTTTAAACATTCTGCTTTCTACACAGGATCGAGCTCAAAATCTTGTGGAACGAAGAACAAGCACGACGACTCTCACTGTTGATGTCATTGATGGGGATGACCTTGGACCAATGTTCCTTCCATGTATATTAGTTTTTAACACTCGGGACTGCCGGCCACTCACTTATCAAGCTAGTTTGCCAGAACTCACTGACCCTGTAAGTACAAGCCTGTTAATTGAATTCATTCATTCTGCATCTGTATTTAGTCACCACTAATTGTGCAGCACAAGCTTTCAATCAGCAGACTCAACAGAGGCCAGCCGTATATCCTACTATGTCAGAGACAGTCTCATTTTTGCAGCTACATGCAAATTGCAAAACCTGATTTATCAGACCCTTGAGTGGATTCTTGTCAGGCTTCACACCCAGACTGGCAGTAAATCATATACCTTGTGACGCTTAACTCTTAATTCAGCTCTTAGCTAGACTTGACAGACATCTCACCAGTATGACTTGGCTAAATTTATATCTTTATTGCTCCCAAGAATGGAACCTTAATCATAACACTTGATTATTCACCTTACTATAAAAAAAAGTCTCTGAGACTTTATAAATCTATACTCTAGGTCATGAGTGTCAAATTCGCTGCGTCACATTACCATCATGCGACGTTTTTCCCATTCATGGAGCTGGGGTGGTCGTGGCCTGCATGTGACACATCCAGCCCATGGGCACCAGTTTGACCCCCCTGGTCTAGGTTATAACACTCCTGCTTTTCTAAACTTGATGGTTTGGGAGGTGATGTAATGGTATGTGAAAAAGACCTTGGGAGACTGGGTAAAGAGATGCTAACTGATGATCAGATGAGTGTAGCTCACAGCTGGATAATGGGCAGAGCAAGAAGGTCAGAAGACACCCTCCCTAGTTTCTCAGGCTGTAAAGGAGACAGAGAGCAAAATGTACTTTCAGATTTGCGAGATTAAATCAATGTAAGTTTAAATAAAATAGAATTAGGTAATTTGTTCATTTTACCTATCTTGTTTGTTTTTTTTTAATTTGATTTATATGCCGCCCTTCTCCGGAGACTCAGGGCGGCTTACAACACGTTAAGCAATAGCCTTCATACTTCTGTATATTTATATTTATACAAAGTCAGCTTATTGCCCCAACAAACTGGGTCCTCAATTGTTTGCCTGTGAGGCTCACAGGTTGATTGAAATATATTTAAATAGCAGCTTTCACTAGACTGGGAGTTGCTGAATTCTGCCTCTCAATCTTTAGCAGTGATTTCTTAAGCCCATATAGCTATCATGTTTATTATGTAAATATTACATAGATATAAAATGCAAAGTATTTATTGGTCAGATACTTCCCTATAACCCACATCAGACAACTCAACTCCTGCTGAGCCTTTATCTTAACTTTATAGGTTTTTAATATTTACTGAATTATCAAACTATTCATTAGCTAACAACTTCAGGTTTTGGTTTATGTGTTTTTCCCCAAACTGAGGAAAATTAGATTAATTAAAATATATATCATGGACATAAATAAATCTTTGTATACATGGGAAAATTATAATAATTTATAACCATCCTCATGTAATATTTTTATTTGCTTAATTTCTCTTTTATAATGTACATTGACCTTTCCATCTATAAAATTTTTTTGTATAAATATTATTTTCAGTTAAATAATATCATTCTGAATTGATCAAAAACATTTCTTAAATTTAGCTCTTCAAAGTATTTTTGTAGTGTAATACCTTTCAGTTGGTTTTATCATCAAATTTAAAAGGAAAAATACATATAGAATGCAATCATTTCTTTTCAGAAACATTAAAAGTAGCAATAGATTTGCACATGATAAAAAGAATCAGAGTGTATTATATTTATCTTTAGGTCAATTAAGAGAGTTGGTATAATCTAATATTTTCTTTTTTAAAAAAACAAGTTTTATTTTTTTTTCTTTCACATACATATTTTATGATGTACAACTTGTCACATCCAAATACAATTTACGTATTTCAATTGCTGCCAAAACATTTTTTTCTCTACTTCTTAAATCTTGTCTTAATATCTTCTATACCTACTATATAAGCAGTATCACCATCCGCCCTTCCAGTCCTAATTTCTAAACATTATTTCAATTAATTATCTTATCTCATCTATTGTTAATCATATTCTCTTTTAAGTTGCATATTAGTTCATTCTTAATCCTAATAAGTTTGACTATACTGAGGGTTGCCCTTCTACTATTTCATCTCCCTTATTTTACGACAATCCTTCTTTTCCTTCTCCTCTCTTTCCCTTCCCTCCCTCCTCCTATCCTTTTCTATTTTCTTCTTTCCTCCTCTCCTTCTCCTTCTCTACTTCCCCTTCCTTTCCCCCACTCCTCCTTTCTCCCTCCCTTTCTAACCTTCTCTCCTACTCTTATTTCCCTCCCTTTCTTCCTCTCCTTTTCTCTTTCTTCTATTCCTCTCTTCTCCCTCTCTTCTCCCTTCCTTTCTATCCCTCTACTCCTCTTTCCATTCTTTGTCCATTGTTGTATTTTTCAATTCAATATTTTCCAAAATGGTATCTGAGCAACCCCGATTTTTCTCCATTTATTGAATATGTTTCTCAAAATCCCCATCAATTTAATGTTTTATATACTGTTGAAAGTATTGTCGTTCATGCCTAGAACTTCGTAATGGACTGTGAAAATAACTATGGAAAACAGGAGGGAGATCTGCAATCCTGATAAATGCAGTCTGAACTCAAAGGAGTAGAAGTTCAGAAAGCATCTCAGAAGCATTTCCCTACTTCTCTGGAAAGCAAAGGTGGGGAGGAGGGATGTGCTTTCAGGCTTGCAGGATGTCAGTCCTTCAAGATAGTACAGACAGTATCAGAGTTTGTTGCAGAAATCACATCCAGAAAGCACACACAGATAACTGATTCAGCAGGATTCATTAACTTCTCTTTATATACATAATAGCACATACAATACCAACAGCAGGTTCTTCTAACGTGGTAGAGAGTTACAGGCAAAAAACACAGGCAGAAGAAAGAACAGCAGAGACGAGTTTCAGTTTCAATTCAGAGAGCAGACTAGTCTGCACAGACTCAGAGTTCAGCACAGCATGCTTAAGTTTCTGTTTCCAAACAGCCCACATTGGCTCACCCAGTTGCTATGCCTATTCATTGGCTGACCTTGTTGCTATGCCCTATTCCAGTTCATGAATATTCTGACAGACAGGAAACCAAAACCACAGGTTCTGATGTTTCCTTTATTGTAAGGTTACAGTAACAAATATTGCAAATCTGAAAATAGTTTCCCTCTATTCTCCTGTTTTTACTTTCCAAAGAACTAGAAGGGAAGGTACCTTCTGAGATGTTTATCCCACCATTGTCTGATAAACAATTAAGATTATTTCCACTTGGTGCTAAACTTGTTACTGTGGCCATTTCCATAAGTTGCTTGCTGGTTTCTTCCATGGTGATGGGGGAATGATAGAAGAATACTGCAGCGCTTTGAGAAGTGAGAGAGGTCCCATTATTGGCTAACTGTTTTTGTAAGAGTTGCAATTGAGCTGATAGCTGATTAGCTTGGCTTCTCATAATATACTCAAGTTCCATGACCTCAATGGATTAGTTCATTTCACGCATATGGAAAGCACTCATCACCATTACCACTTTCATAGCCTACTGATCAACTGGTTGAGAATCTTGCAATATTTTGTTTGTGTCATAACCCTAGAAATAATTTATTAAATCTGTTGTTATTATAATATAAGTCATTCCCAAAGTGCCAATTCTGTAAAGGAAGCTTTCCCCCTTTTGTTAAGAATACATATGTGAACACATTCTAATTATAGTGGCTGTTTCTGCATTTTGAATCAGTAGAATGGGGAGCTAACACCAAAGTTTGAATAATGTTAAGTGTTAAAAATGAAACAAATTCTTGAGGAAATTGTAATGGATTTTCTGGGTGCTAATCTTTTTAGAATGCCAATATCTTACCTTCTTTTCCTGCCATAACTTGATGCCATAACAGGTATCTAAATATAGTGAGAATGTCCATACTAATGGTGTGGAATATTTGTGATGTGTTATGTAGCTCAGTAGTAGCAACAGCAGTTAGACTTACATACCGCTTCACAGTGCTTTACAGCCCTCTCTAAGTGGTTTATAGAATCAGCATATTGACCCCAACAATCTGGGTCCTCATTTTACTGACCTCAGAAGAATGGAAGGCTGTGTTAACCTTGAGCCTGGTGAGATTTGAAATGGCAAATTGTAAGGAGCCAGCAGTCAGCAGAAATACCCTGCAGTACTGCATTCTAACCACTGCACCACCATGCCTCCTGATGGGGGGAAGTAGTATGTTGCTTGCCTTCAACCAATAAATATGTAATGTGAAAGGAAAATTCTAAGTAACAGAGGCAGCATATCTTAAAAAGCAGTAACGTACCAAACAATTGTATATAGGCTTAGCTTCTAAATGAACACAAGCCTAAAACGTAATTGCATAGTTTAAAATCACAAAGACATGTGGGGTTTCATAAAATAAAGTATACCCACATTCCAGATGTGATGGAATGCCAACAGATCTTGATAGTTCCAGGGGGTAGCAAGACAGTTAAAGGAAGGGATCAGGACTGTAAGAGATTCTGGAATCCAGGGGACAAATAAACACGAGAACTGAATTCCACCTTAGTTACACTAGATATAAGTTGTATGGAGGATTGCTTTGGTAGGTTTTGAGATTGTTACATTACCGTACTACGGTAGCAATATTTCGAGAAATCTAAGTAGTTCTTGTTCTCCAGGTTTTTCAGCCTTGGAAGTCTTGACATTATCAAAAGGTCAGGGGCTGGCTATCTATAATAAATTGTTTCTGATCTTATTTCCAATTTCATAATTGCTCTTCATTATGGAGAGTTAGCAAATCTTTTGCTATTTTGTTAGCTGTTGTTGTCTGCTCCACTGGCTACCCTATGCCTGCTCTGCTTAAAGTAATCCCCTCCCAAATAGAGAAAGGACTGTCACAAGATTACAGGTCAACTGTAAGAAATGTTGATATTCATGCTTTCTGGTGTACAAAGTTGTTATATAAGCTTGAAGTTAGACTCTGGTTGAGCAGGTTTTGCGAATCGCCTGGAGCATAGTCTTGTGATGTTATTTGGGCTAAGTTCAATTCTGTTACTCCTGATAAAACGAGCAAGTTCCTCCAAACTATATTTTCAGCCACCCATCTTGTAAAGGCTGCTTAGTGCCTAGGAAGTGACTTCTGGATTGGTCTATATCAGGGGTGTCAATCTGAAGGCACAGGATCCGGAACCAGCCCGCGGGGTGTTTAGATCTGGCCCATGGGGCTGCCGAAGAAAGAGCAAAAAATGACTGGCCTGTAGTGCCTTTGCCAGCAAAAATGGAGCTCAGGAGGGCCGCACACAGCTCTCCCAGGCTCCATTTTCAGCCGTGACAGCCTCCTGTCTCCCTCTGCCAGCAAAAATGGAGTTCATACATGCCCCCCCTCCCCGAGTTCTATTTTTGCTGGCAGAAGGAGGCAGGAGACTGTCGTGGTTGAAAACAGAGCTTGGGAGCCCATTTTCACTGGCAGAGTGCTTGGGCCACCACAGATACCCATGACACAAGTGACGTCAAGCTGGCCATGCCCAGTCTGACCATGCCCATCCAGCCCCTGAGGTCAAACACAACCCATGCCCATCCAGCCCCTGAGGTCAAACACAACCCATGCCCATCCAGCCCCTGAGGTCAAACACAACCCTCAGTGAAATCAAGTTTGACACCCGTGGTCTATATGATAGTGTCTATGGAGATTTTCAGTCATCCAGGTTATGGTTGTTTCAAAGGTGCTTTTTCAAAAGATAGTGGTGTTTTTTTTTCTATTGAGGAAAGATATTTTGATATTTTGCTTCTTATCCAAGAAGTTTCATCAGTTCTAATTGGATGGTGGTGGGGAAATGGAATGATTGGTTCTACATCTTTATGAACATATCGAGGAAGGGAGCAGTTCCTGAAGCATTGAAAGTTTGGAAACAATTGTCTTTGCACTAAGTATAATGCAGGGACTTTGTCAATAGTTGCTTTTTCTGCAAATGTTCTCTTTGAGAAAATGTAATTCATCAAGGTTCTGTATATACAAAAGAAAAGCTGGATTTGGAATATCTAAAATGAATGTTCCAAGTTTTGATTGTCAACCCAAGTATATTTTCATGTTTAATTATAGAATGTCCATAAGCCAAATTCTTTGTGTTCCTTTATGAATAATGAAATGGTTGCTGTCTCTGCTAGCCAGTCTTACAACTGGTATCTTTAATCTTCTCAGGATTTATAGGGCTTGATGCTTAAAGGTAGACAAGATGTGCAATAGGCATTCTATTGATATAGCTGTTCTCATCTGCAAGAGTAATTCTTGCAGAACCTTTCAGTGAAATGTTCTGCACTCAGCGAGTCTAACAGAAAATTGTGCATAGGATTGTAGAGTTATTTGCAGATTGTCCATTGGCACTTGTTTCAGGATGTGCACATTTTTTGCACATTTTTGCAATATTGATATGCCGATTCCTACTCTTACGAAATATGTGTTCTGTAAACAGTTAATGTTACGCAAACTAATGCAATTTGTAATTGTCACATTTCATTCTGGTTCTGTTATTTTTTTAAGCATCAGTAAGTTCAGTTAATTGTATCTGCGCATATACCCACACCCAGAAGAACTGAGCAAACCAACTATTTACTTCAAAATTTTAGGCTGAAAAGGTACAATAAATGGTGGATCACTCTTCCATTAATTCCATGCTGATTTTATTTAGCGTATGGTATCTACAGAGGTCATGCAGTCACTGAAAAAACACATTATACGTGCAAACAAAAGCATGTGTTTAGAGTGTGTAGATAATACAATAAACAAGATAAAATATTAAGTCAGGGTAAAACCATGATAAAATGCCACACTTAATATGGATTCTATGGTGCCACAATATAGCACCCTAGAATCACAATAAGATAGATGTTACAATTCAATATCTAAGAAAGCTAATCATCAAACGTAAGGGTGTCAAACTCAAGGCCCGCGGGCTAGATCTGGCCCATGGGGTGCTTAGATCTGGCCTGCAGGGCCGCCTGGAAACAGCGAAGGACCTGCTCACGATGCCTCTGTCAGCAAAAACAGAACTCACAAGGGCTGCATGCAGTCCTCCCGAGCTCCGTTTTCACTGGATGAGGGTTCCAGGAGGCCATCACCGCTGAAAACGGAGCTCACAAGGGCTACATGTGGCTCTCCCGAGCTCCAGTTTCACAGATGGTTGCAGGAGGACATTGCAACTGAAAACGAAGCTCAGGAGCCCGTTTTCGGTGGCAGAGCACTCAGCCTACCACAGGCACCTCCCTGACATGAGTGATGTTGATCCTGGCCCCAAAGGTCATACACAACCCTGATGCACCTCTCAATGAAATTGATTTTGACACCCTGATCTAATTGCTTCTGGTGACATCTGCTGTACAGTCAGCATATTGGTACAAAATTTATGGTACATGGGCATACAGGAACACATTATGAAGGTTGAACAAAAAGTAACATCTCTAACAATGTAAACCATTAACAGAGAGCAGTAGTGATACATCAAACACTCAGATATGTTCCTTAGTATCTGTTATTTCATCTCAGTTAGTAGGAGGGAAAGATTATGTTGCTTTTTTCATGAAATGGGAGCTGCTTATTATCACTGCACTTTAAGCAACATGCTATGGTTGAATTTTTGAATGTGAAAGGAATCCTTCCAATTGAAATTGACAGCCAAATGAAGGTCATTTATGGTGATGACTGTGTTGCTTTGACTACTGTGTGTGTCAGTTGTGTATACACACACACACACATACATACACACACAATATATATATATATATATATATATATATATATATATATATATATATATATATATATATATATATATATATATATATATATATGTTTTCTGAGGTTTTCGCGAGTGTTTGTATGTAGGTCTTTGGTTATTCGGGTCTTCTCCCGCGTAGAATTGGAAGTATCTTGGCGACGTTTCGATGAAGTCTCCTCAGGCTGGTGTTCTCGTCATCCTCAGGCTGGTGTTCTCGGCTTCATGTTCTCGGCTTCGTGCTTCGTGTGTATGTACATATATATATATATATATATATATATATATATGTATGTATGTATGTATGTATGTATGTATGTACCTACACACACACACACACACACACACACACACACACACACACAACAAGAAAGGTTAATGAACTTGATTAAGGACAATTGGTGGATCACTCTAAGAAAATTGACGTCAAGTGTGGCAAAAACATGTCAGTCAAAAACATGAAGGCATGTGCAAGATGGATTTCCTCACATGTTGATGGCGGACGTGAAAGCATCAAAAATTAGCATTTGCCAGCAACTGTTGTCACAGACAATGTGACACATGGCTCATTAGTCTAACCCAGAAAAGAAGCATTGTCTATGGAATATCATCACAAAGCTTTGCCAGGTTACAAAAAGAAAATGAAAATCCAGGCTTTGACAGGAAAAATCCCAGTTTTAGGGATAGAAATGATGCTTTTTACATGGAATTCTTCGAATCTAGCATTAGTGTCAAATCACAGCATTTTATTCCAACATTCAAAACTTTGAAACAACAGTACAGCAGGGTTCAGAAGCAGAGCATGACAACCCCACAGCATACAACCACCCAAAATGGCAAAATGGAAGTCCCAGTCTTACTCCATACCAACAAACCTTGATTCCATGCAACTCCTACCATTCCCTCAAATTCAGGGAATACTCTGTGGGCATAGATGTGTTAGATTCAAATGAAGAGGTGACAAGGGTTGTCAGCATCTGGTTTAAGAGCCAGTTTATAGAGTTGTTTTGTGACAGCTTCAAGAATTTGTTATCAAGACAAAGATAAAAAACAAACAAAAGAAAACCCTCTAAGTCCAGGGCAGAAATGTGGATTGAGAAAGCATCTCAGACATCACTCTCCCAAGCTCTCGTGAAGATAAATGGAAGACGGGAGAACCGCATTCATACTGGCAGGATTTGGATACTGTAACTTTATAATAAAAGTAGCATTAACATTCATAACTCTAGTTTCCTAAAGTGATCTACTTTAAAGGGCTGACATTGCTTTTTATTCAATCCTAATAGATATTCTAAGTAAAACACAGTATGTTCATGGTAAGAAATTCTAACAGAAATTCCCAGGATTTTGAGACATTATCTCTGTGTTAGTCTAGACTATTTCTGTCACTGTTTTTGCAAACTGAAATGCAAAGGCCACATCGTATTCAGGTCAATTGACCCTGTAAAACATCTCTGCGTGTCTCACAGCTCTGAAACACTTCAGGTTTGAAAAAATCCTTTTGCACTTCCAGTTTGTGGCTACTTGCCTCCTGCTGAATCCTGTGATAATCCCATAATGATAGACTTAGAAGAGCAGTAGACACAGAGAGAGACAAAGGGATTTCACTTTTTCTAACATCCCATAGAGTCAAAACATGGTTTTTGATGGTGATAGTGAAGAAACTATTCAGTTAATCCGGATTTAGAAATGAGAACAAAGAATCTATTGCCATGAAGAACAGCTTCTTTGATAAGATTTAAAAATTGCACTTCTGAAATATTGTTTTCCTTATTGGTCCAAAATGGCAAATTCCATCCACTTTGAAATATCATCTAATATTTTTTTTTCATATTGTTCCTCCTTTGATCTTGTATGGATGCACATTAACATGCAAATGTATATCAGGTTACAGGGACCACACAGTGATATAGTTGGGACATACCTGAAGCATATTTTGGCTTCTTAGTAAAGAAGTTGTGTTGCTGTTGCCCTGCATGCATCTAATATTCTTTTCACCTTCAAATGTATGTTCTAAACTAGCAAAGCTTCACTGAAACCAAAATAAATCCCAAGGCAATAACTTCTACTCTAATCATCTTTAACTGTTTTAAAAGAATAAGATCAAGTAAAGCAACATGTGTTTTTGTGTGTGAGAGAGAAGTGGGGGGAGAGAGAGAGAGAGCACAATGGTAAAACACAGTTATTTGTTTCTAGACACAACTGCTTAGTTGTTCAAGCACATGTTAGTCTATCCATTCACTGCATGGGAAATCTTTGTGAAGTTGCAAATTGCAAAGTCTACTCTGAACTCCGTAGTTATAGATCAAGATTTTATTAGAGCTTCACTTTTCATAAAAGGCTTCACTTTTTGTAAAGGATTCCATAGTTCCTTTACAGCAGTAGTTCGAATGTTTTGCAGTCCTTTCTGCTCTGTAAAAGTCGTTTTGGCCGTCCTTCACTGAGAGAATCAAATTTTAATCTTAGCAACATGTTACAAACATGATAATATCCAGATACCTCTGGCACCAAACATTCAGTCTTTCGACCCAAAGATTATAAACTGCATTTGCTATAGGATATAGTCCTGCTCTTGCATTTTGCTAGCAATTGTGCAGCTGTGTAAATTCTATCTTCGGGTAGGACCTATCAAGCCATCATATTCCTACTCAGATTTGTGCAATATTTAGCACTGCTGGCTGTGTCTGACATCTAATAGGACCCTTATACAAACTTTGGAACTTCTCGGCCCAAGGCCTTGTATGTTGGAGCACCAATGAGATGATTGTCATTTTATTGTTTGTCAGTTTGAGATTTGGGCTTTCTTTTATTGTTGTTGTTTATTAGATTTGTTTAATTTTCTGTAAATTCCCAAGAGTCACTTTAGTTTAGTTGGGCATCCGTGTTTTAAATAAATAAATTGATCTTTCTGTTTCTTATCACTGCTGTCAGAGCCTTTGATTATACTTTGAAAAATATATTATCAATGAAGAACAATGTTGATTGGACACAAATCAGGATTTCAAGCCAAAGACTGATATGATATTGACAAGATGTTAATGGACCCATTGAGGTATAACACTTGTATCTGGCATCAAGATTTACTTATCCTTTATGTGTTAGATATTGATTTGTGTATTTGTACTGCTGTCTCCACTCCCATCTGAATCCACCTTTTATTTGTAGCCAGTTCCTTTTGTTTAATTCCAAGAAATAGGAAGCTCATTATCCCATTCTTGTGATTTTAAGATTTAACAACGAAGCATTAGGGCAGATAATAATGATGTAAAAAGGCAAGATTATATCTCAAATATAGAATATAAAGATAACACTTTGGCTCAATTTATCTATACCTTTTTAATGAGTTCTTTTGAACTCAAAGTTATTCAAGTACAGTATTTAGAAGTTGCCAGCAATCCAATCCTTTCAGAATATTTCTTCAAAATGGAGCCCAGATGCACAATATTTCATCGGACATTATTCAGGACAATGCTAAATTTAAGAACTTATTTTTTTATTACATTTGTAAGGTTGATCAATTCTACGGTGACCTCCAAGTAGAGCACAGTAGGAAAAAAAAACTAATTAAATTAAAATCCAGATATCTGGAACAGTATTTCTGAACCTTGGCAACTTTAAGCTGTGTGGACTTCAACTTCAACACTGCGGTCTATGGAATTCTGGAAGCCGAAGTCCACACAGTTTAAATCTGCCAAAGTTATGAAACACTAATCTGGAAGAAGAACACATATTGAAGAACAATAAGACATATTGCATACTGCAAGACTCAAGCTGTAGCAAAGAGCCCTGATTAAGGGTTCTCTTAAATGTGATCAAGGCAGGAACCACTCATATATGGTGATCCAGAGAGCAGATGATGCAACAGAGAAGGGACACATCCTAGGTCCCATCAGATGACACTGCTTAATGATGTAACTTGAAATATGCCAAGTCTACATGCTCATACGTGTCAGAGGAAACCATAGAAAACTGAGTCATTATATAAACCCCAAGCAGTCCTTTAATTACCAGGCTTTAGATAACTAGGCTTAAGAGTTGGGTGTCATATTCATGTGCCAGTAAATATGTGTTGAGGACAAGATTTTATAATGTAGGCCATCTAATTGCCATGCTGCCAGTGAGATAGCCCCAGGTCATTATTTGTTTTAGCACACAGGTAGTGTTTATTCCTCTTACTGTGATACAATACCTCCTGAAGAGGTCAGTGATCTGCTAGCTTACAATTGGCCCTTAGTGTCTAGTCATTGTTTTCTGTAGTTCTATGGCTATCTCATCTCTGGAAATGAGAAAGTCCAGATATTATGATAAGACCAATATTTCTCATGAGAATAAAAAGCTGGGAAACAGCCTTCAGCCCGAACCTCCTATCCTACAGATTCATTTTCAAGCAGCTTTGTAGCCAAAATCACACTTGCCATCGCATGCAGTGACTAAGACATGAGAGGGATGCATTCAACAAATGCTCCTCAATGTTCTAAAAGACTGCTGAATTCACATCAAGAATGCCTCCTGCAGAGTTGGTTGTACTGCGCTCTACACAGTATTCCTACTTACTCTTGCAACTCAGGGAACCTGTTTTCTGGAATGAAGCAGAATAAATCTAAGTTGGGAAGCAGGAACAAAATGGCAGTCGGTCATTACCAAGGCCTAGTTCATAAGTCATTTCTGTTCCTTTGCAACATCTTCCACTATTGGTTTTATCAATGAAAAGTAAATCATACTGGTTCCAAACTAGTGTATATCATATACTTAATCCTGAAATATTTCAGTGGAATGCCCTAACCCCATAACTCTCCAAAATGCACCCAGGAATGTTGACCCTAAGTGAAAACATGCAACTATAGGTTTCTTTTTTCTTTTTCAGCTAGTGTATGGCAAGTTATGAGCAGATGTTCTATCTTGTCAGCACAGTTTCTTTGCATCATGGATTCCTTCACATATGCTAAATTTATTTTAATTGCTCTTTGAATGGATCCTAGAATGCTTTTGAACTCCAATATCTCAGGGGCTGCCACAAAGAAGAGGGACTCAACCTATTCTCAACAGCATCTGAAGGCAGGTCAAGAAGCAATGGATGGAAACTAATCAAGGTGATAACCAACCTAGAACTAAGGAGAGATTTCCTGACAGTTAGAACAATTAATCAGTGGAAAGGCTTGCCTCCAAAAGTTGTGAGTGCTTTTTAAGAAAGGTTTTAAGAAGAGATTAGACAACCATTTGTAGAAAATGATATAGGATTTCCTGCCTAGGCAGGGGGTTGGACTAGAAGACCTCCAAGGTCCCTTCCAACTCTATTATTCTCTTATGCCTACTGAATCCCACAAAAATTCTGTTGCTCAATATTTGTCATGGGCTCTGAAGCAAAAACCTATAAAGCTGTTTTCTTAAGTAAAGGAACTCATTTTGATTCTTTCCCCCTAATATGTTGGTTCTTTATAATTAGAACCAAAAAAAAAAAATGCTCAGGAAAAAAAATGGTATAAATGCAAATTGAAAGGGAATGTTCAATCTTTAACAAATTTGCAGCAATATTTGCCAGGTAGTAGATATGTATTCTTTTTAATTTAATTTATATGCCACCCTTCTCCGGAGACTCAGGGCGGCTTACAATGCGTTAAGCAATAGCCTTCATACTTTTGTATATGCCTGCTTAGTAGGGCTTTCGGGGGCCCCTAAACAGTGTTCTTTTTTATGCAAAGTCAGTTTATTGCCCCCACAATCTGGGTCCTCATTTTACCTACCTCGGAAGGATGGAAGGCTGAGTCAACCTTAAGCCTAGTGAGATTCAAACTTGCAACAATTGCATGCATGCACTTTAACACCACTTAAGCTGCTGCTTAAGCTGCTGCGCCACTAGGCTTTTATAATATTTCAATTTAATAAAAACGGAATGCGTGTATTAAAGGTGCTTTAATGTTTGATTCTGAAGTCTCAAAGCAGAAACCCTCCATCATGTGGTAGCTGAAGTTTGAAGTTTCATATGCTATTTATGTGTTGATATTTTTGTTCAAGTCTCAGCCACCCGCTCTTGCTCTTTATTTTTTTAACCTTTTGATACATTGTCTTTCTCCATGTGCAATCTCCTGATAACTGTGTTCTTAAGAAAATGTCACCAAGAACAACTGAAGTGAAAGCTAGAAATTATGAAGATGTGAATTTACAGATAATTAATTTTTATATGCATGGGGCTGCATAAAGAATGACAGGACTAATTAAAAGAAATTGGCACTAATGTTAATGTGGAAAGGCGTGATGCTTAGAGGATGGGTTGATTGTCTTTTTCTCTTGGAAGATGGGCAAATATTTCCATAATATAAAGTGCTTTCAGCTGGAAAAGAGCTATATACTATATAGTTCGGCCTCACCCATGATTCCCAACCCCCCAAATCAGGGTGGATTTACATCAGCATTTCTATAGAAGCATATTTATAAATAGAAGCAAAAAAATAGAAGTGTCATGAGGATAAGCACTTTGAAATTATAATCATTTCAATAAGGGAAATAACAAGGTGAAACAAATCTATCGCTTCCCCATTTTTCTCCTTGCCCCTCATTTTTTTTTATTGAGGGTATCCTAATTTCCCACAAAAGACATTGAGAATTCAGCTGTCTTCAGATAGAACTCCATCTTCCTGCTCTGTTGACCAAAGCAAGACCTGATTGTTATATTTGCTTGCATTTGCTTCTAATGCTGAATTCAGTCCTTGTATGCTAGAAACATTGTAGTCAACCGGATCATCAGAACCAAAGATAAACCAAACAACCAAATAAGGAACATATAACTTATGTATACATGTAGTAGAGATGAGAGTGATTGGGGAGGACATTGCTTTTACATCCTTAGTAAAGAGAAATAAAGCCAAGATTCATAGATGTAAACAGAGGAGCTGAGTAGGTGGACTTGGGTTTTGGGAACAAGGCCTGACACTGATGTGGGAGTTTTTTGTAGACTTTGAACATTTATGCTCTATGTATCCCAAATCATGAAAGAAGACTGAGCCCTTATTGAACTATGCATTGCACATTGCTGAAGTTCCCATATATATTATTTCTATCATTCCTCATTTTTTTTTGCTTTTTTCCCCTACCTTCCATATTATCAGTGATAATCAAACAATAGTGGTAGAACATAGTTTTCCCAGTTCTAGGGTCTCAAAGCAATTGTCGACTAAGTTACAAGAAGCAATTAATCATTTTAGACAAAAGAATATTTTTAGATTACGATCTTACATGTATGCCTATATAACATTATATACGTTCTGTATATAGGATTTATTTCCAGGTAAGTCTTTTATTGCAGCTGTAACAGTGAACACTATGTAAAATAGTAAAAAAAGGAGAATAAATTATGCATTTAAAAACATATTTTCAAAAGTTGATACATTGCATTTTGCACTAGAAGAGGTTATATTCCACAACCTTCAGAATATCAAGAAGATCTTCATGTAATAAGGACTCATCCTTACTTTATGTTACCATTCTGGAATCAAAATTCTTCATTAGAAGTTTGGGTATGTATTATATATATATAGCTATATATACATAAATTATTTCTTAAAAGTTATCTTCAATGAAGCTACTATATGCATTTCACTCCTGCCTCTAGATTTTCCCAGAACAACAGCCATGTAATATTCCCAGGATTTATCAGATATCAGTACCTATTTGCAATTTTTCACTTATTAAAATTTTGAATTATTCCATAGGATGTTTTTAATATAATGAAATTTTTCAAAAGTCTTTTTTGAAGATACAACACTAATGGGAAATCAGGAGAGGAGGAACAGAAGGAAAAATGAATGCATTGTTATATTTATTTAATTTTACCTGCACACAGACACACAAACACACATAGACAGAGAGAGAGAGAGAGAGAGAGAGAGAGAGAGAGAGAGAGAGAGAGAGAGAGAGAGAGAGAGAGAGAGAGAACATGTCTGTGTGTGATTACCCAATCATTTAAAAGTTTTGAAATATAGATAAATCATTATGATGAAACAATCTTACTGCTAATTTTCATCAGAAAGATTTTTCAACTTCGTCAAATTGCCAATTTTCACAGCAATAATTATAATTTTAATTGCCAGGCTATCATACAAATTGTTCATTAATGGTTTTGAAAAGATTTTGTGTTATTGTATTATTGTCACAGCATTTAAAGCGTGTCGTTTGCTATAGGTATAATTAATTTCAAAACCCATGAAGTTTAAATTGTGTTTGCAATAATTGCTAAATACACATTTATGAATCACGTTAAAGGAAATTGTCCCTATGTAACCATGAAACATTAACCACAGAAAAGATAATTATAGATTTTCCTTCCATTGTTCTAAACATAGATAGATTAGCAGAGCTCTGCTAATGTAACGACTTTCTTCCCTCTGTTTGATTTTTTATTTGTTCAGTCTTAATATGAATGGACAAAATCACTTGTATCTTTAATCTACCATAAAAGTAATAATGTGAACAGATCAGATGGAATGTCTAAAGATTTTCAGTCAATAGCGAGACAGTAGAAACAAGGATGGATGAATTAGTTCCTTCCCACTCTGCTTTTAATTTATTATTTTCCTGACTTTGAGTGTCTTTTGGTTGTTGGAAAGGAGGGGGGGGGGAGGAAGGAGCATTGTAGCATGTATATGTATATTCTTATTATAATACATTTTTGTGCTTGGATGGCAGAACTGTATATGGTCCCACAATGTTATGAAAAGGGCAGAATAGAGTAAGCATGTAAATTCCAAGTCATCTATAGCTTTTAGATGGAATGTATGGGTATGGCATTTTTTTGCCCTCCCCAGGCTCTGGAGGCTTTTCTTAAGCCTCCAGGAGGCCGAAAACAGGCCCATTTCTGGACTTCTGTAACCTCCAGTAAGTCTGGTTTTTTGCCCTTCCAGACCCTCCGTGCAACCCCTGTACTTACCTGGAATGATGAACAGGTGCGTGGAGACTCCTGGGAGGGGTGGGGTGGGTGTGGCATTTGGGGGTTTGCTAAACCCCAGGGATCCTTGACTAGAGGATCGCCCGAACCCTGCTGAACCCCCAGGTTCACCCAGGACCCTACCCCTGATCTCAGCCCCTAATGCCTTGGAACAAAAATCCATTGGTTTCCAATTGGGAACATAGCTCTTAATATGAAACTTCTTCGGAGTAGTACAAATTTTGTAACAGAAAATGTATGTATGGTCCCAACGCATGCTTCAGAGAAGGAACCATGGCAGAAAAGGCTCTTTTCCTTGGTCTTGCCAGACAACATTTCTGGCTAACAAACTCTGAAACTTCCTACGACGTGCCCCTATTTCTGAACTGATGAGATGGGTGAATGTAACTGGAGAGCGGCAGTTTGTCAAGGAACCTGGCCCCATGCTATTAGGCTTTACCATTTTTTATGGTTGTTGTAGGTTGTCCAGAGTTATATATGGCCAAATAAGTCTCAGCAATTAATAAACTTTTTATCTCCAGATTTTAGATTTAAAGATTTAAGATTTTCAGAGGAAAAGGAGCTTGCCTTTGTACTTTCTATGGCCAGGATTACCCATTTAAGGCATATCTTGTAATAATAGATGGAGTTAGGATGGGCAACAGCAAATGGGTGTAAACTATATGGATTGGCTATGTGATCTATCCTAAACACTTACAACTTCTGACACAAGCTGCTGAAACTGAAATAGGAAATATGCAAAGCTTCCCTTTTCTCAGATAGATTTTTACAACATGCTTGTAAATATACATTTAAACTTTTGATAATTTGCATAAATGTTTGAAATAAGTCACTTTCTGTGGCCTACTTTATATTATCAGTGACTTTTTAGATGGTGAATATTGAACATAGAATGTGTGTTTAGAATCTGCATCAGCAGTGGGTTGCTACCAGTTCATCTGCCCAGATGTCTCTGCACATGTGCAGAAGCGTCGCCCACAAGCAAACTGGTAGCGACGGGATTTGAATCCACTACTGATCTGCATTATTTATTGTTAGTTGAAAAACTAGACTGGCAAATGGTAAAAACATTATCAGGTATGTCCGTGAAGATTATCAATCATCCAGGTCATAGTTGTCTCAAAGGTGCTTTTTCAAAAGGTAGCTGGACTGTTTTTTCCTTGAGAAAAATGAAGAGAAGTTCACTTCTCATCCAAGAAGCTTCCTTGGTTCTGACAGGATGATGCGGGCTATGGAGGGATTATTCTGACAGGATTGGGTGGTGGGGGGGGGGGGGTTGGAAGGATCATATTTCTTTGCAGCCACCTGGTCTTAGCATTTTACCTGAGAAAGTTTGAGCCACTTAGGGGTTTATCTGTGCCCTCAGGGTCACCTGTATCAGAGAATAATTGGTTGTGGAATCTTCTTGGAACTGCTGAAAAGGCTGTGTTGTAGACAGATTTTTATTTCAGATTAACAGAGTTGGAAGGGACCTTGTAGGTCATCTAGTCCAACCCCCCCCCCCCACCCAAGCAGGAGACTCTACACCATTTCCAGCAAATGACAGTCCAATCTCTTCTTGAAAGTCTCCAGTGAAGAAGCCCCCATAATTTCTGAAGGCAAGATGTTCCATTGGTTGATTGTTCTCCCTGTCAGAAAAATTCTCCTTATTTCTAGGTTGAATCTCTCCTTGTTCAGTTTCCATCCATTATTCCTTGTCTGGCCTTTGGGTGCTTTCAAAAATAGCTTGACCCCTTCCAAAGAGATTCAACCTGGAAATAAGGAGAAATTTTCTGACAGTGAAAGCAATCAACCAATGGAACATCTTACCTTCAGAAGTTGTGGGAGCTTCATCACTGGAAACTTTCAGTAAGAGATTGGATTGCCAGATGTCATAAATGGTGTAGGGTGGGAGGTTGGACTAAATGACCTACAGGTCCCTTCCAATTCTGTTAATCTGTTAAATCTCTTCACCTTAACCCTAACCTTCTCGGAATATGGCATGAATGGATTTTGTGTTTTTCCTTCCCCCACCCCTTTTTTCCTTCTGAAATGTATTTATTAATGGTATTCTTAATTTACATATCTTTTATTTTATGTACACTGAGAGTGTATGCACCAAGACAAATTCCTTGTGTGTCCAATCACACTTGGCCAATAAAAATTATATTTTATTCTATTCTATGTTATTGTATTTCAATTGTTCTATTGTAAAGCATTTCAAAATTTACTATAATAGATAGTGGTATGCCGTTTCTGAAATAATACAACCTCTAGTAATGCTAAAATCTCTTCAAATAACAAAGTCAGGTGAGAAGTGCTGACAGTAGCAAAACCAAAATGAGGCTATTGAGAAACAAGAAGAGAAATATTAGTTTCAAGGGAACGCTGAAAGTTGCAGAAATGCACATATTAAGGAGTAGTTGTTCCCTATCCCCCCACAGATTCTCCACTAATGAGAAATGATCATAATCACTGTAGAAGGTGTAGTCTCAAATGGAAAAAAAAAAACATTTGTAAGGCAAGTATCATCTTGGAGAGAAAGAATAACTAGGACACTGGACATAAGCACCTGAAGTTGCAGGCACAATTTACATATAATAATCATTGTGAAACACCTCAGGGTATTTAAATCTACTTTGGAGTAAAGAGTGTGCCTTTTTAATAGCACAAGCTATGAAAAGCTGTAAATGCAACTTGCAAACACTTCAATATTGTCTTTAAACATAAAGATTGGAGTGTGTGGTGCTTGTTAAAATAGCATTCCTTGAGTTGGTTTAAGAAGTTAGAATTCTCTTGTTTGCAAAATGGCTTTGATAATGGTTATTTGAAAATGAGTAACATTGTTCAGGGTCGTGGTGGCTCAGTGGCTAAGACGCTTGCAGGTCAGCGATTCAAATCCTTAGCACCGCGTAAGCTCCCGTTACTTGTCCCAGCTTCTGCCAACCTAGCTGTTTGAAAGCACGTAAAAAATGCAAGTAGAAAAATAGGACCACTTTGGGGGGAAGGTAACAGCACTCCGTGCACCTTCAGGGTTTAGTCATGCTGGCCACATGACCACGGAGACGTCTTTGGACAGCGCTTCCTCTTCAGCTTAAAAACGGAGATGAGCACGGTCCCTAGAGCTGGAAACAACGAGCACGCATGCACCGGGGAACCTTTATCTTTAACATTTTTCAGGACAGCATTTCTAACCATGTAGGTTGTATAGTTCAACATCTCTCAGGTAAGCCCTTTTGTCGATGGACATTTATACCTTCAAACTACTGCTTAATTTGGAGCACAGCAAGAAAATGACCTCTCTGACCCTTAACTTGAATTATGTTATGGTTTCTGACTAGAAATGCAATGGCCAGTTTTAAAGTCTTACCATATTCTCATTACCATTTTATGGGATAATAACATTTACCTGCTGATGGCTACAAGTTTTTAGTTTCTAAATTTTTTATGAATGCATATTGAAAAAGAAGACAGAGTAATAAGTAAAATGTAATTGATCATAATAATCCTGACCAAAACATTGCCTGAGTAGCAATAACAATAGCAGTTTGATTTACATACTGCTTCACAGTGGTTTACAGCCTTCTCTAAACAGTTTAAAGTGTCAGCATATTGCCCCAACAATCTGAGTCCTCATTTTAAACACCTCAGAAGGATGGAAGTCTGAGTCAACTTTCAGCCAGTCAGGATCGAACTGCTGGCAGTCAGCAGAATTAGCCTGCAATATTGCATTCGAACCACTGTGCCACCACGCTCTTCAAGAAGCAATATAGACTGAAATAATCTCTAAAGAACCTGTAATTTATGTAATGGTATATGGGAATTAAACTGATTCATGAATGCAGTAATGATAATTTTCAAGACAGCATAGCAGCAGAACCCAATTACAGCGTCAAGGCCCAAGTTGTAAAACTGGGTTTTGCTCCCAAGACAAATAGAGAACAAAGGCGAACTAAATAGAAGAATTCACAAGTTCCCACAGTTTTCATATTCTGATATTTCAAGCTCAGGACAAGAGAGAGAGAGAAGAGAAGAGAAGAGAAGAGAAGAGAAGAGAAGAGAAGAGAAGAGAAGAGAAGAGAAGAGAAGAGAAGAGAAGAGAAGAGAAGAGAAGAGAAGAGAAGAGAAGAGAAGAGAAGAGAAGAGATTCAGTCAGGAGTTCCAGAACAGCTCTCAAAAAAAATTCAGCTAACTTGATGGACTATCTGTCATGCAATATATTGGGGCACAAAGGAAAGTCTGTGTATTTTTCACTTGTCTGAATCACAACCTGCTTATCACATGTTGTCTCTTCTGCAGCACAGATATGCCCTACTATTTGTAGAGGGCATAGCCTCATGGCAACATCTCCATCTTATCACCTGCCAGTTGCTGATCAGCCAGAAGTCAGCAATGAAATAAGTGTTTCTAGTATTTTGCTCTTATCCCAGTTCAAGACTCTTCTTCTTCCATCTTGTTGCTAGCCTCTCTGTGTATCATGCAGTGCTATTTTGCCTATAAGAAAAACAAAATCTTAACTTCTATAGACACTTGGTATGCTGCATTTAAAAGTAAGTATTGACTTATTAAATTACTGACTGGCTTCTGAAAAAAAAAAGAGCAGTGATAACAACAAAAGTCACTCACACCCTTTCTCAAACTCCTTCATTTCAACAGTGTTTATCTAATCTCTATATCTGAGTAGAACAAATCTGAACAACCAAGAGAGAGCAGCCATGAAAGACAAAAAATCTCAAATTCTTTGCCACCATCTAGTGACTGGCTGGCCTATAAATATTCATCTGGTAAAGAATTAAGTGGCAAATGCATTGATGGTATAATTAGAACATGCAAGAGTTGTTAAGCATGTGCTGGCGCAGTGATTAGAATGTAATATTATAGACTAATTCTGCCGACTGCCAGCAGTTTGATTCTAACCAGCTCAAAGTTGAGCTGGTTAGAAGGATCAACCTTTGATCCTTTTAGAGTTGGTAAAATGAGAATCCAGATTGTTGGGGGCAATATGCTGGGCAATATGCTGACTTTGTAAACCACTTAGTGCTTAATGTTATAAAGCACTACAAAGCAGTATACAAGTACTATTGCTATTCTAATAGACATTCTGTAGGGCATTTAATAGTGGTCTCTCCCACAATTGGCAGAACTGAGATTTCAGGAAAGAAGTCTACCAGTTGCTTTTCTCATAGGATAGATCTGGGCATTTTATGTCCTGCAGACCACATCCGGCCCATGGGTGGTTCCTATGTGGCCTGCAGTGGAGGATACGATGGCTGCAGTGGCAGGGAAGGGATGATGGTGGCAGTCATCCCCAACAGTCCCAGTTTCTCATGTGAACTCTTGAGAAAATTGTCCAACCTGTTTGGGTCACACAGTGATATTAAGGCCTTGCTGTGGGGGCATGCCGACATGCTTCCTCCAAGTTCTGAGAAGGGATGGAGAGTCAGAGAGTGTCAGTAAGCCCTACGAGCTACTCAGTTGTCTCTGCATCCGCGCTAGTGCTTAATTAGAGCTACACTGTTGCTGAAGTAACAGACTCTAGAAGTGTCCTGTTTGAGGTCCAATCACCTGCTGATCATCTCAGAACAAACAAAAATGTAATCTGGGACTGATTCATAAATAATAGCAATGTTGAGTGATAAGATTATTCTATATTTCTTAATATTATATAAAATACAATTCTTCTCAAAATTTTAAATTGGCATGCTGGCTATGGATCAAATGTACTACTGGCCTATAAAGTAGTTGTTGCATCCATGACAGTAGTAGTTAAGTGACCACTAAGCACCTGTGTTATATTAATAATAATCTTTCAATCTGTTCTTGTTTCTGAATTAGATAATGCAAGTCTTCAGCTACTTTAATTTGTTTAATTTTAAAAAAGATTTAGCCAGTGGTGGGATTCAAATTTTTTTACTAACGGTTCTGTGGGCGTGGCTTGGTGGCCATGGCATGGCTTGATGGGCGTGGCAGGGGAAGGATGCTGTAAAGTTTCCCTTCCCTCCCCACTCCAGAGGAAGCTTACTGCAAAATCCATTTCCTCCCGATCAGCTGGGACTCAGGACGCAGAGAATAGATGGGGGCAGGGCCAGTCAGAGGTGGTATTTACCAGTTCTCTGAACTACTCAAAATTTCCGCTCTCCAGAACTAGTCAGAACCTGCTGAATACCACCTCTGGCAGGGGTAGGTTCTACTTACCTTTACTACCAGTTTGCAACAGGAGTGTGCATGCACATGCACCAATTGTCAATTATGATCTCCGGGTGGGTGGGAGGAGCCTCCCACTGCTTTTACTACTGGTTCTAGAGAACCAGACAGAACCAGGAGCAACCCACAACTGAACTCTGGATTTAGCACCTGCAACATAGAGCAAACTCAAAGGTTGATGTTTGCCATTTGAGCATGTGTTGACCTACAGTTTCTACAGTAACAGTGTATGCTGTACTATGTAAGGCTATAAGAATCCACTATCACAGTACAGCCCAGAAAACTAAATGGATCTGCCAAGGTCAACCCTGAGAAAGATGTTCCTTCTTTTCATTCAAACGATTGTTAACATGTTAACTAATGAAACTATTTGGGTCTGAAATAGTGCTTTTCAAGAGCTGAATCTCAATCCTTCTGTGTGTCGATATGCATATCCATGCTATAGTTGGATATTTGTTTATGTGTGCTGAGAAAACTAGACTTGCATATCAGAAGCAAAAAGTAATAAATGAGCATTTGCTCTTTTCATGGTCTTATTCTTTGTCATTTATTGAATAATTTCAGGGTAATCTATATGATGCAGAGAGTTGTACAAAGTTCTAATTATTTAACTGGATGCATGACGATGACAGAATGGAATTGTAAGGTTTTTTAATGTCTTTTTTCCCTCAAAAGGTAATGTTCAGATTCTTTTCATATTATCTGCATCATTAATTTTACCAATCAATATGCAAAAAATATTCTTTTTTGGCACCAATCAACAGTTGAACAAACCATCCCTCTCTTTTAACAAAGAAAAAATAAATGAAATGCAATTTATTTGTAAATCAGAGAAAAATGTGGAGTAATGGTGGTTGTGCATAAAATTCTGTGAATTCCTCCACCCTTTACTTTTATGTTTATTTAAATTATCCAGATAAGTTAGTTTACTTCACACACAAACTGCTTTTTTTTAGTAATATGTTGGGCTTTGGGGTCAGCATATTCTCTAAAAATAGGTAACGAAAAAAATCAGATGAGTAATATTGATTTTAATCTTCTCTGGGTTAGAATTTTGCTGAATACTTATGCCAAGGCAAATTATTAACTTTAAAAAAAAAATCCAACATCCCTAATAAGATAATGCAGTTGTGATAGAAGTTTAAAATTATAGCATACATATTCCAATGTTGGTACCTCTAAATAAACATTTCACAGTTTATCTTTCTGTCACATTATGTAATAAGTATATAATGCCAAATTCAAGAGAAGCCTGCTATGGATAATTACTTGTTTTTCTCTACTTTTTTTTTTAATTTATAGCTCATTTTGCATACATGCTTTGAAATACAGCAATATGTTTCCAAGAAAAAAAATGCAGATAAAGCTCATTTTCTCCCGGTTTGAATTTGTTTTCCTTGATAGTATTTCTTCTTGTACAGCAGTATTTTGATTGCAGCTTATATCAAATCAAACCACATCTATTACAACACTGGGATCATAGTTAAATTACTTTTGGATTTAGAGCCTGTACATTTTTTAAAAAACACATTTCCTATGTTCCATATGTAAAATACTACAGTACGCAATACCAATCATACATATATATAAGGTGCTTTATATATATAAAGCACCTTTCTTTGAATTATCCATTAGGAAAATAGTGAAGCATAATAGCAGTTCTCAATACATGTTCAAGATTACCAACAATAATTTATAAAGAAGCCAAGCAAGCTATGGCTGCTTTAATGATTCCAGAAATCACTGCATTGCCAAGTCGTTCTTTTCCAGCATGTATTGTGAACATAATGTTCTTTATTATAAAGGACAGTTCTTCATTTTAGAAAGCTGTCATTTAGATTTATTCATTTTGCAAAAAGTCACATTTGTCCTTTATTTTGGCCATTTAACTTTTACCATACAAATGGTAACACTTAATGCACAGTCTGATTGCAGAAATCCTTTCTATTACTTGCTTCTTAGCTTTTTATGGCTTTTAGATATTTTTTTATTAGAATATATGTTCTTGTAGAGTTTTCCTTGACTTTGCTTTTGAACTTTCCTTTGTAAAGCAGTTTCATACCACCACCACCCTTTTTTTTTTAACCCTTATGAACCTCTTTCAGATTTGATCTTTTTCAGGATTATCCTTTATTTTTCCAAGAAAATATGGTCACTGTACCAATCAGTCAGCTGCACAGCTAAAAGAAAGTCTAGCTTTCCATTAATGATCTTAACTTTTGATTGTTTGAAGAATTGTCTTTGCACAGAATGTCAGAATTAGGGTGGCTTTGAGAAGTGGTGGGATTAAAATAATTTAACAACCGGTTCTCTGCCCTATGACTTCTTCCAACCACCAGTTTGCCAAACTGCTCAGAAAGTTATGATGGGAATACCTTCCATTATGTACTTAAAGGATATGTGGAAAATCTATAGTTTAATAAATCTGGACCAGTCCTGAAACTGCACTTTAACTAATATGTTAGTTCATATTTAGTTTTCCAAGCCGATATGTTTATACAACTATATTCCTTGTGTTTAAAATTGTTGTCTTTTAAGGTACTCAGCATCATGCCTTACTGTTAAATAAAATCCTGTGTAAGAATACTACTGTAACGCATCTAATTTTCATTCCAGGCACGGGTAAACCCAATCAATGTTACACCACCAATACAAGCTATAGATCAGGATCGCAACATCCAGCCTGCTTCTGATCGCCCAGGAATACTCTATTCCATCTTAGTTGGTTAGTATTTGATAATTTCATTGTCTCTCACAAAGACTGCAATAGGAGGAGGCAGGCAAAGATTATGTGGGGAGTAGAAAACAAATGATAGATTCATACTGAGTTGTGTTGTATATTGGGTGTTGTTCTAGGCAAATACTTTCTTTGCATGGTTCCTAAGTGTCTTATTTATTATGAATTATAGAAATTTAGCCCCTTCCTTCCTTTGTTTATAATAAAGGAAGTAGATAGAAGAATCCAATCAGTTGCTTATTGATATATTGTGTCGTTGATTCTGTTGTGTTGCACTAGTAAAAGAAAAATCATAGATTTAACATATAAAACATATAGATAGCATTAAACCAGTGTATTTTCACACTGAGACACCAGTGGCAATAAGCATGAAAACAAAGTTGTATTTTTGTGTGAAAGACTCATACTGTCTTGTCTTCTAATTATCAGACCTTACATTCAACTCTTTAGTTGCCACTTTTCTTCTGAATAAGTAGGTTATGAACCATCTTTGGTTATCATAGTACAACACGCATAATAACACAACAAGCTATTGCAAAAGATTCTGGGATTACTGATGATATCTCCAGTTAAATGAAGGAGATTCAAAGTGATGAAAAATGTTGGAGAACTTTTAGCAATGTGAGTTCTGGGCTGTAGATACTAACAGTATTGGGTGATAGAAAGCAGTTACTTCTGTTCCTTATTTTGTGGTTAAATATCTCCTTAGTTACATGTTGCATTTAGTGGTAATCTCTTTTCAATTTCTTGGGCAGCCAAGCACATATTTGTCTTACATTTGTTTCTCATTGCACCATTGTGTTACAATTCCATTGTAAGTAATCGCTGCAATTAGCAGTGCTTAGATAATCAACAGTGGCACTTGTTCAAAATTAGCTGCTTAATTCAAAATAATGCTCAAGACTGGCACCACCAAGATCCCGCGAAAGGGTAGACCTTTGAAGATGTGAACTTACTCTATGTTTTGCAGGATTCAACAACTAAAGAAATAAATTAGGAACGCTGTTTTAAGTTAAAAGTTGCTGTGATACATGTTTCTTTTACCAAAGAAGCACTGGATTAAATCCAAATAAACCACTAAATGGAATAAAATGGATTCCTGTTTTAATTATTCAACATGTAAGATATAATCCAGCTTTTCTTTTGAATAAGACTTCAAAAGTCTTATTCAAATCTCCAATAACTTAATCAGAACTTAGTTTCTATTTGAATTTAAGCAGGGTCATGTAGTCTGAATTGTCTTATTATGGAAAAAGTAGAAGGAATTGGAGGTGTGCTTTGCAACAATTGCACAACCATCTACAATATACAATACAGGCAGAAGATACTCAATAAAGCTGTAACAAAATATAACAAAAGTAGCTTGCTGCAAGGAATCAAAATTAAGTATTTGATCCTATCTAAATAGAAGATGAAACAAGATTTCAACAGATCTTGTGGGATGCCATTGTAAATATTATGACAGGGATTTCAGAGTATAAATCAAAAGTTCCTCAACCCAAGAACAAAATAAAATATACCATCCTTAGTAACATGGATAAATAACATTTCCACATTATACTTTCTTTATTCTCTGAACACTACATATATTTTAAAGCAACAAAGAATATTATGAAATTTTATAAAACATATTTGTTGTGACACAACACTTCTGTGAATCACAATGCAGTTTATCAGGATAGGAGGAACATTTCTTGACTCCAGTGAACCAAACAATGATCCACAAAAACCTTGAACTCTTAAAATTGCTGCAAGATTCTATGACCTGCTTTTTATCACAAGATTATTTCCTTGCCAATATGGAATAGGTTATCCTGAACAATCAGATTTCATGCCCCTAATATTCAGGAAATATGAAATATGATGCCAAGCACTACCCACAACCCCTTTGCTGCCCTACGCTCAGATCTAGCACCCACGTCTAATATTTACAGAAATCTATTTCAGTCACTTTGACAATGTGTTGCTAATTTTCATCAACAGATAGAAGCCCCAGCTACTGATTTTCATAGGGCAATTTATCAGTTGAAGTGGCATCACCATAGTACTCCTTCTTAGCAGATTTCAGTTAAATCAGTTTCTAACATAGATTTCTAAAATAGGTTTCTCTGACACCCCCCCCCCCCCGCCCGCACAAAGTTGATAGAAGAGCACAGTCCCTCTTTTACCCATTGAACAATTCATAATATTATATGCCTAGGTAATTCAGATGCAATTTTGCAAATTGTATTACTTTTCCTGAACATCCACTTGACCTGTGAAATGTATTTCTTTTTCTGTTTAAACACCTTCAGAATCTACATCCATTTTATTTATTATTTAATTAATTTATTTAATTAAACTTTTATACCGCCCTTCTCCTGAAGGACTCAGGGCGGTGCAACAACCCATAATAAAACAACATAGATACAAAAGTTAAAACAATTTTAAAACAAATTCAATGATTTGGCTGTATTGGTTAAAACCCCAAGACTAAAATAGCCATTAAAATTCATCATTCCGTCAGACCAGCTTGTTGGAATAGCAGGGTCTACAGGGCACGGCGGAGGGCACGAAGGTGGGGGATCCTACGTATTTCGGGGGGGGGGAATTCGTTCCATAGGGTAGGGACCCTCAGAGAGAAGGCTCTTCCCCTGGGGGTTCGCAGTCAACATAATTTGACCGATTACACCCTGAGGAGGCCTTCTCTGTGGGAGCGAACCGGCTGATGGGAGGCTATCGGTGGCAGAAGGTGGTCTTGCAGATATCCAGGTCCTAAGCCATGGAGCGCTTTAAAGGTGGTAACCAACACCTTGAATCGTTTTCTTCCATTAGTTCAATTCCTCTTGCTGCTCAGCTGTCATTGATTGCTACAAAAATTGTCATGTTTTTGGTAAGAGTAACAGATAGTAATGTAGAGAAGAATAGATTATATTACAGCTGGATTTATAGAGCTGGGATGTTTCAGACTTCTCAGCCCATTTGATGAACTAATTATAAGTTGGTTTACTATGTGAAACATCTGTGTTCACATTTCATTTAACATATGGTTAATTCAGCAGTCATAGAACCCTCCATCAAGAGAGAAATGTGTGAAAGAATATAAATCTGTTAAGATGTAGCCATTGTGACAAGTGCCACGGCTCCAAATGGCAACCATGTTCAATCATCACAGCTATGTAAAATTACTATACAGAAGTGCTACCCAGGGGTTTTGGTTTAAAGTAAAATAGTGAAAGTTTTTAAAAAGTTTGCTTCAATGTTTAGTAAAGACTATGAAACAGAGCGTGAGGGGTAGAAAAAACATACCATAGAAAATATCAAACATTACAATAAAGAGGAACAATATTTGAAATACACACACACACATAAAGTGTTTTTTTCTGTCAAAGCATCTGGTCTACCCCAATATGGGAGGGAGCATATGAAAAAGTTTAATCTCTCCCCTGGCTCAGCTGATAAAGAGAGGAGAACTTGTGGCTCAGAGGTTAATACAACTGCCTAATATGCAGGCAGCCCAAGTTCGAATCCGAGTAAGGTTATGGCTAGCTGATGAGAGCTAAATAGCTTGAAATAGATCTATACTAGTCTCCCTTTAGTCAACGGAAAAACCTCTCTCCAAGGAATCAGTCCCTAGTGCAACCATGAAGGTTAGGAACCACGGTTTTAATACACCATCTCCAGGTGTCTAGACTGATGTTTTCACCACTATCATAATTAACTTAAAGATTAAAATGAACATATGAACTGTCTTATTAACTAAGTAGCTCCTTATTATCTACTGTAATTAATAGAAACTATCCAGGGACTCAGTCTTTGTTCCCTGATCATGAAACTTATAACTCCAGTGCAAGGGCACACATCCCACTCATGCTAGCATGGTGTCACATGACGTATCATGACTTTTTTCCCCTTCACTAAACTGGGTGTGGGCGTGGCCAGCACATAATGCATCCCACCCACAGGCTGCGAGTTTGACACCCCTGTGATAGAGGATGGCAGAAAACAATTAGACAGATGGAAATAAAGTTAAGATATAAAATAAACTGCATCTGTAAATAATAGGCTTTGACCATAATGTGACTATAAAGTACAGCTTGGTCATTTATGAACCAATAACCATCAAAATGTATAAATTAAATGTGCCATGATATTCATCTAAATTGAAATAGTTGTTGTTTGTTAGAGAAATACCAGAAGATACAAAATGGGGATTTTTTTTTTTTTAATTAAAAGAAAACTTGGGATGATCTGTTCTTATGGCTTGAGAAATTCCAATACCATTAAATTTCAGATGAAATATGCCCAGTCCTCAATCAATGCTTCACCATATCATTGAATCAGTCCTCAATCAATGCTTTACCATATTTTTGAATTTGTGTAACTGTTCTATACCGTATAATAGATCTTTACTGTATACAAAAATAGAATTTTAAAAAGGCTATATATAAGATGCAGGGGGAGTGATGGCTCAGCAGTTAAAGGCACTAAGATTTAGATGGAGAGCTGACAGCCTGGGTTCAAGACCAAACTCTCAGGGTGAGCTCCTGTTGCTTGCCCAACTTCTGTACACCTAGCAGTTTGAAAGCATGCAAATGCAAGTAAATACCACTTCAGTGGGAAGGTAACAGAGTTCTGCCAGCCTTTAGCATATAGTCATGCTGACCACATGACCACAGAAATTGTCTTCGGACAACACTGGCTCACTCAGCCAAGAAACAGAGATGAGCATCGTTTATGACTATAGACTGAAATAACTGACATGACTTTACTTTTTATATATGAGATGCACAAAATTATTATTTTTTCTTTAGCAATTTCTCCCAGCTAATATTTTCACCCCCTCCCTTCCCCCCGCCCTTATTTTACAATATTTTGCTAGACCAAGACAACTTGACCTTGAGATTTCCACAATTAAGGCGCAAGTAAAAAAGCCTCAAAAAAACTTTCCATTCCTATCCTTAATTCTCCTTCCTTAAAACTGAGTTGTAGAATTTCAACCCAGCCACTCCCTCTGATGTCATCATATCATCAGATGGCCTCTTCCATACCTGCAGAAAATCAGGAGGTAGAGGTGAACTCTCTGTCCTGCAGTGCTTGCCTACCCTGACCTATATTGTGTCATCCAGAGAGCTGAAAGCATTTTCAGAAGTGTGCTTTGTGTATCATTTCACATGTGAATGATAGGGGCTACTTGGAAACCCCCTGAATATTGTAGTGCCAAAATCCTGCCCAGAAACAGATTGCTACAGCACCAGTAGCAATCATTTCTACCGTGTTTCCCTGAAAATAAGACCCTGTCTTATATTTTTTTGAACCCCGAAATAAACACTTGCCTTATTTTTGGGGAGGTCTTATTATTTTGGGGTGCATGGAGCAAGAGTGGGCTGCTTTTGCCATCTTACCTGATTTCCAGCTCTGCATTTAAATATTTTTGGGGAGGGCTTATTTTGGGGATGAGGCTTATTTTAGCGCATGCGCTCAAAAGGCAGATTGGGTTTATTATCAGGGATGCCTTATATTGGAGGAAACGGGGTAGTCACTCTTGCCTCCTTTCTTCTTTTACCTTTCTGTGGCTCTATTGCCTTTTTAATGTATTATCTCTGTAATCTTCTTTTAATATTCCATGTGCATGCATAGGATTCTTTTTGGTAGTTAAACGATCAGTTCAATAATGGCATCTTGATTTATGTGGGTTTATTTGCCCACCTGCATGGGATATAGAAGGCCTTCAAAATTGTTACCGAGTGGCTAGTAAATCTTGTAATTAATTAATGAGAAGAAGTGTTATTTATTAATTAAAAACAAGCACGGGGTTATAATTTCACACGCCATCCCATGGACTATGTATAATGTCAAATGGTTGTTTGTCAATGTTATTGCAACCATCTCCGCTTATCATTTTTCAATCCGGGAAGAGAAAAAGGCTTCATGCAATAATTACCATTCTGAATTTAGGACCCCAGTTTCAAAATGCAACCATGAAAATAGCTTTACAAGCCCATGCAGTGGAAGAAGCATTTATCTGCTTTGTGCATGAATGCTCTCTATGCACATATTGTCAGCACAGCAAGAGGTATAATTGTTAACACTAGTAAGTGCTATTTTGTTGTGAGAAATAGGCTGTGCAACTGAAAAGCGGTGCTATTAAGAAAATCAAAACGTGTTTCCCAAAGGAACATTGCAAGTGGTTACATTGCAAATGGATGTTATGTTTAGCTTTGCTTGTATTTAAAGTTGTTATCTTTATTTTTATATTTTAAAGTTATGCATAGAGACCAATAAAATCTTTTATGTTGTTGTGCCAACTTCCAGATATAGAAAATGCTATTGCCATCCTTGGTTATGAAAGATTGACAGAGAAAGAATTCCAGGGGAAAAAAATCTATAAATGTCACGTCAGAAGTTCAGCAACCTCCCAACAGTCAGAAAGTGTCCATTCTTGGTCTTAACAGATCCCCTTGCAGGGCACTTTATGAGCTAAAGCAATTAAATGCAAATTTATAAATAAAATATAAATTTATATAACCATATTAAAAGTAGCTAGCAGATGAATAAATTAGTGGAGTGGAATGAGTAATTATTTATTTTTTTCCCATGAAAACATCAGTACAGGTATAGTATATCCGGGTGAGATTGGGAAAGATTCCTGATTCGAAACTCTAGAGCATGAGTGTCAAACTCGATCGCGTCACATGACATATTGTGACATATTAGGACAATTTTTGCCTTTGCGGAGCTGGGGTGGCCATGGCCTGTGCATGATACATCCGGCCTACGGGCCTCCAGTTTGACACCCCTGCTCTAGACGGACACTATCTATCAATACAAAATAATAATAATAGTTATTATTATTCAGTTATCTTTCTCTAAATCTCCTTTCTATAGCTCAGTACAGAAGCTAATGATCAGATATTTTGTTACATATATATATTGGCAATTAGGTATCCTATATTTATATGATCCAGGTACATTATTAATTGTAGGCAAATTGTCCAACATACATATTTCATTCTTTTTTTAAAAAATACAGCAGAATTAATTTGATTGCTTTGTAGACAAATGATATGAACATCATTTAAATGAAGTTATAGTTTTCCAGATTGATTTTTGTGTGTTTTTTTTCTAGGGACTCCTGAGGATTATTCCCAATATTTCAGTATGAATGCTACCACTGCTAAACTGAGCCTTCTAAAGCCAATAAACAGGGACTTTCATCAGAAATTTGATTTGGTTATTAAGGTAAATTCACTGATTTCTCATTTATATATAGATATTGGAATCCATGAAAAACTGTAAGTTTATAATGAAATATTTTCAAAGAAGTATGGTCCCTTAATTATACTTATAATTCACTAGTTTAATGTCAAAATGGAAGTAATCAACACACATCATTATAACCACTATTTTGATTAAAATGCTCAATGGGAGAAAAGGTATCTATTTCATACTTAAGGAGAATAGTCTACAAACCCAGTTTCAGATTTTTAACATGCAGTGAGTATCATGGTTAATAGTTCTACACATTATGCTGAGCCAGGATGAAATCTGCTGACTTTTGCTCCCAGGTTCAGAATTTTAACCTCAGTCATAATTTTTTAAAGCTGTGTTATAACTGCATCTTGTGAAATGTAGAATTTAAAATATCTTACAAAGATAGGATTAAATTATTACTTGCGGCATTGAGTCTTCCTGATTTAATTTTAATGTTTCACTTTTAAGACCTCCTGATTCTGCAACTAACCTGGGCAGCTTACAGTGATGTAAAATAACATATAGGTTTTTAAACTATTTGAGTGAAGAGAGTGATATAACTTAGCCAAATTCTGCAGTGTAATATATAAGATGAATAGCAGTTTGACTGACAAATATATTTTCCTATCTGTTGATCAATGTCAATATTATTTATCCAAGTGTTTGTTATGGACTGGTTGTTAACTGTTTCTATTCTATTCTATTCTATTCTATTCTATTCTATTCTATTCTATTCTATTCTATTCTATTCTATTCCATTCCATTCCATTCCATTCCATTCCATTCCATTCCATTCCATTCCACTCCACTCCACTCCACTCCACTCCACTCCATTACATTAAGTTTTTATCTTTAAAAGGTTATTATTTAATCTTTTCTTAGCATGCATGCATGCCCATGTCTGGTAATAAAATACCAGTATTTGATGACAATTATTCAGGTTTTTAAAATTATTCTACATTTTTCATTGTATATAAGTTCTTTGGATGTTCAAAATACAAAATTAGAATTGAGACAAATGGTTTTTACATAGTTACATGGTCAAATTCAATGTGGCAAAGACCTATTCATTTATACTGAAACAGTTGGTGCTGATATAAGCAGTAATATAGCTATATACAATTTTTTTTAGAAAATCCATTATAATTCTCTATGGTCATATTCTAGTAGCTTTATAACTAGCTATATTATTAATAGATTTTTTTTACCGGCATTATTAGATTCAAATTACTGTGATTAGTGTGCAGCTGAGTGGATAATAAGCAAGGGTATCAATCTGTAAGACTAATAATTGCCACATGCTTTAGGCACATCAATGCTTCATTTAGCAGAAGAGTGTTAAAAGATACTAGAAAGATACAGCATATCATCCTGTACAGATATGGATGTTTTACAATATGCATCTCAGCAGAATAATGTAGTTTAGACTTCAATGTGTACTTTTTTCCCCAAAAAATTCAACTAAGACCGACCTGTAAGTTTGTTTTTGTTTTGTTGTTTATTTTTTGAAATGAATAGTTGAGTTCACACTTCATCAGAGCCGAAATCAGAACCAACAAGCAATATTATGACTTAATGTGTATGAATCTAGCAGAGGTTATCAACACATCTCCAATATTATCCTTCGTGCAGTAATCATCAGAAGGTCTCTCCTCTCCCATTTGCAATGTGTTTGTTCTTTATCTTTTCACCCAAGAGAGATTAAAACATCTCCCTCCCTGTCAATATTTTGCTCTAAAATGTCACTTTTTTGCACATTCAGAGACTTTAACAAGAATAAGAAAGCATACTTACTAAGCAAGAACTACATACATCACATTCCCTTGGGGATAATGCAGGATTAGACTGCTTTACTTTCAGAGTCACTAATCAAGTATTTTTCACCTTCGCTATGTCTCAGAAAAAATCAAGGTAAAGTTCTTAGGATATCCTTAAGGCCAGAGAAAGATAAAGTATGTTTATTTAGACTGTCTTATGCCTAGCTACCTCAGCTACCCCACCTGAAAGAAGTAGAGACTTTATGATGTTTGATACATTAGCAAATATTTTGAACGTTTGTCTTTACTGAAGTCAAAATAGTAAATCTGAACTCTCTTGAGTTCAGTTCAACTTCTGGTGATTACATGGACCAACAGTCTAGTTTTTAATGTCAATATTATGTCAATAATCTGAAGTACCCGCATTTTACAAAGTATAAAAACCCCCCTTTTTCCCCCCAAAAAAGAGGGTGAAAATCTGGGTGTGTCTTATACTCCGAAGGTAGCCCCACCCAGCCTCTCAAATGGAGGTTTCAGAGGGTGAAAAAAGCCTCTGAAATGGAGCTTCAGAAAAAAAAGCCTCTGAAACAAAGCTTCCAAAAAAAAAAAAAAGTCTCTGAAACAGAGCTTCAGAAAAAAGGCAAGGCACAGAGCTCACAACCAATAAACCTGTTACTAAAGTTACTAAAGTTACTAAACCTGTTACTAAAGTTCACCTCTGGGAACAGCTGATTGGGGGTATTCTGGGAGGCCAATCCACCCGCAAATCAGCTTTTTTCTTATTTTCCTCCCCAAAACTAAGGTGCGTCTTATACTCCAGTGCATCTTATAGTCCGAAAAATAAGGGTATTGGCCATTATTTTGTTTCCATTTCACCTACCATCTTGGAATTTCTTTTGATCTCTCAAGCATGAGCCAGGTTTGCCATACAGGATTAAGTAGGAATTGCTAGTTAATTACTAGGTTTGTTATATATTTCAGGCAACCTTAGTTGCATTAGCTCTAAGATTAGCTCCTGGAACATTAGTTTACTGTGAAGGAAATTAACAAATATATTACTGGACTCCTTGGTTTTCTCTGAGTTTGTGAACAATTCTTTACCCAACTAGGTAACTTCATTAGTGTATGAAGTGTAGTATACAGTAAGTGTTGTTCCCTGTTTCTAAACAGTATCTTGCCCAGCCAATTTTGGTGGGGGTGAGTTCGCTGATTGTTCCTTGATTAGGGTACTGATTTCTGCTTGATTGTTTTTCTGGTTTAAGCCCTGCTTATCTTGGTTTTGGCTGTTGGAGAGACTGCTGTACTTTTCGTTTCTTTTGTAGTATCCCTGTCTCTTTTGAATACAGTTGATCTCTGTGTGTAGATTGGACACTGATTTGTCTGAGTGCCAGGTTTCCAGGAATTTCATAGCATTTTTGGATTTAAAGTTGTCTAGGATGTTCCCAGTATTCAATGTGTCCAGCCACCCATTATCCACCAAAGAACAGAATGTTCTCTCAAAAGGCTTCAGCTATCTGCTAATCTGTCAGAATTCTTTGCAGCATTAGAACCATCATTGTCTCACTACTCTTTTCTGTTCCTGCAATGGTAGCCAAACTAACCTTAAGCTGTCCAGATACGATATCTTTTCATCAGTTTTCTACATGGCTTGGACATTCTACTAATCCAAGATGACTGTGATAATGATGATGATGATGATGATGATGATGATGATGATGATGATGATAATGATTACCTTTTCTTAATCTAGTAAAAAAAACCACCAAGTCAAATAGGAAAGATGGTAATTTTTATTTAGGAAACAAATGTGAAAAAGTCCAGTATATAATTGGCTCTGGCAGTTCCTTTGCAGAGATGCTTCCCCTTGCTCTCTAGCAGTCCCAAAAATTGCCAAGTGACTTTAAACACCTCCAGAACAGTGACATTATTGGTGGAACTGGGTTTCTCTGGCTGCCCTTAATCTCAAGGAATCTCAAGGAATCTCATGGAATGCTTAATCTGTGGACAAAATTGCCAAATGCATTGGTCCTATCCTTGGTGAATCAATGGCTAAAATGCAGTATTGCAAACAAACCTCCAGCCTGGAGTTTGATCCTGATGGAGTCAAGGTTGACTCAGCCTTCCATCCTTCCAAGATTGTAAAATGAGAACCCATATTGTAGAGGCCAGTATGTAAATAATGCTTATACATTGTAAACCACCCAGAGAGTGCTATTCAGTGCTATAGGGCAGGGGTCTCCAACTTTGGCAACTTTAAGCCTGGCAGACTTCAACTTCCAGAATTCTTCAGCCATCTTTGCTGGCTGGGGAATTCTGGGAGTTGAAGTCCTCCAGGCTTAAAGTTGCCAAGTTTGGAGACCCCTGCTGTAGGGCGATATATAAGCCTAAATGCTATTGCTATTGCTACCTGTGCTCTATTGAGTAGTTTCAAAATTAAGTGAGGGGAAGTTTCTGATTCCAAAGCCCCTCAAAAATATATATTTTATTGATACCTCATTTGTAGAACTGAGACATATGTTATCTTGAAAAAAATGTAGGAGGACCAAATATTCATATTCAGAATCCTCTTTGTAAATTCTAATTCTTACACTGATCCCTTCTGAATAGATTTATTCATTCACTTTGAAGCAAAAGGCAGAATAATAGTTCATCTAAAGCTCTGGACTTTTGCTGTAATTGCATCTTTTATATCTGTACATGTATTATCAAAGGGAATGGTGTTCCTTTGCTGCCGAGGGGAAAAAAAATGCTGGTTTTAAAGAACAAAGCAACTGGCTTTTATTGCTTTGATATTTTTTGAAAACTCTTTTCCATTAAAAAAAAAATCAGTTGTTTACTTATGAACAAAAGAAAAAGTTGAACAAATACATAATTCCTTGTTTAGAAATGCTTAGTTTTGTCTGACTTCTGATAATCTTTATTCCCAAATGTGTTTGTTTTTAAAAATGCACTTGTAATTAATGGAATGAGAACTTTTAAATTACAACAGCTTTAAAAAGTTTAAACATCCATATCCATCCACACAAATCTATCCAATTGATTGATGAGGTATATGTGCCATCAAATTATACTGCATAACAAATATCAATTAGTTTTTGTTCCTGGGTAAAAAATGTGTTTCCCGAATTTCTTAAGCCTAAATTAAATAGAAAATACCTATTTTCTCGAACTCACGGAACCTTAAACCCTCGAAGTGCCACAAAGATCCTAACCAGAAGCCCCCAATTCAGTTCTGGAGCTGACCGGAAGTCCGTTTCCCCCACCATAGAGTCTCCTCTAGTGCGGTGTCCTTTTTCCTCTACCTCTCCTAACCAAAAGCCATATCAATCGACCAAAAAACCTGCCCCTTGCCATAGAGTCTCCTCCTGGCATGCCATGCTCCCCCCCCCCCCGCCCCAACCAGAAGCTCCTCTCAAAACTGTGCCGCCAACCAGTGACAGGGAGCTGCAGCAGAGGGATAAATGAGCCACGTGGCTCCAGAGCCACGGGTTGCTGACCCCTGCTCTAACTGCTTAAAAAGCTCTTTTTGTCTGTATAGATATGGAACTTTTGTAAGTTGTGGTCACAAAATCAGAGTTTGTGATGAATATAGCCATTTTTGCATAAGTTTTGGACATAAGCATATAAAACTTAGAACAAAAATGAGTTACCTAATGTTGTTGATTGTTAGTGACTATACAGATTTTTCTCCTGAAAGATCCCTTTCCAACGTTATCCTTCAGGTCTTCCAATGGTGCATACATAATCACTATAACTGAATCTATTTGTTGCTAATCATCCTCTTTCCACTTTTCCCAGCCTTATGGATTTCGAAAGAGAGACCACTATTTGCATAATTTGTCCAAAATATGACATTTTGAGACTGATCATTCATGCATTAAGTGAGAACTCTGAACTGATTTGTTCTATAATCTCTTTGTTTGTTTTATTCACTGTTGATTGTATTCTCAGGAGGTTTTTTTTTTCAATCACCAAACTTTAAAAGTTAGTAGACTTTTTATCCTGCCTTTCTTTTCTTTTCTTTTTTTAATTTTCACTTCCACAGATTACCCCAGAGAAAACCTTCACCTGTGTGCAGATTTACCTGCCTATTTCCTAATGAACCATGCAGTTTTGTGACACATTTGTAGTGCAGTTTTAATATGACTGTCCTGGGTGTAATGTTTATTTTTATGAGTTAATGAGGGACTTTCATTTAGGGAAAAAAAAAGTCTATATAGTTTGTGACTTGCTTCTAGTAATTCATCAATATGTGATGAATTGCTGGCATCTAGCTTTGCTACATATAATCCAGCTGCAGTTAGAAAGAAACACAAACAAGTCAGTAAAATGTATCTCCACTCTAAAATACAAAATTAAAACCAATTAATGTTTAAAAAATGACAGCAGGAATTTATAGCATGTTAACCTTTTGCTTTTGCAGGCTGAACAAGACAATGGCCATCCTCTTCCAGCCTTTGCTAATCTGCATATTGAAGTTTTAGATGAAAACAATCAGAAACCTTTCTTCACCAAATCAACATATGAAGGCTTTATTTCAGAATCTTCCCCTGTCGGTACAACTATTTCTGATAACCAGAACTTGACATCTCCGCTGCGGATCATAGCTTTAGATAATGATGTTGAAGAGGTTTGTATTTGATTTTACCAATTTGTGCTTTTGGGGATATGCAACAGATATTACAAATGTTAGATTCTATTTATTTTCTATGCTGCATGTAACATAAAAACAAAAAACAAAAAACCCTGAATATTTCAGAAGTTTGAGAACCAGTTATTAACTATTTATCCTTCTATTAAATTTTTCATGTTAATCATTTGTGTCTAGGATGTATTCCAAACACAGTACATTGTATTCTAAGCACATTAAATTTTCCCTAAAGGTTTCAGCAATTGAACTAGCTTTCGCCTACAGTGGAATTAAATTAATATGGATTTGGGTCCCAATTCAAGGGTGAAATGCTCCTGGATCAGAACAGATTGCCTGATCCAGTAGCGATCTTGGCCAGTGGTTCGACGAACCAGTAGCAATGGCGGAGCAAAGCTCCGCCTACCCGCTTGGGTGTTTTTTACCTTCTGCACATGCGCAGAAGATTTGTTCGCAGCGTGTGCACTTCCGAACCATTAAGGAAGGTAAGTAGATTTAACCCCTGCCCCAATAAATTTTAATTTGGCCTCATTCAGTGGCCTCCCTCAAGCCACTAAACAAATTCATGCAGAAAGGAAGGTTTAACAGAAGGAAGATAGACCTAAGACATTTTTGTAACTTCAAATATCTATCCAATATTATCTTTTTAATATTCAAAGGAAAAATGAAATGGTTTCTACTCTGAGGAAAGAAAGTTGAAATTCTGTGTGAATTAAAAATAGACGCATGTGTAAAAATGATTTCACAGATGCGTATAATCTGAGGATATTAACTTGCTATACTTTTAAATTTATGAAGTAAACATATTTACCCCCCAAAAGACAAACCTTTATTTTTAGATGACTGTTTTCTAAATGGGAGATAGGAGAAAATATAGCTAATTACAAGTTTTTATCTCGTCAAGATTGCTGAAATATTTTTTTTCCCCAACAATAGATATGTCCATGTCACACAGACTCACAAACCTGCCTGTCAGGAAGCCACAAGTCACATAAGATTTTCTGCTCCGTTTATAGAATTATTTATCCAACGTGTACTCTAACCATTCTGACTCACATGAAAACCATTTTTACACCAAAAAATACAGAAATATATCATCGCTCATGGCTTCATTCCCTTTCCTTCTTTCATCAGAAACAATAAAAAAAGATGGCGGGAAAAAACTAATAAAAGAGTTAGGAAGAAGACAGGGATGAAATTCAGCAGGTTCTGACAGATTCTGGACAACCGGTAGTAGAAATTTTGAGTAGTTCGGAGAACCAGAAAATACCATCTGTGGCTGTTCCCAGAGTGGGGTAGGAATGGAGATTTTGCAATGTTCTTCCCCTGGAGTGGGAACCCTAACCCTAAACCTAACCTTGCCACGTCCACCAAGCCATAACACGCCCACCAAGCTACGCCCACAGAACCGGTAGTAAAAAAAATCGAATTTCACCACTGGAAGAAGGATAACTGCACTAGAAGACGAAGGGGAGAAAAAGAAGAAGAAGTGATAATAGAAGAGAGAAGAAAAGAAAATTAAGGGAAATCAAGTTTAGAGGTTAGAAAAAATTGTTAAAATTCAGCACACACAGCTAATCTTCAAAAACTCTGATGCCTTTCAGAAGCCCACAGTGTATTTTATTCTTCTTAGGCACGCAGGATTACCTCTTTAAGTTTCAGGTAATTATCGGGGTGGGGGAAGAACTCCTCTTCCCATTGGTAAATATGATACATCTTATCTTTCAGTAATGAGAAAAGCTACTCTTCTTATGTTTTAATCCCTAACTGATCTGCAGACAGTCTTGGTTGCACTTTTTGCTTTGCGCATATCTTTTTAGATTATCATGTATCTTTACATTAAATATATTTATTTATTCTATTCTACTTAGGCACTGCCCAGATCCAATCAACTCTGGGGAGGCTCATAGTGTCTTGTCTCCGTCTCACACACGCACCCCCACAGACAGTCAATAGTGAAGTAACCCAGCCGACAAAAGTTTTTCTAAGAGCAGAATTGGCAGCAACCGAGTGGCTGGCTGCCAAGTTTTTTACTCATGAAGGGAGTGTTTTTCAAAGCCAAAACACAACAGATACAGGAATATTCAAAAACTCCAGCAATGCAGAGAGGTTGGTTCAACATCAGTTTTTGCTCATCCCAGAGCTTGAACGGCCACCACACCCCCTTTTATATCCTGAGGGGTGTGGTCCAGTGACTCAGCCTAATCCCTGGCACACCTCTTCCTCTGCTGTGCACGCTAATCTCTGCGATGCTGTCAAGGGTCCAGCCAAGACTCATCTTCCTCATTACTGTCCACCTGTGGCTGCATGGATGTGCTTGGCCCCGGGCCTATCTCTTGGCCTTCGGTGTCCTCCGAAGGCATTGCCAAAGAGAAGGATCCTGGAGAGGGAGGCCTTGCCTCTCCTGTCCTTCACTCTCAGAGTCCTCTCCTGCTGATAATCCAGGCTCAGGGAACGGAGCCACAACACTTAGTATCAGAATAAAGCAACAATATACAAGCAAAAAAAAAGTGTACAACCCTAACAGCAGATCCATTCAGCAATACAAATGGATCGAAATTTCCCAGTGGATTCTCAGCAACATAACCTAGAGATTTTTATATCCCTTGCCCAGTGGTGAAATCCAATTTTTTTTACTACTGGTTCTGTGGGTGTGGCTTCGTGAGGTGTGGCAGGGGAAGGATAGTGCAAAATCTCCATTCCCACCCAACTCCAGGGAAAGGATACTGCAAAATTCCCATTCCCTCCCCACTCCCATTCCCATGAAGTGAGTGTGTGCACACAATTCCATTGCGAACCGGTAGTAAAGGTAAGTAGAACCCACGCTTGACATAGACCCTTTGTTCCTTCAATCGTATGCTAAATTGGTCCCTCTTTTTTTTTTTTTAAGAATGTGCATTCTTATGGCAATACAGGGCTTTTCCAATCCATATAACTCATTGATCCCATTTGAATAATCAATCTTACCCAACTTCACAATTCATGTTTGTTCAGAAAATTAATTCAGAATTTCCCGTTTCCTTTGGGGAATCAATTCAATTTGCAATTTCAATACTATTGACATTAGGTTTCCCTGTTGAAATTTCACAATGACAAAGGAATCAGTATGGGCTTGAGAAAAGTGGATTATTTGTAAATGTTAGTAACTACCCTGCTCAAAATCTAAATTGGTATGCTAAATGCTACACAGCACATTGAAAGCACATTAGCTAATCCAGCAAGTCTCCGTTATACAGCACATGCTGATTTCTTTAGTGTATGAGATCTAACTTATTAAAAACAAGTACCACTCACAAGAAAGGAAGGAAGATCATGTGTGAGACTTTACACAATGAATATCAGCCCACATTCATAGTCATGCTGTTTAAGATGTAATAATTGAAATGAATAATTGGAAGTCCACAGTCATCTTTAACTCATCTCAATTGGCTTCAGAATAAATTCTTGATAAACCAAAAGGCCGAATATAATGAAAAACAATGAAACGCCTGATACATAATATTAGGGGAAATGATTTAATACACCTACCGTATTTTTCGGAGTATAAAATGCACCAGAGTATAAGACACCTACCTTTTTTGGTGAGGAAAAGAAGAAAAAGAAATCTCCCTGTGCCTCTGCCTCTGCCCCCCAGCAATTTTGTCTCATTGCAGCAAACAGCAAACAGCCTGCTTTACTTTCATTTTCGTTTTCAGCATAGCATGATTAGCACAAGGAAAAAAAAATCTGCTCCAGCAATTTACCTCTTTGCAGCAAGCAGTAGAACCCTGTGCAAAACAGCTGAGAGCAAATCAGCTGCGAGTCGGGAGGCCGATCCAATCAACTTGGGCTAATTAGGATGTGCTGAAGCTGAAAGGAGCTGTTTTTTCTTGCTGTTTGCTTGCAAGGAGGTAACTGCTGCAAGGCAGAGGCCAAAGGGTGAGAGCCAGTGGGTGGGCTGGGCTACATTTGGTGTATAAGATACACCTAAATTTTCACCCCCTGGGGTGGGGGGAAAGGTGTGCCTTACACTCCGAAAAATACAGTATATCTGTTTTTAAGAGTTTTTTCCTTTCTTTTAGCCATCTGAGAATTAGCATTTGGTTGTAAATTAAAATTCAGACAAATAATTCAATGGGGCAAGCAGCACATTAGCAGAAAAAACAAAATCATGAGTCCCAGTCCTTCAATCATATAATAGAAAGCTAATAAGAAAAATTTAGCGTTTGATATAATAGTTTCATTTCAACCCATAGTTGTAATCTTTTTACCATGATGTCTAAAAGTTGTCATGATGAATGTGGATCACTAAATCCCCCCCCCCCCCTATTTCAATAGATTACTTTACTGGGTATTATGTATTACTTAGAGGCAAGTGCTTCTGCTTATTCTATTTATTTGTTTATTTTTGCTTTTTAGATTCCATCAGGTGCCATTCCTGTAGGTATTTTAAGTGTGCCTTCTTTTTGCTGTCTTACTTTTACCTCTTGAAGCTTTTTTTTAAAGTTAATTTTCTTTTACATGAAGGCTATTTTATACAATAGTGTTTGAAACTATCACAATTCTTTCTGCTTTCTTTGAAAACTGCTCATTGTTAAAGCAAATTTCATCATTTGGTTTCAAAGCTAAAACTAGATTTGATACTCTACTCATTTGCTACCTTGTCTTCAAGGTTCAAAACAATAATTTATTCTCTACTTTCAAAAGTGAAAAGTGAAAGCTTTCATTTTCCTATACAACAAATACAAACTAACTGATTACACCTTGTCATGTTAATTCTTATTTATTATTTTACTTACCCTGTTTCCCTGAAAATAAGACATCCCCTGATACTAAGCCCTATCGGGCTTTTGAGCGCATGCACTAAAATAAGCCTTCCCACCTAAAATAAGCCGAAAATATTTAAACATAGAGCTGGAAATCAGGTAAGACGGCAAGAGGAGCCCCATCTTGTTCCACGTGCCCCAAAATAATTATACTGTCCCGAAAATAAGGCCAAGTTCTGATTTTGGGGTTCAAAAAAAATATAAGACAGGGACTTATTTTCAGGGAAACACGGTACTAAACAAATTTCTAGCCATCTATCAAGAAAAATTAAGCAGAAATTAAAAATTAAAATTAAAAATTAAAACCAGAATAGAATTAACAAAAGTAAATTGAAGAAATGTATTTTTTCTTTAAGTATACAGTACTTAATAGGTTTATGAGCAAGAACCACTTAATGCAGTAAAACCTACCTCTATAGAAGCATCTGTGTTTCTAAGCTTCAGACAAACATATATTTGGCCAAAATGCAGGAATCACCGCTCCTTTTTTTCAACTTAAGCTATATTTTTATTAGGCTGTTTTGTAATACTGTACTCTTTCGAGCATCTCTTCTACTTTATGTGAAGAGATGCTTTATATAGCAGTCTTTTCTGCAATACTGCTTGATCTCAAGATTAATGTTTAAAAGAGAGCCAATGGGGGGAGGGGAATCCTCAATATATCAAGAACGTAGTTCTTTCCCTGATTGCTGATTCTTTCCATATGATTGCAGGGGTGTGATTATACTGCTGAAGTATACTGTATGTCTGACCTTACTAGGGTTACCAATCCCGCACTGTAAAAACACAGATTACTACTATGCAACAAAGAGAGCTATATATATATAATTTTATTTTCATAGGTTTTTATGTGTATATTTCTTTATGCCAGGGATTTTCCTACGTATATCAAGATGTTTCATGGCCTAATTTTCAGTGAAATCTCCATTCACCAGCTTTTAGGCCTTCCTAAACATTCCAGCAGCTATTTTGCTAACTGTTTGAATTTAAGAGGGAGACTGGAATAGATGGAGATATATATATATATATATATTCAAGTTGATGAAGGGAGGAGAACTTGTGGCTCAGAAGGTTAATTCAACTGCCTAACATGCAGGAAGCCCAAGTTCAAATCCAAGTAAGGATATGGCTAGCTGATGAAAGCTAAAAAGCTTGAAATAGATCTATATTAGTCTCCTTTATTTATTTATCAGCAAAATATGGTTTGTCATGATTGCAACTGCTTGAGGGCTCCTGGATTGGAGCTGAAAGGCGAAAGGGAGCAGAATGCCCCCTCCCACATGTTGGGGTAGACCAAGTGTCTCGATAGAAAAACACTTTATCTATCTATCTATCTATCTATCTATCTATCTATCTATCTATCTATCTATCTATCTATCTATCATCTATTTATCTATATCTATTTTCTTATTTTTCGTAGGTTTTATGTGTGTTTTTCTTTAAGCCAGTTTTTCCTATGTAACCAAGATTTTTCTGCAAGCCTAGTTGAGTGAAATCACATTCACTATTTTTGGGGCTTTTTTCCTTCTTTTCATTCTGGCAGCCAGCAGATCTCCAATTGGGCAGCACAAAATCTGCTGGCTGCCAGAAGGAAAAGAAGGAAAAGAAGAAAAAAAAAGCCCAAAAAGTAGTGAATGTGATTTCATTCAACTAGGCTTGCAGAAAAATCTTGGTTACGAAGAAAAAACCTGGCTTAAAGATGTGTGTGTGTGTGTGTGTGTGTGTGTGTGTATACAGGTAATATCTTGGGTTTCTTCCCGTGTAATTGTAAACATATCTTTAGAAGGGTAGTGACGTTTCAACGAAATCACATTTGTCATCTTTTGGCTGATGTTCTTGGTTTGGTGCTTATGGGCAAACTGTGTGATCTTAACACAGACATAGTTATAGACAAACATTATACATACATACATACACACACACACACACACACACACACACACACACACACACACACACACACACACATATATATATATATATATATATATATATATATATATATATATATATATGATGTGTGTGTGTGTATTCTGCCTTGATAGTGAAAGGTTTTACAACTCAGATTTAATAGCAATCACTATTACAGGTAGTCCTTGACTTATGACCCATAATTGGGACCACAATCTCTGTTGCAAGGTGGTTGTTAAGTGAGTTGCACCCAATTTTGCTACCTTTTTTGCCAAGCAAATCACTGGAGTTGTTCAATAAATCATGCAGTCATTACATGAATCCAGCTCTATTGGCTTTCTTGTTCACAAATGACAATCACTTTTCTGATCTAGGATGCTGCAACCATTGTAAATACATGTTGCTTGCCACACCACTTCAATTTCGATTACGTGACCGTATGGGAAGCTGCGATGGTTCTAAGTATGAGACTGTTTATAAGTCACTCTTTGCAGTGCCATTGTAACTTCAAGTGGTTGCTAAATGCTGAATGTTTGTAAATCAAGGATTAGCTGTATTTCTTTTCAGATCATTCAAAAACCTCAACTTTCAAATTAAAGATGAGCTGACATGCCTAACATTTTCACAAAAATATTGTAAAAATATTCCATTATTAAGTATGATTATATGAAGAGAGAAAAAAAAATCATTGCTATATTTTTGGAAAAGGGGAAGTCTTAATATTGTGCCTCTTGGTCTGAAAATTGATGGTATTAAATCAGTCTTTTATTTCTCTGTACTGCCTTGAACCCCAATGGTTTTCTGTTAGCACAGTATCCTTTATCTGGGAAAATACTATTTAACCTCAGAAGTACTGTCCCTTGCTATTTCTGTGGTGCACAGGGTTGTGTTACTTATTCAGAGGTGTAGAGTTAACTATTCTGCACAGAATTGGAACAAATCAGGTCAAGAATGAAATTCAGGAATGAAGAGAGAAAAATGTACTATTCCTGCAGGGTGTTTGACTTGCTTATTTCTAATTCTTTTGTGTCTCGTCATCTTTGATTATAATGTTAAAGTATGGATTGTCAAGCTATGCTACACTGAAGGCAATTTGTCAGGTTGATTGTTTTTTCAAGACCTTCAATAAAAGCTGGTCATTTTGAATCAGAAATTATCCTTTTTTCCATTGTTGCATTAAAATTCAGGTTGTTCACAATTGGCTTTTGTAGTGAATATATTGTCAATAAATCAAACAGGTATTTTACTGTGGTCTGATGTTTCTGTTCATATAGCAGATGGCAAAGGTTTTCAACCTCCCCTTGCTTTTTAAGTTTGTTCTAGAAATAATTGTTAATTACCAAACTGTCCTAAACTTGCTATGATCAGTGTTAGTTACGGAGGAAAATAATAAAGGTTTGTCTCTCATATTTTGGTTAAAAACAGAGAACTGGGAATAGGGTTTTATTTTCTAATATCTCCCTCCAATTCAAGAGAGAAATTGCTATTCCAATTTCTTACAATTTTCTCCTGAATGTCATTGTTAGTCCAGATATCTAATGCTATCATTAAAATAGTCTTGATATGTGTAGATAGATAGATAGATGATAGATAGATAGATAGATAGATAGATAGATAGATAGATAGATAGATAGATAGACAGATAGATAGATAGAATAATTATCCCTTTGAGAATGTAATCATCATCTTGTTTTACTTTGAAGACAAAGGACCCACTGCTCCACCTGTTCCTAAATGACTACAATACATTTTTCACTGTGACTCAGACTGGAATAGGCCGCTACCTCACCTTACTTCAACCAGTTGACAGAGAATTTCAGCAGCTATACACATTTTCGGTAAGCGATGGGGATTTTAAGAGTTTTGTCAGAATGGCACTGGTAATCTTTTCAACTATTGCAAAAGCTAAGCAATTGAAATTTAATTTGGCAGAGATCTTAAGAAAATTGTTAGAATGTCATAGAATTGAACAAGCTATAGAACATGAAACAATAAAATGATCAGACCTTGCACCACATATTAAATATAGCAACACTCTAAGTAAAGTTAAAACTAACTAAAACTATGTAGTTTTACAAATTTAGCTGATGGGTCTCTAGTTGATGTGGTGAAGTGTTTACATTCAGCCATACAGTTGGAAAGGTAGATTAGAGTTAAATTTAGGCTTGAATGGTATCAGAACAAAACTAAAAACAAACAAAAAATAGGACCACAGGATTGCCAACAGATCGCTGTCCAAATTCTGCTTGAAACTATGCAGTGAAATCTGTCTACCTTTCATTTAAACCATCATTTCTAGTTTTAGTTCATGGCAATTGATTAAATGTTGCCCCTGCACAAGTGATACATGGTTTTTCTCCAGGAATTTTCTGGTCATTTACTGAATTAGCCCTCATACTTCAGACCAAACTGTGTTCCTTTAAAACCTAGCATTTCTTGAAAAGTTGTAAGAAATACTGGAACATTTCAGAGTATAGCTACTGGGTGTATCTTATAGATTTTTGACTGCAAATCATGAAAATAAGCACATACCATTTTATAGAAGTCTTCTGTTTTTACACAGTGACAGCGTACACCCTGTTGGCTATGTTGTGAACATGAAAAAAAATATACAAAAACATGGAGATGTTGTTGAAGCACATTCAGTACACCAAATACAACTTGGAATATAATGGAGATCTAAAAGTAATGGCTGTGCTGCTTGCAATGCAGCTCAGTTATACTAAGTAATGGTGTTATGTGTGTAAGTAGTTCACCCATGCAAGAGATTCAGAATAGATTAAACAGGAGTAGCCACTCTGAAAGAATTTGGTTCCAGATCAGAAAAATATGGCCCATAAACCAACAAAGATCCAACAAAGATATTTTTTGGCTCCACTTCAAATAAAATTCAGAATGATGATTTTTTATTTTTATTTTTTTGTGCAAGTGATGAACAAGGAAAATGAAGACTCATTATTTGAGATTGATGTTTCCAAGAATAACTCATGCCAAGATTAAGGAAAGCATTTTTGTTGGTCCACAGAATAGATACATCATCAATGACAAGTGGTTCGAAGATCTGTTAGTGGAGCCAGAGAAAATCACCTGGAAAGCATTCAAGGATGTTCTTGAAATTTTTCTTGGCAACAACAGAACACCAAACTACACTCAGCTGGTTGACAAACTTATTACAGCATACAAGACCATGAAGTGCAACATGTCACTGAAGCTTCATTTTCTGCATTCATACTTGGACTTTCCTTCCCAATAATTTAGCTGCAGTCAGTGATAAATGGTGGATGTTGCCACAATGGAAAAATAGTATCAGGATAACTGGAATCCATCAGTGCTGGCTGGCTATTGTTGGACACTGCAGTGAGATGCATTCAACCATGAATGCAAATGAAAATCACTTTTAACCCTGTTGAACTTGTGCAGCGTGTCAGAATTTTATGCTGTTAAGTACATTATAGTCATTAGAAGTTAATATCATATTTTTCAAGATTCCTATATGATACAGTCATTCTGAAATTATATTTGAATTTCATTTGAAGGAATCTATCATAATCACCAAATATTTTGCAGGAAGCAAAACTTTTTGATTAAAAATGGTTGGCAACTAGGATTAAGAGCAAAGAGAAAGTTCACTCAACTGCACTCAGTTTTTCTAAATGCCTCTTGAATAAGGTACAACAACTCATGAGTAAAAGTAGTCCTCACTTAGCGACCACAATCGGGATCTGCAAATCATGTGACCACAATGGATTTATGCAGTGGTGGGATTCAGCCAGTTCGCACCACTTTGGGAGAACCGATTGTTAACTTTCTAAGCAGTTTGGCAAACTGGTTGTTGGAAAATATCATTAGGGCAGAGAAAACCGGTTGTTAAATTACATGAATCCCACCACTGGATTTATGACATCACTTCCCTCTAGGTCATTTTCACTGCAGTTGTTAAGAAAAACATTGCATAATCACGACTTACATGTTTGTTTTTCTGCATTCTCCATGAATTCTTCTTGTCACAAGCTGATTGGGAAGTACACAAATAACAATCACATATACTTCAGTTGCAACATGCCCAAATGGTAATTGCATGACCACAGGAATTGCAACATTTATAAACAAGGCATGAAGCTGTTCGGCTTCTTCAAATTCCCTTGATCCAACCAACTCATTGAAATTACCATTCCTGATAACTACTTTATGTTTAAAGTATTTTTACTTTAATTTGCAGTATTTTATTTTAAGTTGTCCATGTTTGTTGAAAAGAATTGTTAATCATTATTAAAACATCTTACATAGGTTTTATTCCTGCCAGTTTGATCTAGAAAGCAAAAAAGCAGGAGATTGTGAATTCAAGTCCTGCCTTAGACATGAATATCAGCTAGGTCGCTCTTAAGCCAGTCCCTCTCAGCCTAACCCACCTCATAGAGTTTTGGTTGTAGGAGAAGATAGGTGGATATGTTCGCATCCTTGAGTTATTTTTAGAAACAATAAAGGTTGGATACAAACAAGCAAACAAACAAACAAATAGTTATGTGCCCTATTATCAATGTCTTGAAAACATTCTAGACTTTAAGTATCTTATTGTTATTTCCAGATAATGTTTGTGTTTTAATAATGTTGTATAATAATGTTGATAGTATTGTAGCCTGCTATGCTCTTTGTTTCATTTTTTTAGAAAGAAAACTATTTAATTTGCAAGGTAATGATTGTAATAAAAAGTACATACAAATCTATGTTAATGCAGTCTTTGGAAGAAAAAAAATATAATGGAAGTATGTTCCTTGGATAAAAAATGTAACAAAATGTTGATCCTCACTTTAGAATACTTTATCTACATGATAATTAATCATTTGAAATTTGTTAGAATTATTTTTCTGCAGAGACACATTTTTTTTACATATTAGACAGGAAAAATCGTGCTACTCTAAAACTACCCATGGATCCCTATAGATAAATAACTTTGTTTGTAAATTCAATTGAATATGAACCAAAAATATAGTGTAATTCCAGACTAAATGAGAACAAACTTAATGCTATTAATATCAATCAGATCTAAAATGAGTCATTTGAAATGGGAATTAAACATATACCATCCATAATGGAATCTATAAAGAATATCATAAAATAATTATTTTAACTAAATAACTTTGTTAAATGCCAATGATTTTTTTTAGATGCAGTTATGTGTGAAATGTATTTTATGCATTTGAAATACATGCTTAGAGGTTGCTTCAAAGGAATTGGTTTCTTAAGTGTAGTAATTTAGTAATAACAAGCAGCAGAACTTTTTATATACATTATATCACAACTATTTCTTCACGTCTGTTTATTCTGAAGATTACAGCTTCCGATGGGGTACAAGAAAGTTTTCCAGTCACAGTCAATATTTTTGTGCTTGATGCAAATGATAATTCTCCAACCTTCTCAAACATATCATATAATGTGAAGATCTATACAGACATGAGGCCTGGAGAAAGTGTTATCAAGGTAACAGAACAGTTTCTTTTGTCTGCGTTTTCAGCAAATTTTTTTCCTAAAAATAATAAGACATTTGAAAATAAATTTGTGTAATGGAACAAAGGGAGTGATGATATTACCTTGGAGAGAGAGCATAAAATTCAAATGCATTTATTATTGCTGTAAAGATCAGAAATCATTTATTTATAGTCTGTCTTTTTCCATTTTCCCCCTATTTTTCTCCTTTTTTATTTGTTCTTTTCCCACTGCTTTTCTTTTTTTCTTTACGTGATCTGTTCTGCAAAAATACTTTAATAAAACATAATTTTAAAAATGAAAATAAGTTTGCGTAGGAGGAATTAACCTGTTCTTAGGATCATAATCTCTGCTACTTGCTAAAATCTTCTAAAAAGCTGGACCCCTGCAGATACACGTACAATAGGACATGATTGCTAACCAAATAGACTCATGTTTAATAACAGACAAACTTGCTCCTTGTTAAGCTGGTGCTTTCTTCAACAAGTTGAAAAAACATTATTAGGGTTATATTGGTAACTGACTAATATAAAAAATATATATAAAAGGTTACTTTTTGGCCTCAAATGGAAAATAAATATAATATTGTCTATGGATGAAGAATAAAGGATGCTATGTAAGTATAAAGGGCAAGCCTAGGAAGCAATGTGAGAAAAGGTGTGTGTTTCTTGCTGTTGTTGAAAGGAATAATAATTTACAGAGAAATTTCATTTGGTCTAAAATATCGGCTGTTTCAAAGCACAGTTGTAATATTATCAAAATAATTGCCACACTTCTTGTATAGTTCTGATTGTTAAACAAGGTTAAACAAGGTTATACAAGAAGGAAAAAATAAGAAACAGCAAAAGAAATGAAAACTAGGACAGGAAAAAGAAAAGTAGATTTAGATTACACCAATATCATTCATAACACTTCTAAATATCTTTTTAAGTCACCATTGCTTCCCTAGATTCATATACCAATTTTTCTTCTTCAAATTACCTTTTTGTTGAGTATGTCAACTATATCCAATCATTAAACTTAATGTTTCCTCTCAAACTATTCACTCTTTTCCCCTTAATTTTTTTTTTAAATAATCATTTTATTCTCTCTTTCCTTTGAAAAGACCAATTATTGTCTACTTTTTTTACCGGCATTTAGTCTTAAAATATAGCCATTCATTTTCACCTCTTCCCCAAACATTCTATCAATATCCACTAATTCATCTATTTGCTCTGTGTTTTGTCTTTTTTATATAACTTGTATCTATTCACTACATTTACCCTGTCTAAAAGGCTGTTGCTAGCTGAATGCAACTAAAACAAGATTATCGCCGAATCTTCCTTAGCAAAATTTATTAAAAGGGTAAGAGGCAAGAGTATTGAATTCTAAGTAACTGTAGTACCTTTACTTCAGAATCCATTTTTTTCAGTTCATTAAAAAAGTCAAATAAATAGGATTGAAAACTTCATTGGTTTCTTCCTAGTAGCATTCTTGAGAACTGGTGAAAATGGCAGCTATCCCAATTAATGTTTCTCTAATGTCATTCCTTATACATTTATCTATAACTATGCTTCCTTGGGGGAGTATGTGTATGATATAATTAGTATATAATTATATAATTCATTTCAATTTCTACTTTCAATGTTTCCTATTACTTTGATATCTAATCCCCATCACAGCTTGGTCCATTGTTATATTAAGTTACAAAAGTAATAAATTGACTGTCCTTAGTTGCACAAATGCCATATGAAGCATTTTTGCTGCTGGTAAGGATATAATATTGGTCAGTTAGGGCACATTTTGTTTAAAATTCCACAAGGATAACCAGAGCCCATTTTGACCCTGAGTTTGCGGAATTCTATTTTGTGCAACTAAAGTGACTAGTTGGAAAGACTACTTTGCATACTAACTAACCGTTTCCTGCGTCTCTCCAGCTAGGAAGATCATGCAGTGTCTTGACCCTTCCAGGGTACGGTATTAATAAATTATATTAATTATAATTATATTAATACATTAAAATTTTATCTATTCAAGATATAGTGTAAATAAGTTTTATAATAAAGGAAGGTAGAAGCTGAGACCTAACTAGATTATAGATTGGTTGAAAATTAAATCTTGCACATCTATTTTTGAATGACTTCTACCTTAATATTTTATATTTTAAGAATTTTTTTATAGGAAAACATTATTCTGATTTATTTTCTTTTAGTATTTTTAATAGAGAAAGAAGGATTCTTCTAATTATGAAACAATTTCAAATATCACATTCAAGAGAAAATAGGAGGATGTCTATATAAGAGAGCAAGTTTGATGTCATATTTTGAAATGCTGTTAACAAGCATTTGTTATTAAAGTTACTACAAAACGGAGAGCATTAAGATAAAGATGTTACCAATTTATGTTTGCTTTGAATGAGAAAAAAATCTGTAAGAAAAAAACAGAAATAGTAATGTATAGCTGTCTTGATGAACCACCATAATCCAAAACTTTAATGTAGTATTTAAATTTACCCCTCTGGATTGAATTGATGTTCAATGAATCAATTGACTGAATCAATTTTCATACTGAAAAGCTGTTCTCTGAGTTACAGAAAATCACTGGTTGTTTTGAGAACAACAATATGCAACTAAAAGGTACCTAGAGGGGAAAAATAAAAACAAATACAAATACAAAATTATTTCAACCAGGTTTTGTCATTTCAAAGATTTTTTTGATAAATAGAAAAAGAGACATCGAAGAATTATGGGACATATGTCCTTTTTAAATCTACATGTCTCAGGACTGACACTTGACCAAATAGTTTTCTCCTGATAACCTCCCTACATTACCTTCTATATTTAAAAATACCTTCTATATTTAAAAAGTTTATAATTGTTATTGGCTGACTGATCATGATAAATTTTCAAATCACTTAATATAAACGCATGAGTCATCCCAGCATTGCCAGGTATTCATAGTGTTTGTACTATTTATGTTGATTCTTAAGTAGATTTAAAGAGATAATCCAAGCACTTTCAAGGCTGATTCTCTAGAGAGCTATTGCTTTTCCCTAATTCAGACCTGACTGCCCTTAAAATCCTCTCTTTGTGTAATTAAAATAGAACATATTTGGATTTTGAGACTGATGAAAACTGTTAGCTACTTATTTCTCTGAATGAAAGAATGACCATGAAAGGATCTATTATATGGGTTTGATTTCTTCATTAATTGACTGGCTACAGCCAATTGAACTCCAGGTCTCTGCCTTTCTCAATGATATATTAACCATAATTTTCAAAACTCTAATAATGAATTTTATAATTCATTAAATAGTTTCTCCTTTTAGGGTTTTTTTTCCCTTAACTCTCCTGGTTATGGGGATTATTTTTTCTTTAGCATCTCTTGTACAGTACAGCTTCTTTAGGAATAGAAGTTGAAATAAATTCATGGTTTTGAAAATGAACAATAAAAATAAATGCTCTGGTCTATCCACAACTTCTGTACTTTATTCCTGATCTATTTTTTTTGCCTGCTATTTCTTGGTACGTGTCTGATCCTTTCCAACTAATCTTCTCTTTGCCTTCATTTCTCTTTTTCAATAAAATGAACAACAGCATAGTTCCTAATTAGAAAGAAAAATATTTTAAATCTGGGTCACGGTTCCTTCTATTATACAGGAATGGTCTAACCCTGCCAATGGAAAACAGAGATTAAGTTTGAGAAGATTGGTATATAACTGCACTACATTAGTACCTCAGTACTCATTGTTAATTGGTTCCAGGAGGTACAATGAATACCAAACAAATTATGAGGAGTAATGTAGCGAGTAACAAGGCAGCCAATACTAACAAGTTCTAGCTTATGTGTTGAGTATGAAATAAATTATGAACAAAATTTTTAAATGTGTTGAGTACCAAATTCAATGAGTTTCAAAGCTGTTGAGTACCAGGATACCATTGTATTAAATAATCACCTGTATTTTCTCTGTATGTGTCCATGTGTTATTTTTCTTCTATATTCAGTCTATATTTTTGTAGCTGTCTACATTCATGAAATGTAGACAAATGAAAATTAAATGAAATGCATATTCTAGGATGGAAGAATCTGCAGAAGATAATAAATGGAAATTAAAATCAAAGTCCTAGATGCCAAAATGGATAACAGGGTTAATTTTTTTGATATTAAGCTGGTCACAATTGCATTGCATCCTAGCCTCCTATGTTTTAGAACATTTGATTCAGAAGAAATTAGATTATTGAGTTTGGTTTTGTTGTTTTTGTTCTTGTTCTTTTGTTTCAGCTTGAAAGTTAGCTAGACCTAGTCTAACACAATGTCACATTGTTTGAGCCATTTTGAATAATTGCTACAATAGAAATGTGAGATATAAATCAAATGAATATATAAAAAAACACTTGGGATTTCTCCCAAGATTTTGACAAAGGTTGTCAGCTGTCACAAATAATGTATATCCAAGTGTTTTCAGAGTACGCATAGTGCTTCATAGCAATGGCCTGGATTTCACAGTTTTCACATACTTCAGACAGCCGTAAAATATGCATAGTGTTCTCTTCATTTTTTAAAAGAAAACATGAGCAAAATTCAGTTGATCTGACACAAAGTTTTCAAAACCTAAATATCAATGGAGATTGTTAATCACTCAGGTCATGGTTGTCTCAAAGATGTTTTTTTTTTCAAGAGGCAACTGGACTTTCTTGTTTTTCTTTGAAGACTTATCCAAGAAGCTTCTTCAGCTCTGACTGGATGATGGAGAATGGAAAGATTTATATTCTTTGCAGACAGCTGGAACTGCTGTCCACATTTTGAACAGAGAGAACTGCTGGTTTGAAAGAGGTCATCTATTGAATAGCCTTCTTTCAACAGAAGAGGAGGGATACGATGTCATCATAATATAATAAGTTTCATATTGTCTATGGAGATTCTCAGTCATCCAGGTCATGGTTGCCCCAAAGGTGCTTTTTCGAGCGGCAACTGGACTTTCTTGTTTTTCTTTGAAGACATTTCACTTCTCATCCAAGAATCTTCTTCAGCTTGATTGGATGATGAGGAACTGAAGGATTTATATTCCTTGCAGACAGCTGGCACTGCTGTCTACATTTTGGACAGAGAGGACTGCTAGTTTGAAAGAGGGATCAAAGAGGCCATCTATGTCAACATTGAACAGCCCTCTTTCAACAGAGGTGGAGGGATATGACATCATCTATCTCCAATCTACAACACAGTCCTTTTAGCAATTCCGAGAAGGCTCTACACCCATTTGGACTACTCAGGTGACCCTGAGGACACAGATAAACCTCCAAGTGGCCTCAATGACTCTCTAAAAGAATTCAAATGACCAGCTGTCTACAAGGAGTATAAATCTTTCCATTCCCCACCATCCAGTCAGAGCTGAAGCTTATCTTGGATGTGAAGCGAAACATCTTAAAAAAAAAAAAAACAAGAAAATGCAGTTGCCTCTTGAAAAAAACACCTTTGAGTTTTCAAAGTCTAATTGCTATATAAAAAAATTAGAATGCAGAATGCACAAAATTGAGTTTTACAACTTCTGGTTGTATTTATATTATCTTCAGTCTCATGGCCTTCTCAAGTGAGTAAAGACTGGCTGTACCTTTCAGGGAAGACCACATTTTAATACCATATGGACACAAATGCTCAGTCCTAACTGCACAATGGACAGTTTCACCGAAATAATGCTTCTTACATACATAACCTTGCTAGAGAAATGAGCTTTGACCTTATAAAAAACTCTTGGATTACCTAAATTCTCCAGTTCTCATATGTTGTTGTTTTTGTCTAAAATCCCATGACTGTTTTAGACTCCACATGATTTTTATTGGGAGGGTCTTCAATTTTATGAGGCACCAAGAAATCCTTTACTCTTGATAACAGTGGAAAAGTGCTTAATAAAATAGTCACATACTTAATCTTATGATCATAAAAATATGTCTTCATCCTCATTCTTTTAACACTGTATTCATTCTGTTCTCCCATTTAAGTATATAACAGAATCCAGACCTAATGTCACAGATTTCTCATAGATTTCTTTCATGCATTTTTATTTTATTTTATTTTATTTTTATTTATCAAATTTAGAAACTACCCATCTCCCTCACAGAGGGACTCTGGATGGTGTACAAACAAATTTCTTTCTCTACATTTTCCTTCATTCTTAATGGTAGTGGCCAAGAGAAAATAGTCATCCCACATCAAATGGAGTCTGAATGAATAATTGAGGCAGTTTATAAATATTGCAGATCAATAAATAATCTCTTCCTCCATATTAAGTATAAGGCTGAGACCACAAACAAATGAAGAACCCATCTGCAGGAGCTATGTACATTTTGTGATGGCAGACCCCAATAATTTATTAATCCAAAGGTGTCAGCCACGCTGTTCCATGGCAATTTTCGCAACACGATTCAAATAGCTAAAATAAATATATGCTAATAGCAAATGACTCTGAGAAATGGTCTTATTGAAGTGTGGTAGCTGGAAAGCAAAACTGCCTAAGCAAAACAACTGCAAGTTTCAATTTATATCAGCAGGAAATAATCACGTTAGGCATTTGGGAATGAGACCAATTTGCCCGAACTTTTTAGTTCATGACAGATATTGAACTACAAGAGTCAAGATATCTTATTAGCTTTTCCATGTTTTGGCCAAAAATATCTCTGGTAATGAGAGCTCTGTCCAGCTGAACTAACCTTTGTTTAAAAATGACAGTAACAAATGAAATGTGGCATTACTATAAAAGACACAGTATTGTTAAAGACAGGATGCAATGTAAGTTTCCTAGAGCTTTCTTTCTGCACAAAGCAAATCGGGCTTTCCTTGAAGAGTAAGCGAACAGATCCATCACTGTCAAGTTTTGAGTACCGTTTATTTTTAGGGAACAAAATTACCGCTCCTGTATGAGATATACAGAGAGAAGAAGAAAGGATCCTTGTTTTAACTGCTTTTAGAAAATTGGGAATGTCCAGGATCATATAAACCAGTGCCTATCTACTAAAGGCACCTGCAATTCATACATTCAGAATCATAGGGCAGTATGACAGTTCTAAGAGTTTAATGCTCCCTTTCAGACACATTTTTGCCCCCTCCAAATGTTATTCAGATAACTTCGCCGTTTCAAAGCATGCTAATTTGTAAATTTAATTAACTTTGTTAATTTAGGTATTTGTGATTCTACCAGTTTTCCTTTTCATGTTGTCACAATAAAACTTGGCCTGGTTCCTAGCGTGTAATTAAATGGTTAGGACTGGCATTTTTTTTTAAATTTTTTTTTTGGTGAAAGGCTTTGATTTATCTTCTTCTCCGCATCCCCTGAACTGGAGAAGGCCTATTATAACACTTTTCAAAGAAGCCTTCAATCTTTATTAATAACATTAATTTAGCAGATCAGCAACTATGCGCAGTTCGACAAAGAAATGTTTACATGATTAAAATAATAGTTTCACAGTTTTAGCAAGAAAAAGGCACCTTGTTGAGTTGAGTACTTTAAGACTGCAGCTAATGCTGTCAGCAATTCAAAAGATGAGTTTTTATTTTGAAGGAAGTCCTACTGTGCTTAATTGGTTTTACTCCTTAGTAAATGAGTTTACAGCTACATCTTTAAAGTAATTATTCTCAATAGAAACCACAGCATGCCTGTGGCTGTTAATCATTCAGGCATAACTTACATACAGAAGTCATGGGGGGGGGGGAGGAAATCCCACCCATCATTGTCCTCTCAAACCAGAAAAGATGGGCACATGTGAACATATTTGATGAACAGGTCAATGCATATTAATTTAACCACTGAGATGTTTCAGTTCTGAATGACTGGCCCAAGCTGGATTCTGTTCCTCTGAGACAATTATTACTGTTGGTGCATTATTGACTAGTCGCTAGTAGATAGTATATTTATTTCATTTCTACCCGTTTTTTGCAATTGTCTCCATCCTTTCAACTCATTCCATTCCAATGCTTATGAGGATAATGGCACACTTCAGAGAAAAATGGGATATGGTACAGTAAGCTTTTCAACCTGCTTTACTTTTTAATTTTTTAATTATGTATCTTTTATTTTAATATTTAGCTGCCTTAAATACCTCCAGATTTTTTTAAAAAAATGTAATATAAAATGGTAATAAATGCTGATGTCCTGGGGGCAAAGACATCCCTAAATATAACTCAATAATCACACTCCTGGGTTAACTACTGCTTTTCTTATAACAGTGTTCCTTAACCTTGGCTACTTAAAGAAGGGTGGACTTCAGCTCCCAGAATTCATCAGCCAGCATGGTTGACTGAAAAATTCTGGGAGTTGAAGTCCACCCATCATCAAACGGCCAAAGTTCAGAAAAACTGCTTTATATTATTTGTTTATATTCTAGGCTGCAGTTTTTATATCATTTAGTAACATCTGATTGTTTAGGCCTGATATCGTGGCACAACAGTAAACCTAGAATGTTGATTCTTTTCAACTGCAGCTTACAGCCATGGATGCAGATGAAGGTCCAAATGGACAGATTAGATATGAAATCTTGGCTGGTGATCAGGGAGACTTCATAATCAATGATAAAACAGGCCTTATTACCATTGCGCCAGGAATTACACTGGTAGTAGGTCGGTCCTACGCCCTCACAGTCAAAGCATCTGACAGAGCTCCACTGGCACAGAAAAGGTAAGTCATACCTGACTTTATTCCTTTAGCTTTCCAAGCTGAGGAATTAGCTTTTCAACTCTATGCAGAAGTATGAAGTCAAGGTGAATAATAATTTGGTGGCCAGGAATTTTACTGTTTATTTATATTTATTTATTTATATGTCACATTTCTGAACTATCCACGCACTCCCGTTGTGAACCGGTAATAAAGGTAAGTAGAATCCACCCCTGAACTACATGTTCTTTTGGATTCCCCCTGCAAGGCTCTCTGTCCTGCTCTACAGAGTGGAGAGTTGGTCTCTGACAAAAAGCCACTTGAAGAGACTAAAAGCATTTGAAAAGTGGATTTACAGGCGGCTGTTATGTATAAGTTGGGTTGACAAGATCAGAAATGAGAAGGTGATAAGCCACCTGCGAAAGCAAAGAGAAATCACCAAAACCATAAAAAAACAAAAGTTAGAAAGTTTTGGACATGTGATAAGGCACCCAGAAAAATATGGCATCCTTCACTTAATCCTCCAAGGAAAGATTGAAGGCAAATGAGTTCCAGGCAGAAGAAGAACATCATAGTTTCAAAATTTAAGGGGCTGGTTTGGACAAAACTCAGCAGCACTTTTTCATGCAGCTGTTGTTAAAAATAGGATCACCAACATGATTGCCAATATCCGATGATGGATATGGCACAAGAAGAAGATGCAAGGCTGCAGAACCATGTTTTAATTCTTTCTCAAAAGGCCAAGAGAGTGGAGGCACACCTCACCTCTGAAGGGAGAAGGGGGCAACAACAGACACAGCTCTCTTTCTAGATCCCACCAGTCAAAGTTCTTTAACTGGTGGGGTCTACAACATACTTTCTCTGCCTGACCAAGTGGATGTGATGCGATAAAACTGATTTATTAAGTGGATGAAAAGCTGTAAGCAGGGACCATTTATGAAAGTAGATGAAGATACATCACACATGGAGTGGGGATGGAATTTTCTATTCTATCTAGGTTATCATTAGGGTTTTCATTTTTAAAAGTTAACTCTATGTTGTATTTTATACTACAGTTTTTCTATTTTTCCATCTCAAGATGGTAAGAAATTTTGCTGCTCTTTTTTGGCAACCATATTATGAAAATTTGACAACACAATCAGAATGGGTTGTGGAGGCTGAAACTGCCTCTCATGCTGCAAAATACCCAGACCTGTTGTAAAAGAATAGTAATCCCAAATATTAACCATCTTGGAGTAGTAGATGGCTTCTTTGAAAGAAGCACACGTACTACTCCTTTACCAATCGTTGTATGTATGTATGTATGTATGTATGTATGTATGTATGTGTTTGTTTGTTTGTTTGTTTGTTTGTTTGTTTGCAATCCACCTTTATTATTTCTACAAATAACCAGGGGTGGGCTTCAAAAAAATTTAGCAAGGAGTTCTCTTCCCAGTTGTTAGGTGAGTGTGACCTAGCCAGTCTCCTGCACCATGGTGTGGGGATTTGCCCTCCTCAGGCTCCAGAGGCTTTCCTTGAGCCTCCGGGAGAGCGAAATCAGCCATTTCCAGCCTTCCTGAACCTCCATTAGGCCCATTTTTTGCCCTCCCTGAGCCTCCACGCATGCCCTGCACTGACCTGAATCCAAAACGGACTGCGTGGGGATGCCTGGGAGGGGAGGGGTGGGCAGGGCCACCCAGGAGTGAGATTTTGGGGTTCTCTGAACTGCACAGAATCTTAGCTAGAGGTTCTCCCGAACCCCTGCAAATCCCCAGCAGCCCACCCCTGCAAATAACAAAAGGCAGTGAATATATCCACCACATGTTCTATTTTCTCCCCAATAACCCTGGGAGGAGAGTTCGGCTGACAGAAAATGACTGGCCCGAAGCCTACGCTGGGTTCCATGGCTAAGGTGGGATTTGAACTCACGGTCTCCTGCTTTTTAGTTGCTTATAGCATAATGTTATACTTCTGCCTACTTGAAAATAAACGTATTGAATTTACTGGAACTTACTCCCGGGTAATGATATTTAGGACTACAACCTTTCTTTTTGCACATTTCAACCTGGATCACAAAGGAAATGAAATTATACCCAGCGCACACCTATCTCTATGCAGTAAGTTTGGTGGATCAAAAATGGTTTGACGTTTCTAAAAGAAAAAAAAAGTCAACTCTTGTTTGTTTAGCCTGTTAAGTGTCAGCCTAAAGGTCAATGATTCAAGTGTGTTAATTTTGCTTCACCCTTATCAATGACTGTCAGCTTAAGGGACTGAGAAGGAGAGAAAGGAAGAGCGAAGCTTAACACAATGAAAGCACAAATAGCAACTGCTTCTGTAAATTGCCATATATCATTTAACGGTAATATCTCCGACTATCCTGGAACTGAAAGGATCACTGAGCTGAAGATAATTTTTTCTCCCCAGGCAATGCATTCTTATGGTGTCCCTTAACTCAATTTGGAACACAAATTGCAAGCTATGCAAATACTGGACAAAGAATCAAATATGTTCCAATGAAATCCACAGTGGAACCAGCAGCCTCATTCAGTTCCTAATTTCTGACATGTTAGAGCTGGGAAGCATAGAGTAGAAAAGCATGATTTTTTTTTTCCTTAAACCAAGTACGGAGAAGAAACATAATGAGTGATTCAAAAACATACAGCATGCAGTTAAACAGAAAAGGTTTAGTTTTGCATACAGATTATAGCTTGGAGGGAAGTCCTCAAGTGTGAATGTCAATATATTTCACAGAACAAAACTTAAAATATACCATGGTTATATACATAATTACAAATACAGATTATTCTAACATTTATTATGACTCACACTATCCCTGCTGCACTATCCAAATGGAATGCATAGGACATATTTTCTATACAAAGCGGCAATGTGATGACTGTCCTAGAAGCCAAATAGGTCTTCTGGAAGCATTTTGGAGAACGTCATGAAGGATAACATCTTTCTGCAACTCTTAAAAGCAGCTGTATCTTTTCGTGGAATCCTGTGTTTTTCTACTCTGCAACCCTACTTTTTTTTGGCAAAAATATTTTTAAAAATGGAATTGTTCATATTTCCAAAAGCATGGAAAGGCATCTATACTTTGAGGAAAGAATTTAGACGTCTTCAGTTCTAAACATTCTCAGTTTCTTTATCCTGTGAAATATCCAATAAAAGGAAAAGGAAAATGCAACAAAATAAAAGAAATGTAAGCAACCCTTGGAAGTCCAAACTGTTGTGACCTAGGCTTCCTGAGTCATTAAAACACACGGGTAGTCTCAAAAACCTCTTGTATTGCAACAGCTGTGAATTAGGTTCATTAGTTGCAAAAAGTCCTGACTTGTAGTATGTACAACCCTTAGACTTTTTTTCTGGTGCCTTTATTAGAAAGTTGATTTTTTTTAAAAAAAAATCTTTTTTTGCTGATGCAATATTTAATAGCAGTTTTCAAAAATCAGTATAATATCTGATACCTTGTTTTTATTTTTTTTAAAAAAAATAAAAGTAAATATATTTCCATCAAAGTGATCTAATCAAAGGACTGAGTTCATAAATATGTTTATTTGAGCATCCTCCCCCCACCCCCAGAAGGTTATTTTTGAGAAAGTGTTACAATCACTAAGAGCATACTGCAAATTATTTTAATCCCCACTCTGATAGCTTTCATATTATTACTTTAAAGCTTAAAGCTTGGTAGGAAATTAAAATTTTCTTAAGGCCCTTCAGTGCAGATAGGGTTCTTCTCCATTTTAATGGGAATGGAAACAGCTTTACCTATTTATCAGGACTACCACACAAATTAGAAGCTGTTGGATTGTTTAGGCATCCTGAATGCTTAATGGGTTATAACATTTAGAGTTTGATAGAGGGAAAGTGTTATAATTTGATTTTGACTGAATTCTGTTTGTCATTTCAGGAGTTCTATCACTACAGTTTACATTGAGGTACTTCCTCCTAACAATCAAAGTCCACCTCGCTTCCCTCAACAGATGTACAGTCTTGAACTCAGTGAGGCCATGCGAATTGGTGCCATTTTGCTAAATTTGCAGGTACAGAATGCTTCAATGTAAGCATTTACAAAGCTCTTTCTGTTTATGTGTATGAGTTGAATTGTTTGTAAATTACTTCCATTTTTTTCTCAGGCAACTTTTGCATTATAGATTGTCAAACTCTTAGAAATTCAACACTTTCCTCAATTGGTTTATAAAATAATCCATGCATATTGCTACATAGCTTGTCTGATGCTGATAAGATGAATAAGCACCTAAGAGTTTAATTTTGCTCTGATGAAATAGCAAGCACTCCATAACACGGGCATCCAGTATTCTCTTATCTTTGATTTCATGTGATAGAATTCTATGGATCAGTTACCTTTTCAAGGAAAACACATTCATCACTGCAAATCTTATTGAGGGACCCTTGCAAGATTTCTGGAGTCCAAAACTGCTGTTTTGCAGTATCTGTAATAACACTCATCCATCATATCATAGAGATCTTTTGGATCATTATGGAAAACTATTGAAACCAGTGAGATATCTCTATAGATAATGGGTCAGGTTCTGCATTTTTTCATCTCTTTATGTGCAGTAGTAGGTGTGCTTTGCATGTAAGCTTCAAGGTTACATTTCTATTTCTAAAAAGGGCAGAAAATGTATTTGGTACATAATAAAGCTGCACTAGTCAGCTTGTATTGATCTGTCTTTACCCAGCATAGGATAGGAATGTCTTTACCCAGCATAGGATAGTTATTTCATTTTAAGTTCTTAGAACAGCAAATACAACAGTTGTCCTCATGTTGTTCCTAACACTAACTTGAACGTTCCAGAACTAAAGGGAGGAAATGTTCTGCTTTTAACAATTATTACACAGAAAAACACTTAATTACACTGAAAAGAAAGGAAAATATGCCAAGAAAATTAACATTTCATTCATTAGGGCACCTGTGGACCATGGCCCACTAGTGGACTGTGAGGGGGTTTCAACCGGGACACAAAAATGGTCAGCAAACTCGTGTGCACGTCCTCACTTGCGTGAGCAGCAGTGAGCCACATGCATATGCTCAATTTAAGTGAGCGATGGGGGGGGGGTGTATTGCTCGCAAAGTAGAGCTGCACATGTGCGCATTTACCGGCTGCTCACACAGAATCATCTCCCCTTCTCTCCCCTCCCCCCCATTGGTTCACAAAATTGGAAACATTGGGGAACTCTTCATTAGGACTTCTAGCTCAGGAGGCCCAACATTTCCAATGCAGTATACATGATAATTTTAGCCCAGGCCACCATTTTCATGCCCAGAGGCCTAGTGCTTTTAACAAAGTCATGGTTTTTTTTTTTTCATTATAGCCTTGTCATGCCTAAAAACAGAAAGTCGGGGTAGTTGGAATTTTACCTCAGAAAAGCACAGAATCCCAACAAATGTTGTGCTTATATTTCAGCAGGCAACCTGCAGGGACCAATTCTACGCACTTGGTTTGATTTCAGTAATAGATTTCCTGACAGGAAATGAACCTCCATCTCCTCAGGGTTTCAAACCATTTATGGCTTCTTCCTGCATCTGTACTTTTTGAAGCAACCTTCTGGAAATAATTTCCAATGCTGGAAGTATTTTAACATGAAACTAAATGGATTGGAAGGGGTTCACCTGTGTTACTTCTGTTTCTCTGGGTTTGTTAGCTCTGTCGGAGACTATGTAGCTTGATCAGATAACCGCTGGCAATCATGCTCAGAATGCAGGAGATAATGATATAGCCAGAAGGATAGACTCAGTAAATTCAGTCTGATAATTTTTCTTTCTTTCTATTTTTTTAACTTTATGGATCCCTTCAATCAAGTAACACTCACATTTCAACTGCATAATTTGGGGACTCCAGAGACCACTCATGATGAAACTTGAGAGTCTTGCATCCTACAGTTCAATCACACAGATTCATATGCTAAAGCTTTTCTAACATATAATAATCCCCAATATTTGCCATTATTAGGCAAGATTTACTAAGAGCAAGTGACTTATTTCAAGCAATCCAGATACAGCCAAGGAAGAACAGGGATAGAAGGCAGAATTCAAGCTTATCTGGCAAACCTCAAAGACTGACTGATTAATAATAGTTTAGTTAAGGGTGAGGGATACAGAAACTTCAGTGAGTATTTTTTCCCCATTCTTTAGCAAAATAAAAAGAAGTCAACTTTCCATGACAAACAATCTGTTTGTTGTCCCATTAAACTCATATGGGGCGACACACTCTGGACCTGATTTTTGTATCTGACCAGTGGTTGAATGGCCTAGATATAGGGGATATAGTCATCGAACCCTTGTCATGGTCAGACCATTCTCTCCTTAGGCTTGACTTTCTGTCCGATACACCCCACCGCAGGGAGGTGGAACCGATCAAATGGTTCCGCCCCAGGTGCCTGATGGATCCTGACAGATTCCAGATGGAGCTTGGGCCATTTCCTGAGACTCTAGCTCACAACTCGATTGAAGACCTGGCAGCAACCTGGGATAGGATAGCCGCTGATGCCTTGGATCGGGTTGTGCCTTTGCGGCCTTTGACCCGGCATCGAAGTTGCCTGGCTTCTTGGTTTTCCGAGGAGTTGAGGGAAATGAAATGCCGGAAAAGATGCCTAGAGAGTAGTTGGAGAGCCAGTTGTTCCGAATCTGACCGAACACTAGTGAGGTCATATATTAAGACCTACTTAGTGGCGATGGCAGCGGCAAAATATAACTATTTTTCTGCTATTATTGCATTGGCAGATAATCGCCCAGCCACCCTGTTTAGGGTAACCTGCTCCCTCCTCCATCTGGGAGCACGGGAAGACCCCTTGCAAGGTCGAGCTGAGGATTTTGCACAATATCTACACAATAAAATCGCTCAAATTCAGGAAGGCTTGGACTCTGACTGGGTTAGTCTAGATGAAGTGATGGAGGCTAGAATTGAGGATGTTATTTGGGATGAGTTTGACCCTGTGACCCCTGAAGACGTGGGCAGGTTACTGGGGAAGTTGAACTCAACCACATGTTCATTGGACCTGTGTCCCTCCTGGTTGGTACTGGCTTCCCGAGAAGTTACATGAGGCTGGCTCCAGAGGATTATAAATGCTTCTCTGTGTGAGGATTTCTTTCCTTTTGCCTTGAAAGAGGCGGTCGTGAGGCCCCTCCTCAAGAAGCCCTCTCTGGACTCGGCTGTTCTAGCAAACTACCATCCTGTCTCCAACCTTCACTTTGTGGCAAAGGTTGTTGAGAGTGTGGTGGCACAGTAACTTCCGCAGTACCTGGATGAAACTTCTATTTAGATCCATTCCAGTCCGGTTTCAGGCCTGGTTACAGCACTGAAATGGCATTGGTCGCATTGATTGATGATCTCTGGAGAGCTCGAGATACGGGTTGCTCCTCTATCCTGGTTCTATTAGATCTCTCAGCGGCTTTTGACACCATCGACCATGGTATCTTGCTGCACCGACTGGAGGTGCTGGGAGTGGGAGGCACTGTCCTACGGTGGTTCTCCTCCTATCTCTCTGACCAGTCGCAGTCTGTGTTGGCAGGAGGGGTGAGGCCGACTTCAAGTCACCTTATTTGTGGGGTGCCACAATGGTTGGTCCTTTCATCTCTTCTGTTCAACATTTATGTGAAGCCACTGGGTGAGCTCATCCGTGGTTTGGGGGTACAGTGCCATCTTTACGCTGATGATACTCAGCTGTACATCTTCACCCCAGACTACCCCAATGATACCCTTGCAGTGATGTCCCGGTGTCTTGAAGCCGTGCGGATCTGGATGGGGAGAAATAGACTCCGACTCAATCCTTCCAAGACTGAATGGCTGTGGCTACCGGTGTCCCGATATAGCCAGCCGATACCATCATTGACTATTGGGGGCGAGTCATTGGCCCCCACAGAGAAGGTTCATAACTTGAGTGTCACATGCGGCTGTCTTTAGAAGACCATATGATGGCCGTGGCCAGAGGAGTTGTCTATCAGGTTCGCCTGATTCGCCAGTTGCGCCTCTTTCTAGATCAGGACTCCTTACGCACAGTCACTCATGCCCTCGTCACTTCCCGACTGGACTACTGTAATGCTCTCTATATGGGGCTACCCTTGAGGTGCACCCGGAGGCTCCAACTGGTCCAGAATGTGGCCACGCGGGTGATTATGGGAGCGACATGGCGCTCACATGTAACACCTCTCCTACGCGAGCTGAACTGGCTCCCGGTAGTCTTCCGAGTGCACCTCAAGGTGCTAGTTCTTACCTTTAAAGTGCTCCATGGCTTAGAACCTGGGTACCTATGAGACCACCTTCTGCAACCAATAACCTCCCACCAACCAGTACGCTCCCACAGAGTGGGCCTCCTCAGGGTGCTGTCAGTAAAGCAGTGCCGTCTGGTGGTTCTTAGGAGGAGAGCCTTCTCTGTGGGGGCACCTGCCCTATGGAACAGGATACCCCCAGGATATGAATTATCCCAGATCTCCATACTTTCTGTCATGCCTTGAAGACCTTTCTATTTCACCAAGCTGGACTGGCATAAATTTTCAGGTTATCTAAACTTTACGCAGAGGATCTTAATTAATGAGCCAAATCAGTTTAATTATTTTAAATTCATTTTATTTCAAATTATATGTATGTTATTCCGACTGTTCACCGTCCTGAATCCTTTGGGAGAAGGGTGGTATAAAAAATTAATTAATTAAATAAATAAATAAATAAATAAATAAATAAATAAATAAATAAATAAATAAAAGGCTTCTGCTTGTTCTGTCTGTCTGTCTGTCTGTCTGTATATCTATCTATCTATCTATCTATCTATCTATCTATCTATCATCTTATGAGCCGCGGTGGTGCAGTGGTTAGAATGCAGTACTGCAGGCTACTTCTGCTGACTGCCAGCTGACTGCAGTTTGGCAGTTTGAATCTCACCAGGCTCAAGGCTGACTCAGCCTTCTATCCTTCCGAGGTCGGTAAAATGAGGACCCAAATTGTTGGGGGCAATATGCTGACTCTGTAAACCGCTTAGAGAGGGCTATGAAGCATTGTCAAGCGGTATGTAAGTCTAAGTGCTATTGCTATCTATCTATCTATCTATCATCTATCTATTTGAAAAATAGATTTGGAAGAGACCTTGGAGGTCTTCTCGTCCAACCCTTTGCTTGAGCAGGAGAGCCTGTACCATTTCTGAGATTGAAATATAAAAAAGTATATATATAAAAATAAAATGTTAGAGTTAAAAATGTTTTAAAATGTTATAAAAATTAAGGAGGCAAGAATATTTAAACCCTGTTAGAATTTACTTAACAAAGGCAGAAGGAAGGCTCTCATAGCACCAACCAACCCCATGACTGTGCATTTTTGGGCTACCCACACAAGGCTGCAGAGTCATGTTTAACTTCTTTTGGAAGGTGAGGAGAGTGGAGGTTGCCTCACCTTCCAGGGAAGATTCTTCTGTAGACCCATTTCATTCTCTTCCTCGATCTAGACTGTCCTCCCTAAATCAGTTGAAGTTGTTTAACTGATGGGGTCAGCTATATACCTTACCACGCTGACTGGATGGGACAGGCCAATGTGATGGAATCAAGAATAATGCTCAAGAAAAATTTGAACATTGTTTTAATGATGATACGCTTCGAAATTTGGAATAAAAATCTTCTTTGCTTAGGTTATTTTTTTGTATGACTGATGTTACACCAAAGCACATTTAGATTATGTTTACAAACACTGCAAGCAGGATCTGGCTAAAATCAGTAATTTCAAAGCTGTGTCCCTCTATTTGTCACATTGAATTCAGAGGATTTTATTTGAGAGTTGACACTTATTAGATTTCCATGCCAATGGTAATTTAATATGCTAAATTTTGACTAGAATGTGTTTTCTATTATTAAACAGATACAGTTTGTTATTATCTTGCTTAATTAATGGTATTATCTAATCACTATTTTTTTTTCTAACCATCTGTTGCTCTGTAGGACTTTTGTGCTGCATATTTTAAGAAGCATTCAAATAAATGCATGATTTAAATAAGCATTGCTATCATTTATTGTACTAGTTTGTTTAAAAAGTCAGTCATAAATATTCCCTTCGGCATCGTTCTGAGAATAATGTGAAGAATATACTGCCTGTAAAAAAGGACCTTTTAAAAAAATAATCTCATTGTTGGCTAAATCTTAAGTATGCAAATATTTTAATTTTGTGAAATTCCAATAGGCAATTATCATTCTTATCACAGCATATTCTCATGCAGCCAAAATGCAGCCATTCTCCAGAGGGGATAAACAACATAATGATCAGGCTGTTGACAGTTAAAGCTGTCAAATATTAAACTGTTATGAGCTGATTAGCATTTCAAATGTGTTGTCCATCACTATTTGGCTTTTATTTTTTTTTAAAAAAAATACTAATAAAAAGAAATCAAGTCTAATATGCAACTTCTTTGTGTTGTTGTTGTTTTTAAGGCAACTGATCGAGAAGGTGACCCTATAAAATACCTCATACAAAATGGAGACCCCCAACATGTATTTAATCTTTCTGAAACGTAAGTCATTTTTTTTCTTTTGAATGGCACTGAATGAACAAATTGATTTTACTTAATCTGCTTTCCCCCCCCCCCCCCATCTTCAATTCAATCATGTCTGATTCTTGGAGACTGTCTGGATGAGTCCCTGCAGTTTTCTTGCAAGATTTCTTTTTTTCAGAAGTGGTTTGCCCTTGCCTGCTTGCTAGGGCTGAGAGATAGTGACTGGCCCAAGGTCACCCAGCTGGCTTTGTTCTCAAGGCAGCATTAGAACTCACAGTTTTCTCTTTCTAGCCTGATGACTTAACCCTGGGTTGTCAAACTCGTGGGCTGCGGGCTGGATACATCATACGCTGGCCACACCCATACCCAGTTTAGAGAAGGGGGGAAAAGTTCTGATACATCACATGACGACGCAAGTTTGACATACCTGCATTAACCATTACACCAAACTGGCTCTCTAATCAGCTGTACAACATGTACAAATTGCCCCTGGTTCAGACCAGTCTGCCCATCACCCCGGATGTCACCATAGGTATCTGCGCATGCCGCAGATCCCGTTGCGAACCGGTAGTAAAGGTAAGTAGAGCCCACCCCTGGTACAAATATACTTATATATCTGTTTACTGATGAAAATGTGTATAGTGATAATAACCTCTATGAATTTAAAGCAGTTTTCATGGTCATGACTAAGTTAGGCCTACCCACCCAGACATTAATTAAGAGCTAGAAATCAGAATAATCTACAATAATTTTACTTTGCCTCATAATAATTGCAATGTAGTAATATGTAGATAGACGATTGACAGACTTGCAAACTCTTTGAATCAATGACATATCTTTATGATAGGCTTCAAAACACATCTATTTTCATCTCTGTTTTCCGTGCAAGTTTATTCAGCTTTGCAAAAGAACATACCATTGGGACTTACTATGTAATTGTAGGATTACAGCACATACTTCTAACTTCTCAGACCAATGTAAACAGCAGATTGTGTGCAAATAAGTTTCCAATCATAAGTATTCAGCTGTTTGAAGCTGAACTCTCTCATATTTAATAGCAGCCTTGTAAATGGTACTAAACTTTAAAATCATACATCTGAGACCATTTATTTATTATAAATGTTTGATTGGGTAAAAACCTACTGAGATGGAAACTTCCATTATGAAAACAACCTGGGATTAATTAGAAGCCTTTATATTTGCCATTAGCATTTGCCACTGTTAATGACAGTGACTTAAAAAAAAACCTTGTTAATTCTAGTCTTAACAATGAAATGTGCTTTAATAAGAAAGACCTTTTGGGACTATTGTTTTAATTCAACCCCAGATATTCCAGACATTACTACTGAGAAAGCTTTTAGCTTTCCTCCTAAATTAATGCCACATTAATGAAAAGCCATAGCAAACTGAAAGGTTTGTACTTTTTGCATGTACTAGAAACAGTGAAAAATCCTTTTTTTTAAAAGAGTCTGTCATTTGCGAAGCTATTACTTGTCTGAATATTAGGAAAGAAGGAAATCTTTATCTTTTTTTTAAAAAAAGTAAATTTGAAGCTTTACGATTATGTTTGCAGAACTCAACAGTTGTACTAAAACAAAAAAATGACTAGTTCTTCAATACTTGAGTACTGCGCAAGCAGGATAAAGACTAAATCTGAGGATGATGCGGTAATTTCTTTTAAAGCTCATATTATAATTTTGTTAATGCAGAACCAGCTTTCTTTAGGTGATTTACTTTCTGCTTAAGGAACAACATATCAAAGACTGAAAATATTAATTCTTGTGGAATGTAATTGGACATTTAAGAACTGTCATGTTTATCATTTTGGAAGTCATATACAACATCTAATTTTGCATTAGATTGAAATGCACTATTATGGACTGGGATGTATATTTAGAACCAAATCTCATTGAAAATAAGGAATACAAGAAGTGATGAATATTAGAGCTGTTTCTTGAAGATTGTTGAAATGAAGCTGACCTAATCAACTTTGGCTAAAATTCATAGTTCTACACTTTAGCAAGGCTGCTTATGGAAAGATTCAGCACTGATTCACGCTTCCATTTTAGAAAGGGCAAAGCTGATGGAAAATTAGGAAGGCTCTTAGAAAATCAAGTGTAGCTACTCAATTTGTATAATATTTTTTTAAGGTTTCCTACAGACAGAGTTTAGTAAAATGGGAAAGCACAACTCCATCTCATATGTAGTGCAAAAAGAAATCTAAACCTCATTTGTGTGTGTGTGTGTGTGTATGTATCTGTAGCCATTCCATGTCCTGAATTTATCCAGTATGCCTGGTTTTTCACATTTACCTATATATCTATATAGCTTATATAGGATAATTGCTGTTTTAAAAAAAGTGTTTAGCTTACTCACAGTGCAACAAACCTGCTTGTAACCATTCTGATTCCCAACATCAGCAGAAATTAACAAAGAAATTTACTTCCCTTGAAAAACTGTTTTGCTATATTCCCAGTACAGCATTTGTTTTGACTCACTCTCTCTCTCTCTCTCTCTCTCTCTCTCTCTCTCTCTCTCTCTCTCTCTCTCTCTCTCTCTCTCTCTCTCTCTCTGTGTGTGTGTGTGTGTGTGTGTGTGTGTGTGTTACTGTTCAGACAAAACAAAAAGTATGAAAATGATCTGAGAATGCAGCATAGAGACCACTCTGTCTGCAAAGACAAAACTATGCTGGCAGAGTGGCTTGCTTTCAGAATTTCTCAAGAACATCAACAGAATGTTCTATCAAAATGGATACTCTTTCAATAGAAAAGAGGACAATTCATGCCTTGGGAGGTCAGGAACCCAGCAAGACATTGACTGAACTCATAATGCAGTGAACCACAGGTTATCCCAACACCAACTCAGAGCTATCATCCCATTATCTCAAAGTTCACATCTTTCACACCTCTTTTGCAACATACACAGTTTTCCAGCCACATAAGAGTCTGGGATTTCAGTCAGAGCCAGAAGGTTTTTAAGAAATAGCAGGAAAAACTTGGGGGGTTTTTTTGCTCATGACTCGATTAAAGCACAATTCCACCACGCACCAAATGATAGAAAGTATACTAACAGAAAAAAATGTGGCCCTTATTGCTAATCCCTGTCTCCTTTGTTGGTTCCATTCTTCCTTGGTGATGAAAAGCGGTGCCTTATTTCTTGTGTGTTGTGCTCTTTTTTATATACAGTTGGATGACTTCTCTGACTTTCCTGACCTCCCCTCTTCTGATAGTTACTAGCTTGCAGAAAGAATCCACCAACATAGAAAGTGTCATAGGAAGAGGCTTGATATTTAACCATGACATCTGACATTTATTTTGTGCTAGGAAGAAAAGAGAGTCATGGGAATTTACAGTATGGCTTCTAGATTTTGACTGCTATCAAGTAACTCATTATATGGATATAGAGAATTCCAATTCTTTGCTACTAACCAAGTAGTCATCCATAATTTTACAACATGGTTTTGATAGCCCTAATTTTTGATTGCACCGAGACAAATATTTAGAGTTCCAAATAACATTTGTTGAATTGCAAGGGTAACGCAGGCGTCTGCTTGACGTTACTAGAACTCTTGTATATTTATTAATTTGTGCAAGCTCTACATTATCCTTTCCAGGCTACTGAATAAATTCCACCCCCTTTCTGGATTTCTATATAGCTTTCAAATGATGGTCAGAAATTAACTTTCTGGCCAAGGTGACCGGTTATAGGACAGCCCTTTCTCTTTCTCTACTACATATTCTCAGAAAAGTTAACTCTTTCCAAGAACTCCAAGCCTGCTTTCTTGCTCTTAGTGAGGATGATGAAATAAAGAATGGTAGAAGTGAAGAATCTTCAGGGGCCGTGATGGCAAAACTATGGCACACGTGCCACAGGTGGCACACCAAGCCATGTCATGTGGCACGCCAACTCAGCTCTGGCATGAATGCGTGCGCCAGCCAGCTGATTTTCAGGCCTTCTAGGCCCATCAGAAGTAGGGAAACAGGCTGTTTCCTGCCTCCGGAGGGCCTGGGTGTGGTGGGGAAGGCCTGTTTTTCTTTCTCACCAGACTCTAGATTTTATTATTATTTTTTTTATTTTTTTTTATTTATATGCCGCCCTTCTCCGGAGACTCAGGGCGGCTTACAATGCGTTAAGCAAAAGCCTTCATACTTTTGTATATTTATACAAAGTCAGCTTATTGCCCCCACAAACTGGGTCCTCAATTTACCCACCTTAGAAAGGATGGAAGGCTGAGTCGACCTTGAGCCTGGCTAGGATTGAACTCAGAGAAATTACAGGCAGCTGGTGTTAATTGCTGCCTTTAGTAGGAGGCATTAGCCCCCTACGCTACACAGGCTCCTACACAGGCTCCTACACAGATCCTCTCTATGCATCTGAGGAGGGCAAAAACAGCCTTCCCCACCCTCTTGGGGGCCCTCCGAGGGGGTGGGGAAGGCTGTTTTCACCCTCCCCAGATGTATAGAGAGAATCTGGAGCCAGGTGAGAAAGAAAAACGGGCCTACCAGGCCATCACGTGCCAGGAGCGGGGGGGGGAGAGGTTGTACGCACATGTGGGGGGTGGAGCGCATAGAATTATGGGTGTGGGCACGCACATATACAAACCTACCCTGCCCCCCCCTTCCTGAAACGCGATGGAAACAGTTAGCCATCACTGTTCAGGCAAATAGATAGAGCATTTCTGCCCAACTTGAAATATCATCCATCACTCTCTATTGATAAGTCCTCTGACTACCACTACCAACAAGGTTAGAAAATGCTCACAAATCTCAGAAGGCTGAACATTATTTTTTTTATTGTGGGCAAAATGCCATGTTAACAGCCGTGTAGCTAACTGTAACTTATGGCAACCTCTCTCAAAGTTTGGGGACAAGATGAAAGCAACATAATGGAACATATCAGAGGATCTTTGAATATTGTTAACATGCAAGTGGAGTAATGCCCTTACATTCTCAGTTGTGGCTAGTCAAATGTTCAATCTGTAGTCCTATAATGATAATGTAGCCTATTATTTCCTGCATTTGCTCTTCAAGGATTTGAGCTCCTTTGTTCTGCCAAAGCACACCCATACTTCACCCAGTTATTTGTGAGTACTGTTGTTTAGCTTGGAAAGGATCAGGATAAAAGTTGAACATTTGAACAAATAAAAATGACATAAAAATGTCATTTCCTTGTCATTCTTCTCTATAACATGCTCACAAATACAAGAACTTTTGTATGAACAAATACTCAATTTATCCTATTCTAATTCTTCACTGGCTCAGTTGAATTATATTCCTATGCTATAACAAGAAACATAAAGATTTTTTTCTCAGTGTTTTCATTTCAACAGCAGGGAACTAAATGTAATAGTTGGTCTGCCAAAAATCTTCTCAGCTAGTTCTTTTATAAATTAACTGTGGTATTGCAACTCAGTCAAATGCAATATTATTCAGAAGTTCAATTGAATTCACTAGGGATTATTCTCATGCATGCGGCTATATGTATGGTGCTTCAAGTATACAACTGAAAATTAGATTTCTGGTTGATTTCAATGTGATAGTCTTAATTCAGTTGACTTTACAGGAATGGCAGTTCATCAAATACTACAAATTTATAAACAAGTTAGTATGGGAGATGTAGTAGTAACTTACATATAATGATTTTATCATCTTTAGAGTTCTTTGGTCAAAGAAGTTTCCTTTAAATTATTCAAAATGTTTATTTTCTTAGGCTTCCACTATCTGACTGCTCCACATTACACAAACACACATCTATTAATTCCTTAGACAATCTTCATTTTCTTTTTATTATGGCTGTCTAGAAGTCAATTTCCAAATATCTCATCCACCTTGTACATTATACATTGTTACTCCATTCAATTTCTTCTTAATGATTGATTTTTATTTTAATCATATTAATTTGGGGCAGGGATTCTTTTCTATTGTATTGAGGAAAAAGTTATATAAATTTAATAATAAAATTCAGCATTTATATTGCATCCTGTTTCTGTTTTATTTTCGTTCTCTGTTTATTTGATGCTTATTTACTAGATTTTATTCCCTACTTCTCTTCATCTTCAACTGATGTTAGGCAGATAAATTATGTTTATGAACGAAGTAGCAACTACACCTGCCTCCCCTGGCAGCCACTATTATGTTTACTTGAAATATCCCAGGTGTTTTTTGATGCTTACAGCTGCTGTTTTGTTTTGTTTTCTGGGATAACTGGAACAATATAATATCCTGAACATTTGGCATCAATAAATGTAGAAGTAGCTCTGAGACCACACAAGGGTTCCCCCCTCCCCCCCCCAGTCTCTTGGGTATTTATCTGTCAGCACCACCATGTATATCAAACCAAGAAATCAACTCCACAGAACTATGCTTTATCCCCACTCCCTCTCACTCACTCCCTTATACTCAGGTGAACTATGGTCTGTTGTGCATGTCTTCATCTTTTTTTGAAATTAAGTCAGGTTGTCTTCTTGCCACTTTGTCGGCCTATCTCTGCTAAGAACATCTTCTCTACTCTCTACCTCAGTGGTGTCAAACTCAATTTCCTGGAGGGCCACATCAGGGTTCTGTTTCACCTCCGGGGGCTGTGGAGGATGTAGCTGGGGTGGGCATGGCCAACTCAACATCACGTATGTCAGGGCACCTGTGGTGGCCCGAGCACTCTGCCAATGGGTTCCCAAGTTCCATTTCCAGCTGCGACAGCCTCCTCCACATGCGGCCCTCCCGAGTTCCAATTTTGCTGGCAGAGGCACTGTGGACCAGTCCTTTGCTGTTTCAAGGACAGCCTCATGGGCCAGATCCTGCCCATGGGCCTTGAGTTTGATACTTGTGCTCTACAGCAGTGACCAAAATTGTGGAAACCTTTTGGGGGAAAGTGTATTTTTGAGGTTTGATGACTAGTAACACCACTTTTTTTTTTTTTTTTGGAGTTTTAAGATAGTAATATTCCACTGCTGGAATGGCCTGGGAATAGCCCAGACCTTAACCCAATTGAAAATCTATGGAGCCGACTAAAGAAACTTGTTAAGACAGAAGTGATCCAGCAATAAAACCCAGTTAATAGAAGCAATCCTTCAATCTTGGTTTCATGTTATAACAGCTGCAGAACTAAAAGACTTGGATCACTCCATGGGAAGACATTGTAAGGCCATAATTCATGCTAAAGGTTACCCAAATAAGTCTTAACTGACATGATCATTTTTGTATATCTCGTTTTTTCTACGTGTCTCACTTTTCTTCTTTATACTGTAACTGCTATTCTAATAGCAAATCCTTCATAAAAGTTATTGCATTACATTCTTGATTAAATTAACTTAGCTGGTGCTAATTAGTGTTATTAGCTGGTTTTAGAAAATACACTTTTCCAAAAAGGTTTCCACAATTTTGGCCACTACTGTACCTCATCTCAATTTTTAATTCAGTACAACATGAACCATTTTTCTTTATTAATGTTCCATTGCATACTTTAAATAAGGGGCAGGGAATCTCAGGCTTCCAGGCATTATTGATCAAGGCTCTTGGCAACTCTTTCCATTATAGTGGTACCATGGTATTCAACTACTTTGAAACTCATTGAATTTGATACTCAATGCATTTTGAAGTGAAAAATTTGTCCCGGTACTCATCGCTTCTTTGGTACTTGCCTCGTGACTCACTACATTATTTCTTATGTGAAAAATTTATTTTGGTACACATAGTACTGATCACACCTCTGAGAACCAATTAATGATGAGTACCAAAATACTACTGTACCTACATTGGCTGAAAATGTTGGAAATTGTATTCCAGCAACACCTAGAGATATACTTGTGAACTGAATTTCTTGCACCTGTTTTAAACAAACCTAGTAGGAGAAATTCAGTTTCACACACGGTGATATCCATAAATTCTTAACTCTACTTCAACTTATTTATTTATTCCTGTTTGTTTATTTATTCTTATGGGGTAAAAGTACTTGGTGAGAAAAGGAGAAGTCTGGGAGAACAGAAGAGAACTAGAGCATATAGTATTATTTATTTAAGAGATGCCACTTGTCATCCAGGTCTTCAGTCGGAGTTCATAAAAATAAACACTAGAATGAACTAAAACCTATCTGCCCTTAGAGCAAATGGAGGCAAAATCCAGAGGGAAGCTTAAATAGCCTGACACATTGTCAAAGGTAGAGGTTTCCACAGCAAGAGCGCAATAAAGAAGAAGCCCTTGTGCAGGAAAAAAAAAAAAAGATCACACAGCTGTTATTTGTAGGCAACACTCCCAACAAGAGCACCTCTGTACCAGGCTGGTACAGAGCAGCAGAGTTCTTTAAATCTGGATTTGTCATTTTATCACAATTGCATTGAAATAATCTGATTTTTAGGGGCATGAGAGCGACAGGATTGTATTCATGCTGGGCTATTAGTATAACCATATATTGCAAAATCTTTAAATCCTAAACTATATGTGTGTGTGTACACACGCACACAGATTTTATCTATCTATCTATCTATCTATCTATCTATCTATCTATCTATCTATCTATCTCATCATTTTTTAATGACCCCATAATCCTTTGCAGGGTGGAGTCTGGGCAACTGAATGGAGGTAGCAGAGTTTTTTAGTGGCCGGATGCTCTTCCTGTTGCCAATGCAGAGTTTTGTTCAGCAGATATATTCTCAGTGTGCCCAGAGAGAGAAATATCTATATCTATATATCTATATCTATCTATATCTCATCTGCAGTTACTAAATCTCAAAAAACAACCTTATGCCACAGAAAAATCATCCCCCAAATTTCATTCTAAAAGAGAAATGTTTGCTAATGCAAATCAAAGTCCCTTGCATATAAATAAGCTTCTCACTCTTTAAGAGCCATACTTTGTTGTAACATACATATTTATTTTATCGCTAGATCCGGGCTGCTAGCCTTAGGAAAGCCTTTAGACCGAGAAAGCACCGATCGCTACATTTTGATTGTTACAGCCTCAGATGGCCGACCAGATGGGGTAAGTTTCTTGCAGAAATATAAAAATGTATCTGCAGCTGTGAGCAAAGAAGCAGGAAGCTAAAAAACAGTGAGTCACAATCTTTCGTTACTTTTTTCCCCCCCTAACATTTCTAATATAAAGCAATTCCCTCTTATGTCCAAAACATTTCTGCTGATGCTTGTAATGCTGCTTCTCCAGTGGTTTGTGCCATATCCTCTGACATTTCATCCTTCTGTTTTGGCCAGTTCAAACATCACACATTGTCAGGGGAATCCCCAAGGACTGATCCAACAAAAAACCGGAATCCATAGCCTGAGCTACTTGTTTTGACCTATACAAACCTTTTATAAGATTCTGTCTTGAGAACTTCCCTACGGGTAATAGGACATGGGCACAATTTCTTTTCATTTCCCCCCTCCCCTGACACTTGGGAAAGAATTTTGAAACGATGTGTGACAAAGTTATAATGAAAATAACAATGAAGGTTTTTTTCACAAACGTTCAGGGTAGAAGTTCACAAGTTAGAGTAGCTGCTAGCTAGAGAATTGGGATACTTGTTGTATTTATGAATCAATAGCAATCAAGCACATTCAGATCTCTTGTTACAAAATGACATTCTTTCAGATAAGCTTAGCTAGTTCAAAGAATGCATACAATTTACATGCTAGAAACCATGATATTTTTTTTTCTTTGAAGTATGGGCAATCCTACTCTATACAGTACTTTAGCCCTTCACAGCCCTGTGAGTATATAATAATTTGGGGAACTTGGACTACTTTTAATGTCAGTGTTTAATAACCTTCTGCTAAGGCAAACAATGGCAGTGTTTTTTACAATAAAAACAGGTTGTAAATGGTTCTGGGATCAGTATGTTTGATAAATTGTGTGTTCTCATACCAGCATAGACATAGGTAGCCATAGATCTTGAGAATCTATGATTAAGAGAGTATTCCTCTTTTATCTTAACATCTAGACAAGTTCCGATAAATGTGGTGTCTCAGGCATTAAAACATAAAATCAGCCTCTTCAATGGTACTCAAACAACAACTGACAATTCATCTGGGTCTTTTAGTAGGGTATATGCTCAGAATCTCAACCACTGGTAATCAGCTTTCCTGATACCTTCTGCACTAGGTACTTCCCCTGTTCAGTCATGTCTGACTCTATGGCGTAATGCTCATCTCTGTTTCAATGCTGAGGGAATCGGCATTGTCCAAAGACATTTCTTTGGTCATGTGGTCAACACCGAGGCACACGGAACGCTGTTACCTTCCCACCAAAGTGGTACATATTTATCTACTCCCATTTCCATGCTTTCAAACTGCTAGATGGGCAGGAGCTGAAGCAAAAACAGGAGCTCATTCCATTGTATGGCACCTGGGTCTCTAACCTGGGCTGTCAACTTTCCAGCTGACAAACTCAGCATCTTTAACCACTGAGCCATCATGCTCCTTAATGAAGACACATAAGTGGTGCCAGATACACTCAGGAAAGACTGGATTTGATGCATTAGATATAATTCGCAAGTGCACTCTTTGTCTTTGTTGCCATGTGGGAATCCCAAAAGACCTGTGATCAGTTCTATAAGGTAGTCTGGAAAGAAAACATACCCAGATAAATTACAGGTAGTCCTCGGGTTTTGAACATTAATTCATAGTTATAGCGTAAAACAAGGAGGACTTATGACCAGATTGCAAAGTTGTGGCTGTCACAAGGTTCCCATGATCATGTGATTTGTGCACTTAACAACTGCTTACAGTTGCGATGGTTACAGAGTCCTGCGGACATGCGATCACCATTTGTGACTCTCCCTGACAGCTTTCCACAAAATCAATGTGGTCACTGCTATTTTTTTCACCTATCTGAAGCACCTGCCAACCCCTCTTGCTCTGTAACATCTTCCTGTGGCACCTGCCTGCCCACCTGCTCTCCTAGCAAACTAGTCTTTCTCTGCTGTTTCCAACTGCTTCATATCTAGGAAGCTTCCTTCCTATGGTGATGAAGAGATGGCTGCTAGAGAGAATTTCCATGCAACGGAGAGTTAATGTCTGTAAGAAAACAATCAAGCTCAGAGAGCATTAAGGGCCATAGAGTTCAGTCCTGAGCTACAAATGCTCTCTTCTATTGGCTAGATATATCTTTCATCAGTTTCTTCGTTTGATCCCATATTCTCAAAGCAGGTGGGACAATATCCAAAAGAGGTAAAATTATTGAATATTTGTTTATCTAAACATTTATATGCATGTACCCCATATTATACACTACCATACTTGTATCTGTCTAACCTTATCTCTCATGCTCCCTTTCTCACACCCACAAACAAACTTTCCATTTCTCTTTCCAGGCCTGCATAGAGGTAGATACCCAACATGCATAGGCAAAGGAGTATACAGGGGTGGGACAAATATTAGAAAGAAAATTAATGGAAGCTCAGAAACTGGTACATAATAATAGAGTTGGAAGGGATCTTGGAGGTTTTCTAGTCCAACCCACTTCTCAAACAGGAGATTCTATACCAGGGATGTCAAACTCAAGGCCCAGGAGCCAGTTCCAGCCTGCAGGTCTGCCCTGGAAACAGCAAAGGACCGGCCTGTGATGCCTCTGTCAGCAAAAATGGAGCTCTGGAAGGCCACCCTCCTCCATTTCTGCTAGCGGAACATTGCAGGATGCTGTCGCAGCCAAAAACGGAGTTCATGAGGGCGACTGTCCCGAGCTCCATTTTTGCTGGCAAAGGGTTGCAGGAAGCTGTCACAGCGAAAAATGGAGCTCAGGAGCCCATTTTTTCTGGCAGAGCTCTCGGGCCACCACAGGTGCCCGCGACAGAAGTGACGTTGAGCTGGCAACACCCACCCTGGCCCTCTGAAGTCAAACACAACCCTGATGCATCCTTCAATGAAATTGAGTTTGACACCCCTGCCCTATACCATTCTGGAGAAATGGCTGCCCAATCTTCTCTTAAATTCATACTGTATAAGTCGGGAAGGAGGAAATGATGAGGAACATGGCTGAGGCAATGGAGTGGGAAGCATGAAGAAAATAACAGATTGTCTGTAGGAGCCAGTTGGGGTACATGTGAGGGCAAACTATTCTTACAAGCTGCAGATTGTGGCTTTTTTGTACCTCTGCTTCAGTCATATGCAGGTCATCCTCAGCTTACAACAGTCCATTTAGTGAGCGTTCAAAGTTACAGCAGCTCTGTATGACCGTTTTTCTCACTTACAACCGTTGCAGCATCCTCATGGTCACGTGGCCGCCTTCTGACAAGCAAAAGTCAACGGGGAATCCAGATTTGCTTAACAATCATGTTACTAGCTTAACAACTGCAGCGATTGTCTTAACAACGGTGGCAAGAAAGGTCGTAAATTTCAAAATTTACGACCTGGGGCAAAATTCTTTTTTTTTTTAAAAAAAAATTGATTTATATGCCGCCCTTCTCCGGAGACTCAGGGCGGATTACAATGCATTTAACCCATGTCTCACTTAGCAGCAGAAAGGTTGGGCTCAAATGTGGTCGGACATCGAGGATCACCTGTACTTTGCTTTTTTTCCTGTATTTGATAATGTAGCTTCGTTGAAAAGCTCTGTGTAAGACGGTATTAAAGTTTCTTTCTGATGATCTGTTCAGGCCTTGAAAAATCATAATTTAGAATAAGATTATGAAATAATGGGCTTCTTCATGGAGTGCTCTATGATTCTTGATGAACGTATCTTTTCTTTTATGTATGCACCAAGACAAATTATTTTTGTGTCCAATCACACTTGGCCAATAAAAAATTCTATTCTATTCTATTCTATTCTATTCTATTCTATTCTATTCTATTCTATTCTATTCTATTCTATTCTATTCTATTCTATTCTATTCTATTCGCTTGCCCAGCACCCTCCAACCTTTTGAGCACCAAGGTTTTTCCATGGACAGGAGTGGGCATGGTTTTAGCAATAGCACTTAGACTTATACACCACTGTGTAGTACTTTACAGTCCTCTCTAAGAGGTTTACAGAGTCAGCATATTACCCCAACAATGTGGATCCTCATTTTACCAACCTCGGAAGGATGGAATGCCGAATCAACCCTGAGCCTGATGAGATTTGAGCTGCCAAATTGCAGGCAACTGGCAGTCAGCAGAAGTAGCCTGCAGTACTGCACTCTGACCACTGTACCACTGTGGCTCTTGCATGTTGCCTGAATCCTGTGGATGGGGCTTCACTTGTTTGTGTAGCCCAGTTGCTGGCATGCTGCGGCCCAGACCTGATCTAGAGCCTGGGGATTGGGGACCCTAAGTCTAGCCCAGTGATGCTCAATTTATTGATTCTTAAGGGTGCTAAGCGACAATGTCAAGACCACCAAAATTCTAATCAGAAAGTTTAAGGATAGAAAGTTCTGCATGTATAGTGCCGGTCTGGAGATTTTGAGAGCATCACTTGTCTGCTTTATAGTGCAGTTTTTCTAATGAATATGTCATTACTGAAGGAGAAAATCTCCATGCAATGCAGGTTCCACTTATTAGCTCTTCAGGTATTAGTTCATTTTCATTTATTTCGTTCTAAATGGAAAGATTTGTATGTGTGTGGGAATCCATAACATTTGACGTTGCATTTTTCTGCATCAGCAAGAATATAATAAGGAATGGAATGGAATTCCTGCTTCACTAGTTTCAGACTGGTTAGTTAACTATCACTGTGGCTACACCTTTTCGGCAGAAAAGTCACATTTTCATCTTCCCCCTTCTAATTACTGCAACCTCCATTGTATAAAGCGAGAAAGGATGAATCTACTGTGATTTTTCATTAAGAAGATGTATAACCCAACTGTGCATCACACAGTACCGGAACTTCATTTTTGGCAGGACATCATGGACTCTAATGAATGTCTTACTCTGTTGATGAGTCCTCTTCACCAATACATTAATGAGTTATAAGCAACAAAAAGACATTTTTAAAGCACATGCAATTTATCTTGTTCCACATAACAAGTTGTGTGAAATTGCTAATATGCTAATACTAGGTATTGCTAATACTAGGTCCGCACCTCCCCCCTCTCTTTTATTAGAGCTAATTATTAAAGATTGTTAAAGCCAGGAAAAGTGATAGAACAGTTAGGATAGGCACAGCAATTTTATCTGTATTTGTGACATGTTCATGTGTGATTCTCGATAAGTCTTGTTTGTTTCATCCTATTTCTATGAGGATTCATTGGCAGCAGTGGTGGATTCCTCCTGGTTTGGCCCAGTTCTCCTGAGCTGGTAGCAGTGATGATATGACATCACCGAACTGGTTCAGCTCCCCACCCCCCCCCCACCCTCCGCGCCCCCCCCCCACCCATGTTATTCTTACCTTTTATTTGGCTCCACATCCAATCTATTGCTGCTTCCTGAGTCCCAGCTGATGGCTAAAGGGAAAAAAACTCTATAAACTCTTGCCGCGGGCCTTCAAAGGGCCGCCCTACAGCTGATTACAGTTAAAAGAAAACAAATGAGCAGACCAGTGCCTGCAAAAATACATGAGTAGATCAGTGCCTGCAAAAATAAATGGGTAGGCCAGTGCCTGCAAAAAATAAATGGGTAGATCGGTACAGCTCTGCAAGCAGTTAAAAGCCTGGTAGACCAATACCTCTGCTAAATCCTAAATAATTGTCACATGACCATCTAGCCACACCCACAGAACCGGTAGTAAAAATTTTTAGAACCTACTCCTGATTGGCAGGGTTGGTGGGGGAGAGATAATAAATTGGGATCCTTATTAATTTCGGAATGAAAAGATGGTTAAGTATTTTTATCTGAGAGTTTTTCTTCTTTTTTCACATTTTCTGCAGATGTGAGTTGTCTGAAGCAGCTAGCATGCATATTTCATGCTGCTGCACATCTTGAAATATGCTGAAGTTGCCTTGGGACCAATGGGACTTCATGATGTGTCATTACTCTCAAAGAGATTAGGAACATTGTACTTTTAAGTATTTTTTTTCCCCCATAGATTCAGGAAGAAAATATTTCTTCCCACGCAATCTACTATGCTTGAAATGGTCAAGTTGCTCTCAGCAAGAAACTGCAGCCATATTTTCAACGGAATGCTTAGAAATCCAATGTTGTAATTCCTGTGGGTTTCTGGAGGTTGTAAAGAGCAGAGAAAATTGAGTCATTCTTTCTGTGGCATCCAGTAGAAGTGTGAATTCAGAATAAATGAACCCCACTGGACAATCCAGTTGTTGAGCTTTCAGTGGGAGTAGGTCAATATTGGGATTCATCAGTTAGACAGATTGGATACAGGTAGTCCGCAATTTACAACCACAGCCGAGCCCAGCATTTCTGTTGCTAAGTGACACAGTTGTTAAGTGAATCATTTCACTTAACAACTTGTTGAGTGAAAGCAGTTAAGCAGTTGTTAAGTTAGTAACAGAGCTGTTAAGTGAATTGGTTTTCCCATTGATTTTGTTTGTCAGAAGATTGCAAATGTTGATAACATGACCCCAGGACACTGCAACCATCATAAATATAAGTCAGCTGCCAAGGGCCTGAATTTTGATCATGTGACCATGGGTTCTACTTACCTTTACTACCGGTTTGCAATGGGGCCACACGCTCTTCTGCGCATGCGCAGAAGCATTCTAATGACGTGGGGTCAGTGGACGGAACCTCCCGCCATTTTTACTACTGGTTCTATAGAACCAGTGCGAACTGGGTGCAACCCACCACTAGTTGTAAGTGTGAAAAATTGTCATAAGTCACATTTTTCAGCGCCACTGTAACTTTAAACGATCGCTAATGAACTGTTGTACTTTTTAGAGTAATGTCAAGGTTTAGCTTTTACTAAGTACAGGTCGAAAATAATCCAAATCTTCCTCTCAGGACTAAGACATAAAAACAATCAAATAGAAGCTCTGTCCTTTTTTATGTACAACATGACACATTTAGGAAAAGGGGTGGAGCAACATCCCCATGTATGATGCCTTGGTGCCGTATATATGATGCCTATGATGCCGTATATTTTGGAGTATAAGACACACTTTTTTCTGTCCTAAAAGAGGCTGAAAATTTGGGTGCGTTTTATACTCCAAATGTAACCCCACCCACCCACTGGCCCCCACCCTTTGTGCCTCCGCACATCCTCTTCCTGGCTGCAGAGATTGCCACCAACAGTGGCTTGTGTTTTTGGGCTCCATGCATCGCATTTTCAACCTCCAAACACTTTGTTTGAGAGCCCTTTAAGGCTGCAGGGATGTGCTGAATCTCTGTTTCCTTTCTGGGCCTTCTTTAGATACGTTGCCATCCTTACAAGAATGCAGGGTCCTTGACGCTCTCTGGGCTTGGTTGTTTTCTTGCAGATATTTCACTATCCAAATTAGGTAACATCTTCAACATGATAATGTTACTAGTTGGGGTAAGGAAATATTGACAAGAAAACAACCAATACCAGAGAGCACCAAGGACCCCTCATTTCGAGCTACAAACAGTCTCCTTTATTGGTTACAAGAATGCTTCATTTAAAAAAAAATAAATCACCCCTGTATAGTTCAGTGCCTGGCATCTAATAAGATGTCATTTATCTGTCAAGTTTTTTTTTAATTTTTTTGCAGTCTAGTAGAAAACACATCTATTTTGGAGTAGAAAAATAGTAGAAACCATATATTCAGGAGTGATCTCATCTACATCTCCCCTCTGTGGGGACTACAAAGAAGGCTTGATAGTGGAGTTCCTAGAGATGGCACCCTATCAACAGCGAAATTGGTTCAAAATACCAGAATATTTTTTCTTGTTTTTTTTTTCCACCTTCACTATTGAAAAGAGATACAGTCAGTGGTGAAATTCAGCCAGTTCTATCTGGATCGCGTAATGCAGTAGCGCCATTAGTGGCGGAAGGCTCCCCCCACCCACCTGGACATCATCACGTCCCATTTCTGACTCTCTGCACATGCGCAGAAGGCTCTGTGCATGTGTGGAGGAGTTGCGCGCGCTCACATTTGTGAACTGGTAGTGAAGGTAAGTGAATACCCTGGATACAGTGGTCTGTAAATAAGGGAAAGTAGGCATAGGAAGTCTTCAGTATATACTTCTCATGTGACTTTTTTTTTTAAGAACTCCTTGCCTAATTTTATCCATTGTGGTCTCTGCTGAGCATGACAGCTTAGTTCAGATTAGTAGTTGCCTACTTACCAAAACAAGAATATATTAATTGCTCACTGTGTCAATACAGACAAAGGAGTATAATTCTGTGCAAAAGAAGCAAAGAGACTATTAGTGATTTAGTGGGCCTAAAGTTGTTTCGAGTAACCACAATGGGTCAGGTGGTATAATGTACATTTCTGGGGTACTTTACCTTTTTTACATGATTTTAGGTAAAGCAGTTATTTATTTTACACTATTTTAGGGCATATACTACATTTTTGAAGGGATGTGGGTTTGTACAAACAAAAGGCTATTGGTATATTGTCTTGACATTTATAGATAAGGAAGACATTCTACCTTAATATATTCTTTTCTCAGAAATCCACTCAGAATTCTTTTCTCATGTAAAATGCATATATCTGAAACAAATCAGAAAAAAAATATTTGAAATGCAAATTATTTAAAATACATTGTATTTCTACACAGTCTCACGAATATATCTCTTAGAGAGTCTCAAAGCTTCTAATAATTTCAGGAGATACTTCTGATTGTTTTTTGACCACTGAGCCTCCTCTATTTTTGAACAAGATGTTAGTTCTCTGGGTAAGGACTCGGCACAACACTGTTCTCTACTAACTGTTGACAGTAAATTTGACACTGACAGAAAAGTGTTATGCATGTGGAATTTTGTCACAGAATTTATTAGAATTTATATGGTTCTTGCAGCTTAAAATTGACATATTTTCTTTTTCATAGTCATTGCTTTAAATTACAAAAGGATAGATTAAAACATTCATCTTTTATATGTTGCAATACAGTATTGTATGCATTATCCTAGGAATAAGCTACGTTTAAACCAATGGAACCTACTTCTGAGTTAACATATTACTTTTGATAAAATTCTATGTGTAACAGTTGTGTTGTTGCATTTTATTATTAAATACTACCTATTTGATTCTTAAACTAGTTTTATAACAAAGAGAGTAAACTTTTGTATTTTATATGACTTCTAGGATTATTATGGGGATGAAGGGATTAAGCAGTCCAATTTAGAATAGGTTCTTTAACTCAAAACTATTAATGGGTGCCATAATTTTATTAAAAAAAAACAAACTATATATCTGTAAAAAAAAAAAGGATTATTCATAGCAAATGCCATAAAGAAATAATGCTGCGTGAGCTCTGAAGAATGATCATTAAATACAGACAGTCCTCCACTTATGATTACAAATGAACCCAAAATTTCTGTTGTTAAGCAACAGTTGTTCAGTGAGTTTTGCCCCATTTTACGAATTTTCTTGGCACAGTTGTTAAGTGAACCTCTACCATTGTTAAATTAGTAACATGGTTGTTAAGTGAATCTGGCTCCCCACCCCCTTGACTTTGATTGTCAGAAGGTTACAAAAAGTGATCACTTGACCTTGGGACACAGCAACCGTCATAAGTATGAGCCAGGGGCCAGGTGTCGGAATTTTGATCACATGACCACGGGGATGCTGCAGTGGCCGTAAGTGTGGAAAATGGTCGTAAGTCACTTTTTCCATGCCTTTGTAACTTTGAACGGTCACTAAACAAATGGTCAACAACTTGTCAGTGTACAACATTTAACTTTATCAGCAAGATAAAACTATATGGATCATCACTTTATTTATTTATTTATTTATTTATTTGTGTTTTTATATAGACCTCAACTGCTACGGTGAATGTGGTTGTAACAGATGTAAACGATAATGGGCCAGTCTTTGATCCCTTTCTTCCAAAAAATTTTACAGTGCAAGAAGAAGAAACCAATGCATTTGTGGGTCAAGTGAGGGTAAGATACTCATAGTATTGTACTATTGATGGTACTAATTGCTTGAAATATTTTCAGTTGTTCAATGGGTAGGATCATTGTCTCATTTTATTTTACTTTATTTTCTCCGAACCTCAAAGTAAATGCACAAATAGATCTCATTCATCTCGCCAACTGCCTTCCAACAAAACTGGACAACAAAAACTATTGGAAAAAGAAGGCTTAGCAGAGAAGTGCTTGGAGTAAACTATATGTATGTTAGCTTGCATTCAGCTGTTAACTTTGCCTTTTGCTGCTGTTGGGAGAAATTATTCCACGTTTCTTTGTAAACAGTTTTCAGTATGCATGGTTGAGCGTGGTGATATTATAAGATAGTGGCTGACTTTCTACTCTGTAAAAATGTATTGCTCTTCGTTGATCAAGATTTTGTAGAGGCACCACACCAAACATAGCTGAATAACATTGTTCTCTTCCACATTAAAATTCCAAGCAGAGGCACCATATCTGGTGAATGGTGGAAAAGGTAAACGTAAGGGTGAATGCAAATTTTGTAAAGAGATTAGCTGTACACCTTGCAGCTTGTTTTGTTTTCTCTGCCCTGCCAACCCCAGGATTTGTAAGTGAAATTAACATGCAGTTAGTTGGCATTCTATTTCATGTCACTTTTCTGTTGTTGTACTTCAGCTTATTGGCGCATTCCTATTTCCGCTATTCAGTGCTAAGTGAATGGAGAGAGGAGTGTTGTTGTGGTTTGTGTATTGCTTTTCTTGAGCCATAAAATGTGCAGCACCACTTTCTTGTGAAAAGAAGAAGTCAAGAGTAGGCTGTAGCTTGCCTCTTCATTTTCTTTTACTGCTTTGTTATAATGTTTCTAGTTACAGTAAGAATTGAGCTGGGTTGATATAAGCAGTTGGATGATTGACTGGCTGATTGAGTAATTGACAGACTGATTGATTGATTGATTGACTGATTGATTACATGAAGTGGACTCCAAAGGCCAATTTAAGCTTTTTCTTCCTTCTGGGAAAACAGGTCAAGGTAACGCAACCCAATTTGATCAAGAAAAGGACACTAAAAAACAAGACTCCACAAAGCAGGCCAAATAATTGAGGCAGACAAGCATGATGGGACAATAAGATTGGCCTAACTGAAATGGTTAAGTGGCAACCAACTGGCATGTTTTTGGTAGGCAGCCAGATGAAAGTTCAGGACGGTATTACCGTAAACAGCTCACTGAAGCTATCACAAATAGGAAAAACATGATACAAGGGGTCTCCCCTCCCCCATCATCTGCATTTAATGTCCTTGCATTCCTTTTCTTGGTATGTCTCATGAGAGAAGAATGGGAAATGGAACTGAAGAAGCGCAAAACCAAGTGTCATGAAGCAATAATAATAAAAAAAAGTGTTTTCTCTGAACTAGGTTAAATTGGATTAAAACTGAAGCTGATAATCTCTTGACTTTCCGTGGGACACCATTATGTTACTTTAGAGTAGCAATCGGCATATTTAATCCATTTTTTGTTCTTTCCATACACTGACAACCTATCAACTCAAACAGCTTTGAGATGCCTCCCGTTTCTCTGCTTATATAATGGAACCGAATTTGTCAGCTTTCCAACATATTCAATATTGTTTTAACCTTTAAATGCTTTGAAGTGCTGCAGTTGGGTTTGTAATAAACATTTGTTTTGTTTTCATTTTGTATTTAAAGGATAAATTAAATTTCAGCAGAAATTTCTTTAGCAGACAATTTTCTGGAGTCACATAGTGTAGATGTACATATGTTGAGCCGTACTTTATTCCATTTAAGCAACATTATGCAGAGTACACACAACAAAAAATAGCAAGCCAGAGAATATGAAAGAATGAGATAGGAAAAACAATAGCTAAAACTATTTACACCAAGCCTTTCACACTATTATTCCATGCCCTTTTATTCTTGCAAAACACCCTGACTTCCATCACATCCAAATACCAATTTATGCATTGCTTTTTTTTTCTTTAATTTTCTCACTTCTCCTTTTTTGTGGATCTGATTCATTCCCTTCTGTTGCCTTTCTCTTTTCCTTCATAAATCTCTTTTGGTGTTTGTTCATTATCTCTAAATGGCCAAACTATCTAAACATACTTTTTTTTTTCATTCTGGATATCGCTATTGTATCCAGTCAAGTGTTGTTCAACATTTGTTCATTCTTCATCTTCTTTTACTACATATAAACATGTTTCTTTGTCATCTGTTCCAATTGCATTCAGGTGATTTGCGATTTAGGTTGACATATCCAACTCTCTCTTTTCTGTAATAAAGCTTTAAAAAAAATCCTTGTACATGCTATTTTCGCTCCTTTTGGCATTCATTCCTCAAAATACTGTAATGGGTATTATCTTCTTCCTTTCTATGAACATTTTCACATCTTAAAATTTCTCCATCCATTCTCCCTTCTTTAATAAACAAGGCAGAAAAATTAATCTACTTACTCTAGGTTTTTTTTTTAATTTATGTACACTTGCACTCATTCAGTGTGTTTTCCCTTTCATTTCTCTTAGTTTTATTATATTAATTTTCAGATCCATACTTCTCACGAGACCATATAATCTATGTAACATTTGCTACAAATCATTTGATTCTCAGCCAAGAAACATGGCATCATCTGTTTATAAAAATACCCATATATTCACATCCCCAGCCAACACATCTAACACATCAGCACAAATATATATGTCCCCAACTAACACATCTAACACACCAGCATGAGCATTCATTATACATTTACCCATAAATATATTAAACAACCAAAGGAACATCACACATCTTTTTCTCATTCCCTATTCTATAAGCATTCCATTTATTCTCACTTCCACATTAGAACATAGAATATAGAATAACAGAGTTGGAAAGGACCTTGAAGGTCATCTAGTCCAACCCCTGCTTGAGCAGGAGACTTTGTATCATTTCAAACAAATTTCTGTCCAATCTCTTCTTAAAAGCCTCCAGTGTTGAAGCACCCATAATTTCTGAAAGGAAACTGTTCCACTAATTAATTGTTCTCATTGCTAGGAAGTTTCTCCTTAGTTCTGGGTTGCTTTTCTCTCTTGATTACTTTCCATCCATTTTTTCTTGTCTTGCCTTCAGATGCTTTAGAAAATAGTTTGTCCCTCTCTTCTTTGTGGTAGCCCTTAGATATTGGAACATTGCTATCATGTCTCTCCTAGTCCTCCCCTTTTTTTTTTCACGAGACTCGGCATAACCAATTCCTGTAACTGTTCTTCATATATTTTAGCCTCCAGCACCCTAATCATCTTTGTTGCTCTTCTCTGCACTCTTTCCAGAATCTCAACATCTTTTTTTACATTGTAGTGACCAAAACTGGATGCAGTATTCCAAGTGTGGTCATACTAAGGCTTCGTAAAACAGTATTACTAATAATAATCTTATCACATTCAAAAGTGGCCCTCAAATTCATTACCATGCAAAAGTTCATCATTAAAACTATTCACTTTACCATATACTTTCTCTAAATCTACCATCATGCGATAAACTCTTTGATTCAGTGATGACTTGCTGAAAAGCAAAAATGTGGTAGTTTGGCATCATACTTTGAATTTTTTTATCCAGATGTTGCATTGTTGTAGTCTTACTGGGACTTTATTTCACCTTAAAATGACTTAATGAAGAACTAAAATTGTCTTTATCGGCCTTATCTGAAATCTCCCAATATTCAAATACCCTGTTTCTTCAAACCAATTTTCATATGCTAATCTTTTCCTATTCCCGTCTCAGGGTAGGATTTTTGCCTATATGACAATTCAGTCCATGGCTACTTAATTGGTCTTCAGTTGCCATGGTTTAGGAGACACTAATCACAGTTAAATTGTTTTATTTAACAGCAACCAATAATAAAATCCCTCTAAAAGGAAATAGAAACTGACTAATAAAAAATCAATTAAAGGCTAATTCAGCATTCATGTCACGCTTGCAATGAAGACAACTGGCAAGGAAGAAACGTTTAATTAAAGATGCAGTTGTCGTTAAAAGCCTCCGTGGAGTCTCAGGAAAATGTTTTATTGTCAAACAAAAAGCCCTACCACAAATCTGAGTTACAAAACGACAAAGGATAACACCATGAACACCAGATTGCAATATGGATTTCTGGATGAAGTTAAGAGAGAGAGGGAGAGAGTTTTGTAGTGATTTCAAAATCAACTTGACTCTTCAGCAATATCTCTAACCTTATTTCAACATTGGAATGTTTATTCAAAAGAATTATTCCTCCCAGAAGTATTTGTATTTGGGTAGATGTCCTTTTGGCAAAATGCTGAATGTATCCTTTCATTTAAAATAGGGGAACCCTTACTCTACTTCGCTTTTTTTTTTCAGTCAAAACAAAAGAATATTCACTTATTTCCCTTTAGAAATGCCAAACTCCATCAATGTAGTTTGTATGTACTAAGAGCTGGTGGGGAAAAAAACCAATGGTAATAATGCATTTACAGCTGAATGCTTGTAATCGTTGACATCCTTCGAATGCAAAACAAATAAAAAGGGCTAAAACTGGAAAGGACAAATCTCAAAGTGAATGTATTTCAGACTTAAAAAAAAACACCTAATGGTTATTGGTGTTATAAGAAATTCCTCATTTAATTTTATCATTGGGATCACACTCATGCCTTGTTTGTCAGACCTGGAAGCCATCTTTCTACCTTTGTGCCTTCAGGCTTCAGGCCTGCCACAAATTCTACTGTGGGAAAATGGGAGGGGGGATTGTATAGAGTGAAGAGGATATATAGTCAAAATAAAATTCTTTTTAGAAAGTCAAGGCCACTGTGCCCTGCAGCTGTGCTGAGAAGAATGAGGAGGTATCTTCTTTCTGGAGGGTACCTGATTGGCTGTATGGTGGACAGATGGGCAAGATCTTGAACTTTCTTTTGGGTGAGGAAAACGCGGAAGCTCTCAGATTTGGGTTTTCTCAGATGTGCCAATATGAGATCTCTAATCAAAGTTAGCTTTGAGGAACTTCAAGTCTCAGAGTTTGATTTCGTTGGGGGTGTTACTTGGAACCCTGACATTGTTGAGTTTTTCAATGCCCTTTCTTTTCTGTGAAGCAGAACAACCTGAGAGATCAAATGCATTTTAACAATAAGCTAATACTTGAAGATGTAGTTCTGGTGCTGTCTCTAGACTTGTAAATCTGGGGAAACCAGGAGAGATACCACAAACTTTCATGCAAGAAAGAATTTGGACTATGGAAGATTGACAAGAGCCAGTTACACTTCTATCCTCATGCACCTTTAAGAAGATCTGGGCAACACCCAAAACTCGATAGCATCCCGATTAGTAAACTAGGCCTCAAGACAGTGATTTGTCCAAAGCTAATCAGGAAATTAACAATGAATTTTAGTTGCTTTCCAAAAGAAGCTACACTCAGCACTGTAGCCAGAGTGTTAATGAAACCGACACTGAGGTTGAGACATACCAAACCATTTTGATTTAATTAGTTAATATTTCATGCCCAGAACATGAAAATATTATGATCCTATAATTATACCTAAAATTTCATGAAAGATTTGCTGAACAGCTATAAAATAGCACATTTTCAGGGTAGCTTTTCTGTCTGAGGAAGCCAAAATGGATGGTATGTTAACAGAAAAGTGAATCTATGAATCACAAAACTGTTGAGTTTATAATACTTACCATTTTGTTGCAGTGCACAGATCTTTTCCTGTAAAACCACGTAATGTTTTTAAAGGAAACCAATGTAATAGGTACAGAGGTTGTGTGCTGAAGAGAGAGGAAGACAGCGGTTTTAGGAAGAGATGGCTATTTGGAGCCAGTAGGAGTCAGATTTTACCATCAGTGTCAAGAATACAGAATGAAAATCCTTTGATAGACACAAGGAATCTGGAAACAGAATGCTGAGGTAAAACTAGAAGTTTCTTTCACTCCCACCACCAATTTAATCCACTCTTATTGTCCAATATCCACCCTTATTGTCCAATAATTCAGTATTGTCCTCTCACCTCCCACTCCCCCACACACAACTGTGTCTTAGTTCCTGTTCTGAAATCCTGCCCTACCAATTATTTCTAGATTCCCAAGAGAAAGATCATTCCTACATTCATGAAACCTCCTCCTTGAGAACAAGGCACTTCAAATCTACACCCTTGATAACTTAAATGGAGAGGCCATCATGAGAAGTACCCATTTCTGGTTGCCTGGTTTGAATGTTACTACTCAAATATCATGCTATCTTAAATGTAAATACTTTAAAACTGTTTTATCTAGTTTTGATAGAAGCTTTAATTTGATTCCAGATTTTCCCTTTTCTGTCCTTGATTTTGATGCTGTTCCCCTGGTTTTGATGGCATATAGCAAGAACAGAATTGTTATCACAAGTATATTTTACAAAGTAATGCAAAAAAATGTCTTAATGTATAGGTTTGTGTATACCTGTATAAGTTTATGGCTTATATTTCTTTAGAGGCACTTTTTTTCTTTATAGGAGCTTTTGCGGGCACATTATTTCAAATATTAAGTGTTTTGTCCCATGAGACCGGTCTATCAGGGCAAATATAGGATGGAGCATACTGCTTCTGCTTAATCTCTCCCCTGGTATAGCCAACAAAGTGAGGAGAGCCCATGGCTTTGAGATTAATACTTCTACCTAGTATGTAAGTATTCTGGGTTCGAATCCCAGAAAAGTATGGCTAGCTGACGAGAGCTAAATAGCTTGAAATAGATCTGTACTAGTTTCCCTTTATTTCTTTGTCGGTAAATATAAATTCAACACAAAAGTATTTCAAATGTTGTTGCTTTCTTGTTGCACAAATACATAATCACCCCATAGCTCCTTCTGTTCCTTTCTTCTATATACATTGTTTAACTCACTTCCATAATCTTTTTTTTTTTTAAATCCTATCATCCGGGAAGAGTTTAGCCCATCTGAAATTGTGAAAATGTGTGCACTGAAGGTGACCTCCTTATTTAATTCCATCATTCTATGATCACCTCTGGAGAAAAAGCCCTTAATTCTGACCAGGAAATCAAACTCATTTAGGGATTAGTAGAAAAACTGATATTGACATTGTGCAAATACAATAAAACAGCAGTGTAGTGAATAATATACAGCACACTCCAATTTGAAATATTGACCAAACAAATTCAGTTTATAGGAAAATTACAATCTATTCTCTAATATTATATGAAACTAAACTGTTACCTCCTAGGCAGAGATCGTCTTGTTCCTTACTTATTTTTCTTAATGTCACAGGAGGAGTCCTTGCACAAAGCAGGAAAGATAATAGATTATGTTGGAATTAAGCTTCTGCATTATTCATAATTGCAGAGTTTGAATATTTTCTGTTTTGGCAAAGCCAGCTTCATATAGTATTTCCTGGGCTAATGCACAGAATGTACATCTGCCTAGATGTCTTTACTATAAATATTTTCCTCTTTTAGGGATGCAATGACAGATTTAATATTTAGAAACAGAAATAGCAAATGAGTTAACTACTCCTTTTTACATGTGTAAAACATCTAATTATAGCCGATATATCATCTTAAGAATGGCACTCTGTCTTAGATATTGATAAAGGAACAAGAAAACCATCCCAAATAGATCAAGCACAATTTAAATCCTATTAAAATGGTGATACTTAAAACCATCACAAAATTCTTGTTCATCATTCATTTCACCTGCCACATTCCTACCATGGACTTGAAATAGGTCAAATGTTCATTGGATCTTTTCGACAATAGTGACATACATTTAGAAACATTCTATGATGGGAGGTTGGAATAAGAAATGGAAGTTCAGAGCATTTATCCCATTTTGCTGATTTCTCTATTCAACTTTCCTGGCAAAACTGTTCATGCTAATCTATGCAGATAACTATTATCCTGTGGTCCTGAATTAGCTATATAAAAGGAAAATACATGCTTATTATATATACAATATTCATCTACTCGTCTGGCATTTTCACTCGGGTTATGTGTAGTGAGACTATAAAGAAGAACAGTATGGAAGTCCATGTCCCACCACTTGTATCATATCATTTCACATTGAGAAACAACTTCAGACACCAATGAGATATCTTCTTTTTCACTAGGGCAAAGGTAGAATTTTAAAAGTCATCTTTTGTTCCCAGCTGTGAGCTTATAGAGATACCATGACATATTTGAAATTCAATACCTCTTACTCAGCTAGTGTGCCAAGCTAGCATAGCATCAAAACAGATGATCCTAAAAATGAAAAAGAGCAGCTTGAAAATTAACTAAAGGTGCTAGGCTACTTGAGGAAATCAATAAATAAAATTAAGTACATAAAGAAGAACTGGGACAATTGCTCTTACAAGTTTTAACCTCACTATTTCTATGCTTGCATATGTATGCTTATGCCTGCCTCCATCCAATAAGAGTTGTATCAATGCCTTTCTTTTGGATACCTTAATTATAGATGATAATTTTTTTGGGGGGGGGAGAAGCTGTCTGGCCAGCTCATCTGCTTATTTTATTCCTTTTTCATGTTGCATGGAAGATTAACCTACAGAAATAAGAAGAGAACATTCTGATGGTTAAGAAAGCCCAACATCTGTTATACAGATGTTTTAAAAAACCTTTGCATAAAATATTTTGTTAAAGTTATTTATTTTTTTTTACTCTTGAAACGTATTTGCTACTTTATTCTGCTAGCTGGAAGCCCTTATTAAATGTTTAATTTACCATCACTAATAGCTAACAAATTCTACATTGTAGAATTTAGAATTGTAGGGGAAAAAATACTGTTAGAAACAAATGCTGATCAAAAAGAACTATGACTTAAATGTCTGGTTCCTGATCTGTTGTTATTGATACAGGTATTCCTTCAATGAAAGGGCACAAATTATAAGGAATTAGCTATCCTCGTATAGGACTTGTGTTGCTTTTTCTGGTATCTGTCAATGGTGGGTTGCCCCCAGTTCAGACTGTGGCGGGAGGCACCGGCCCCAGCCCCAGTTATTGTGGCGGGAGGCACCGGCCACAGCCCCGGATATTGTCATCAGTGATCTGCGCATGCACGAGTGAAGCAATCGCACATACACGATCCCGTTGCGAACCGGTAGTAAAGGTAAGTAGAACTCACCCCTGGTGTCTCTGTGTATGTCTGTGTGTCTGAATGTACACACACATACACACCCTTAGGCACAGATGCCAACTGAGTGACTGAGCAAGTTTGATGGGTTTAGCATTTTTAACAAAATAAAGTACAGAAATGGAAACAATGTCTTCTATAAACACATTTACCTGTGATATGGATACAACTGGAGTTACTTCTTTAAAAATGATTGTAAGCAATTCTGGTAGTATTAGTTGCTCACTCTTGTTGCATCTCCTGTTCTTTGTATATTTTGAAGTGAAATAGACAGACATATTTCATTTTACAATACTTAGCTCTGATACAGAAAGTTTAAAAGAGTTCAAACTGATTTTTAAATTCCAACCCATGAATACAAGATTTGCTCTGGAATTCATGCCATTAATTTAATTTCTTGATTAAATTAAAAAGTGCAAAACAATGTATATGTATTTCAAATTTTTGTTGTGCTACTATGAACTGTGACAAGATATGATAGTGTTAAATCCAAACTCAGCTTCTACAATCTCTCTTCCTGAAACCTGGTTTTTAATTCCCAGATCATCTCTTGTGATCCTGACTGAACTTATGTTTTTCAACTGTGATGCTCAGAATCAAACACAACAGTTACATAAACACAAAATAACTAGTTTTGAGGTATGCATGTGCTCTCATTTCTGTGATAACTGAGGAACAGCATGCAATTTAATTTGGCAGTAACGTTTCAGATGGCAATTAATCTTTTAAAAATTTACTCTTGTCTAATGGGTATTATAATCCAGCTACCAGCTGTTCAGTTACTTTTGTTTGCAAAAGTATCTGTGAACACACATTGCTTTTGCTTATATACATCTGTCATTTATTAAACCAGTAAAAAGATAGTGTGCTGGTATTATCTCAGCTGAAATCCTCATAATCCAGTATGCCCAGTTCTCCACTATCAAGGTTTTACCTCTTTCTGAATGAGATTTTAAAACAATCTTATTTTAATTATGTAAATAACTCCCTTTTTACAATCCTATAATCCTTTAATTCAGGGTAGAGTTGAGGTGACTGAATGGAACTGAGCGTTTACTGGCTGGATGCCCTTCCTGATGCCAAATGGGGTTTGCAGCATTTTCTCTTTGTGACCTAGGAGAGAAACATCTGCCGCTACCTAGGATTGAACTCTAAACCTTTGGAGTGGGAGGCAAAAGTCTTTACTGCTAGGCCACCATGCTGCTTTTTCCAGTATAACCAGTCTTGGCAAACGTGAACTAAAATACTAGCTTGAATGAGTACAAAAGTTTTATTTATTGGTTCAGTCAAATTTTCCAGCTTTTCAAATGTGAAGGTTAGATAATTCTGAAATATATCCTTATCTCCAAGTTTTGGAGTTCACCTCTTATTTAGACATGCTGCTGGATATCAGTCATGTCTAACAACTGATGCCATGGAAGATCTACAGCAAGCTTTCCAAAACTGAAGCTCTTCATCATACCCATGCATCATTTACTTTGGCTGTATTTGTGTTTCTATAGGCCAAGGAAAGCAGCGATAGGTTTTTAGCCTGATTTGATTTTTTTGATTCACTGATTGGCGAAGCAGCTGCCAAGGAAGTTGAGGTATATAGTCATCCCTATTAAGAAATTGTTTGTAAAGATGTATTAACAGCGAAGTAGAAATAACGGCAAAACTGTTAACATCTATTGTATTGATGGAGTGCAGAAAGGAGACAACTGTATGATTTTTATTAACTGTTTTAATTAAGTTTTAATTGATTTCCATGAGGATAAATGGTTTCATTATCTGTTCACACTGAGCACTGTGGCCGGATATTAAATACCTTTGAAAACTTCCTGACAGCACTATGGATAATTAGGGACTTTCTATTGCTTATCTTTTGAAATCATCTGGAAGCTGTTTTATAAGTATATGAAGGTAGAATTGTCTTATAGAAGCCTGCCCTTCATAAAAGCTACCTGGGTAAATGAAAGTGTCTTCATTTAAGTAAGGAGGAGAGGAGAATGGAAAGGAAGGGAGGGAAGGGAAGGGAAATAAGGGGAAGGGGAGGAGAGGAGAGGAGAGGAGAGGAGAGGAGAGGAGAGGAGAGGAGAGGAGAGGAGAGAAAATTTATTTATTTAGCGTAAGGTGATGCTACATTAGCTAAGTGCTATTATATTGCTATCGGTCCGTGACTGATACCAAGCATAGTTTTAGTTTGCAACAGTTCATTTAGCGTGCAAAGTTACAACGGCACTGAAAAAAGTGATTTGTGATCCTTTTCCACAAAATTTGGATACTCGGCAACTTGTCCATATTTATGACTGTTGTCGTGTTCCCATGGTCATGTAAATCACCTTTTCTGACCTTCTGACAAGCAAAGTCAATGAGGAAGCCGGAGACACTGAACGCTAAAGTGTTGCCAATTTGACAGCTGCAATGGTTCACTTAACAACCGTGACAAGAATGGTCGTAAAACAAGGCAAAACTCAGTTAACAAATCTCTCACTTAGCAATTTGAATTTTGGGCTCAATTGTGGTCGTACGTCAAGGACTACCTGTACTTCGACAAATTTCTCTGATCTCTGCCACTGCGGATTTTAAGCAGAGGTAGAAAAATAGTATTTATAGCTCATCTTTAACTAACTGGATAAGTGTGGATAAGCCTAATATACCAATTTGTCATCACTGGGCTACAGTGTTAGATTTGCTGCATCAAATAGTCAGCTACCAGAATTATCAGAAAAGGCAAATCCGTTCTTTGTATTAAATTCTCAAACATATCCAATTTGAGAAACAAACATGAAGCTCCAAAAGCATTTGTGCAGTATGAAATTCAATAATATTTAAGCATTTCATCATTAACAATTTATAACACCTTTGCAGTCGTAGCTGTCATAATAGATCACTAATGAAGACAGGTTTTAAATCACCATGGGCAATAAAAATTGCAAGTGTAGAAAGCTCTACCAGCCGATAAAAAAATGGAAATGAAAATATGGACTGACCATACTGTGCTGAACTCTATCCATATTTCCATCCCAGTGCAAAAGATATACATTGATGTTACTTTTAAGGGAACGTTCTTGTAGTGTTTCAAGATAAAAGAAAGGGGATACAGTTCAATGACCAAGTGTCCGTTTGGCATACCTAGACTTTAATCCTTGGGTACTATAGAGAGAGCAGTGAAAGACATTAGTCTAAAAGCTGGAGAACTAGTGTGACGCTGGATGAACCACAGATCTGACTTATAAAGACAACTTTATATGTTCTTTTCACATGGACTTTTTTTTCCCTTACATGTCATGTGGAGTTGGCAAAAAGATTCTTAATATTACAGTACTGTGATTTTTATCATAGCGTATGACACTTAATCATGAAGCACAGATTGAAAAAAAAGTAATATAGTGTTACAGTACTGGACTATTGTGCCTGTGATCGTGATTTACTTTTTCTTCTCTTTATATCCAAACTTTATATACTTATATCTCTTTATAACTTACATCTCTTTAGATTTTTAGATTTTAGATTTAGATTTAGATTTTATTAAATGTATATACCGCCCTACCCCCAAAGGACTCAGGGCGGTGAACAGCCAAAAAATAAAATATAGACAATACAAACATTAAAAAGCCCGTTAAAATAGATTAAATATTTTGGCCTAAAAACAAATTTAAAACACCCAATTTATAAAACAGATTAAAAGCCAGATTAAAAGCAATTTAAAAAGGGAAAGTTAGGCCAGGCCAGCCTGCTGGAATAAAAATGTTTATATGCATTATATCCAAACTTCTTTTGAGTTCTAATATTTGTTTTTGTTTTTGTTTTTTTAACCACCCTAATTGCTTCATAACAATAGAGAATTCTCTTGCAGGTCTCAATAATATAGCAGCAGTGGATTTTAACTGTGTACAATTGACAGAATAGCTATTTTGAAATGTTTAGAAATTCAGGAAGAAATATGCTTTTTTAAAAAAAGTAAAATTGGTGTTAGACATTTTCCAATCTTCTATTTTTGCTTGGACATTTTGTTTTAATTCTAGACAAAATTAATCTTTTGTTGTCTTAGTTCTTTTGTCCATACTGACAAATATGATTCTTCCTATAAAAGAAGTATAATTTAATTTAATAATTTAGCCTATTGTGTTTTCTCAATTCATAGCTTGATTTTGCTTGTCTGAGATCCAAAAGTTCCCTATCTGGACTTGGAAAGAGACGGAGTTAAGGCTTTGAGTCTCAAATTTTATTTATTCATTCATTCACTCATTCAGTGCATGGCATATCATACATGGACTAACAATACAGATTAACATTTCACCTAGATTAGTAAAACACAATAAAATATAAATTTTTAAAAAAGATCTATGTTCAAATACCAATGTCTAATCCATCTAACCATTGAAGCGCAGCATCATTTATATTTTTTTTTAAAAAATCAGATATCGCACCAGTATGTGCCCGCAGCTATACATGGCAATGAAAACAAAATGAATCCCACAATAGAAGCTTTTCTGACATGGTCTTCTAGACCAATTGTTTTGATCGTCTCTATTATACACAAGAGAGCCTTTATCTTAGTAAAAGTTAAAATGTTTAACCTCTAGTGTTTAAACCTTTAGGATGTTGAAAGGGATGTGACTGTTGAAAAAGTTATGTGTTCTTGCATTATGCTTTTGATGCATTTTTACTCCATCTGGCACTACAAAATAATAATAATGATCATGGTACATGATCAGGTTTTTAAGGGATCGTGGAGTTGTTTCTTCTTGTCCTATGTGTTCCAACAGAATGACCATGGTACCATCAAACGAGACCTAAGAGATGCATCTTTTCAATTGTGGAAAGAGAATAATCTATGGCCCAAAATTCTACTGATCCCAACATTGTGAGCCTTCAAGAAGGCTCTGAAGCCTGCATGTTCCAGAAAGAGTTGTGCCCTTGATGATAGATGGACTTATCCTAGTTGTATATATATGATTATGACCCAGTTATATGTTTTGTTTCATTCCTGGGGTTTTTGTTGGTGATGTTCTTAAGATATTGTGATTTTTTAAAACTATACTGTAATTCTATGCTACCTAGAGTTTCAATCTGGCAATTTGGTTGACAATAAACCAATGAATTTCTTTCTAAACTGGACTTTAGAGGATGTGTGGTATTTTCTAATAGGGCATCATTCCATCGCTTTTTCCATGACAATAGTCAAATTCTGTTCAGTTGTAGTTGCCATCAGGATTTGAACTTGACAATATGGTTATAATTTTTTTACTCTTTTCTGAACTTGATTTGTTTTTCTCTTTTTTTAAAAAAAATGTTGTTACTTGACCTTCTTTATTTGGTGCTTGCCTGTAAATAAAGCCACATTAATAATAATAATAATACATTATGTTCTGGGAAACACTTGATCACTGGCTTTAATTTTTTTAGGGGTTTTTTATTAGGCAGGAAACACTTCACCCTATAGAGATAAAAATAAATAAAAAAGATTTGGATAATTTCCAGAAGTATCTAATATTCAATTATTTCCCTTAATTAATTCATTCTTTAACAAAGAACAAGGAATTAATAGTTTGTTACAAAACAAAAAGAAGAGTCTTGAAGCAGCAGACTAAAGTGCTGTTAAAAAGTAGCACTTAGCTGCCAGCTACCTGCAATTACTGCGAGTTCAAATCTCACCAGGCTCAAGGTTGACTCAGCCTTCCATCCTTCGGAAGTAAGTAAAATGAGAACCCTGATTGTGGTGGCAATAAGCTGACTTTGTATAAAAAAGAACACCACTTGGGGGGGCCAAAAGCCCTACTAAGCAGGTATATACAATAGTATGAAGGCTATTGCTTAATGCATTATAAGCCACCCTGAGTCTCCGGAGAAGGGCAGCATATAAATTGAACCAATAAATAAATAAATAAATAAATAAATAAATAAGAAAATAGCTAGAGATTTAAAACAACATGAAAGCTGCCTTGAAAAGGAAAGCTAGCTAACTGATAATCTGTGGCTGGGAATATAATTTGCCTTTGCTTGTTGGATGTCCATCCTTATAGTTAAATGGTCACTATCAGACATTAAAGAAGCTTTCATTGGTTTACAGAAAGTTTTCTGATGGTAGAAACTACTTTCAGCCACATATTGTCAGGCTGAAAGATCAGGTCCACACATGCAAATCCAATTAAACTCAGGTATTGCTAAACAGCCTATGCCAGGGGTGTCAAACTCATGTCGTTATGGCGGTGTCATGTGACATATTGGGACTTTTTTCCCATTTGCTAAACCGGGCATGGGCATGGCCAGGGTGTGACGCATCCGGCCTGCGGGCCCAGAGTTTGACAGCCCTTGCCTATGCTATCTTCTTAATTAACAGTTAGCACCTTTCTGGAGTTAGATAAGGCCCATAGATTTCAAGGGAGGTTGGACTTAGTCCTCTTGCGGCCATGTGGGGATTCTAGAATGATCCCTCTTTTAACTCCACCCCCAGGTTCTGGCACTCCTTCTTTTACACATAAATCTTTTAGGCAAGTGATCCTGATGTATGCACAATGGGTTATTATAATTTTTCAACTTTAATATGTATGATTTTTCTTATATTTTAGGCTACTGACCCAGATGCTGGAGTAAATGGCCAAGTCCATTATAGTTTAGCAAACTTTAATAACGTTTTTCGCATAACATCCAACGGTAGTATTTACACTTCAGTGAAACTAAACAGAGAAAAAAAAGATTATTATGAACTCATTGCTGAAGCCACAGATGGAGCCGTGGATGCACGTCGTACAACATTAACTCTGGGAATCAGAGTCCTGGATATTGATGACAACAGTCCTGTGTTCACAAACGCCTCCTATACTGTTTCAATTCCTGAAAGCTTGGCCCCAGGCACAGTATTCCTTCGTTTAGAGGTAAAGGAGGCATGAGTTTCAAAAGACGTTTATTGCTAAGAAAATGTGCCATAAAGTATGCATGCGTATTTGTGTTTCATTGAATCAGACCTGAGTTTTGGTAATTGCATGGACAGGTCCATCCAGTTTTCTTTGCAACATTTTCAGAAATGGTTTGCCCTTGTTTGCTTCCTAGAACAGACAAAGAGTAATTGGTCCAAAGTCACCTCCTTCATTTCCGTGCCTAAGGCAGAATGAAAACTTAGTGTCTTCTAGTCCAGCACTTTTAATCACTAAAGCAAACAGCCTCTTCATGTAACTTTCCCATATATATAAAGAGAATCATTCAATTGCAAAAAAAAAAAGTAATATCATTATCACGTGTTTCCAGACTATATATGAGATTTGTAATCTGTAGAACAATACAGAATAACACAGTTGGAAGGGACTTGGGAGGTCTTGCAAATACTGCAAATACTGGAATGCTGCTATCATGTTACTCCAAAGAAAAAAAATATTAATAAATATTAAGAGATTTAATATTAAATTAATTAACCATAATGACATTCACTGTTTTAAATCAGAAAAACATTCCATGAGTTATCATTAGAAATATTTACAGTCCAACATTGAATTGAATTGAATTGAATTGAATTGAATTGAATTGAATTGAATTGAATTGAATTGAATTGAATTGAATTTTTATAGCTTGGTGCTGTTATGTCAATCTTGACTTCTGGCAGCAAAACAACCCAAAGTCTCCCAGGTAGCTTTGTACATAGATTTCCTGATTTCTAACCTGTTGATTTAACCACCACATGAAACTGGCTCTCAGCTATATTACTGTCCTTTGCAAATTTTAATCATCTGTAGAGGCTATTTAAATTCCTCTTTTGACACCAGTATAATACAATTTAATATATTTATTTTTATGTCTTCAAAACAATTCTTAAAAAATGAAAGGAAAACATTAATCATAGAGTTTGTGTTAACAGTGGAGTATTTGTGACTACCGTCTTGTTACATTTACCAAAATATCCCTCCATTTTTTTTAAAAAAAAAAAAGTCAGTCTCTTGAAACTACCAAATTTCATAAGATGTGATAATTGTATGAGAATCCAGGCATTTTTATAATATTGGTATTTTTATTTATTAGCAATTCTGCCATTACACAGCATCATGCGATAATATCCAGCTCTTAAAGATATTCCTCATTCTTGATACTTAGGTTTCATGTCCTCATATAGATAAATGGGTTTGAGAGAGATGATTTTTTTTTGGAGGGGTGTTTTTGTGTATGTGTGTAAATTATAGACACGAAATCAATGTTGCAAAAAGTGTTTTGAGGGGATGGATGCTTTAGTGATGAAATTTGTAAACCCTAAAATTCTGCTCTTCATTTCCTCAAGGCTAAGGACGTTGACCTTGGTTCCAATATTACCTATGGAATACGAAGTCAGGGACCACTCCAGTTTTTTGCATTGAACAAATTTACAGGCGAATTGTCACTTCGAAAGTCCTTGGATTTTGAATCTTTTTCTGGCACAGAAGCAACATTCACTTTTTTAGTGGAAGCCTTCGATGTCGGAGGAGCGATGCCTCCAGGCCTTGCTACTGTGACTGTGAGAATAAAGGTAAGAATTACGTTCCCTTCTCCTCTTCTCTGTTCCTATAATCTATGCTTGATGCTTTCAAACAAGACCCAGATGCATCTTTAAAAGGATAAAAAAAAATTCCAAAAAAGACTTTTGGATTTTTCTTTTGTAATCTTGACTCCATTTCATTTGTATAGGCTGACTTTTAGAAGAATAACTTGTTCAAATTTATAATGCATTTCATCACATAATTAAAGAACTATTTCTTGGTTCATGGAGCTGTAAGCTTCAAAATTGAATGGGTGAATCTTTTAAAATACCCTATAGATGGAAAGAAACACTTGACTGAAGTGGCAATATCTATATTACAGTTTAAGTCCTCAGAAATCCACAGTTTTATTATCTTTACTTAAGAACCAGCTGCTTGTGTGAACTGAACTAACATTCTAGTTTCTGTTATCATGAAGTTCTAACTTTCTCTCCACAACATGACTAATCTGCTCTTAAAAATATACTAGTATATGTTTCTGTTTTCATGAGTTGCTGTGCAATCTGCTTATCTTTATCTTGGGAGCTTTAAGTGGCTCTTCAGTTGAATGTTTAGGTATATATTTCAAATGTATATAAAGGTGTTAGTGGAAAGCATGAATAGTCCAAACTCATATTTGCAAATGTATATCAAGTTAATATACAATTGGTTACTTATCAATTGCTGAATTATATGTATTTATTTATGTAGGATCTGTGAAACAGCTGTTAATACCCATTTGTGAAATACTGAAAATTGTATGCATGTTATCAATGGGTTTACATATAGATATGTTTTTGGAATGGTCTGAATGTAACATCACCTGTGAAATTACTGTTCTAGAATCTTTCTTATGTCTGGAAGATACAAGCTTTGTATCTTCCAGACATTTGTATCTTTGTATCTTTGTTGTTGTTTTCCTTTAGTGCCTAAATATGTTGCAGGAGAGTTAATATATTATTCACCGGTGTCATACAGGGCTATTTTTAATAGCATAGTCAATGGAGAAATATAATTGTTTCAATGCATGCAAATTTTGTAATATGGAGATAGTTTCCTGTGTATCTGCTTGTCCAATAATTTTCTCAATTCTATTTCCATGGCATAGAGAATCAAAGGTCCAATTTTATGGAAGATAGAATTGATTAGAATTTCTTAATACTGCATTTTGTTCAATATAAAAAATAACTAATAGAAATTCTGTTTAGATCCATTCTTGCTACCTCTTACTCCAGATATTAAGTAATCATTATCCATAATAATTGGCATTGTCCATTTTTTCCTAAATTTCAAAGCTCCTAAATTTTTCTTTCAAATGTTAACATGAACAGTAAGCTTATTTCTTTATTCATAACAAGAAATGGGGAGGTGACCTGTGTGCAACTTTTTATTGTTCTGTCATATCTTACCATTTCACCATTCTAACTATGAAATGTACTGGAACAATAAATAGCTGGACAAACACATACCACATATAGGCTGGATCATCCTTCAGAATCATTTGGGAAAAGATGGGGAAAAGGAATCAACTGCTTTGCAGAATTATCAATTATCTTGCTTGCCATTTTCTTTTTTAAAGGATGAAGGAAAGCACAAGATAGTCAATCCCAATCAATATGAAAAAACTAGGGCTCTTAGCTATAGCTTTAAATGCTTTCCTCCTATGTCAAGATTGGAAATCTTGACAATTTCAGAAAAAAAATGAAAACACAGGTTCATAAATGAATTAGAAACCAAAGCTGATGAAGAACTGGAAATATTTGCTTGAAGAGAAATATGATAGTATTCTTCAAACGCATGAAAGGATGGTGTTAAGTCCCAAAGAAAGTTCATCCACTATCCTTAGTCATGCATAAGTTCAGTTCTAAATATCTGTCTTCCATGATTGCCTGAGGAAATTTCTTTCCAGTAGCCTTCCCTTATTTTACTACATATTTCATTCCATCACATGAGTGATGCTTGTGCTGAACATCAAATACAAGCAGCAAGTTCGGAGTACAGGGATAACTATGGCCCTATGTTGATGCACTGAAGATCTACTGTAGAAAAGTCAGAATAAAATAACACATAAAAATATGACATACACTGCTATAGAAGTGCATTAATTACCAAAGCAACTATAAATCTAAAATATTACAGACTATGAATTAAAATATATATCATCTAAAAACAAGATAACCAGTATGTGTTTAAACCTAAAGAGATAAATCAAACAGATGTGATTATTTTTGCAAGCAGCTAAGCCTTTTTTTTTCATTGCGGCAATACCAAATTTGGCTACTGTACAAGTGATAAAGAGTTTTGGATCTTTTAGAAGATGGTTCATATAGAAATTGTCTGGTCTTCCTGGAAATTTACATATTAGAAACAGATTATAACTGTTGGAACTTTTAAGTGTCATATGGAAGCAAACCAAGGTCTCTCTGTATTCCAGAATGTAGAACGCAGAATAACCAGTTTAGGTTACAGAATGACACCTGCCATTCTCTATTAATGTGAGAAGGAAAAACTTCCTAAAAGAGTGAATCACGTTATCAAGAGAAGATTCAGACAGGTAGATGCTAGAAAGTCATCTGTCAGTCCTATTTTCCTCACTGAACAAGATTTTGGGCTTGATAGTTGAACATCCCTCCCAACTATTTCAAAAGTTTGGTTATTCCTTCCCATCTTAGAATAAACAATTTAGGCCAAAAACTAGAATAAATGCCATTATCAAAGCTTTCTTGATTGATTCTGCATGCTTTCCTTTCTCAATCATCTACTGTGGGTTCAGGAGACACTAAAAAAAAATCTGCCATGTTGAAACTGCTTACAAGGAGTTGCATTTTTTTGAGCCCTTCAACCTTTCTCAATCCCTTCACTTTTCTGGGCTGCTTAGTTTGCTTATGAGAAAACAAGACAGGAAATAGCTGCCTAGTTTAGGCACCAACAAAGGAGACTTATCTATTAGTCAGGATTTAGGTAAATGGCTAAGCGTAGGGATCAGGCATCTAGTTAAGGCAACCATGGGAAATACTAACTGGGGACAAGATAAGAGGTTCCTTATCATTAAGCTTCTGCAAAGGAACAGGGGTACCTGTGCTTTTGTGGAGAAAAGAAGGAAAAAAAGGAGTTTCACAAGGCAAGTCTTAGTCTGCTAATTAAAGGGGCAGCTCATTCACAATAATTTAGCATTGTCTGATCTGTATGTTTGAAGAAGCCAGGAGACTCTAGTATCAAAGCACCCACTCTTCATTCAGTCTGAGTTTGAGTAATCACTCTAAATATTATTTAACTTCCTGGAAAGCCTGAAATTTCTTTGATCTGATAATATTTTGTTCTTCCACCCTATGAACTTAAATGGGTACAGGTAGTCCTCGATTTACAACCATTCACTTAATGACTGAAGTTACAATGGCACTGAAAAAGGTGAGTTATGACCATTTTTCACACTTACAACCATTGCAGTCTTCCCATGGTCATGTGCTCGAAATTAAGACACTTGGCAACTGGCAGGTATTCGTGACAGTTGCAGTATCCCAGGTCATGCGATCACCATTTCAGAGGTGGGTTTCAGCAGGTTCTGACCAGTTCTAGAGAACCGGTAGTGGAAATTTTGAGTAGTTTGGACAACCAGTAGTAAAAATTCTGACATACCCCGACCCCATCTATTCTATGCCTCCCAATCCCAGCTGATCGGGAGGAAATGGGGATTTTGCAGTAACCTTCTCCTGGATTGGGGTGGGATGGAGATTTTATAGTATCCTTCCCCTGCCACACCCACCAACCCATGTCATGCCCACCAAGCCACACCCACAGAACTGGTAATAAAAAATTTTGAAACCCACCACTGCACCATTTGCGACCTTCTGACAAGCAAAGTCATTGGGGCAGCCAGATTCATTTAACTCCCATGCTACTACCTTAATTACTGCAGTGATTCACAATCAAGGTAGGTTGTAAAATGAGGCAAAATTCACTTAACTGTCTTGGCAACAGAACCTTTGGGCTCAATTGTGGTTGTAAGTCAAGGACAACTTGTACTGGATTTCTTATCTTGATGCCTGGTTTGTTTTTTAAATGTGGTTTCTGACTGCCGTTGGCTTTCGCTGTATTTTACTAAATGCCTTTTAGGAAGCAGATAGGATGCTGTATCTAATCTTTCTCTTTGTTAAGATACAGCTCATGAGAATAATCTTTCATCTCTTTATGATTTTTTACTCTGGATGCTAATATATTTTACATCAATCACTACATCCTTTTACAACCCAGGAAATTATGATACTGATTCTACCAACCTGTGATCAACAACAACAACGAAGTTTTTTAATTATATAATAGTTTGCTTCTCTTCTTTTGAAGTTTGATATTTGTATTAGATTGTGCTAAAAAAAATGAATGCATCCAAGACACAAAAGTCAATATTTTTGATCGGTGATGTTTGGATTGAAAAATGTTCCATTTAAAGTACAGTACTCACATTTCAGTTATTTTGTGTAAATTTTTAGATAATAAACCTTGCCTGAAGATTTGAATAGAAGCCATGTTATAACCACTACTATTTTGCTGAAAGCATTTTTTCCTCTGACAGTATCATCTGTGGTTTTATTGGTTCATGTACAAGACCTTCATCTTAGCTGGTACACTCTCTCATTCATTTTTAATAATGTGACATCTCTGTGCCTACATAACAAATAAAGATATTGCCGGGGGGGGGGGTGGCAGGATCTAAAACTGTCCATCTGTTTCTTGATAGTATTGATTTTCTATCTGAACTCTTCAGACAGTTATATTATAGAAAAAAAATAAAATTATGTTGGGGACATTTGCACTGTATGTTGAGTGATGTCCAGTTAAGAATATCCTAGTTCATAGAATCAGATTTCTTATGAAGAAAGCAACATGGGACAGAATATATTCTAGAGGTTATGGAGATTGGAAATACCTATAAGCCTTTTTGAATGCCATAACCACAGCAATGGGCACATCCACAGCTAATTTTGGTTACTCCAAAGTCTTGGAAACTGAACAAGGAAGATTGTAGTGTATACTTGGATGCAAATTAACTCACATTATAAAGCTGTACACTACTAGAAAGTGGGGGAAAGGCCCAAGAAAACTGCATGAAATCACATGGGATGAAACCTAAAGGAGGGTTTTTTTAAATCTTGGTTGAGAAGCAGGTACTCTTTCATCTCATATTGTCTCTTGAGTGAAAACTAGATCTATACTATGATATATAGATAACTTTTTTTTTCAGGAAATTACTAACAGTACAATCTTAGGTTTGTCTACTCAAAAATTGGTCTCATTGAATGCAGTTGGACTCCATGTTAGGATAGTGGGTATAGAAATGCACCTTAAATGTGTGTTTATGGCTGAACAAAATGAAGCAAATTTGCTTTTAAAGGCACTGAGCATGGAGTTCAGGCTTACCCTCCCTCTTTTTAATAAAGTTTAGATACATTGTTCAGAGGTTGTATTAATTCTGTTATAGCATTCGGTGATGTAAAAACAAGAAGAGCAATTGTCTGTGTAATATCATACAAAGGCTGTGCCTAAATATGATTCCAGAATCATCAAATCCTTGACATGCTCTTCCATTTTGCAATAAATGTTTATTAGGTCTTATGTCACAGAGTCTATGAATCCTTGTGTCTCTTAAAAATTCATTTATTTTCTTATGTGGCTAGCATGCAGCAACGACTTCATCATATCCTATCATGTTAGAGGTTAAGTCATTCCCAATATTATTAATTATTATATTAACCACTAAATTTATTCTACGTTTATACTGTAGCAACAGATTGGCCACCAAATACACCATATTTATGCTACATTTATAATGTAGTTACAAATTTATGGAACAACTATAATGGAGCTATAAATGGACACTAGTTCTAAATCAAGCAGCTGATTGTCCACCATTTCTGAGAAGTCGGAAACAAAATTGGGAGGTGTTGATGAAAATTCTCAATCATCCAGATACAGTTGCCTGGAAGTTGAGTCATGGCAACTAGAATTCTTTTCCTGATTTGAAACATTTTGTTGCTTATCTAAGTAGCTTCTTCAGTCTGAGCAAATTGGTTAGGAGGACTTGGAATATATCCTCAGCTCAGCTAATCTGGATAGGTTCATTAGGTGAGTAGACAGAAAGTCAAATGTTCCAACTCCTAAATCCTTTATCCTAGGTGGATTGTGAAGTGTGGTCTCCCTGGTGAACCTGTGTAGTAGTCTTAATCTTCCTGGGGAACTGAGGAAACCATGCTTTGAGAGAGAAGTGAAGGAATCTATTTATGCCAAAGTGGTAAATGCTCCCCTCAATAGATGTGGGAACACAGATGTCCCCCATTTTTTTTATGCTGCTCTTTTTTCAGTCCTCAGGAAGATTAAGACCACATCACAGGAATTAAAACATTCACATTCCCATGACTTTCTGCCAATTACCTATTGAATCTATCCAGATTAGGTGAAAAATGAAATCTCTCTGGAGGACATAAATGGGGTCGCCCTAACCAACTTGCTCAGACTGAAGCAGCGACTTGGATAAACAATGGAATGCTTCAAGTCAACAAGAAAAGAAGTCCAGTTGCCATTACTCAATTTCAAGATAAGGCTTGGAAGTATTTTTTCAGTGATGAGGTTGTCCCTCTGGAATAATATCCTATTGGAAATTCATCCGCCTCTAACATTGTTTGCCTTCCAAAAAAAGCTGGACACAAGAGCTTTTCCTAAGGAATTCTGAGCCATTTTGTTTAGGTTTTATTTGTCTTTATGTTTCTATAGTTTAGTAAATTTTCTTATTTTGTAAGTTAGTCAGACTCCTGTGGTTATGGTGAGATGCAAACCTGATTAATAGATAGACTATATTCTACTTCCATTGCATTAAAAACATTATAGAAGAATATAAGCAATCCAGTCCTTTGAAAACTACCAAAATTATACCGAAGTTGCATTTGAGTAAGCATTCATAAAGCTGTAATATTTTTGAAGTGAATCTAGCAAGTTATAACCTTCATCTTATGAACAGCGCCTAGATTCAAATAGGCTTCCTTCAGCACTCAAAATGCTGGACAGCGAACTTGCAACAAAATCCAACTCAAAAAGAGAAAGGCAGATGCATATTACCAAGGAAACCTCTTTGAAAACTTTGAAAGCACAGTCAAAAAGATAAAGCTTTCTGAACCCATATTAAACTACAAAGTAGCAATGAGGTAATGTCATTTACAAATGCAGACCAAATTAAGTTCACTAGTATCCCAATCTAATCAGCCTAATATACTGAATGTGGTGAATTTACAGGATATATTAGCATTAATGGACAATTTTGGCCTCATGTTACTATAGTACAGGAAGGTTAATCAGTGTCTAACATTGATATGTAAGCCTTTTTCCTTATTACACACATTTTGGAAGATTCGACCTGGAATAGAATGTGAGAATGGCCTTGGAAGTTAAAAAGAAGAAATGCTCCCCTGGGAATGATCAGATAAAGAATAATAGCACACAACTGCATAAGAAAGGATCAGTCCTAATTTATCAGGTGATTAAAAAATGAAGTGTCATCCTTGGGACTCTCTACGCTCTCCATGTTTTCTTGCAAATGTTTCATTACTAAACTAGGTAACGTTATCACTGCAAAAAAAAAAGTGGTAAAAAGAGACATTAGGAGTTTTGTACTTTTAGACATGCAAGATTCTGTTCATGTAGTCCTAGAATAAAGTAGCATTAGCTCATCTTGTCATGTTTCCTGTCTGGTCTACTCAGGACACTGACACTACCGGAAAAACCATGAACATTGGATTTAGATTTAAAATGCATTTGTTTGTTTATTTATCTGTGGTTTCACGTAGTTTTAGGGACAGCTTTCAAAAATGCAATTTTGCCAAGGTGGCTCAAAAGATGAAACACTTGTTTCAGGTTACTGATATACACATGCTGTACAGATTTGTGTGACATTACTGTACAGTTTTAGTGCTTTCAACACCTCAGTAGGTTTTTTTTTTTTTACATTTGCAATATATTTGAAGGTCATAGTTATGACAAGGCTGTGGTCTTCCTTTTTTCTGTTCACACCAGTATTTAATGCCTTGGATCTAATACTGTTAAACATTTTTCTTGGACCATTTATTTGTTTTTCTCCATTCTAACTAACTTCTATCAAAATGCATTATATTTCTGAAAACTATACTGTATTCTATCCTCTGATATTTTCATACTCCAAAAAGAAAAAAGTAAACAATACTTTCACAAAATTGGAACTCCTGTCCAAAGTCATATTCAATTTGTTTGCACTTTTATTACACTATTTTAGTAGCGCTACGATATATGATTATTACAAATATTCCATTCATTACAATGTATTTGCACATTTATAATTTCTCTCATAGTTTCTCAAAGCCTAAAATCTAGATTTGTGAATTTTTAAATGACATTTTATGAGCCGTGGTGGTGCAGTAGTTAGAGTGCAGTACTGCAGGCTACTTCTGCTGACTGCTGGCTGCCTGCAATTTGGCAGTTTGAATCTCACCAGGCTCGAGGTTGACTCAGCCTCCCATCCTTTCTAGGTGGGTAAAATGAGGACCCAGGTTGTTGGGGGCAAGATGCTGACTCTGTAAACCGCTTAGAGAGGGCTGTAAAGCACTGTGAAGTGGTATATAGGGCTAAGTGCTATTGTTATTGCTACTTTTTCAGAGTTTCTCTTTTTTTTTCCTTTTGCTTGCAATTTAGAAACTTCAGTGCCAGCCAATCTGTTGCTCTCTCCAATAGCTGTGCTTGGTTATCAGTGCCATCTTATTTCACTATATTTCAGAGCCACATGTTGGATAAAGCTGCTTCAGCAGATCTGATCTCTGAACTTCACTCTGATGTTTAATTGTCTGCATAAGCTCTTTATTGCCTCATATACTTCATTATGAACATTCTCTGTTAATTTAAACAATTACCTTCTTTTGGGCTTACGGAATATTAAATATAAAAACAGGGCCATTGTGCAGCATTAACAACACCGCAGCAATTAATTGGAGATCTACTGAGTTAGAGAGAAAAAATGTGATGTTCACTTTATCAAGAGAAGAAATGGGTTGAAAGTTGGCGCAAGGAGATTCTCATCATAAACAACAAGGGCAGCTAGACCAGCAACATTCTCATCTGGTGTGTTATTTGCTCATTGTTCATTGTATAAATTCAAATAGTGCTTCTATGGTGGACTTAAATAGGCAATTGTGACCCAAAAGAAAAGAGCTCTTCAAATATTGTGTGGCAGAGAAAATGCTATGGTGTGAAAATGAATCTGAACCTTTTATAAAATTCAACACTATCAACTATAATTTCCTGTTATTTCTGGAGTGCATATTACTATAATTCTGTTTCTGCTTGACTAGTAGATTATGGAATAGGTTGCTTGATGGCTACCATTGGTATACTCAGTGGAAACTGTCCTGAGGAGGGCTGCCATATTTTTCAAGACATAGTAGAAGTTAATGATATATTGTAAATTTCAAATCTCAGTACCAATTATCCCAAGCAAAAATGTAGACTTTTTTAAAGATATAACATCAAACTATCATTTTATCTTGGTTATAGTATAATTACATATATAAAGAAAATAATGCAAGGGATAGTCAAACTGAAAGCAAATTATCATTCCTAACTTTGGCAATATAAACACCTCTACGGGTAGCATTTTATAAATTAATTCAGTGAGAAAAATCTAAGTAATACATTTTTAAAAACTTAAATATTTGAACCAGTTATTACATATGTTTTAGCATTTGTTTGGTGAAATGAATGAGTTTAGCTCATTCATCAAAAGTGTAGAGGTTTTTGTCATCATTGGTTGAGATCCCAAATTAATTGACTGTACTTGTCCAGCATTTCTAGTGTGGCAATTATTTTGTAGATATAAAACATTCTTTTCCATGCCTTTATAGATGAGGAGTAATTTTACTTGAACATATAAAGCTGGATAACTAACTGCATGAAGAATTTTAGAGTTTAATTTTCTACAATGAATTTATCTCCTATAAATAATCCATAGTAATAACTCCCTCTGTGGAGGCTTTGATTAGAGATGGAACAAGGTAATAGTTCCTTCCTTTCTATTTTCCTTCCTTTGAAATTAAAAACTCTGTATAAATAAATTTTCATTGAAAGAAAATAGCTATAATTCTAAATCCATAATTTTATCTAATTTTGATAAGAACTGTCTTTTCCAAATTACATTATATTCAGTATTTCCAGCCTCTGTATGGGATTTTTCAAAGGTCATTTAACTTTTTTTCTTTTTAGAAATGTTAGGTGAAAATAAATTAAGAACACAGTTTCATCTCACTAAAATTATGGGTTCTGTGTAAACGTTTCTATTTAAGAGAAGTATTTAAATGTTTTCTTTAATGTCTCAATGACTTAATTTTCTATATATTGTGCCACTTTTCTAAATACATTTTAGCAGGATTAATCCATGTGATTTCTAAAACTAAAGAAAAAGATAATCTATGCCAACAAGCACCAGGGTCACAAGTAACCTTCAAACTAATTTCATGTGAATTTTTGTTTAATTTTAAAGCCGTAAGTAAGAATTCAGTTTAAAGCCTTAAGTAAGAGTTCAGTTTATACCTCTGACAAAAAATAACTATTTCTAACTTTCTAATGTCTGACTTAATATCTAAAAGATGTAAATAATTCCATCCAAGTCAAGATAAGTGTTCCCAGATGAACTCAAGGGTGTTAAGTCCATAATCAGCAGGGAATTTGCATAATTGGCACCTGTTTAAAAGAATGTTATTCTGGGCGAAGTGTGAGAGAAAATTGGGAGAAAGAGTGGTAGAGCCTTCAACCTAGGAACACATCATGCAGAGCAATTCATGGTTGCTTTTCCCATGAGTAGACAAGGCAAGGGAAGGGAAGGGGGTCATGATATCTACCATTCATTGACTTGACAGGACCCCTCATTAACATTTTACAAGAATGAAATAGGGGTATAAAAAAGTAAACAGGGCGCTGTTTTGGGTGAAGCTATTGAGTTCTACAGACATAATAAATTTAAAATTTCAGCTCTAAAAACTGCACTCCTGAGAGTATGTCATGACCTTTCGTATCTCAAGGCTCCAATTTGAAATGAATCAGGACCGATTTTCAAGTAAGCAAGGAAGATTGCTAAGAGATTGTTCCTTGATTAACCAAGTCTGGTTAACCTTTTAATTTGTCCTGATTTCTAACTTGTTTCTTAGCCCTGCTTCCTAATTTATCCTTTAATGTGACTTGTTACTCAGTCTTAACAAATGATTGCAGAACCCTATTTGGGGCCCATCAGTTGTGAGTATAGGAGAAAGAGAGAAAAAAAAGCCTGTAAAGCTTTGGGGAGAGGGACAAACTTAAAAGTTTTCTAAAAATGCTTTTCTTCCACCAAGGGAATTATACACAGTATAATGGATCTTCTGCACTCTGGGAATGCTTTAATTTATGCTTTGCTCGTATGTTTTTAAACAAAGTAAGTCTTATAAAAGCATGTTAAATCTCCAGCCCTGTCTTATGTAAATCTCTCAAAGTGTTGTACCTGCAACTTTCTACCACTCAGCAAATGGAGAAGGTGCTATAATCTATTGCTGTCAAGTTTTACAAAAATGCTGAGAAAAGGCAGTAGGCTAATGCTAATGCATTGCATACAGCTAATTAAAAAACAGGTGGGAAGGGGAAACTATTCTTCCATCCCACCGTCTGCTAAAATTTAATCTTCTGAAAACCCCATAAACCAAAGCATTTGTATTCATGTGACCAACCTTGGAATTAGTTCAGCCGTTTTTTTTTTCCCCAAAAAGTCTTTGTTTGAAGATTATGACTAGAAAAATGAATGAAGGCAACTCCTTAGCTTACTTCAACAATTCCAAACTTAAGTAACTCAATTATCAATTCACACTTAATATATTAATCCTCAAACTAAGCAGTTTTCTGAACTCTCACAACATGCTAAGCTGCAAAAACCAAGATATGACTTGGTGGATTCTCCTGATTTATTTAATTAAAACACGGCAAAGAAAAGTTTAAAAAAAGGCAATAAAACAGCAGTAATGAAATGTGTAGAAAAGTTTCTCATATGTGTATATTAACTTCATATAATAGCAAACTTTCAGTAAACAAGCATGTTTCATTGTACTCATGTATACATAATTGACCTCTATAATAAAATTCCTTTTAAAACACAAGTAACATCGAGTCTTTAATCTACGAATTGGGACCATACATTTACTTACTAAACAAAACAATCCAAGATTAATACTAACCAAGCTTATTGTGTTGTCTGGAATGCATCTGTTGGGTCTTTAACTGACCTGCTATAAATACAAAGCTCGTGGTGTGAAAAATATCTCTGGAGACACTGAAAGACTATTGTCCGCATCAAGCCAGTAGGATTTATTTTCAAATTGGACTCTTTAGAATTCCAGACAAAATATGTTTTCAGTCTAATCTTGCTGGAAATAAGTGTTGTGTTTAGTTGCTATTTCAACAGCAACTAAACAGAATAGAATAACAGAGCTTGAAGGTACCTTGGAGGTCTTCTAGTCCAACCCCCTGCTTAGGAAGAAAACCCTACACCACTTCATACAAATTGTTATCTAACATCTTCTTAAGCTGTTGTGAAGAAGGCACAGAAGAGGCTATACTTCCTGAGAATGCTCAGGAAGATAAATCTATCTCAGCATCTACTTCTGTCCTACTATCGCAGCACCATTGAGAGTATCCTGACATACAGCATTCTTGCATGGTATGGGAGCAGCTCTGTAGCAGACAAAAAAGCTCTACAGAGAATCATTAAAACTGCCCAGAATATTATTGGACTCCAGGTACCAGCCCTGGACAAAATCTTCGAATCTCGCTATTTGAGGAAGTTGCATAATGTTCTCAGAGACTCTTCCCATCCTGCTTACAATCTTTTTGGGCTGTTGCCTTCTGGCAGAAAATACAGAACAATTAAAATTCGGACCACACATTTTCTGAATAGTTTTTATCCCAGAGCTATAATTGCACTCAACAATGAACTAAAGGGCCACCATCAGTGAGCTGTTAGACAGTATTACTTAGTCTGTTGTGTGGATGTTTGGGTGGTTTAGGGGTGGGGAATTTGTGGTGGGTGGGATTGTGTTTGAGGATTATGTGTGTGGGACCTGGTCTTTGGGTGTCAAGTAAATTTTGTGTATATGCGTATACTGTGTATACAGATACAATGACAATAAAGTTTATTTATTTGTTTGTTTGTTCGTTTGTCAAACATGTATAAGATATCAACATGATTCTGAACACAGGAAATGGATATGAATAAATGGGAACAGTAGGACAGAGATGGTAGACATGTTGGTCGGAGTAAGATGTTCCAAAGGGGAGGAGCCGCAGTAGAGAAAGCCCTTCTCTTGGTCCCCACTAGTGACTGACTGACTTTCCGGGCCAAACTGTGCTCAAATTTTGTATGCAGAGAGTGGAAATCTGATGTTTGGATTAAACAGGTAGATTCTGGAGAGTCTAATACGGGGGCATCAAACTCAAGGTTTGGGGGCTCGATCCAGCTCACTGGGTACTTAGATCTGGCCTGTGGGGCCACCCTAGAAACAGTGAAGGACCAACCTGTAGTGCTTCTTCCAGCAAAAATGGAGATTAGGATGGCTGTGCGTGGCCCTCTTGAGCTCCATTTTCACTGGCAGAAGGTTGCAGGAGACCATCACAGCTGAAAACAGAGCTTGCGAAGGCTGCAGGCAGACCTCCCAAGCTCTGTTTTTACTGGCAGAAGGTTGCAGGAGGACATCACAGCTGAAGTGGCACTTGGAGTCTGTTTTCACTGGCAGAGCACTCGGGCCACCACAGGTGCCCCCAACGAGTGATGTCAAGCTGCCTACATCCAGCCCGGGCCCCCAAGTTCAAATACAATACTGATGTGGCCCTCAATAGAATTGAGTTTGACACCCTTAGTCTAATAGATCCTTTCCCTCTGTTGCTACTGTCCTGTTGGTGATCCATCTGCATTTCTTAAGCAGCCTGCATCTTAGGCCATTAAAGTGGCTGAACAGCCACCATTCTATACTTCTTATGTGCTTTCTCTGCAGAGACTAGCAGTGTTCTGAATGTTGAAAGACAATAATATTGCTAGCCATATTTCTATATATTGTTGCCAATAATATATTAATGTCATTTTTATTACCCCTTCTGCTTGCTTTTTCTTGATGGCTTCATATCTCTGACTCTTTTTTTTTTCATTCAGCCCTCTTTCCTCCCATGTGCCAGGATATTCATCTATAGCTGAGCACTTTTAAAGGGTCATCTTATGTGGTCATGAATGGGGGAAACTTGAAGGATAAATGCAAGAAGAAAAATAGAAACTTTTCTACCATCTGATGTCTCTCCACATAGGGGGAAACCATCTGGACTTTTCTTTTAGAAAAACAAACTGAAAATTTGATACAAACGCAAAAAAAAAACCCCAAGTAATGTAAAAAGGCTCTGCTATGTGTTATGGATAATTCTGAACCTGAAGAGCTTGAGCAGAATGAGCATCATCCTGGATTAGAAGAATTAATTGAAAAGTCTATACCTGAGGAGACACAATTGCACACTGGGTCAAATTGACTGAGACCATGAGTTAGGTAAAGTCATGAGGCTAGCAACACATCATAAACTATGAAAGAAAGAAATGTGATTTGACAAATATATCAAGCTGATAGCTAGGCTCTATAAAAGAAATGATAGTTTGATTGGCTTCTTATGGTAAAGTTTTGAGTCCCTATTGTGACTAACAATATATTATATTGGGTTACCTGGAACCTTTGATTGGAAATTGACTGTTCTTTCCAAATGCAGACTTTTTCTTTTTGCAAAACTAAATTCTTGTTCCTGGTTTCTATGCAAGATGCTTTAACATTGTAATGTGCATTGTGCTACTTCAGTGAAATATTTATGACTGCAATAAATTCCTTGTCTTTGGGTGTACATATACATATACATATACATATACATATACATATACATATACATATACATATACATATACATATACATATACATATACATTTACATTTACATTTACATATACATATACATATACATCATATACATATACATCATATACATATACATATACATATACATATACATATACATATACATATACATATAGAGCTGGTTTAGCTCTGCAGACTAAAGCACCATAATTAACATCCAGCTGTCTGCAATTACACCAGTTCAAATCTCCCCAGGCTCAAGGTTGACTCAGCCTTCCATCCTTTCTAAGGTAGGTAAATTGAGGACCCAGTTTGTGGGGGCAATAAGCTGACTTTGTATAAATATACAAAAGTATGAAGGCTATTGTTTAACGTGTTGTAAGCCACCCTGAGTCTTCGGAGAAGGGCGGCATATAAATCAAATTATATATATATATATATATATATATATATATATATATATATATATATATATATATATATATATATATATATATGTAGGTCTTTGGCTATTCGGGTCTTCTCCCGTGTAAAATTGGAAGTATCTTGGCGACGTTTCGACGAAGTCTCATTCGTCATCTTCAGGCTGGTGTTCTTGGCTTTGTGCTTCCAGGAGCAATGTGAGATCGCAGCTGTCTCTTCCTTTTAACTGCTAGTGGAGGTGTGAGCTGATTGAGTGGGAGCTTGGCTGTGTTCTGATTGGGTAGAGGTGTGTTCTGATTGGTTAGGGGCTTGGCTGTGCTCTGATTGGATGGGGGATTGGTTGTGCTCTGATTGTCTGGTGGTGTGTTCTGTTTGGCTGGGGGCTTGGTTGTGCTCGGCTTAGTCTGAGTTGCAGGGTCCCACCCTGAGTCCCACCCAATCAGCTCACACCCCCACTAGCAGTTAAAAGGAAGAGACAGCTGCGATCTCACATTGCTCCTGGAAGCACGAAGCCGAGAACACCAGCCTGAAGATGATGAATGAGACTTCGTCGAAACGTCGCCAAGATACTTCCAATTTTACGCGGGAGAAGACCCGAATAGCCAAAGATCTACATACAAACACCCGCGAAAACCTCAGAAAACACACACACACACACACACACACACACACACACACACACACACATACACATACACATGCACATACACATACACATACACATACATATACATATACATATACATATACATATACACCTGCATATTAGGCAGTTGTATTAACCACTGAGCCACAAGTTCTCCTCCCTTTATCAGCTGAGCCAGGGGAGAGATTAAGTGTTTTTTTTCTGTCAAAGCAGCTGGTCTACCCCAATATGGGAGGGAACATACTGCTTCCCTTTTGCCTTTCAGCTCCAATCCAGGAGCCCTCAAGTAGTCGCTATACCAAATTTATATTTGTGAAAGGATGAATTATAAGGCAAAAGGGAAGCAGTATATTCCCTCCCATATTGGAGTAGACCAGGTGCTTCGACAAGGGCAGTCTGCTTGTCCTATCTGTCTGTCAGTATATTTGTATGCTTTCACTTATACATATAAATTCAATTCACTTTGCATGTCTATGAAGACTGCCCACAGGTCTTACTGCCATTCTCCATAGAATTCCATAGAATTGGTGCGTGCATAGTGCAGTTTTCAGATGCTAATCAGAGTTCATTGAGAGTTATTCCTAGTAAAAAGGATAGTAGTACCACATCCCTGCCCACAATGAGAAACTGAAAGTTTAAAAGGGTCTACCACAATGATGTAAGCTTTCTGTGATTAACTAGAAAACACTTAAGACTTAGAGAGTTCAAATCTGCCTTGTAACATGAATCATAGTAGTCTTCTATCAGGGAAATTTACAGCTCCAGCTTCTAGAAAATCTGGAATATGAGTTGTTTTCCACAGAAAACAAACAATGCTTCCATCTTCTCCACTCAGGGATACATAATAGTTACCCTTTGTAGTTACTGGCATGTTATCATCATCAACAGCCATTCACTTGTGTTCAATCCTCACCCACTCTATGGATCAGCGCTGCCGATGCCCCTCTGTCTCACACTCTCCTTCAGATCCACTATGATCATCCCAGTGTCATATTTCATCATGTCCAGTCAGCGGGTATCAGGGCGACCCCGTCTCCTTTTTCTACTGATCATTCCCAGTATGATTGACTTTTCGAGTACATCAGCTCTCATGATATGGCCAAAGTATGACAGCCTGTGTTTGGCTGGCTTCAAGTGATATCTTTGGTGAGATTTGGTCTAGGACTTAGTTTATTTTTGTAGTCCAAGGGGTGACTGGACATCGCCACAGTTCAAAGGCATGATCTTGGACTAAATGCTATGCTAGATTCTGGCCCCTTATTAGCTGAATTGGATAACACTAGCTACAGGGTAAAGTCTCTTGAAGCTGCTATAGATGTCTGTCTGTAGGCTTTAAAGATAGACAGTCTGTTTGGTTTCCTTCTTCAATTTCTGACTCGGAAGCTTCAAGTGAAATTGAAACTAACTGCAGTCTTCTAATCTAAAGCACTTGTACTCATAATTTGTAATAATTTATGAAAAATGTTTTTTTTTAAAAAAAAGAAGTCCTTTCCTTGGTCTCCTCAACCTCTGACCTTTGCCTTATAATGTATAAACAAAATATCAAGAGGGGGAAAATTGTAATTAGACTTATTGTATCTAGCTGAGTTTTATCAAAGCAAGTTAAATGTATTCACAAATCTCTCTGCTTTGTCTCTACTCACTGCTCAAGTGAACAAATTCATGAAATCCTGGATGCAATGCTTAATCTTATACTACAGATGGAAGGCAATTAGCTAAGGTTATTAATTTACCATTATCGGGTTGCTTCTGCTCTTAATTAGCTGTAAAAAGATTGATAAAGGGGGCACTGAATGTCTATACCCAAAGGAAGCCTATTAGAGAACAAGGGAGGAAAAGACAAAAACAAATGGAGTCAGTTGGGAAGCACAGGAAAGAGTTTTTATAAAGCATACTGATTTGGGCTATTTAGAGTCTAATATTTTTTTCCTGGGCAAGGTTTTCCTGTGGGGTCTGGGAAATGCGTGAGTCTTATTAAGAAATATATCAGAGAATACATATTAAGACTGTATGCCCTTTTCTTTAATCTCTTGTCCATCAAGGCACTACAGGTGTGTTTGTTTATTCATTCCATCCTGTTGAACAGAAGATCTTCCAAATAACAAACCAGAAGTAGAATTTCATGTCTTGGCCTGACAAAATTAAACATGTGCATTAAATAGCAGTGTGCTTCACCTTCCTGTAACTGAATCCTCTCCATTTTACATAGAACCAAAGTTCATAGACTTCCCCAAAAGGAAGACCGGGGCTTATTTTCAGGGAGGGGTCTTGTTTTTTCCTCATGTATGAGAGGCCCGCTTCTTCTGCTTACTCATGACAGGGTAGAGGCTGCACTATGTGCTAGCATGATCTCCACAAGGTGGGAGGGTGGAGGTGCCCCATGCACCCTGCACCAGCTTACCTCAGGGCCTCCGCAGCCAGGCCACTCATGCCCCGACACCTGTCTCACCTCATGGCCATCGCACCAGCATCCCTATCCAGCAGGATCCTGCATGGCCACGGCCCACATTTTATGATTGCTCATGACCGCAATAGAGCAGGATGCCAAGCAATGCAACAATGTCATGGCCATGAGGTGCCCCACATGCTGTACACTGGCTTACCTCAGGGTCCCCACAGCCAGGCCATCCATGCCCTGACATCTGCCTTGCTTCGCGGCTGCAGCACCAAAACCCCACTCAGCTTCCTGCTCTGTTGCGGCCATGAACAAGCAGAAGAAGTGGCCTGGCAACCACATGGGCTCCTGCTGCAGATGGCTGTCAGTTTTGCCCCCACAAGGCAGGTTCATGGCATGGATTTGGTCTGGCTGTGGAGGTCCTGAGGTAAGCCTTGGCTCATGGTTGCGGCACTGTGAACAACCAGATGGAATGGAGGGGGGGGGGGGTGGCCAGCTGCGCAGGCTCATAAGTAGAACTTATTTTGAGGCTAGGGCTTAAATTAGGCGCATGAGTAAAAACATGCAAGGTCTTATTTTTGGAATAGGTCTTATTTTCTGGGAAACAGGGTATTTGCAGGATTACTTGCTTCCGGTTAATTCATGCCACCATATCTGACAAGATAGTCATGCTCTGGGTCCTATCTATTGAACAATACCATCTGCTGGGACTCAGTAAATGTGCTTCATCTATTACAAAATCTACCCTATCTTCTAAAATTTGTAGAGCCCTGCCTTTGTTAGTATTTTAGAAATCCTTGAAGACTTGGTTGTTCCCTTGATCATGGGATCTATTTGGTGAGGTGAGCCTGTCACTATTTCTCTTTTTTAATTATTAGAGTCGAGTTTATCTCGAGTGACCATTGCATTCATTAGTTTTACAGTTGGCTTTGGATTTAACCTTATGTGCATGCCCTAAAGTTGTGGTGGCTGATTATATAAATTAATGCAATCAAGTTCATCATGGTCATAGATAAATATCACTCGTGGTTTGTGTAGTTAATTAAAGCTGTAATCCAGGATGCTGTTTGATGAATGGAAACATCTGCAAAAAATCGATGCAGTCCTAGAAATCATATTTGTTTGATGTTTTTGATAGAAGAGACAAAATGGTTTTCTGGCAATTCTGCATAGGTTAGTAGTATTGGCCTGCAAATTTCCTCTTGAGCACCAGACTGTAGCAAAAAAGATTTTCAAATTAAGAATCAGACAATATTGTCAAACAATATTGAGATGGAGTACTCATCTCAAATGATCTAAGTGCCAGAGCTCACTGTAACAGCATTGCCAAAAAGGCATTAAGAGTTGTTAACGTAATCTTGTGAAGCTTCTTCTCCAGCAATATTGTACTTCAAACTAGGGCATTCAAAATCTTTGCTAGACCAATTCTCGAATACAGCTCATCTGCCTGGAATTTGCACTGTATATTGGACATTAATACAATTGAGCAAGTTCAGAGGTATTTCACGAGAAGAGTCCTCCACTCCTCTGCTCACAACAGAATACCTTATCCCACCAGGCTTGAAATTTTGGGCTTGGACAACTTAGAACTACACTGCCTATGGTCTGACCTAAGCGTAGTACACAAAATTATCTGCTACAGCATCCTACCTGTCAATGACTACTTCAGCTTCAACTGTAATAATACACAAGTACACAATAGATACAAACTCAAGGTAAACTGCTCTAAACTTGATTGCAGAAAATACGACTTCAGCAACAGGGTGGTCAATGCCTGGAATGTGCTACCTGACTCTGTGGTTTCATCACCAAACCCCCATAACTTTAACCTTAGACCATCTACTGTTGACCTCACCCCATTCCTAAGAGGTCTGTAAGGGGCGTGCATAAGTGCACCAACGTGCCTACCGTACCTGTCCTACTGTCCCCATTTATTTGTATCCTTATCCTGTATTCATATTCATGTTTATACCTGTTATCTCATACATGTTTGATAAACTAAATAAATAAACAAACAATGAATACTGCCAAACAGGATGCTTTTGGGGGGGTGGGGGGGAGGAACAAATGTCACCAAGTTTTTTTTTTAAAAAAAGTTGCATGTTCATAACTTCACTCTAGATTTGAAATCTTTTTTTTTTTTAATGTTTTGCAGGATATGAATGATTACTCCCCAGTATTTAGCAAAACTCTGTACAGGGGCATGGTTGCTCCTGATGCGATCAAGGGCACCGTCATCACAATGGTAGAAGCAGAAGATCAGGACCCACCGGTAAGCAAAGAAAGGCTTTCTTAATATATAATGCAAGAAGAATTTCTTTTAAAACCACATAAATGGATTTAATCCTCTGAACAATGGAAGTGATTACTGCATATGGATTTCACAGCAGTCGCTTTAATACTAGCCTATCCTGAAGCTGCACTTCAATTACTGTTTCCAAGATTGATAAGCTACAATGCAAATCTTTTTCCCCCAAAACCAGAATTTTCCCCACTCTCTGGCCCAGGTTTCTTTTTGATGGAATAATTGCTGTTAGAAATCTTTAGTGGGCCTCAGCATGCAGATGGAGCAAGGGATAAGCAGGAAATGCATTTCAAATAGCTAATCAGCTAGTTCAAATAACTCTGTAGTTCCAACAGGAAATAAATATTTTGAAGGGTTATTATGCCAGTGCTTTGTCATTTCTTCAAATCTTTCAGCAAGAAATGTACCTGTAGAAAAAGCCTAATTAAACTCTTTAAAAAAGGAGTGCAAGTTTTGACAACTGCATGCAATTAAGTATTTTCTTCCCAACAATGTTCCCTTTTCAAATGCCGACACTGAATTGAAAGTGCTCTTAATGCTAAATTCTGACTTCCTTATCAAGGTACTGAAGATTGTAAATAGTCAAAAATGTAATTTTAATTTTTAACAAGCAATACTTATGTTAGATTGTCAAGAAGGTTAATATTAATAATTGTTACAGGGGATGTTTTCATAATTGATTGCTAATGGGAGAATGTCATATTGATGGCATATATTTCTTGGAAGACTGATATCCTTCCTATAAGCTAAATGAAGGATCTAAGAAAGAGAGGGAGATTTCCTTATTTCTCCAAAAGACAAACATTTCAATTTAATGATCCCCCCCCTCCCCAGTGTACAAAGTTTCCATAGTTTCATGATCACTGTAAATCTTTCTAAATATCTGGTGTAAGTTTTGGAAGCCACAGTCAAGCAAAATCATAGATAGTGTCAAAGGCCTACTGTGAATTTATTACATTTCTGGTTGTTTGGGGTATATTTTTAAACTGGTGGAGTGAAACAGCCAGGATTCTCCAAGGTTTTCTGGAACAATGAGCACATTTGGAATTTTGAAAACATGTTGTAGGCACTTTCACAAAATGGCTGCCAAGCTAGGCGTAACATTAACTACTGATGTTATTTTGGTCATTAACCAGCACAGCAACATTAATTGGAGATCAAGCTTGATATAGTACCGGCCTGGAAACCAGGAGACTGTGAGTTCTAGTCCTGTTTAAGGGATGAAAGCCATTTGAGTGACTTTGGGCCATGCACTCTTTGTCAACGCAGCTCACCACGTAGGGTTGTTGTTATGGGGGAAATAGAAGGAGGAAGGCGTATTAGGCACGTTTGCCACCTTGAGTTACTTATAAAGTAAGTAGTAAAGGTGGGGTTAAAGTGGATTTGGAACAGCATTGATACATAGTCATAATGTAGAAGAATACCAAAGAATTTTCCTTATTAGTTTACTATATTTATATTAAATACTAGAAGCCAACAATTGTTAATTTTCCAATTTGGAAAACTTAGAGGTAGTCCTCAATTTACAACTGTTCATTTAATGAGCGTTCAAAGTTACAACAGCACTGCAAAAAAAGTGATTTATGACCAGTTTTCACACTTATGACCATTGCAGCATTGCAGCAGCACGGTCACTTATGACCCTGATCATGTGATCAAATATCATGCCCTTGGCAATTGATTCATATTTATGACAGTTGTAGTATCCTGGGGTCACATGATACCCTTTTGTGACTTACTGACAAGCAAAGTCAGTTGGGAAGCCAAATTCACTTAACAACAATTTGTCTAACTGAACTACTGTTGTGATTCACTTAACAATTATAGTAAGAAAGGTCGTAAATTTGAGGCAAACTCACTTAATAAGTGTTTCACTTAGCAACAGAAATGTTGGGCTCAATTGTGACTGTAAGTTGAGGACTACCTCTGTACGAATAGAATAGAATAGAATAGAATAGAATAGAATAGAATAGAATAGAATAGAATAGAATAGAATAGAATAGAATAGAATTCTTTATTGGCCAAGTGTGATTGGACACACAAGGAATGTGTCTTGGTGCATACTCTCTCGGAGTACATAAAAGACAAGATACATTCATCAAGAATCATAAGGTACAACACTTAATGATAGTCATAGGGAAGCAGTCAATATAAATCTTAAGGATACCAGCAACAAGGTTACAGTCATACAGTCATAAGTGGGAGGAGATGGGTGATAGGAACAATGAGAAGATTAATAGTAGTGCAGACTTAGTGAATAGTTTGACAGTGTTGAGGGAATTATCTGTTTAGCAGAATGATGGCGTTTGGGAAAAAACTGTTCTTGCGTCTAGTTGTTCTGGTGTGCAGTGCTCTGTAGCGTGGTTTTGAGGGTAGGAGTTGAAACAGTTTATGTCCAGGATGTGAGGGGTCTGTAAATATTTTCACAGCCCTCTTTTTGACTTGTGCAATATACAGATCCTCAGTGGAAGACAGTTCACAACTTTGATTGCATAGACAGTATCAGACCTCTAATATCTCTGGAAACGTTTATTTAATTAGAAGGTTATGGAATGGAATGTCCAGTGAAAGATTTGAGCTCCTTTCCTATGCTAATTTAACTTCATAGGGAAATCCAATATTAACAATTGGGGGAAACTGGTGATACGGAAAAGAATTTTGACTTTGGACCATCTGATAGATGAAGATGAATTTTTAACAACAGCTATGTTGAAAGATAAATGTCATTATAGATGTAATCCAATGACAATATTTACACCTACAGTATTGGTTAACTATATTGTTTGGACCAACAGCGTATATCTGAGAGACTAGAACAATTTGTTAAATCCTTTAAAGCCCCCCCCCCCAAAAAAAACCCTCTAATATTAGCTTTTTTATGTGTTATCAGGTAATCAATTTGATATGTGGATATTAAGAAATGACTGGAATAAAGAATCAGAACGTTTTATATTTCCTAGACAATGACTTAACTTCTATACCAAGAATGTCAATGAATCTTAAATATTCTAACAAGTGGGAAACATAAATTCATAGAAGCAGAAAAAATTATGGGTATCAAAGAAAGCTTTAGTTTTAAAGGACGGATATTATGGTATTATGATTTGTCAAGATAAATTTCACTAGTTGAAACAACAGATAACATGCTTTTTTTCTCTCTCTAAAATACAGTTTTTGGCAGGATTGGCTTTAAACTATTTCCTGAACTGTAACCTATAGAATTATTCCACACAGTGGTCTGTTTATAGAATTCCTCAATATGGTCATCTCTACTCCTTGCTTATATTATTATCTGTCTCCTCTGATAAGGATTGGGGACAAAATCACCAATCTCCTGACACTTTGTGACTTATCTCAACTCTTCGGCTAGTTTTGGCAGAAGGCTCGCAGACATGACTTGGCTAGATTCTTATCAAGAATCTTTACGACAAAAAGAAGAAAACCCACACTAAAAGTTAACTGTCCACTTCCAGTGAGTTCAGGTAGTTCAGATGATGTTTATATCTTTAGATTGCCAGCACTATGTTTAGTAGCCTTGAAGCCAGAGAAACACTAGATTCTACCTCAACCGTAACAATGGAAATATGTGTGTTGCTTTTCTGTAGACTACGTAAGTGAAATGGCCACAAGCTGTGCTTATGTAGCAGAAACAGCCACAAAACCTATAATGAAAAAAAACTGATTCCATCACACACACCCTCCTTTTGCCATTAAATTCTAGTTTTTGGCAGAAATTTTTTGACACCTTTAACATTCCATTGATTATCAAATCATATGTCTTGATGTGTGGTTTTTTAGATGATATCTAGTGATTGAGAGGCACCATAATTGTGCTACCTTCAAATAATGTCTTCTTGATCCAATCTGTTTGAGTATAAGCAAAGTGCCCCATTCTGTTTTCTTCTCCTGTCTCCTCTCAGCTTCCTCCCCATTAGATTTCATTTTACCCTGATTGATATTGCTAAATGTATATGGTGATTCTCAGTTGTGAAGGAGGTTCTGGTACTCAATGGACCGTGATCTGATTATACACACAAATGCACCAAAGCATGCAAGCTGAAAAAGGAGTCTTGAGAAACTATTTGGTTTAATAAAAGAACACATAAAAACAAAGCCTGCAAAAAAAAAACACCAGCAACTGAAAACTCTCCTCTCAGCAAAGTCCATCAGTTCTTCCTGGAATCATCCCACAACATGGGAAGCTCTCAGTCTGCTTCCTCAGAAGCAAGACAGGGACTCAGCTCTTTTGCTCCATCTAAGTGACTTCAGCTCTTTCTTCTCTGTGTCTGAGCCATCTGAGTGATGCAGTCTTGGCAGCTGCTTATATGCTGACTCATTGTCCATTGAAAAGCCCGGGAAAGCTCAGAGCCAGAGGCTGTGCTCTGATTGGCTCATTCAAATGTTCAAAATGGAAACCAATCAATGACTGCAGCAATATGCTGAGAGGGTTTTCTTCTCACATCAGTCATCTAGGTCATGGTTGTCTCAAAGGTACTTTTTTTCAAGAGGCAACTGGACTTTCTGGATTTTGTCTGAAGACATTTTGCTTCTTATCCAAGAAGCAAAATGTCTTCTTGGATAAGACATTTTGCTTCTTGGATAATGTCTTCTTCAGCTCTTCTTCAGCTCGGAAAGTCCAGTTGCCTTTTGAAAAAAGCACCTTTGGTATTGTTTATTGAAGTAGTACAATGTTACTGAAGGATACCATTTAACTCTACCTAATACTATCAAAAAGTTTAAACTTCAGAATAGTAATTTAATAGCACTCTATTAGCAGGTAGTGAAATTGAGCCATTAGGACAATCAACAAGAGCATGCATAATGTTCTTGCTTTATTTAAAATTAAATAAGCCTGGGGCTAAGAATGCTATTTTACTTACGCATCCTTATTTCCACCCTAGTCACAATAGTATTCATCCTTTTGGCTTTTTAATATTTAGTGATTAGTGCAATTTCAGGGACTGACAGTAAATAAAAAAAGTGATGGTTAGCATAATCCTTGAATTATAGAAGCTTTAACTCTTCACTTCCTTCCTTGCTCTCCACTCAACACAATTGTTTAAAAACAGCTTTTTCAGAAATTTTATCTGCCCTCTGTATTTTAATTCTAGCCTTTTGGTTTCTGTTAAGTGGTGTATTTCTTATGATGCCAGTATTGCTTTTTTTTCTTCTTTACTTTTTACTTAAATAAGAATTCCTTACAATCATTATGTAGCCTGGAACCCAATGAGGAAGGATTTGGAGAATTTAGAACAGTCTGAATTCTGAATTATAACTTTCAGTTCTTCTTGAGAATTTCAACAGTGTAGGTAGTAATAAGGTGATATTAGGTAGGTAAAACTTTTGGAACTCCATGGTAGCAGGACAGGATTGAGGAATTAATGTAATAAAGTGTCCCTGTTTAGCTCTCTACTTCCCAGTAGTAAAATTATCTCAGTCTGTGAGGTTCATTGCTTTAAAATGATTTGTGAACCCTCCACCCTCAAGATGACAAATAAAACTTTCCAGAGTTTGTGTATGTGTGTGAGCACACACACACATATATATCATATATATCACAGCTTTGTTCACGTCACGGGTACAACAGCTATCCCAAGCTCTACTAAAGTTTCAGTTGAGCAAAATTTGAAACCCAAGTGGGCAGGCTCCCCTCTTGATCCACCCACATCTTGGTTATGCTACCAGATTTTCCCCCTCATTCACAATCAAATCATGGATGAAAGAAGATTTATGTTAGACTAATCTGACATTTACAAGCAACAGCTAAAAGTCAGAGCTGCCAAATGGGGTCTACGACAACACACCATGGCCAGCTTGCCACCGCCAACTGCCACGCTTAGCTCGCCACGGGACAACTCGCCACTGCCAACTGCCACACCCAGCTTGCCACGGGACAATTTGCCATGGCCAACTTGCCACAGGACAACTCACTGCAGGACAAAAGATGCATATTGAAGAAATAGTGGAATAGAACCATTAAAGAAAGGATACCAAAGGAAGAACAAAATGAAATATGAATAACAAAAATTAAAAAAATTGTTTCATTATTTTAAATAATTAAATTGAATTGTCCCACAGCAAGTTGTCCCATGTTGAGTTGGCCTTAGTGAGTTGGCTGTTTGGAGTTGGCCAGAATGGGTTGACCAAACTCAAGTTGACCTGAGGGTTCCTTGTCCCTCTTTGTCACAATCTCAATATCCCTGTTCTACCTTCTCATCAGCCCAAGCCTCTCCCACATCTTGTTCCCCCACCCCAGGCTAAGGTATTCATTCCTTCATCCTCCTCAACCATATATCACACTTATCCCACACAACATGCCAACAGCCACCCCCTCTGACCACTCCTGCCTTCAGCAATAAATAGCTCAGAAACAAACCTTTGAATTGGAGATGGAAATGAATGGTGAATACATCAAAAGGCTGCAGCACAGAATATAATCAGTTGCCTCAAAATAATAGTTTCATACTTCCTGAACTTCTTTCAAATAGGCTCATTTTTAGCCCATCACAGTAGTCTAACCTACAGGATAAAAGGCCTGGATAAATGTTGCCAAATTAGCTCCATCAGGTGGGCTTGCAGTTGATAAACCAAGCTAGGCTAATACAAAAAGCACACCGTGCTTTTTATGTGACTAAAGAAACATGCTTTTTGCTGGATTAAAAATCGCACCAGTAATGAGTTTGTTCCTATATGGAAATTGCACCCCGGCTAGTGCAGAATGAATGCCTCTTCATCTTCTCTGAATCTGAATATCAGTTTATTGGCCTTCCATTTATTATCACAGCCAGACACTAATTTTGTATTTCTAAGGCTTCACTTGAATGTTATGAAAATATTGATGGTCCTTTATCCTCAGGTCTAGGTGGCATTAAAAGGAAATTTGATATGTAAGTAATGAGTTTCATTGGATAAAATTAGACCCCTTTTGGATGTACAGAATAAATTAGAAACATTTGAGAGAAGTTCTGCACAGTATGACTTTGAGCTTCTAAACAGAGGTTGTCAGTAACCTTATTTCTTCTGCTTCCACCAGTGCAAACTGATCTAGAAGGATACCATAATTTAGCGTTTCTCAACCTTGGAAACTTTATGATATATGGACTTCAACTCCCAGAACCCAACCAGCATTACCAAGCTTCGAAAGTTGAGAAACTCTGCCACAATCAATGAAGAAAGAAGATAAAAGAACTGCATTTTTCCTGACATATTTTTCAGGTTATTTTTATCCTATTTTTACTATTTTTATAAACAACTCAAGGGAGTGAATGTTTCTCACACTCATTCCTCCTCCTATTTTCCCAACAATCCTGCGAGATGAGTTGGGCTGAAAAAGTGTGCTTGGCCCAAAGTCACACAGCCAGCTTTCATGCCTAAGGCAGAACTAGAACTCCCAGTTTCCAAGTTTTTAGCGTGGTTCCTTCACCACTAGATCAAACGGGCTCTCTGATTTCTTGATGTCATTCCCCAAGTCAACCAATGTTTTTCTTACTGTGAAAAACCACACATGCCATGCCATGCCATGCCATGCCATGCCATGCCATGCCATACCATACCATACCATACCATACCATATCATACCACTATCAACTGTCAACTGTCCAGCTAGTGAACTCAAAATAAAGAAACATTCTCGGGAGCTTTGAGTTCCCAAAATAAAATTGAAAGCCTCCAGTGATGAAGCTTCCACAACTTCTGAAGGCAAGCTGTTCCATTAGTTGATTTCTCTCACTGTCAGAAAATTTCTCCTTATTTCCAAGTTGAATATCTCCTTGATCAGTTTCCACCCCTTATTCCTTGTCTGGCCTTCAGGTGCTCTGGGAAATAGCTTGACCCCTTCCTCTCTGTGGCAGTCCCTCAAATATTGGAACATTGCTATCCCCTGGTCCTTCTCTTCAGTAGATTAGCCATGCCTAGTCCTTGGGACTCTTGGGAAAGTGTCAAACAGGAGGGAGAATCAAGCGACCTATACAAAAGGTATATTGGTAGAAAGCACATATCCTCAAAAACTCACATATGGAAAGGAAAATGATTGCTGCTTGCTTTCCCAACATGGATCAGAGGAGTACAGAATCCTCCACCAATTATCAGCCATGTAACCACCAGCTAACCATATGCCTCAGCAGCAGAATGGTAGAAATCAATTTCTTAAGCTTGTTTAACTTGAGGCTGGTTTCAACATGGGAGATAAGTAGCATAAGGCTGCTTATCTGGAATCATTCTAATTCTGACAAAGTGAGAGATTGAAGTTTTTTCTGCCCCCCAAGCAGTGGTGGGTTCCTCCCGGTTCAGCCCGGTTCTCCCGAGCCGGTAGCGATGATGATATTATGTCAACGAACTGGTTCTGCCCCCCCCCTTGCGTTATTCTTACCTTTTATTTGGTCCCACCTCCAATCTATTGCTGCCTCCTGAGTCCCAGCTGATGGCTAGAGGTGAAAAAAACTGTTTAAACTTTTGGCACGGGGCTTCAAAGGGCCGCCCTACAGCTGATCAGTGTTAAAAGAAAACAAATGAGCAGACCAGTGCCTGCAAAAATACATGAGTAGATCAGTGCCTGCAAAAATAAATGAAGAGCCTGGATAGCTCAGCAGACTGAAAGCATTGTGATTAACACCAACTTTCTGCAATTATTGCAAGTTCGAATCTCACCAGGCTCAAGGTTGACTCAGCCTTCAATCCTTTCTAAGGTAGGTAAATTGAGGACCCAGTTTGTGGGGGCAATAAGCTGACTTTGTATAAATATACAAAAGTATGAAGGCTATTGCTTAACGCATTAAGCCGCCCTGAGTCTCAGGAGAAGGGCAGCATATAAATCAAATTAAAAAAAAAATGGGTAGATCGGTACAGCTCTGCAAGCAGTTAAAAGTCTGGTAGACCAGTACCTCTGCTAAATCCTAAATAATTGTCACATTGCCATCAAGCCACGCCCACAAAATAAGCCACACCCACAGAACTGGTAGTAAAAAAAATTAGAACCACCCCTGCCCCCAAGCATCAAGAGTTGAATTTAAAAATATCAATAGGGAAGGGAAAGTGGAGGGAACAATCATGATTGATTGTTCAATCATGATTGATTGACATGCATGTGTGTTGAGATGCTTGTTGCAGATTACAAAAGTGACAGAACTTGCGTTATGCCGTTGTAACATTCTTATAATGTTCTTAAAATTGTCAGATTTTACAGATGTTGCTTGCTTTTACAGTGCAATATGGAAAATGTATCCAGGTTCTTTACAATGAACATACTTTTGTATTTGTGGAGCTCTAGAGATAAAGAACATTGCTCATATATTATTTGAATGCCAACTGTATTTGAAAGAGAGAGATTGGTATCTTGGACCACATATTAGATAAATGTTCTATTGGGATCCATGCATTAAAATAAGATCTGGGAACTCAATTATTACACATAACGCAGCTCTATTATCTGAAAAAAACAATACAATTAAAAACTGCACGTGGCTCTGGTTAGAGTAAGTTGTAAGAAAGACCCAGAAATAAGATTCATATTTCATTGAATATTTCATATTTCTACTTTTACACTACTTTGTGTAACATTACTTTGTTAATACACATGGTCTTAGAATGGCTCTGTATTTTGTATTCTGATACGACCTAATGGTTAATGAAAGAAGTATTATTTCTTAATATTATGGATGGCTGCACAATCAGACATTTAAACCAGATTTGGCATTTTTTGTTAACCTATTGGCTCCTTCCCAAGGACTTGGAATAGGCACATAATGTTGTTAAATAACATTAAAAGTATGATCACAGGATGTAAGCTTTTTCAGGTAAAAGGTGCCTATTGTGATCAGTACTATCTTTGCATTCCTTCACCATAGTCATTCTATTTCTGTTTGCAAGTCTTTTATATTTAGTGATTTTCACCAGTTCTTTCCCTTCTGTTGTCTCCAGGAAATGCAATGTCCAGTTTCTAAACTTTCTTGCTTTTCTTATCAACATTTATGAAGATTGGTGTGTGGTGTGGCAGATGCCTATCTTTTTTTATTCTAAGGACCCAGAGCAAGTTAGCGTCTTCATCTATTACTTTATCTGATATGAGATCCCATAAGCTCTTGTTTGCAATGTATAAAGTCTGTGTAATCTTCTTGCAGCAGTAACCAGGTTGTCCAACCTCTTTGCAGAGATGGCATTTGATGTCTGTTGCTATATTCTTAATTCTGACTTTATATGCATTTAATCTTAAAGTTTGGTCTTGTGCATTCAGAATTAGTCCCTCTGTCTCTTCTTTCAATTTTCCTGCCCTTAGTCATTACCAGGTTTTGTTAACTGATTTGCCTGCTAATTTTTTTATGTATTGGACTTTGCCTTGCCATGTCTTTTTTCTAATCTTCATTTGATTGACTGATTGATGACATTTCTCTGCCACCCATCTCACTGTCAAGTGACTTTCAGTGGCCTGCTGTACCATAACAGCAAGAATACTTTAAAATAATAAAACATCAACTATTGAAATGAACAGAGATTAAATATGTTAGAAAATAGAATGAGGTGGGATATTCTTCCTACACCACTAACTACTTCCAGCGTGGGACGCTTTGATCAGCATTGTTGTCCAACTGTCTGGTGTATTTTCAACATTCCACACCCACCAATGCTCCTTGGAAAATATTGTCTGTCAATGTTGCTGTATCAATGAAGGGCATGATTCATTGATAATATTTTTCTGATCTTTCTATCCAGTGCTTTTAGTTCTGCTTGAGTCCCTGTTCACTATTCTAACAGTGTAGCTAATGGCTGGAATTGTCCAGGTGTTAACTGCCTTGATGGCAGTGGTGGGATTTAGCCAGTTTGCACCACCTCGGGAGAACCGGTTGTTAAATTACTTGAATCCCATCACTGCTTGATGGTATTTCCACCACTGAGTTTCAACTTTCAGATCTTCAGTCTCATGATGTATTCACTTCTAAGCTTCTTCTTAACTTCAGCATGCTTGATGCTAGCAGCTTGAAAAATGCCCAGGTACTTATAATTATCTTCTTCATCCAGTCTCTTGATATTATCTCCATACAATATGGAAATAGGATATTTCAATTCCTCCAGTTTTCTCTACTTTTCCTCTATTGCATGACAAAGATTATCAAACTTAATTCCAATATCTTGGCTGTATTTAAGGACAGAGTTGAGTAGTGATTCTATTTCAGATAGTGTTTTTCCATATATATTAAGATCATCCATGTAAAGGAAGTGGGGAATGTTTTTGATGTTTGATAGCCTGACCTGTTCAGTATTGTTGACAGAGGAATCAGTGCAATGACAAATACTAAAGGTGAGAGTGAGTCTTCTTTGAAGATTCCTCTCTTGATGTTAACCTTTCCCAGTCTATCTCCATTAACCAGCAACTCTTTCTTCCACTGAGCCATTGATCTTTGCACAAAGCTTCTGACGTTTCAATGACATCTAGGCATTTTATTACCCAAATGTATGACAGAGTCAAGTGTCATTTTATAATCTGAGATACTTTCACATTGGTCTTCCTTCACTTGCAGTTTTCCAAAATCATCAATTAGGGGCTGATTTTTATTCCTCAGCTGTTTGGGCAGTTTCCTTTCTGATAGAAAAACCTTGTTTTCAACTAAATGCTTTTGAATTGCATCAGCTACCATACCAGTCTTCAGTTTCATATCCTTGCAGTATGTTATTAAACTGCTTGGCAATGAGTGGGTCTGGATGAGCCAAACTTTTCAAACTAAAACATGCAATTCATTTTCAGCGTGATGAGTTCCTAGAAAAAGACAGATTATAAATCTAACAAATAACGCTTTAGAAAATATCATTTTCTGCATCAGATCCCATTCACATCGACACGGGAACATTGCAATAAATTAATAACATCAATAAAATACTGTTACTTAAAAGTGCCAAAGGTCCCATTGTTTTATTATACTTATTTTTCATTGCAATTATTTTGGAATGAGTATGTAATCTGATGAGCCAATTTTTGCATATCCTAAGTGTTTCTTTGCCATAGGGATATCAGACCACTTACTGAATTTATGTGCTAAATTGGTTGGTATTTACAACAAAAACGATGATTTTTTAAAAAAATCAGTAAAGGCAACATAAAGGAATAATGATGACAGTAAAAGCCAGTTTATTAGCAAAATTGCAGTGTTGCATTCTTTTATAAATTACATATTGAATATAATTTTATACATATCTTCTGCCCATGAAATACAGTTGGTGATCAGATTAATAGATTAACAGAATTGTAAGGGACCTTGTAGGTCATCTAGTCCAACCCCCCCACCCAGCAGAAGACCCTACGCCATTTTTGACAAATGGCAGTCTGGTCTCTTCTTGAAAGTTTATGGTGATGAAGCTCCCACAACTTCTAAAGGCAAACTGTTCCATTGGTTGATTGTTCTCACTATCAGAAAATTTCTCCTTATTTCTAGGTTGAATTTTTCCTTGATCAGTTTCCATCCTTTATTCCTTGTGTGGCCTTTGGGTGATTTGGAAAATAACTTGACTCCTTCCTCTCTGTGAAAGCTCCTCAAATATTGAAACACTGCTACATACAAGGACTGCTATCATCAGTCCTTCTAAATGAGAAGGATACCCTGATACCCGTAGTTGAAACGTAGATTTTTCTGGTTCCGCTTCACATAAGTTTATGCAACAAGAAATGAGGAAAGAATTGATCTGCCTTTTCTCTCTAAGTGAAGCCAAGGTTGTATGCTGGGTACTTGATAAGACTACAGAAACATTCTAACCATGTCATATAATTATCACTGTATTGAAACCAAAGCCTCGAATAGCTCAGCGGACAAATGCCCTGTAATTTAACTCCAGCTGTCTGCAAATAGTAAGTTCGAATCTCCAGGCTCGAGGTTGACTCAGCCTTCCATCCTTTCTAAGGTAGGTAAATTGAGGACCCAGTTTGTGGGGGCAATAAGCTGACTTTGTATAAATATACAAAAGTATGAAGGCTATTGCTTAACGCATTGTAAGCCGCCCTGAGTCTCCAGAGAAGGGCGGCATATAAATCAATTTTTTTAAAAAAAGAATGTATTAAGATGTGTAACTTAATAAAAATGAAAAAAAAATCTGCAAACCCCTCCTAAAATCAAAAAACGTCACTGAAGAGCATTTATTACAAACGTCAGAATTTGCCAGATTCTAAATAACAAAAATATTGCCAGAAATTGCAGGTATTCTGTATACTCTCATACTTTTGTATTCTGTGGGTATGTGCTGTGTGTATAAAGGTTGTATGTTTTTGCAGAATTTAGATAAAATGACAAAATGAAATAAATCAAGCAAATTTGTCCCACTTTGTAAAAAAAAATAAAACCAGTATTATGCAGCATAAAACAAGAATAGTGCTCATATATAGTAAAAAAAAAAATGGACTAGTGTACCAATAGTTTCCATTTCATTTTAAAGACAGACATCTATATAATTCATTGCAATATATCTTTTCTATCATGCTGTTTAATATTTACCTGCTAGGACACATGCACTGACTTCAACTCCCAGAATTCCCCAGCCAGAGTTGAAGTCAACACATCGTAACATCACCAAGGTTGAGAAATGCTGATCTAGGAATTTAAAGCCATGTTAATCAAGGATAGCCAAAAACAATAGTCTGGTAGCAGCTTTTCAGATTAGCAAAATTTTATTAAAAGGCACAAGCTTTGGACTGCTACAGATGCACCTACAGAGTGGTTAAAGTGATTTAAATTGGGTTGAGGTGGACGTGGAGTGAAGGAAAGAGAAGAGATCTAAGTATACAGTCCATGAATATTTTAGCTCTGATATAAAAGATACTGGTCAAGGCTCCTGGGATCTCTCCTTGTAGGTCTTTAGGAATTTCTTTCATCAGATTACATAGTTCCTTCCAACTCTGGTATTCTATTCTATGTATACCATAATCCATCTTATTCGTAATGATAGCTCCTTTCTCAGGTTGATTATAATGTTGACATTAATGTCGTGGTTGGCATCTCATTCACCTTTGATGAATTTATCACATATGGTGATCTTTTTCCATTGATAATCATTGCTTGAGGTCCTTGGTCTAAGCTTTCAGTATAGAAATCCAATTCAGTTTTACATGCATGTGAAGGCAATCAACTATGTGGTACTTTTTTAATGTACTTGGGATTTGGTGTGATCCATAGTTATTCCTCTCAGGAATCATGAGGACATAATGTACACCATTCCAGGAACAGCATCACTCTCTATTGATAATGATTGTCTCGTCATTGCTGCTGTTCCAGTAAGCAACCAGGAACCTAATTCTTTCAGGGATCCGCTGTGGTGTCTCTCCTGAGGAAGTGGCGCCAGTTGATTGTTGTACACTATGAGTATAGCAGAATGATGGACTGTGAACATGGTTTTATTGAATTGCTATTAATGGTTTAACTATTTATTTGATTTTCAATTGATCTACTAGAGTGAAGGGTGTAAGCAACTTGGAGTCATTTTCTGGCTACATTGGCCCATAAGTCTTGGGTAGGGGGAATCAAAGTTTGTTTAAATTGTGCTCAATTTCCATATTGCATCGATTTTTTTCTTCTATCTATAAACTTGTAACCCTTCTATTCCCCCACTCATTTTAATACTCTCCTTCCTCTCTTATTATGTACTATCATGTATTGTTATTTTATTCGTTTATTTATTGTTATTATCTATTGTTGTTATGATTTTCAAACCAGCAGCCAGGAACTTTGCAGAGTATAGAAGTCACTCCTGGAGCTTTGCTTTTTCTCTTATTTATTTCTTTATTTTTCTATGTATTTCTTTTGGAAAGGTTGCACTAATGATATCAGGCTGAGTTATTTGAGGGACCAACTTGTCCCAGTTTGGTCTACCCATTGGGTTTGGCCGAAGAGGCAGGTCCAAAATCTTGGACATGTCATTTGGTGGGTTCCAGGAAGAGACACAATTCTGTCATGGGACTCGTCGTTTGGAATATCATCCCCTCAATAATTTGCTTGGTCCCAACCTGGCTAAAAGATATGGTTCCATTTCTAGGCTTGGGGATCTGGATGTCTGGTAGAGTCATTATGTTGATTGTTGTAAGTGGTTCCCTATACCTCAGCTGCTGGTTGTGTTGTGTTGTTTTTCATGTAGATTTTAATATGGTTCATTCTTTTACAGTTTTGCAGTTGTTGTAAACCAACTCAAATTATCTATTTCAGAGGGGTACCCATATAAATTGAAATTATATCTAGGTGTATTTGTAGTCAGCCATAACGTACATATATAGTATTTATGATGCAATTTCTAATAAATGAAAAAACAGCTTGTGTTCATAACTGCAGAATGTGAAATTGGTCTTAAGAAAAGGTTTTGGTTAGAATTTGTGTGTGTGTGTGTTATGAAAAGTATTTCTTTGTAATAAAAAAGTATATTATGCATCTTTACAATATTAAAGAGTTACCTTGAGGTAAGATGGGCAGCCACTAAATTTTACAAATACATAAATCAATTTTAAATGTTTTTACAGAAGTGGATGCCTAGTATATTTAAAACACAATAACAATATGTTTTGTTTTAAAAACAATGACCCAGAATGTAATGTGAGGTTATATTTGAGTTTTTTCATTCTTACTGCCTAAGCTATGCCATCTACAATTTAAAATATACATTTTTTTTCATAGGGTACACCAGCAAGTCACGTACGATATAAAGTAGATGTTGTCCGGTTCCCATATAGTGCAAGTATCTTTGATGTTGAAGAAGAATCTGGACGCGTAGTAACCAGAGTGAATCTTAATGAAGAACCTAGTACATTGTTTAAGGTAACCGTAGGCTTATACATTTCAATATGTTTAAGACAGCGTTCCTGAAGTCATTCTGATATGTTTGGAATTACAACAACTTTATTTCATAGCAATGTACTTCCCAGATTGGTGAATGCCAGTTTAATATGTTGCATAATAATACCACTAGAATGATTCTACACAGAGTTTACTCTGTACAATAATATTCATATCCACTCTTTAATACATGTTGATATACAAACCAAGTGCAGGAACTTTACCAGAAAAATATAAGATTTAAATAAGTATGATTTGAGCTGAATACCCTGTTTCACTCGAGTTTTGTTCTATTTTATTCTTAATATGAACAATATTTATAAATACAGGCAGTCCTCAAGTCACAACAATAATTGGGAGTGGATTTCCTGTCACTAAATACAGGTACGACTCAATGTACGACTACAATTGAGCCCAAAATTTATGTTGTTGAGATATCATCAGTAAAATAAATAAATAAAAGCCCTTCCCTTTCTGTACTTTTTTGTTAGAACGCTGGTGTAACTGGGATTCCTTTCAAGAGATACTTCTGCCAGAAAATTGAAATTAGCCTTAAAAATGTGCATAATCAGGAGCTTTTTAATCAGAAAATTAATCTTCACCAAAATGTTTATGTTGCTTGTAAAAACAAACAGTATGAAATAAGCCCTCTGGTATTATTAAGAAACGTGGTGGCATAATGGTTAGAGTGCAGTATTGCAGGTGAACTCTGCTCACTGGCTAGAGTTTGATTCCTTTGATCCTGACCAGCTCAAGGTTGACGCAGCCTTCCATCTTTCTGATGTCAATAAAATGAGGACTCAGATTGTTGGGGGCAATATGTTGACTCTGTAAACTTCTTAGAGATCTCTGTAAAAGCACTATAAGTCTTTATAAGCACTATAAGGTATATAAGTCTAAGCGCTATTGCTAATATAAATGCAGCAAAATGTTATTGAGGTTTATGTTGAAATTGATTATATGTCATTAAGTAGTTTTCCAGTTCATACCAACTTCTTAGATAGATTTTCTCCGTGACCATCTAACGCTTACCTGATCTTTCAGGTCTTCATATTATGCTGAAATGAAATATCTAAACAATTTTAGATATTTTAGAAAGAACAAAAAAAATTCAATGGGAGTAAGGAAACTTCTCAAGAGACACCTGCACATCTCTAACAGTGTTTTTTCTTCTATTTATTTATCCCTAAGAAAATGCACTGTTAAAATGTGCTGGTTGAAAATATTTATAGAACTGAGTTTTATAGTTAGAATTGCATTTATGAGTAAAACAAAAAAAAAGCTCCAAGAGCTTTTTTTAAATGCATTGGCTTTTGGAATGTATGCTGCACATTTTATTTTTCATTTACATTTGTTGTTTTTTTGGGTATGATTAATGAAATAAACCCCCAATCTCTAAAATTATTGAATTGAGAAACATATGTTCAGGCATTGTGTTTGTGTACTTAACAGCTGGTGGTCATTGCCTATGATGATGGGGATCCAGTGAAGTTTAATACAACCACTGTAGAAATTTCCGTATTGCAACCCTCTGTAATTCCACGGTTTACCCAGGATGAGTACAGGTATAATATCTTCTCTCATTAATGTTATTTTTGAAAAAAATTGGAGGGCAGACATTGGCTTTCTTAACTCTTATATTCAAGATGTTGACCTTCACTTTTAAAAGGCTAATTGGGCCAAGACCTTCAATACGCTTGTATCAAGGTGCGCTATAACAATATTGCAGGTGTACAAAAGAGTCTTTTTGGAAAGGGGGATAGTCCACATTAGCTCTGACCTTCTGTACAGATGTTTAGGAAAGCAAATATATCATTTTTTTAAAGAATTGTTTTCTATTGTATGAATAAATGATTTAAGCGTTTTGCATGATATGTTCTAGTGTATTCTTCTAGTTTGCTGGTATCTAATCAGAACTCTACATTCTGACAGCCATGATGTTTTAAAATAGCAGAGCAAGTCTTTTTTGTTGTTGTTGTTGTGTATATTTTGGGCTTAGGTTAAACAATTAGAACACAATGACACTTTTTAGAGTTTACAAGTCCTAGAACATTTGGCAGAAATATGTAGCATGCAGAAAGGTCTGGTTCCACTAAATACAGGAAATTGATCACCAGTGCTTATAAAACAGCACGGTATGTTTCTGTTCTGGCTATCAGTGTCAGGAAAAAGGTGATGCAAAGTCAATTAAACAGTGCTTACAACATTTTTAATAGAATGTTGCTATTTGTGTTTTCTGGTTGTGCAATTGTCCTTTCCCGGCAAGTGTCCAAATACAAAGGTTTGAAGTATATATGTGCTTTATGCCTAAGGCGACCATGCTGTTAAGTTTTCAGGGTGCCCAATGCAAAAACTACATTTCTTCTTTTGTTGAGCTGAAACAAAAAGGAAAAAAAAAAACTACCATGGGTATGCCTTAGGAAGAAACTTCAAATCAGCTGCCAGAGGAGAATATTTTTCCTGTTCTTATGTTGTTCATGACATGGGTTGAATTGAATCCTTTGCTGTTCTATCAGCCAAGCCGGTGTTTTAGACTCAAATCAAAGCAAGCATAAGTTCTGTTTGCTGGCCACAGTGACAAAAAATAACAAAATAGTCGTAATGACATCATAATGTAAATTTGAGCAGTTTTGTTCTGCACTTGGATCTCAAAACCATAACGGTCTCATGGCTTATGTCATGACATCATCATGCACCTTGGTCATTCCGGGCATTGACACCTATGAAAACAGATTTCCTCCCCCCACTTTCTAGCAATTCAAAAATTCAATTTTTTTTACTACTGGTTCTGTGAACGTGGCGTGGTGGGCATGGTGTAGCTTGGTGGCGTGGCAGGGGAAGGATACTGCAAAATCTCCATTCCCACCCCACTCCAGGGGAAGGGTACTGCAAAATTCCCATTCCCTCCCCACTCCTGGGGAAAGGATCCATGGTGGCTTGCCCCCGGTTCGGACCGGTTCAATAGAACCTGTAGTAAAACCGGCATGTGGCTCTGCTCACTTACCCTGACACCATTAGAAGCAATCTGTGCATGCACATAAAAAAGGTGTGTGTGCAGAAGCAAGACATGTACGTGAGCAAAGTGCGCGATTCTGTTGCAAATCAGTAGTAAAGGTAAGTAGAACCCATTCCTAGGGGAAGGATATTGCAAAATCTCCATTTCCACTCCACTCTGGGGCCAGCCACAGGTGGTATTTACTGGTTCTCCGAACTACTCAAAATTTCCGCTACTGGTTCTCCAGAACCTGTCAGAACTTGCTGGATTTCACCCCTGATTTCTAGAATATGTAGCAAGTAATGATCCCTAATGTAATCTTGCTATTACACTAAATTATCTTACTTTTCCATTAATACAGCTTTACATATTTGTATCAATCAATCAGTCAATCTTTATTATGGTCACACACCAGCAAATAAAAGCATTAAAACAATAACACTAGTAGTACAACAATAATAACAACAAATGTTTTTAAATAAAAATTTAATATTTTCAAATTTAGAAAAAGTACTTCCTATATGTAAGGGACGTGGTGGCTCAGTGGCTAAGATGAGCTTGTCAATCGAAAGGTCGATATTTCAGTGGTTTGAATCCCTAGTGCCGTGTAACGGGGTGAGCTCCTGTTACTTGTCCCAGCTTCTGCCAACCTACCAGTTTGAAAGCACTTTAAAAATGCAAGTAGAAAAATAGGAACCACCTTTGGTGGGAAGGTAACAACGTTCCATGCACCTTTGGCATTTAGTCATGCCGGCCACATGACCATTTAGACAATAAGCATCGCCCCCCCGCCTCAGAGTCAGGAACAACTAGCACATATGTGTGAGGGAACCTTTACTTTTATCTTTACTTCCTATATATACTATTGTATAAAAGTAAAAAGTTTAGGTTGTAACGTTATTACCTTCTACTGTGCCAAAGAGACTTGAAAGTCAATGCCTTATTTTTTCCTTTTTCCCTTCCTATCCCACATTTTCTGTTTTTTCCTGTTTTTTCTTCCCCTAGTTTACCATTACTTTTTATTTTCCTTTGTATTTTGCACTTTGATAAAAATTATTTTTAAAAAAATCCTTAAAAAGAATTTAAAAAATAAAATAAAAAACCATAATGATAATAGTAAAAAAAAAAAGACAGACAGGGTAATATATTGCCACTGGTGGGCAGTTAAAGTTTGCCTCATTTTATATACAACACAGCAGAATTTGGTTACATCCAATGATGGGTTGCCCCGGTTTGCACTGGTTCTATAGAACCGGTAGTAAAACCAGTGAGAGGCTCCGCCCACTGACCCTGACGTCATCAAAATGCTTCTGTGCTTTTGCAGAAGAGCGCGTGCTAGCGAAGCAAGCACAAGCACATGGCTCCATTGTAAACCGGGAGTAAAGGTAAGTAGAAACCACTCCTGGTTACATCTGGAGAAATGTTATATTTATATCGAATAAGCATCCCAAATACCTAAAAGGCATTAACTTCAGCATGTTGCAATGCACTTCATACATCAGTTTTGGAGGGCTGATACAAAAAAATACCATATGAACTGAGATTATGCTCCTGTGGATAAGGGCCCATTTAAACTGTAGCTCATTTCCTGCTGTACTGCATTTTCTATAAGGACTCCGTTTATAATACCTTACGTAATAAAATATGCAGGAAATACTGATCTTTTTTACGTGCAAGTACTGTTAGCAGATCAGTATTTGTACTTGGAATAGAGATTTTTCAGGTCAGCAGAATCACACACATATAAATAAGAACAGAATGTACACAAGAATGAATAGATACATAAAGGTGTGATAAGCTGTGAATGTTTATGTTCTGGAGTTGTACAGAAGTGACTTACTAAAAAAAAAAATTAAAATATTTCTGCAGAAAAATAATAGAAAGACTCCTTTGTCACTGTATCCCATTTAAAAAATTGTGAGACCAGGTGGAAAATTAGACCTAAAGGACAAAATGTTTTTGTCGTTGTTGTTTTATTTTCAGAATAAATTCTCTTGCGATAAATTCTCTTTTTAATAACTTGTGTGCTATTTTTTAATTAATTAATGCATAACTTCTCTTGTCCTCTTCCGCAGTTAGAAAGTCATAGTTAACAGCCTTGGATTACTATTCTAGGCAATAAATTGCTAACTAAATGTGCAATCAATAATAATATGCATTGCCTGTGGACACATTTAACAGGTGTTGAGATATTTTATTTTCAAGCACTAAATACAGTAACATATTTCAATTTTTTCCAAGGAGCGTAGTAGGCTGCACTTGGAGAGAGAGGCCAATTCTTATGAAACTTTTAAAAAGTTTTTTTTTTTTAAATAAGAAAATTGATCTCAGCAACTGATCCTGTAGTTTGTTTATTATTTTATTATTTAAATTTATATAGCTGCCCATCTCATATATATTACTCTGGGCTGTTTACAAAACAATTAAAAGAGATAGATAAATAGATGATAGATAGATAGATGCATGCAGTATGCTCCTTCCCATATTTGGGTAGGCTTCGATAGGTTGCTTCGATAGAAAACCCATTTAATCTTCCCTGGTACAAGCTAACAAAGTGAGAAGAACCTGTGGCTTAGAAGTTAATACATCTGCCTAATATGCAAGCAAGCCCAGGTTCAGATCCCAGAAGGGTAGGGCTAGCTGATGAGAGCTAAATAGCTTGAAATAGATCTATATTAGTCTCCCTTTATTTCTTTTCAGCAATACTATTGTTTGCTATTGTTAAGAATAGCAAACTATTCTAAAAATATGAGTTCCAGGTATATTTGTAAAGAAAGAAACAGACCTTCTGTGAACTCCAGAACTAAAATAATTAAAATTCTATTCTACTAAGTTTTCGTCAGCCATCTGCTGACATCGTCAGAGTATTAAACTACCATTACAGAGATGTCTGCCTTTATATGCCATCAATTTGGCCATTGCGCGTGTAATAGGGAGATGGCTGGAAGGGCCAATGGCCAAATTGATTAATTGGCATATAAAGGCAGAGATCTCTGTAATGTTAGTTTAATACTTAGATGATGTCAGCAGATGGCTGATGAAAGCTTAGTAAAATAAAATTTTAATTATTTTATTTCCGGAGTTCGCAGAATGTCTGTTTCTTTCATTACATACACACACACATATTTTGCAACAATTCAATAACAATCTAATATAAAAACAAAATATATAATCCTATTCATCTAGACGAGGGATGTCAAACTCATGTTGTCATGGTGGTGTCACGTGACATATCAGGACTTCCCCCCCCCCCTTTGCTAATTCAGGTCTGGGCATGGCCAGCACGTGACACATCTGGCCCGTGGGCCGCGAGTTTGACAGCCCTGATCTAGACAATCCGTACAGCCATCGCATTGGCTTTACTCTGCTTTTGTGTTCTTTACAAAAAGCCAGCGGTGTTGTGGTCAGCTCAGTCTATACAGCCAGATGACTCTCCTCACTGATGGGTCCTGCAGTACACCTCTCTCCTGCCAAATGGGATGGGATGGGTTAAATATAATTGGGGAGATCCAGTTTATTAAAGGGGAGAAATCAGCTTTTATGTAGGGAACAGAACAAATTGATTACATACATTGAGTATATGATCGGTTTATCAGAAAGCAACAGGTCATTAATATACAATAAAAGCTTTGTTTGTTTTTATTAGACATTAGAAAATACAGGCATGCTTAGATATGATGCCTATAATTTCTGTTTCTTCAGATAGCTAATGGTCACAGAAACCCTTTTGCCTTCTGTTTGCCTTCTTCTCCTCTCCCACCCAGGTTTGTTTCTTTCAGTCACTTCAGAATACAGTCCTATTGTTTGGTTGCCGTCACCATTGTTTCTGAAAAGGCTAATTTTTGTACATTAGAGGAAGTGACTTAGGTTCAAAGGAGAAAAAAGAAACCCTGAACTTAAATCTATGTGTGTGCACCCATTTGCACATACATATGAATGAAAAATTTATTCCTTTCTTACATGAATAGACTAAAGAAATTATCTATAGTGGATATTAATTAGTTATTCCTTATCTATAAATTAATCTGACAATTGAAATTGAAAGAACAGTAATTTAACTTTTGTAAAAGAGATACTCATTGCATACATGCAGACGTACGCGCACACACACACGTGTGTGTGTGTATGTGTCTATGTTCGTATTTAAATGTAAAATAGAACTATACAAACACATATGAACTTATAACCTCCAAATAAGAGGTAGTGCTTAGGAGTTGGAAGCAACTGGTAAACCACTATTCATTTTGTTGGTTTGTATGTAGTATAAATTTTGGAATCGACTTATACCTTACTGAAAATTAGACTTACAACTGGCTTAAAATATAAGGAATATTGTCATTCTTTCATCATATAATTTCTTCCTTCCTTCCTTCCTTTTCCTCCCTCCCCTTCTTTCTTTCTTTCTTTCTCAAAACATTTCTTTTTAATTACTGGAAACTTGTACAGCAGACAATCATCAATTTAGGATTTAGGGGCATGATTCAAAGTTCTTGCCTCAAACAATGCAAATTATAAAGTTGCCTATAGTTTGCATTTCTAGAAAACCTCCATATTCAGCCCTGAACTAGTTGTAATAACATTGGACTACAATAGTACTCTACATTATATCTTATTTACTCAAAATTTCCTCTGAAGGCCAAAAATGGTTGAAGTCATATTTTTGTAAGCATTCCTGCTTCCCCCGCCCCGCCCCCAAACTATTTTCTGTTTATTTTGTATGCAGACTTTTACTAGGCCATTGTCCTAACATCCTTTGTTCTTAATAACAGTAACATTTTCACTGAAAAATATAGAGAAGCTTCCTCTTCTGAGATGTTCAGAAAAGAAGAACAAAATATTCTTCCTTAGAAGATTCTGTATGAGAGGATTGTTTTTCCTGTCTTCTTTCAGAGTCTAATAAATGAAGCTCAGAAAATATCCTTAAGGGAATTTAATACAGAAGACATGAGACATATAATCAAAACAAGGTTTTGCATCAGCAACCACAATAACCAAAGACTTTCTTCTGATTATTATTATGAAGCAAAAAATTACAAAAAATAGCCCCTGCTTTTATCAAAATAAAAGAATTGACAAATGGCAACATCACTTAGCAAAATTGTTTTAAACAAATCAAATAAATGTAGGAATTGAATTTGGTAATCCATCTTATTTATCTAGGGAAGTTTGCACTTCATTCCAGCCTAGAGAATAACCTTCTCATAGTTTATTTACCTTTCAGTTATCTCACAATATTTAACCACTCAGGTTATTTAAAGAGGATGGTATGCTTTCCCATTTTTAAGATTTTGCTGAATCTGTGATAAATATATTTAAACTTGTGGTTTTCACCAAATTATTGCAAAGATTACACAAAGTTGCACTGCACCTGATGTTATTAAGTCCCTCAGAATGATGTTTGACATTTAAAGATAATAGGCCATGTCAGTGGTTCATTGTAATAATATCCAAACTCCCTTGTCATCGCTTTTTAGAGGTAAATACCATTGGAAAGGTCAAAACTTTGTGAACTAATATGAGAAGTTTGAAGAAGGTGCATAGTGAAAAATTTCACAGCTCTGTGGAACATTCTTTGCAAATAATGTCACTCACACTGGGACAATATGGTTTATTGCAGTAGTATGCAGAGACAAAAGTGTGCAAAAATGAAATAGTCTGTCTTGAAATATATAAAACTTTAAAATAAAATACAGTTCTCCTTTGGTGAACATCAAAACTTTCTTTTAATTATGGGGTATCTTTCATAACATGGAATTGCCACCATTACAGGAAAGGATAACCCAGATCATTTTCAAGGTTGCTTCAATTTTCAGGTGTTACACTGATAAATGAAATGTATGTATATCCATAGCTGGTGTTTGCTATCACACAGACAATTGAGTTTTCACAAGCTGGGGCTAAAAGGTTGCTCTGTAGTTATGCTAGGAGTTGGGTTTTGTTCATGATTGATAGGTTTCACTCACAATTGGGGGCACTCAATCCTAGGACAATTGATTTTCTTTTAGCTTTATTTAAAGGGAAATGCTAAAATCATAACCAGTGAATTGCAGGCACTGCTGTTTCATAGACATAAGAGTAGCAATGTATGTACTATATATCATTTTATGTCTGTCTGACTCCTTCCTCTTTTGTGTAACAGTTGCGTGTGGGAGAGCTAATTAACATAGTCTTTCTTTCCTTATTGTTCAGATTAGTTATAGTATTGTTGCACTGAGAATTGTTGCACTGAGGGTACAAAAAGGTGAAGCCTACAGCATTTTAAAGTTTTTCAGCATTTTTTCTTAGACATGCATTATTCAGTTTATCACCCACCCTGTACTTGTTTTACAATACAATATAATTAGCTTGGTTCTCAAAAGAAAAAAAAATATTGCAAGGAAAGGAGATGGTATTGCTGCTTTATTTCAGAATCAATGATTGGAACACATTTACAAAAGCAAAGCTTATGCAATCCTGTTAAAAATAAATAAATCGACATAAATAAAAGCAAGTACTTCATTTTTCTCCCAAAAGAAGGGCATTCATTCTAGCTCTGCTTTATGTAAGAAGCCCCCTTGTCGAATCCAAAAGTTGTTAATGTTTTAAAAGGGTTTCTAAATCAATTTGGAATGCAACAGACAACTTCCTAATTAAAGATACCTACTTAAATTGCTTGAAATATAAAACAAGAACGTTCGGATTTCAAGACTCTAGTCCTGTGTTCAAATGCTAGTTTGTTTATTATTTAATAGTATCGTATATGGTTTGCCTACACCAAACTTTTGCTTACACACAAACAAAGCTATCGAAACTGGGAAAAACCATTTCTGAGTCAGTGACAAGGTCATTTTTTTAAAGCATAGAACAAAACAGTTAACCCATGCTGAACCTCATTCTCACTCATTCAATGTAAGGCTTTGGTTTGTATGTGACTCTACATGTAGCAAAGTACACATCTGTATCCTGCTTCTATGCAATTGTTGTGCCACAATCCTCGGATATTAAAGGCTGGAATCAAAAATATCACTAAGTCTATAGGACAACAGACTTCTGTTGCACCTTTATATGTGGGAAGCTGTTCTCCTAAATCAGGGGTGTCAAACTCAATCCCATTGTGGGCCATATCAGGATTTTGTTTGTCCTTGGGGATCTGAGTGGGCATGGCCTGGTCATCGTGGCCAACTGGTTGGCATGGCCAGGGCACCATGGGCCAGCCCCTCACCATCTCTGAATCATGGGACAACTCTGAATCTATTCCAGGCCGGGTTCAGCCCCTAGGTCACAGGTTTGACACGTCTGTCCTAAATAAATTGAAGATTCAAAGAAAGAAAGCTGCTTGAGCTATAATCTGCAGTACAAACACATTTGCAAATCAGCAGATGGATTATTTTTACCAATGTATTTATATATACATTATAAATTTATCCAAAATTTCAAGACTTCAGCAATAAGATTTAAGTGAACTTTGAACCTGATTACATTAGTTGGCATTGTATGAACTCCCAGCTTCGGCTTGTGGTCACTCACTCAACACACTCACAGCCCTGGTCGACAACCACACTCAAATCATTTCAACTGAACATCAAGGCATAGCCAGTTCTTTGGGATACAGATAGTCCTCGGCTTACGACCACAATTGAGCTCAAAATTTCAGTTGCTAAGTGAGACAGCTGTTAAGTGAATTTTGCCCCACTTTAAGACCGTTCTTGCCACAATTATTTAGTGAATCGCTGCAGTTGTTAACTTAGTCACATGGTTGTTAAGTGAATCTGGCTTCCCCATTGACTTTGCTTGTCAGAACGTCACAAAACCTGATCCTTTGACCCCAGGACACTGCAACTGTCACAAAAATGAGTTAGTTGCCAAGTGACTGAATTTACATGACCATGGGGATGCTGCAATGATCCTAAGTGTGAAAAACAGCCAAAAGTCATGTTTTCCAGTGCTGTTGTAACTTCGAACAGTCACTAAATGAACTTCTGTAAGTTAAGGACTACCTGTAAACAGAGACCCAGTGAATTTAAAGTAACAGCAAAATTTAATAGTTACAATGTATATTTGTTCTTTCTCACATGCATACATACACTTACCCATGTCTTCTCAACTAGGCTGCAGGCACTAGCTACAGCAGGGGTGTTAAACTCAAGATGTGGTTGGATCCATCCTGCAGGGCCTTTCTGGAAATTGTAAGGGGCCAGCCTACGTTGCTTCAGCTTGGTCTACCCAGTGCAAAGAGGAAACACACCAGTAGTTTGGCGATTGGCGTCAAACTGGCCATGCCCACCCAGTTGGCACACCCACCCAGTCAGCCATGTCTGCACAGTCCCCCGAGGTCAACCACAGCCCTGATGTGGCCCTCAATGAAATTGAGTTTACATCCCTAAGCTAGAGGGACAGAAGCCACCAGATCTGGATCCAAAGACAACTTAAAGAGTGGGCGAGTTTCAGGACCACTTTGTCTCCTGAAGCCCTTGCTTTTTTGATTCACAAAACTTGCCTTATTGATTTTCAAGTCTGATAGCTGTTGATGTGACTCGGAGAGGGATGTCCTTGGTCCTCCCTGAGCTTGCTTGTTTTCTTGCAGATGTTTCATTATCCAAACTAGGTAACATCATCAGTGCCAATCCTGATGATGAGGGAATCACTCTTGAGGGATCTTTTAGACAAGATTCCTGGTTTTTATGCACGCTGCTTGTGTGCCTGCTTCATCTTAAGATGTGGTAGCTTCAGCCTAGTCTCACATATGTTCAAGGAAATAAAATCAGAAAAATCCAATTACATTTGAGTTACAAATAATATGCATTTGGATGTTTCTCTGGGCACTTACTGTACTTCAAACTGTCGTGTGATAAATGCAAAAGACTCTCCTAATCAATGGAAGCTGCTGGATTCTCAATGCATAGAATTTAGAAATGTTAGAATCAGAGTAATAGGGACATTACTATACTTTAAAGTGTGCCAAACTCCACACAGATCAAAAGAATGGTTTAAAAGATTTTTACATTTTTTCAAACACTTCATTTAGAAGTACAGACCTGGAAAGAGTCAACCAGCCAGGTTTTGAAAATAACAAATCAGGAGGAGAAAAAAAAAGGTTTTTTAAGATTTGCCAATATAACTTGCTTACAATTAAGAAATCCATCTACCATCCCAATTTGAATCCAGTTGGTATTATTAAGCATATAAAGTAAAGGTTCCCTTCGCACATATGTGCTAGTCTTTCCCGACTCTAGGGGGTGGTGCTCATCGCCATTTCAAAACCAAAGAGCCAGTGCTGTCCAAAGACGTCTCTGTGGTCATGTGGCCGGTATGACTAAACGGCAAAGGCGCACAGAACACTGTTATCTTCCCACCAAAGGTGGTCCTTATTTTTTTACTTGCATTTTTTACGTGCTTTTGAACTGCTAGGTTAGCAGAAGCTGAGACAAGTAACAGGAGCTCACCCCGTTACGCGGCACCAGGGATTCGAACTGCTGAACTGCCAACCTTTCGATCAACAAGCCCAACGTCTTAGCCACTGAGCCACTGCATCCCTATAATTAAGCATATACACCCACATCAACAATAAGGGGGGGGGGGGTCAACTAAATTCAATAGACTTTAATTGGCTATATTGTGTCAATTTTCCTGACCATGCTGATAGTTGTAGACTCAGATGGTTGGAGAATTCAATTATTGTCATCATTTACATTGAAGATGCTAGCTTCATTTAGAAGCCTAGTATCGTATCTCCATGCAGTATTAGGTTTACAGAAGCTGTCATCAAATATTCACATAGGAACAGTGTATTGAGGTGGTGATCAATTTACCTTTCCCCCAGCATGATCACACAATTACCAGGTGAAGTTTGATCTCATAGCTTAAACCCCCTGCAAGAATGAGAGGGTTTCTTACATAATATAGCTCTGAGATTGAGTCTTAATAGCTAGCTAGCACAGCTGTTCAGGATGATTAAGAACTTATGATGATGATGTTGAAGCCTCAAGTATCCATTTCAGAAATATGAAAGAAATTTGCCAGAGGGGGAGTTCATCTTCATGTTGACTTTTGACACAAATGACACTGAGATGTTTGGAGCTTCATCTTGTACAATTTAATGAGATTCCTTTTTTGAGTCAGCAGCAGTTTTATTCTTGACCATCTCAGCTTATTTGAGTTACCATATTTTTCAGAGTATAAAACACACGTTAGTTTTTGGGAAGGAAAATTTTTAAAAAGCTGATTGGCAAGTGGATCGGCTTCCCGGAGTACCCCCAATCAGCTGTTCCCAGAGGTGAATTTTAGCAATAGGTTCCTTGGTTGTGAGCTCTGTGCCTTGCTTTTTTTTTATTTTTGCTTTTTTTTCTGCCTCTGAAACTTCTGAAACTCTTTTTCAGAAAGCCTCTGAAAGCCTCTGAAACAGAGCTTCAGAAAAAAAGCCTCTGAAGCTCAGTTTGGGGGCTTCTTTTCTGAAGCTTCGTTTCTGATGCTTTTTTCAGCCTCTGAAACCTCCATTTGGGAAGCTGGGCAGGGCTACATTCAGAGTATAAGACGCACCCAGATTTTCACCCTCTTTTTTGGGGGGAAAGGTGCGTCTTATACTTTGAAAAATACGGTAAGTGGTGTGCTGAGCATCTTTTTGCATAAATGTACTGTTGGGCTTAAAAGAAACAGTAGTTCCCACCTTTTGAAATCTTCTATAGATCCTTTGAAGATCAACTATTTAAAGTCACAAAGGCAAGATTTTTGAGAAAATAAAATATTTGCAACTATTGTCATTTCCTAACAATCTTATTAGCTAATTTGGGCTTAGTTTGGGGATAGAATCAGATTGAAGATGGGTTTTGCTGGTGGGGGGGGAAAGGAAGTGTGGCTCAGAGGTGGTATTCAGCAGGTTTTGACCAGTTCTGGAAAACCGGTAGTGGAAATTTTTAGTAGTTCGGAGAACTGGTAAATACCATCTCTGACTGGCCCCACCCCCATCTATTCTCTGCTGATTGGGAGGAAATGGAGATTTTACAGTATCCTTCCCCTGCAGTGGGGTGGGAATGGAGATTTTACAGTATTCTTCCCCTGCCACGCCCACCAAGCCACACTTACCAAGCCATGCCATGCCCAACAAACCACACCCACAGAACCAGTGGTAAAAAATTTGAATCCCACCACTGGTGTGGCTCTATTCATCCTGCCCTGTCTTTTAGCTACTTTTGCTATATTGTCAATATACTTCTAAACTATGAGCTGCAGGTTTCACTTCTACTTGCAGGGATAGACCCAGAAAATAGCAATTGTTCTTCTGCACAAGGATGACTATGTTATGAGTTTCCTCAAAGCACTGGTTATTCAACAACTACCTAAACCTCCTGGAGTTGATCATGAGAAGTTTTGGTGTCATCAGAAAATTGATGCTCAAGTCTATTCCAGTAGAAAATAAAGCGGATGATTTTGATGGAGACAGGGAAGATCTGTTACCAAGGCAACAAATAGACAAGCATTGCAGAAGTGTTGACGAGGAAGGGATCAGATAGTCCCTGAATTCAAATTTGTCTGAAGCTATATACGAAGAGCAGAAGCACATTGAGATATTCAACTTCTTAATAAAATTAATTTTAGATATACCTGGTGTCTGTTTCTTGGTCTGGACTACTTCATATGCTTGATAATGTCTAAACTCAGTGTAAGCAAGTCACCAAGTGCTATTAAAAAATCTGCATTGCTACTAATTAGGGTCCAGGTTCTGCTTATGACATCAAAGTCATAAACAACTTTAGATCAGGATGCTATCAGACTGCCTTCCCTCTTACACAGTTGATTGGTCATCTTGCATTTATGGATGCAATTTCTCTGTGCCAGCACCTTTGCTTGGCAGTGCTCTCTCCCATGAAATTTGAGAGACCCTTATCTTCTTTATGTGCCATGGAACTAGACTTTATTGCTATTATTAGATGTTTCCAGAATTAGAGGTATAATGACCTTAGGAAAATAGCAAGAACAATTCTGGAAGATTATGTGCACCGTGTCTTCCTACTTTTTATTTATTTATTTATTTGTCGAGTACATATTAGATAATATATATAAGCATGAATTGAATATATAAAATGAATATAATTAAAGAGAACATTAGGACAGGGATGGTAGGCACGCTGGTGCTCTTATGCACGCCCCTTACAGATCTCTTAGGAATGGGGTGAGGACAACAGTAGCCAGTCTAAGGTTAAATTTTTGGGGGTTTGGGGATGAAACCACAGAGTCAGGTAGTGCATTCCAGGCATTGACCACTCTGTTGCTGAAGTCATATTTTCTGCAATTGAGTTTGGAGCGGTTCACTTTAAGTTTGTATCTTCTGTGTGCTCATGTATTGTTGTGGTTGAAGCTGAAATAGTCATTGACAGGTGGGACATTGTAGCAGATGATTTTATGAGCTATGCTTAGGTCATACCGAAAGCAGCATAGTTCTAAATTTTCTAAACCCAGAATTTCAAGTCATAAGGTATTTTGTTGCAAGCGGAGGAATGGACTTGTGTACTTTCAGAGTTAGAAGACTGGATGGTGGGAAATAGTCTGTTAGATTAGATGGATTTTGACTGTTAAAGTTGAATAGGACTACACTACTTATTAAACTACTGAAATTGCATTCCATTCATTTGCCAGTGTTAATTTCTGCAAATGTTAATGCTTTATTCGCATTCCTTTGATTGGTTTACAGGTAGCTTTCTGTTTCTACTTCAGTTTCATAGATACATTGAATATATCAGGAGAATATTGACAATGCGACCAAAATAAACAATAATCTATTTCAACTAATTCTGTAGGCCCCCACCTGTGCGTGAAGGTGCCCCCAAAGGAACCCAAGTGGTTGTGGTAACCGCTGCTGCCTTGAATCAAACAATTGTCTATTCCATTGTTTCAGGAAATGAAGATGGTAAGTTAATGTGGCCTTGCATTTGGTCTCAGTAAAGTATATTTGTGAGGAAGAGGAGGAGGAGGAGGGAGGAAGTAAAACATCCCAAATGGAAAAAAGTAAATTTAACATATTCCGTTTCAGATACATAGCACAATTTTAAAGAAGCCATTTTATCCATTCCTAAATTGTTTATAAAACCTTCTTTTTCTGCATTTCTCCAGGAGTGTTTGCCATTAACAACAGAACAGGAGTTATCTCCATTCAAAAATCTCTGGATTATGAAACTGCAAAAAAATATTTGCTTCGGGTACAAGCAGATTCCTTGATAGTAGTCCGTTCTAATTTGCCAGTGCCATCCAAAAGTAAGTTAATTTTACCTTCCATCCTTCTTTCCTTTTTTCCTTCATTCCCCAAAATTGCTGTTGTTCTTTTCCTGATCTCCCATTATTTTGAAAATTAACCTTTTATTTGATTATATTTTCTATGCTAAACATGTGGGGGGGGGGGATTATCAAGCCATGAATCAACAAGATAGGAATAAGGTTGACCCTCTTCAAATCACAGGATAGTAATAGCAATAGCACTTAGACTTATATACTGCTTCATAGTGCTTTTACAACCCTCTCTAAGCCATTTATAGAATCAGCATATTGCTTCAAACAATCTGGGTCCTCATTTTGCCCACCGCAGAAGGATGGAAGGCTGAGTCAACCAGCCTGGTGAGATTCGATCTGCCAAATTGCTGGCAGCTGGTGATCAGCAGAAGTAGCCTGCAGTACTGCACTCTAACCACTGCACCACCTCTATTTCTACCTGTCCTCCTATAATTAATCTGGAATATAATGAGCAAAATTAATATATTTTATTTTATATCTATTATAAAATAAAATATATTTTTAAAAAATTTCATTAAAGATATGAGCAATCCAGAAAATGGAGATGTTCGTTCAATGTTAAACCAGGAATGAATGTTAAAAGTTTCTTAGGATTATTTCCAGATAAAAAAGTCATTATTTAAATGAAAAGCAAGAATTAAACCTTGCAGTTATTAACAATGTCACAGAAAACTATGGAAAAACACCATAATTTCTGAAAACTGGTTGTTCCAGCAATTTCCACGGGGAAGAGTGCCTTTTTCCTGCTTCTTAGCAGTTCAGTGCTTATGTTTTTATTTATATTTTTCCTTCCAAAACAATGAATGGGAGACAAGGTCAGCACCAAGCTTATATGGATTAGTTGTGAATTCAACTAATAAGCAAAGCCATAAGGATCTAGGATTGAATAAGTCTAAGGCTTAATAACATATACCAATAGAATTTTCAATTTCTATTTCTATTTCTATTTCTATCAACATTGAAAATGGAAGTTATACAGCCTTACATTTTTCAATGAACTCTTCAAGACTTGTGAGGCCTATCTTCCCAAATGTGGAGCTTTTGGTTTGTTTTTTGGTGCTTTTTTTTTTGAAGGGATTATTGTTTAATATCTACTTGGGAAAGTCAAAACAGGACAGCAGGTGGACACAGCATTGCTATCCAAGCTCCAACCTCTGTCAATATTTCATACACAAACAAAAAGTGTGAGGCTTGGATCACAACGTCATGTCTACTGTTGTATCTTTTTGTTTTACAATGACATGTGGCATGTTTTTAGAAAAGACATAAGGCAGTGGTTTTCAACCTATAGTCTGCAGAATCCTGGGCGGGTCCATGCTTGTGGGCCACAATATCACAGGCGGTCCGTGAAGACTTGAAAAAATATGATTGAAATCTTGAGCTAAGTGTTGAGGGTCTGTGGCCATGGTCCCTTGTATTAGTTGTTGAAATTCACCAAAGTATTTAAAGGGGGTCGTGGTGAAGAAAAGGTTGAAAACCACTGACATAAGGTATTTTGGAACTTTTTGGTAATCTTAAATAAACATTCTTAGAATTAAATAATACATTCTGAATTATAACCTGAAATGATTAGAATGTGTGTGACATCCTGATTTATGAAGATCTACTTACTTAAATCCAATTACCAAACTCAATGAGCTAAAGAAATAGAACAAGGAATGGTCTTTTATAGATTATTCTATTTTTGCACAAAGATAGAAAGACTGCATGTATTTTTTTTTCTTTTTAATTTACCTTCCCTACAGAAAAGAAACCATTTTTGGTTCTTTTCCTTTTGGCTATATAACATTTAGACCAAACTAATTTGCAAATTTCTATTTACCTTCCAGTTTATAACAGAAGTGAAATGTAATAAAAGCTTGGGTTTGTTCTTATATATTCATTACAGAAGAATTGGATTGTCTCCATTATTGACTGTTGCCCATTATAAACACATTATGCTGTTAATGGGGAATACTTTTTAATGGCAAGGCCTTGATTTCAGTGTGACATTGTTTGTATGCCAGAGGTCTTAGGTCCAATATATGAAACCCTGGAGAATAATAATTGTAAATCCTATTGGATTACTAGATAGATCATTTATGTAATTTTATATGAATATAAAAATTGCATAGATAAATAAAATTTTGTGTAAAGAAGCTTATACTGTTACACTTTTCTACTATAAAATATGCAATTAGGATAAAGAGTAAATTCAAAGAAATAATGAGACAGAGGATGTATTGTAAACAATTATTTGCATTAATCCAGTGTTCCATTTGAGTTAAATCATAATAATCATGAGCCAAAAGATTATACATTTGCAGGAACATCAAACACTTGGCTAAATGCAAGGAACTTCAGAGCAATTAAGATAATTTTTTTGACAAGGACAACAAAAACATCTTGCATTTCATTTTATGCTTTTATTTCAGGATGTATCCTTGTAATTTTTTTTTAGCTCCTAAATGATATGCTACAAATGATACCTAAGATAAAATGATTGAGTGAAATTCTTTTTTTAAAAAAAATAACATTAACAAATAATACCTTTCATCCCTGTAGAATTGCTAGTTCTTCTAGAGGAAATAAATGTATACAGCATTTGTATTCTATGTTATTTCAGTGAGTATCTATTTATATGTTTTTTTAAATTTGATTTATGTTAAGTTTCTTGCCTTCTACTATAGAAGATAAGAAATTTCACATAATTAATATAACAAGAGATGGGAGCATTTTAGAAAGTGGGAAACTTGAAAGAAATCTTTATTTGCGAAAACAGCATTAAATAATATAAAACAGTATTTTGAAGCTTCTTTTTGTCTTTATTAGCCAATTTTATACATTCAGATTTTTTTATACATTATATATGCAATGCCCTTCTGCTACTCTTAGTCCTTGAACAATTGGCAGGGGAAATCTCTCAACATTACATTTCTTTCAGTTCTTTGATATAATTTTATCTGTAAAATAAGAATAGCAGCCCTCTTGTTCATATGTTTATTTTGTCATATTCCTTTGTGTTTTCTGTGGGTTTTTGAATTGTGAACAGCACCCATCAGTTATGCAAAAGTCTAGGACACTCTAACTCAATGACTTTTATTTATATTATAAAAAATGGAGAGACACATTTTCTTCCACCTTGACAAGACCTTCACAAGAATTGAAAGTGTACTTTGGATTTATACATATTCTAAATGCATTCAAACATCACCTCCCTTGTGTGTCCATATTCCTCAACTTTTATTTCGATAGAACTCCATTTTTCTCTTTTACAACTTTCATGGTTTGTATCGATATGAAACTGCTGGCGGAGGTTGGTCTTGGCACTTTAAACTAAAATGAAATTTGTACAAGTTTGTAGTTTTGTGGGCCCAGAGTTAATTCTCAGTTTAATACAGAAGGTAATACTTTTTCACCTCTGTTGGTATAAACTTAGTCAGACTATTGTACAATTTGCAAAAAACAAAACAAAACAAAAAAAACCATACTTTACTGCAGGTACTTTCTGAACTGTCAGGAAATCTAAGCTGTCATTCTCCAGCCAGTTAGTTCTCTTGCTTTCTTGGCGTATTCCCAAATGTATGGAGATGGTAGGGAAAAATCAATACTGAAGCTGACTTGAAAAGATGTGAATCCTTCCTAGATTTCCAATTCTCTGCAAAGGAAGGTTATAAGCATGGTAGAATCTTCACTGTCAATAGAGACTCTGGGAAATATAGGCAAGCTATCAGTAGGTTGCACCATCCGAAATGCTCACCAAGGAAACTAAATGTGTTTATCCATACACCTTAATTGCACAGTAGAAAATAAATCCACAAATAAAAATATGCTTAATCCTTTTCCCCTTGAAGTACAGCATGCATGGCTTGTGTCAGCTACTCCAGTGACCGAGTTAGAGTGAATTTTGAATGGAATTAATCATTTCCAAGGAACCAGCTCACTGACAGTTGACATAGTTCTCAACTTATAACCATTCATTTAGTGACCTTTTGAAGTTACTACGACACTGATCATTTTTTGACCATACATTCCCATGGTCACGAGATTCAGTCAGTTGGCAACTGACTCATGTTTACAATGGTTTCAGTGTCCCAGGATCATGTAATCATCTTTTGCTACCTTCTGACAAAATAGAATAGAATAGAATTTTTATTGGCCAAGTGTGATTGGACACACAAGGAATTTGTCTTGGTGCATTTGCTCTCAGTGTACATAAAATCAATGGGCAAGATAAAAATCAATGGGCAAGAGAGATTCACTCTACAACCATGTTACTAACTTAACACGTGTAGTGATTCACTTCACAATTGTGGCAAGAAAGGCCGTAAAATGGGGCAAATAACTCACTTAGTAACTGTCTCACTTGACCACAGAAATGGTCTCAGTTGTGATCATAAGTCGTGGACTACCTGTAGAGGCTGTGACAGGGGGAACCAGCATTGTGGCCATGTTCCTTTCTTATCAAAGATATCAAAGCATCTTAGCTGATGAATATGATCTGACATTTTGAGAAGCTATCATGGAATAGCTGAAATTTTATCCATAGCTAACCATGTAATAACAATTTATTGAACCCTGAGATTGTTACTTCATGAACTTCTCAGGATATTCTCTAATTTACCTTTGATAGGAGGGGGGGCAGAGGGGACAAACTGACATAGCCCACAACTATCTCTGTTTTTGTATGCATTTAGATAGATAAACAGAGTTGGAAGGGACTTTTTAGGTTATCTAGTCCAACCTCCTATCCAAGCAGGAGACCTTATACCATCCCTGACAAATGGCAGTCCAATCTCCCCTTGAAACAGCGCAGTTTATTAGAAAACAAACGATTAGGAAAACTTTATACGGCACTAACAGAACAAAAAAAGAAAGGTATAGCAATGTACATCAGGAATCATATACAATCAAAGCAATTATTCGCTGATGAGGAGGGTAGGACGTTGATGGTTGAAATTGAAACAGAAAAGAAAAAGATATTACTAGTATCACTTTATGCACCAAATGGAACCCAAATTGATTACTTTAAAAAGATACACAACAAAATTAAGGAACTGGAATATCAAAATATATGCATAATTGGAGATTTTAATGCAATTGTAAACATAGAAAAGGACTATAGGAGTTGTAAACATAATAAATCCAGGAAAAAAACACTTCCAGAAACATTTTATGATATAGTAGAAGAATTTCAATTACAAGATGCCTGGAGGGAACTCAATTATAATAAACAACAATACACATTCTATTCAAATCCACATCAATCGTGGTCCAGAATTGACATGGCTTGGATGACGGCAGAACTTATAACAGACATTAAACAAATAGAAATTACAACTAATACATGGGCTGATCATAGTCCCATTGAAATAACATGGAAGGGATACCAAAAGCATAAAAGATGGATGATGGATAGAGATATTATAAATGACAAACAATATGTAGATATGATTCAAAAAGAATTGAAAATATTTCTACAAATTAATGTAAAAGAGGACACCAGTCTCCAAAATCTATGGGACACAACCAAGGCATATATCAGAGGCTTAACAATTGCCTATACTGCACAAAAAAATAAAAACAAACGACAAATAAAACAAAATTTACAGACAATATTACATCAATATGAATTAGATCTACAAAAACAGCCACACAACCAAGAAATTAAGGAGAAAATAAATGTAACAAGGCATAAATTAAATTTGATCACAACAACAGAAATAGCAAGAAAAATAAAAATTGCTAAACAAAACCAATTTGAACATGCAAACAAAACCGGACGGTGGTTAGCATATAAATTGAAAATAGAAAAACAGAAAAATATTATAATACAATTAAAAGATGTAGATGGTTGTTTATACCAGAATATTGAAGACAAAAAACGAATTGCAAAAGAATTCTTTAAAAACTTATACGCAAAGGAAGAGATTAGAGAAGAAAATATCATAAAATATTTAAATAAAATAAAGATTCAAGAATTAGAAGAAGAACATATAGAATTATTGAACAGACCAATCTCAGTATTAGAATTAATAGAAGCGAGGAAGAAACAAAAAAATAACAAGACACCGGGAACAGATGGTATACCGGCAGAGTTTTATAAGACATTCCAACAACCATTAGACGATATATTAATACAAGTTTTCAATGATGCAATAATGAAAGCTGAAATTCCGCAGTCATGGAACGAGACAATAATTACACTAATACCAAAACAAGATTCAGATCCCACAGAAATTAAAAATTATAGACCAATTTCTCTTCTCAACGTAGATTATAAACTATTCACATCAATTATAACACAGAGATTGAAAAACCTAATCAAATACTATATACATCCTGATCAAAACGGTTTTATTCCTGGAAGACAAATTCATAATAATACAAGAACAATTATTGACACCCTAGAATTCTATGAGCAAAGATCGGAAAACCAGTTAGCTCTAATTTTCCTAGACGCGCAAAAAGCGTTTGATAATCTCAACTGGACATTTCTGATAGCACAATTAGAAAAGATGAAATTTGGAGAAAAATTTATAAAAATGATTAAAAAGATCTACAACAACCAAACAGCAAAAATACAAATTAATGGAGATACAACTGAACAATTTGATATAAAGAAAGGAGTGAGACAAGGATGCCCATTATCTCCTATATTGTTTATATTAACATTGGAAATATTACTGGAAAGACACGGAAATAACTGGACTAAAAATAAAAAATCAAGAATATAAACTGCAAGCCTTTGCAGATGATATAGTACTCATCTTAGATAAACCCATACAATCTGGACCAAAAGTAATGATAAAAATACAACAATATGGAGAAGTAGCGGGATTGAAAATTAATAAAGAAAAAACTAAAATTTTAACAAAGAATCTTAACAAGTATCAAGAAGAAGAATTGCAAAATATATTAGAGATACAAACAGCAAAGAAAGTTAAATATTTAGGAGTATGGATTACAAATAAAATATCAACATTGAAGGAAGACAATTATATTAAATTGGCTAAACAAATAGAAAAGGATTTGGAAAGATGGGTAAAACTCCAACTGTCTCTTTTAGGCAAAATTGCTACCATTAAAATGAATATTCTGCCAAGAGTGTTATACTTATTTAGGGTGATACCAGTAAACCCAGGAATAACATATTTTAAGGATTTAGACAGAATGATATTAAAATTTATTTGGCAGGGGGAAAAAGCAAGAATCAAATTAAAACATCTACAAGACAAAAGAGAGAGAGGAGGAATGGGACTTCCTGATTGGCAGAGTTATTACAAAGCCTCAGCGTTAACATGGATAAAAGATTGGATCGAACTCAAAAACATGAGGACATTAATATTGGAAGGTTTTGATTTGACAAGGGGATGGCATGCTTATCTTTGGGAAGACAAAATTTCCAAACAAGAACAATTCCGCAGACATATTGTAAGAGACAATTTGCTTAAAATATGGAATGAAATCAGGAAATATCATTATGATAAGATTCCTAGGTAGACTTCCATAATGGAAGCACATATTTATCCAAATACAATAGATACAAATAAATTAAAAACATATCAAGACATCTTAAATGAAGAAGGAAAACTAAAAACAAGAGAAGAATTGAGAATGCAAAATGTGGAAATAGAGTGGTGGTCATATTTGCAATTAAAATCCAGATATAAATCTGATATGGAAAAAACTGGAATTCAAATAGAACCAAATCAGTTGGATAAAATTTTATTAGGCCCCAATGAGAAATTAATAACCAAAATTTATAATTTTCTATTGGAATATAAACTAGCAGAGGAAGCAGTCAAAGAGAATATGATCACATGGGCAACAAATTTTGGGTATGCAATAGAATTAAATAAGTGGGAAAAATTGTGGAAAAGTATCAATAAATTAACACTATCTGTACCATACAAAGAGAATGCTTATAAATTATTCTACAGGTGGCATCTACCACCAGCGCGAATCTCTAAAATGTTTCCAAATACATCTCCACTCTGTTGGAAATGTAAAGAGCATAAAGGGACATACTATCATATATGGTGGTCATGTCCCAAAGCTAAAAAATTCTGGATCAATATAAAAACACAACTGGAACAAATAATAACTCAAAAGGTTCCATTAAAACCAGAAACTTACTTATTAGGAATACCAACAAACAAATATGAAAAAGAAATAATATATTTAATAACACACATTTTGACTGCAGCAAGAATAATATATGCACAAAACTGGAAACAAGAAGAGGTACCAACTCAAGAAAAATTAATATCCAAAATTATGGAATGCGCGGAGATGGATAGACTCACCAAAGAGATCCAAGGAAAGGAAGAATCTGAATATTATCTGGTCTGGCAAAAATGGTATAAATGGTTAGAGGAAAGTAAAAAAAAAAGAGAGAGAGAGAGAAAAGAAGAAGAAAGAAAGAAAAATTAAAGAAAAGATATCAATAGAGTAAAATAAATTTTTACATCAAATAAAATTTTAAGAAAAGACACCAGATATCAATAAAATAATATCATTATATAAGGTGAGAGAAATAATGTATACTGAAGAATATAAGATATAGATATTGTAAAAATTCAGATATTATAAGTAGATGTCATTAAGATGATGCCTGTTGTATATTGTTTTACTTGTATTTGTAAATGTATTTTGCGGTTTCTTAAACTAATAAAAATAAAAGAAAAAAAGAAAAAAAAAAAAAGAAAGCCTCCAGTGATGAAGTTCCCACAACTTCCGAAAGCAAGCTGTTCCATTGGTTGATTGTTCTCACTGTCAGAAAATTTCTCCTTATTTCCGGGTTGAATCTCTCCTTGATCAGTTTTCATCCATTATTCCTTGTCTGGCCTTCAGGTGCTTTGGAAAATAGGTTGACCCCCTTCTCTCTATGGCAGCTCCTCAAATATTGGAACACTGCTATCCTGTCTCCCCTGGTCCTTCTCTTCTCTTCACTAGACTAGCCAAGCCCAGTTCCTGTAACCGTTCTTCATGTATATCTATGTGAAGCCCAAATAACATTCTTGGAAATAAGGAGTTTGATAGGAACCAAAGAAGGTGTCCTTGCACCATAATTGGGATGGTAAAAATAACATAATATTTTACAGGTAATCCTTTTTTGTAAGGCACCAGAACTTTCATAAAAGAGCATTTTGTCAGGGTTCCAAGGAATACCCCCAACGAAATAAAACGTCGAGGCCTGAGGTTCGTCAAAGTTCCAATTTTATTTTTTATTTTATTTTATTTTATTTATTTTTATTTATTTATTTTATTTTGTTGAGTACTTATTAGATAATATATATAAGCATGAATTGAATACATAAAATGAATACAATTAAAGGGAACTTTAGGACAGGGACGGTAGGCATGCTGGTGCTCTTATGCACGCCCCTTACAGACCTCTTAGGAATGGGGCGAAGTCAACAGTAGACAGTTTTAGGTTAACATTTTGGGAGGGTTAGGATTAGACCACAGAGTCTGGTAATGGATTCCAGACATTAATAGCTCTGTTACTGAAGTCATATTTTCTGCAATCGAGTTTGAAGCAGTTCACTTTAAGTTTGTATCTATTGTGTGCTCTTATACTGTTGTGGTTGAAGCTGAAGTAGTCATTGACAGGTAGGACATTGTAGCAGATGATTTTATGAGCTATGCTTAGGTCATACAGAAGGCGGCGTAGTTCTAAATTTTCTAAACCCAGAATTTCAAGTCTGGTGGCATAGAGTGTTTTGTTATGAGCAGAGGAATGGAGGACACTTCTTGTGAAATATTTCTGGACATGCTCAATTGTATTAATGTCCATTATGCAGTGTAGGTTCCAGACAGATGAGCTGTATTTGAGAATTGGTCTAGCAAATGTTTTGTATGCTCTGGTTAGTAGTGTAATATTACCGGAGAAGAAGCTACACAAAATTAGGTTTACAACCCTTAATACCTTTTTGGCGATGCTGTTACAGTGGGCTTTGGCACTTAGATCATTTTATATGAGTACTCCTTATAGACGGTCATCTACAAGGTCATGTCCACTTAGCTTCTATTTAGTGTTCTGATTCTTTTTGCCAATGTGTAAGTCAGAGCATTTGTTGGTTGACATTTGGAGTTGCCAATTTTTTGATCATTCCGACACTAAATCGAGGTCTTTTTGAAGGGTAGCAGTATTGTTGTTAGTGTTAAATAATTTAACATCATCGGCGAAGAGAACACATAACTTGTAATATGATCACAAAGGTTATTTATGTATAGTATGAAGAGCGTTGGTCCTAGAATGCTGCTTCAGGGGACAGCGTTCTATTAATAGGTGCAGGATTTGATAGGGCGCTCCCTATTTTGACCATTTGTTGTCTGTTTGACAGAAACACACTTATCCAATTATGGATGTCATGTTGGCATATCTGGGAAAATCCGAGTCTGAAAGCTTCCAGGTTTTCCACACCCAGCTAACAGTTCACAGCCCTGCCCCACACCCATAAGTTCATCACATAGTCCAATCAACTCTTCACATTCAAACTGGATACAATCTCCAGGCAGGTGTTCTTGAATACAGAGTGTTGTTATGATTAACTTTCTACCGCTCCAACAAGACCCCCCTCCCAATTTCCCAGGTTAAAATATGTGGCAGTTAGGAAGCAAAAAGGAAAACTGTCTTCCAAAACTGACAATTTTCCTTTTGGCATATAACGTTCATGCTGTATTCATGCTGGCCCTTTTTGCTTTGATTGCTTCCTTTTCTGATCTGTGAATAAAGTGATATTTTGGGGATCAAAGCTCCTTTCCTGGGATTGCTAACAAGACATCTATGCAGAAATAGTTGTTTTTCTTCTTCCTGGCTTCGAAGCTTTTCAGCCAATTTGTAAAACATTCGAAACACACCTCTCCTGCCTTGAAGCTAAGTAAAGAAAGCATCATGTGAAATGGCTGGAAGATCAGAGGAGAGCCCAGATGTGGTTAGTGAACCAAGCCAATTGTTGGTGACATTTTGACTCCACGTTGTGGAGTAATATACAATGCTAAGTATACTTTGTTTTGTGTTGTCTAAAACAGGTGCTGTTGCTTTGAATTGGTTGAACCTATTTCGTTCAGTAAAATGTAGTGACCCATTCTTTTAACAAATGCTTTAATTGTTGGGTGACAATTGCATTGTGTCTTTGATGAGCTGTCTCTCATTTTATTCTGTCTCACCTGTTCAACAAATTCATATTGCAAGCTGAACAATGTAGGCAGTTTATTGCGATGTGAGGCATGTCATTCATTCATTCTACAAACTGTCAAAAGTGTGTGGCACAAGAGTTTTTAAGAAATATAGCTTACAACCACATTTGAGCCCAAAATTTCTTTTGCAAAGTGAGACGGTTATTAAGTGAATTTTGCCCCATTTTATAACCTTTCTTGTCACAGTAGTTAACCAAATCACTGCAATTGTGGACAAGATCTTAAAACAAATCTAGACACAGTTATAATTTTGAGATGCTAACAGGAAGAAGTTTTTTTAAAACTCTGACTCTCTAAGAAGTTTGCACAAACTTTGTGACCCCTTTAAAAATATGAGACACAAATCAAAAATATCATTTTTAAACAGAAGAATTTAAGAATTTTATTGCACTTGAAATAACTTTCTTTTAAATCTGGTTTCTTATACTGTAATTTTCAATGATTTAATGGAACATATACATTGTTTATGTATTTAAAGAACTGACACTTGTTCAGGGAAGAAATGTTTTACACTCCACTTATGCAGGATGATTTATTTAAATGTGTGCATACAAAAGGCTCTGAAGTCTTTAAAATATGAAATTTATTGTTAATGATCCATAATAATGTTCTTTTACATTGTATTTTCTGCTAATAATTAGTGTGAACAGTCTGTTTTAAAAGCAAGGCTCAGATTTCAAAAAATATATTGGCTTTTTGGTGAAGAAGTGTATATACTATAGTAAACTAATATATACAAATCTAGACGCAAAAGAGCAAGCAATGGGCACACCCTTGTACAGTACTGTAATCAGTATGACGGATAGTATCCAGTGTTATTGTCAGAGTTGTAGAAATCACATCTAGAAAGCACACGCAGATAACTGATGCAGCAGAATTCATTAAATAAGAAACTTCTTTATATACATAATAACACATGAGACATATATACGATACCAAGAGCAGTTCTCAAAATCAGAAGCATAATCACAGAAGCACAGTTAACAGAAGGAAGGACAATAATAGGAGCACACAACTTATATTTATACATATCAGTTAACCTAAACCACACCCAGGCTCCAAGCTGTTTCAGCTCCCAAACAGCCCTCATTGGCTGACTTAGTTGCTATGCCAATACATTGGCTGACCTTGTTACCATGTCCTATTCCAGCCAGTTCCCAATGGCTGACCTGTTGCCATGTCTATCCCAGTCATGAACTCTCATACACACTTACAGTTATCTCTCTCTCTTTTTGATTTAATGCACTTGAAGCAGTTGGCATTCTGAACCAGTGCTTGAGCAGGGTAATGGACTAAATAAGAGCCAATAATCTGAGACACACACCAAACGAGAAAAAATGCTTGTGGGTGGCGTATCTGTCCATTTGATGGCCCCTGCCAGTCCTAGAAGCATGTAATTGTCTCAAGGAGTCCCAAAGGATCTTTTTCAAAAGGCAACTGGATTTCCTTTTAGGTTTTTTTTTCTCCTTGAAAACATTTTGCTTCTCATCCAAAAAGCCTCCTCAGTTCTGACTGGATGCTGGAGAATGGAAGGATTTATATTCCTTGCAGTCATTTTGAAAGTAATGAAGATAATGACTCACCTTCAGAGTGCAACCAGATGATTGCAAGGAATATAATTCCTTCCATTCCCCAGCATTCAGTCAGAACTGAGGAGGCTTCTTGGATGAGAAGCGAAACGTCTTCAAGGAAGAAAACAAAGTCCAGTTGCTTTTTAATAAGTACCTTTGGGACAACCATGACCAGGATGACTGAGAATCTCCATAGACATTTTGCCCTAAAGAGCAAGTTCTATCACCAATGTGTTAGACCAGACCAGGACATCAACTCTACAGAAAGATTAGAAATGAATGTTCTAGAGATGGCTCCAATGCATTTTTATTACTCAGTAATAATTTCTCAATTTCGCAAACCTGCTTATTCTCTACCTGTCCTCCTCTTTCTACCCAAGTTAATCAGGAAGACTCTGCCTGAGGCTATTTCAGCCTCCTTTGCCTAAAGAAGAACTTCTTGTATATTTCTGGCAAGGTCATCTTCTTTAATCTCAGCAAGTACCCAGTTTTGAGTGATCCTAGATCCCTCACTGTGTCAACCCTTTGAGGTAGACTAGAATAGGAAACCAAGTTATGAATACTAATCCTGCTTTTGTTAAACAGTTATAGTAACTGAATCTTGCAAACCTGAAAGGCCTCACATTTCTGCTTTGGACATTGATTTTTTTTTTTAATCTGACTATTATCTTGTTTGGGGTTCTTCCTCCTGTTTCCTCAAGGTTATTTTCACAGTCCATTGCACAGTGTCACTAAAGATCTTGCTGGCCTTACCAACAGTTCATTTATCAACTGTACCTTTTCCTGGACAGAGAAATCCTCACAACCTCTTTTTCACACTCCAGTAAATTCCCCGCTGGATTATTGCAATGGATTGCTTGTGTGGCTGCCCTGGAATAGTGGGATCTTCATTTGGTTCAAAATAAAGCTTCCTGGGATATATAGCTCATATAATATTATAGCAACAGCAACAGCACTTAGGCTTATATTATTATTATTATTATTATTATTATTATTATTATTATTTAATCTGTAGTGAGATTCACAGTCTTTGAGGCTGGTTAATAGCTCAGCAGCTCGAGTCCTAACCAAGGACCTAGGAACTGTTAAGATATCGTTGGAGGATGTAAGCTGTTCCGAGTAAGGTGGTTTTTTGTAGAGTCAAAATGTTCAAGTCCGGTAAATTTAGAATTTCTAAATAGCGGGGTAGCCCTTTGGGTATTGCTCCAAGGGTTCCAATTACAATCGGGACAACAAACGGTTTCTTTTTCCACAGTCGCTCAACTTCAATTTGCTAGTCCTGGTACTTTCTGATTTTTTCTTGCTGCTTATCTTCAATCCGTGCATCACCAGGTATTGCAATGTCAATGAACCATACTTTTTTCTTTTCAACTACTGTTATGTCAGGTGTATTGGGGACCAAGTGCCTGTCTGTCTGAACCCTAAAGTCCCACAAGATCTTGAGTTTATTTATTATTATTATTATTATTATTATTATTATTATTATTATTATTATTATTATTATTATTTACACAAAAATGACAGTATACACAGCAAACGAGATAACCATACTGGATTTCGTATCATAAATCACTAGTTGAACACTTCCCAAGCATTTGTTTATTATTTATTTAATTTTATTAAATTATTTTTATTATTTATTTATAATAATATTATAAATAAATATATTTATTAAATTATATTTAATATATTAATTTTAATAATAAAATTTATTTTTATTATCATTATTATCATTATAACTTTATTGTCATTGTACATATATACACAGTATACCCATACAACGAAATTCACATAACACCCAAAGACCAGGCCCAATACACATAACAATCCCCAAACACACATCCCACCCACTACAAACTCCCCGCCCCTGAACCTCCCAATTATCCACACAACAGATGAAGTAATGCTGTCCAACAGTTCACTGATGGTGGCCCTTTAGTTCATTGTTGAGTGCAATTATAGCTCTGCGATAAAAACTATTCAGAAAACATGTGGTCCGGATTTTAATTGTTCTGTATCTTTTGCCAAAAGGCAACAGTCCAAAAAGATTGTAAGCAGCATGGGCAGAGTCTCTGAGAATGTTATGCAACTTCCTCAAACAGCAAGATGCGAAGATGTCGTCCAGGGCTGGTAGCTGGAGCCCAATGATATATGCTGTCCCTTTAGTGCTTTACAGCACTCTCTGAGTGGTTTACAATGTCTGCACATTGACTCCAACAATCTGGGTCCTCATTTTGCTGGCCTCAGAAGGATGGAAGGCTGACTCAACCTTGAGGCTGTGGGCAGAGTGTCAGCTTTGGAAGCCATATTAACCCCAGAAGCTTCCATGCTGCCACCTTCTTGCGCTTGAAAGTAGGAGGGGGATTTGGTAGAGCGATATTAGTTAGAGATAATAGCATTCTTCTTTTCGGTCAAGGTGATGGTGCTCCTGCATCTGGAGGAAGAATGGTTTCAGTGGTGCCTCAATTTGGGCCGTGTGATAGACTGATGCGTGCACAGGTTGGATATGGGGTTTAGATTTAGTGAGGGAAAACCCAGAACTCTCAGCTTCAGGTTTTCCTAGATGTGCCAGTATACCTATACCAATAAATGAAAATTTTGAGATGATCATGGACTCAGAGTTTTTAATTGGAGTTGGGTTGTTCTGGTACGCTGTCGCAGAGTTTGATTACAATATAAGGGCTTCTTATATTATGCTGATAAATTGCCATCCAGTCTGGTCTATTGGCTTCAGTGCAGATTACTTAAAGGAGGATCTTCTGTATGCCCCTACCTGGACCTTAAGATCTTAAAATGAGGTCCTTCCCAAGGTCCTTCCACCAAAGTAAATGAAGCGGTTCTGAGCAAGAGAGGGAAAGATTTCCTGTAGTGACATCCATTTTTTTTCAAAAACACTCCCTAATGAGGTCTGGTCTACTGGTATCCCAGGCTTTTAAATAGTATTTAAATGCATTCTAATCCTATATTCGCTCATATTGTTTTAGATTTGAATAACAGCCTTGTTCCTGCCTAGTTTTCTATTTGATTTGATTTGATTACATCTGTTTAACTTTAATTATATTTCTTATTTAGAAAGTTTTGGTTACTGGACAAAAATTAATTTAAAAATAAATAAATAAATAGGCTCAAAGAAATATTGCAAGTCAAGGGGGAGATCACAAAGCTGAGAGAGAGAATATATATAAAGAGAAAGAGATTATGAGATGCCTACAAGAGGTCAATGTAATATCCAAAGCTGTATTTGTTAGGCAATTTTTAAAGGCAACCAACATGTACCAAAGCAAGGTCAAACCAGATGTAGCATTGTGATTTTATTTCTTTTTTTTAAGTTGGGAAATCCGCTCACGTTTAAATTTCATAGCTTTAAAAAAGTGTTCACTGCACGTAATGTGCAGTGCACGTTTCACTGCAACATAATGTGATAATTATAGTGTGCCTAGCTTGAGTTTTAGGAGGGGAGAATATATGCGTGCATAATGCATGTGCTAAAAGCATGATGTAAAATGAAGATTATTTTCATTAATAGTACATTGCTTGAATAAAAAACACTTCAAAGTGAACCATATATTTTTATTGGGTGCTATAGGAAATCTTCTCTCAGACTGTAGAATCATAGAATTGGAAGGGACCTAAGAGATCATCAGTGCAACCTTCTACACATTGCATCATGATTCACTACATCATATCCAACAGATGATTCTCCAGCCTCTGTTTGAAAATATACAAGGAAGGGGAAGAAACCACTCAATAAGCTAACTGTTTCACTGATTGACAAGGTTTTCCTAATGTCTGATCTGTATACTTGAAGTTTAAACCCATTAGTTCTAATTTCACTATCTGGAACAAAGGAGAATAAATCTGAATCCCACACAACGTGACAGGGTTTTGTTTTGTTTTTTGGGCAAATTGAAAACAGCTCTCATGTTGCCCCTCATCCTTCTCTACTGCATACTAAACCTTCTTAAATTTAACTGTTTCTAGAACTTGGTTTCTAGTCCTTTCATCATCTTGGTATCCTTTTTCTGGGTGTGCAGAACTGAATGCAATACTCAAGCGAAGCCTGACCGTGACCGAGAAGAGCAAGATAATTACTTTCTGTAGTCCAGACTCTCTGCGTTTTTGATGCTTTTCATCCTCCTATTCAGCTTGTCCTGTAGACCTATAATAAACTCACACAAGTGTGTCAATTTTATTTCTCTTTCCATTTGCTTCTGCCCAGACACTCAAGAGGACTACCGTGTTAAGAAATATAGATTTCCATGATTTCCTCCTCTGCAGTGAAATACCCCTCCTTTTTCATTAAGCCTACTTTAAAATATATATAAATTGTAGCCTTCCAGAATTGTGACCGCACATCTGTATCATCCCACCATGTTCAGTTATATCTATGACAAGATATTTATGGGGGCAGTATACTGACTCTGTAAATCACTTAGAGAAAGCTATAATGAATAGAATAGAATTCTTTATTGGCCAAGTGTGATTGGACACACAAGGAATTTGTCTTGGGTGCATATGCTCTCAGTGTACATTTTATTTTATTTTATTTATTAATTAAATTTCTATACCGCCCTTCTCCTTCCAGACTCAGGGCGGTGAACAGCCAATTTAAAACCAATACAATACAATAAGTTAAAACGTATTAAAATCAATATAAATTTAGGCTGAAAATATAAACCGAATAAAAACTCTAAGACTCTAAAAATTTAAAAGCATTTAAAAATATTTAAAAATATTTAAAAATAGGAGGGATCAGGCAAGTCCGGCAAGTTGGAAGAGATGAGTCTTCAAAGCCCGACGAAAGGACCGGAGGTCAGCGATAGTCCTCAGGTCTGGAGGGAGATCGTTCCAGAGGGTGGGGGCTACCACAGAGAATGCTCTCCCCCTGGGGGTTGCCAGCCGGCACTGTCTGGCTGACGGCACCCTGAGGAGGCCCTCTCTGTGGGAGCGAACCGGCCGGTGGGAGGCAATAGGTGGCAGAAGGCGGTCCCGTAAGTACCCTGGTCCTAAGCCATGGAGCGCTTTAAAGGTGATTACCAACACCTTGAAACGCACCCGGAAATCAACCGGCAACCAATGCAGCTCACGCAGGAGAGGTGTCACATGGGAGCGCCCTGTCGCTCCCATAATCCCCCGCGCAGCCGCATTCTGTACCAGCTGAAGCCTCCGGATGCATCCCAAGGGGAGCCCCATGTAGAGAGCATTACAGTAGTCCAAGCGAGACGTGACGAGCGCCTGAGTGACTGTGAGTAGGGAGTCCCGATCTAGAAAGGGCCGCAACTGGCGTATCAGGCGGACCTGATAAAAAGCTCCCCTGGCCACAGCTGTCGTATGCTCCTCTAAAGACAGCCGTGGATCCAGGAGGATGCCCAAGTTGCGCACTCTTTCCGTGGGGGCCAATGATTCGCCCCCAATAACCAACGATGGAGTCAGTTGGCTATATCGGGACGCCGGCAGCCACAGCCACTCGGTCTTGGAGGGGTTGAGTCGAAGCCTGTTTCTCCCCATCCAGACCCGCACAGCTTCAAGGCACTGGGACATCACTTCCACGGCATCGTTGGGGTGGTCTGGGATGGAGATGTACAGCTGAGTGTCATCAGCGTACTGATGGAATTCCACCCCAAAACCACGGATCATCTCACCCAGCGGCTTTACATAAATGTTGAACAGAAGGGGCGAGAGGACCGACCCTTGTGGCACCCCACACACTAGGCGCCTCGGGGTCGACCGTTGCCCCCCTGTCAACACCGATTGCGACCGGTCGGAGAGGTAGGAGGAGAACCACCGCAGAACGGTGCCCCCCACCCCCAATCCCTCCAACCGGCGCAACATGATACCATGGTCGATGGTATCAAAAGCCGCTGAGAGGTCTAACAGCACCAGGATAGAGTAGTACCCCCTACCCCGGGCCCTCCAGAGATCATCTACCAACGCGACCAATGCCGTTTCAGTGCTGTAACCAGACCTGAAGCCGGACTGGAGCGGGTCTAAATAGACAGCTTCATCCAGGAACCGGGGGAGCTGCCGCGCCACCACACTCTCAACAACCTTCACCAGAAAGGGAAGGTTGGAGACAGGATGATAATTTACCAAAACAGCCGGGTCCAGGGAGGGCTTCTTGAGGAGGGGCCTCACCACCGCCTCCTTCAAGGCGGCCGGTAGGGCACCCTCACTCAAGGAAGCGTTTATAATCTCCTGGAGCCAGCCTCGTGTAACCTCCCGGGAGGCCAGTACCAACCAGGAGGGACACGGGTCCAATAAACATGTGGTAGCGTTCAGTCTACCCAGGATCCTGTCCACGTCCTCGGGAGCCACAGGATCGAACTCTCAAGACTGGGCTCAGTCACCTCGCCCGAACTAACCCAGTCGGTGGCCAGCTCATCCAGCTACATAAAAAGACAAGATACATTTGTTAAGAAAGCACTGTGAAAATGGTATATAAGACTAAGAGTTATTGCTATTTTGTATTTTAACTTTGTTCTGAATAAAATTTTTAAAAAAATTTTAAAAAGAAGAAAAAGAGATCATCTAATTCTCCAGAACACCTGAAGGCAGGACAAGAAGCAATGAATGGAAACTAATGAAGGAGAGAAGCAACCTAGAACTAAGGAGAAATTTCCTGACAGTTAGAACAATTAATCAGTGGAGCAATTTGCCTCCGAAAGTTGTGAATGATCCAACACTGGAAGTTTTTAAGAGATTGGACAAACATTTGACTGAAATGGAATAGGGTTTCCTGCAGGGGTTGGTTCTACTTACCTTTACTACCAGTTCAGAAGCTTCCTGATGATGTCTGGGTTGGTGGGCGGAGCCTCCCACGGTTTTACTACCGGTTCTTGTGAATCAGTCCAAACCAGGAGCAATCCACTACTGGTTTCCTGCCTTAGCAGGAGGTTGGAGTAGAAGACCTCAAAGATCCCTTCCAGCACTATCATTCTATTATCTTAATTTGTAGTTGGCACTCTTTAATGAACTGACTCTTTTTTTTTCTTTTTTTAAAATTTTTTTTAAAATACAGAAATTGTTTTAAAAAATTGTACAATACATCTTTTCGGAACAGAGCATTGATCGGGTCATAAATTTGTTCAACTTTTTGCTCATCTTTAACATAGACTGACTCTTGTACTTTAGCTATTTCCTATCTGTATGACTGCCTACCTTGCTAGCAGTGTCCTCAACTCTGGCGTTTCAGAACTCTCCTTCTTTGACCTGGAGTAGAAAACCTCCAAGGTCTCTTCCATTCCTATGATTCTATAAATCTCTAAGTACTTTAAGTATCTCCTGGTGAGCAATACAAAAGTCTGGTAGATTTTTTTTTAGTTCCTTTGTGGAATGAAGAACAAGCATGCTGTGCCATACAGAGACCAAAGTACCAATAAAACCTAATGGAATATGTTTTTGCAAGCAGATGTTCATTGGGTTGGGACTTGGTTTTTTTTCAGGTCACATTTTTCATTACGTCAAAAATAGCTTTTGATGAACAGGTCTTTCATTAACAGGAAGGCATCTCTAGATACTAATCAAAATTTTGAGACCTGAAAGCGCAATATAGGAAATGTGCAGTTTTGATCAGAGTATTAATTTTTTTTCATGATTAGTAGATATCATAAATTAAACACCCTTATACTAAAACCGAAGTCAGATATTTAAAACATGAAAGTTTTGTTAAATTACATCTTTTGTATAATCTGATTAAGATTTTGTATTCATCTTGCTGCTATAGTCATATATTGCTCCTTTGTTTTCTATTAGAATTGGTGGCAGGGGCGGGTTTCAATACCCATCGCTACCAGTTCGCTCATGGGTGCTTGCGTACTTGTGATGCTTCTGCGCGTGTGCAGAAGAGTCCAGGTGGATGGGTGGAGCCTCCCCCCGCCACCGCTACTGGTTCACCTGACCCGGGGCAAACTGGTAGCAACCCACCACTGATCGGTGTGTTTTAATATATGTTTTTGGGGTTCTGCATGATGCTTTTATTACTATATTAATAGTATTAATATTCTCTCTTGAAAAATTCTCTTTTTCCCTATGAACCCTAAAGAACAAGATATTGGATTTTACCATGCACTGGAGAGCAAATCTATATTACTATATTGGCATGAAGATGTTTTATTATAGTCAGTTACTCTTTACAACCTTGTTAGAAGGCAGAATTAAGTTCTGAATAACTCATGGATATGGGGGAGAAAAAACCAGTAAAATATATGCCATATATAAGAATGAAGTGATGAGGCAAAATGAAGATTGTTAATTAAATGTCAGTGAAGTTTAATCTGATAGATATTTGAGTGTATCCATATAATCTATATCCAAGAGGAAGAAACATTTTAAATGTTTGATATCAGAAATCAGAGCAATTTTCATTACTGTGGTTTATATGATCCAGTATTAAAAATTCTTGAACTGCTCTTCACAATACAGTTGCCAAGTAACAGCACCATATCACTTATTCCTTTGCTTGTAGCAGCTGTGGAAATAATACCCCATTGTGTTTGCTTATAACTATATTGATGTCAAACAAGACTGATGACAAGTCTGATAACAGGAAAAAAATTACATTGAAGCGATCATTTTATATGGCACATTAGTATACACAAAAGCTCATCGCACATGTTACTGAATTGAGAAAATCTGGTTTTATGAAAGTTTATAGTAACACTGAAAATATTAATTATTTTTATATGGCTTTGTTATAACATCTTTGACAATAGAACTCTAATATTTCAAGAAAACATAGAATAATATTTGAAGAAAACACAGGACAATTAGATTAAGGCAGAAGAAAGGGGAAAGGATTCCAGTCATGGATTCAATGATTCAAAAGAGTAGAATAGTAATCTCCAGTTGGTAGTCTCCAAGGTGCTTTTTCAAAAGGCAACTGGACTTTGTTTTTCCTTGAAGAGGTTTCACTTCTCATCCAAGAAGCTTTTTCAGTTCTGAGTCAGAACATCAGTCACAACTGAAGAAGCTTCTTGGATGAGAAGCAAAACATCTTCAAGGAAGAACACAATCCAGCTGCCTTTTGAAAAGCACCTTTGGGACCATGACCTGAATGACTGAGAATCTCCATAGACATCTCGAGGTTTTGTTTTGTTTTGTTTTTTGGAGGCGGGGGTTCTTGCCTATGAAATGGGATATAATCATATCTTCAGAAATATAGATGCAGTTATTCTGTCAACTTTCTATTCATAGCTTAGTGAAATAATGTTGGTACTCACAGTGATTATTTTGGAAATATGCCTAGGAATGCATTCAGTTCCCTGAAAAATTCCCTGAACTTGAAGTATTATTTAAGTATTAAAGAAATCTTAATTCAGAGTACATATAAGTGTGAGAAAATATTTAACTTAACCTTTCTGCTTCCATTAATTTGTCAATACTAACATTTTTTTTTTTTAGTTCTGCCATTTCAGAACTAAGGTACAGGTGTGCAGAAATTTCTAGCTAAAATGTGGAAGGTATAATTAAAAATGTGCATCTTATATAGATTTATTAAGTTTAAAAGAGACTTGTCTAAATGTCAAATTTTAAATATTTTCTTTGTATTGTCCTATTCACAGTAGGCATTTCTGTATGGTAAAATGGGATTGCACTAGCCTTTCCCCAAAGCTGCTCTTTATTCTAGAGTTGATTTAATTGTAGAATAGCCTCTGATGTCACATGCTGCAATTGTGTACTTGCAATATGATGTCTAGGGAAGTGTGTTAGTTCTAGCATTACACTCTTATTTCACATATGCTAACATATGCCATCCAAACATCCACCCATAATTGTGGGTTGAATCTTCCAATTACTGATGAATGACATATATAAACTGCAACACAATAACTCATATAAAACCCAGACATTGCTATTTTCAGTGTTGTAGTAAACCATCAATTATTGGTTACTACTTCATGAAAATGCAGTGCAACTTGCAACTTTTTGTCATATACAGGAACATCAATCCAGACAATGCTCTCTTTTTTTGTCTCTACAGCATAGGTGGCAGTAATTTCTATAGTCTTCCATACCTAATTTTTTATTGACTTTAACAGTTGCAAAAATATTGGTCCATATTCTTCTTTAAACTTTGGGTGACCAAAAATTGCCTTTTGTAATGTTTTTTTTTAACAGTCAAAATTTGCATTGAGAGAGGGCTATGAAGCCAAATGGTGGGCTTTGGAAAATAGAGGATTATGTTTAAAATATATAATAAAATAATAAAATTCACCCTTTCATCAGTATCATGTGGACTTTTCCCAAAACATGTAATGTTTTGATGTCATATTTCAGCAGGAAACCTATACTTTCTCAATATATTTTGAAAACATATTAGTGATTTCAGTGTCAATATCAAAAGTGGCATGTTTCAGTTCTAGTTATAACTTTAGATTTTTTTTTCCAGCACAGTGCTCAAAAAGAAAATAATCCCACATGATTAGGGTGGCAATTATGAACAAACCTATCCCACATATGGCTCTTTGAAATAGCCATAACTAGGTGTCATAGGAAAGAATCGATTTTGCAAGGATATAATTTCTTGCTGGCAAATAGAATTTCTTCCAGAAAACTGACTTTGCACTGTTTTCCAAAATGTGCCGATTTATTTTATTAGGAAGTCTGAAAACAGATATGAGTGCTTTTGATTTTTTTTTAATTTGTTTATGCTTGGCTTTTTATTTCTAATATTTATATTTGGTAGTCGTTCCAAACCAACAGATTGGAAGGAAATTGTGTAATGGGGTTCAGGATTCTGTCTGTTGCTCTCACCAGTCATCAACATAATAATTTAGGAATGGGATGAAATTTAATGTGGAGAAGCAGTCAAAGATGACTGGTTCGGAAATGGTTGGTTCTGGTCAAATGAAGAAAATGAAGCATGCATATAGGACAGAAAAGTTGGACAATGTCTTCAAATGTTGCTGACATCTCCATTTTAACTCCTCTTCTTAATATTTCTTGGTCCAGTAACCCAGGTGGAGTGTATGCAACCTGTCCTGTGCTTCCCATTGTACTTATGCACACATCGTACATGGATATAATTTTGTACTTATGTCCATCATACATGGATGCTACACAGGGAAAAGTTAGAAACTCACACCTACACAAACATTGTGCCTTCCTCCTGGTTATCAACCCTGGTAAAGGTGTTATGAAAACAGTTCCAAAAGCCGTTATCTGCATGTTTTCATTAACTTGTTTGGGGATTGGCATTTACTTTCCATATTGTTACTAAGACTTGAATGCAGTTTTGGCCTCTGGTTAGTAGAAAAGAAGTGGTTTCAAACCTAACATGCCACAAGCTTTTTATGACTCCCGTTGTTCATACCGAGACCATTTCTGGGTTTCTGATTTTATCTTATGGCATTTTCATTTTATCTGATGGTAATGTCAGAGTTCAAGGATAAAGAGCATGGTTCTCCATGTTAGTGCCTTATCTAGTGGCCAAATATTCTTAATTCTAAGAGCCGTGTTAGATCTAGATATTCCAAAGATTCATGTAATGAATAGCCAGTTGCAGCTGTGAGCTATTTCACTAAAGCTGTCCATATTCATTTCTTTGGTTGATTTTATCAAAATGCAAGGACTTGTGTTTCTTACTACTGTATGATTTCTTCAATTAGCCAATAGCTTTACTTTTATTTTCTTGCAATCTCCCTTGCTGCCCTGCATAGACATGGGATGTGCATGTTTCAAAATGATTCATAGAAGTATAGAAATCTCTAAAAAGAAGGGCTGTTGCTTCCAATGTTCCATTAACTTTAAGCAGTGGATTCCATCAAGCTGTTGCATGTTTCTTGTGGGATATTTTAAATATGGGATATTTTAAAGCATGCACAGCCCTTATGCATCTATCCATTTTTGAAGTAAATGTCACTGTATTTTGTAATTTAATTGCATAAAACTTTAATCTATCATTTTACAAATTGTATTTATTGAGCATTAGATGGATGGATGGATGGATAGATAGATAGATAGATAGATAGATAGATAGATAGATAGATAGATAGATAGATAGATAGACAGATTTTTTTTATTGGCCAAGTGTGATTGGATACATAAGGAATTTGTCTCAGGTGCATAAGCTCACAATGTAATATAAACAGCAAGTAATAGGTCATAAATCATAGTTACAATCATTAATTATAAGTTACAAACAACAATTGATAAGGAATCAATAGGAAAAGATGTAGGAAAGGTGAGAAGATATAACTATAACTTTCTGATTTGGTTCTGCAACCCAACAAGACAGACACAGACTTTAGAGGATAATTAGAACTGCAGAAAAAACAATTATTACCAACCTGCCTTCCATTGAGGATCTGTATACTGAGGTATACAAAAAAGAGATTCTGTGAAAGTATCTACAGACCCCTCCATCCTGGACATAAATTGTTTCAACTCCTACCTTCAAAACAACATTATAGAGCACTGCACACCAGAACAGTTTTTTTCCCAAATACCATCACCTGCTAAACAAATAATTCCCTCAATTCTGTCAAACTATTCACTAAGTCTGCATTACTATTAATCTGATTAATATGATTCTCCTGACTAACTTAAACTCTTGTTCTTTTGGATATTTTTGCCTACTATCACAGATTCCAAGCCATGCCTTACCATTCTGTCCATCTCCATTCTGTGTTCAGATGTACTCGAGGTCCAGCCTTCTTGCCCTGCGAGACTCCCCCCTCTCGCAGGCTTGGCCCTCTATGTTATCGAGGGCCCACCTTAATGACGGGTTTTGGGACCCCGAGAGGTGGCATGTCGCTAAATGGGGATTGAGGGGTTTTTTAAGGTCTCTTTTAAGTAGATTTTTAAGGGGTTCAGGGGTGGGGGTGGGTTTGGGGAAGAACCCACGGGGGGGAGGATTAGGTCCGGCTGTTTATGGGGCTGCGGGGGGTCTAGATTCTGGAGGTAAGAGGGCTCCTACAGAGCCCTCTGTCGAGGGCTGCACTATTAATACACTGTGTGGGAGGGGCAGATATGGTGTGAGCAGGGGACCATATCAGGTGGTGGGGGCACGCACTCGCTGTCTTCGAGCGATTGCGTGCCCCGGTCCCCCGAGCTATTCCTGTTCCCCGGGTTGTTTAGAGTCTCAGGACCCGAGGCTCCGGCTGTTGTTATGCAACACGAGGTCTGTTGTTAATAAGGCCCCCCTCATATGTGATCTTCTTCAAGAGGGGGGTGCGGACCTGGCCGGTATCACCAAGACCTGGTTGGGCCACGAGGGGGGGGTTCCCCTCATGGAGATGTGCCCACCAGGTTTCCTTGCATTCCACCAACCGAGAGCCCAGGGCAGGGGTGGGGGAGTAGCGGTCATTATTAAGGAAGGTCTGGGTCCGAGGGAGACCACTGTACCTCAGATAGCCGGGTCCATCTTTGTGAGTGGGGTCGTGGTGGGCAGATGGGTCTGTTAGTCACGTACCTGGCTCCCTGCCACGTGGCAACAACCCTGCCCAAACTTCTCAATGTTGTAGCCGAGGTGGCAGTTGAGACCCCCGGGCTTATGGTCATGGGGGACTTCAATCTGCCATCTGTCGGTGAAACATCTGAGATAGCTCAGGAGTTCATGGCTTCCATGATGTCCATGGACCTGACCCAGGTAATTCAGGGCCCGACCCACATTGGTGGACAACCCTGGATCTAGTTTTTGTCTCTGGTCAGTGGCTGAGTGGTCTTGATATTGGGGATATAGGTGTTGAACCCTTGTCATGGACTGACCATTCGCTCCTTCGACTCGACTTTCAGACCGCTACACCTCACCGCAGGGAGGCAGAACCGACCAGGTGGTTCCGCCCCAGGCGCCTGATGGATCCTGATAGGTTCCAGACGGAGCTTGGGCCATTTCCTGAGACACTGACACGCGACTCGGCTGAGGACCTGGTGGCGGCCTGGGATACGGCGGCCAGTGGGGCCTTGGACCGCATCGTGCCTTTGCGGCCTCTGACCCGGCGCCGAACTCACTTATCTCCTTGGTTTACTGAGGAGCTGAGGGAGATGAAACGCCGGAGAAGACGCCTAGAGAGCGGTTGGAGGGCCAGTCGCTCTGAATCTGACTTGACACTAGTAAGAGCTCATATTAAGACTTAGTGGCGATAAAAGCAGCGAAATTTAATTATTTTACCGCTCTTATCGTGTCATCGGATAATCGCCCAGCCGCCCTGTTCACGGTGACCCGCTCCCTCCTCCATCTGGGAGCGCGGGAGAATCCCTTGCAGGGTCGTGCTGAGGACTTTGTTCAATATCTGGATGATAAAATAACTCAGATTCGGGATGACTTGGCCGCTGACTGGGTTAGTTTGGGCGGGGTGACTGAGGCAGGTCTTGAGAGTGTTATCTGGGCTGAGTTCGATCCTGTGGCTCCCGAGGACGTGGACAGGACCTTGGGAAGACTGAACGCAACCACATGTTTATTGGACCCGTGTCCCTCCTGGTTGGTGCTGGCCTCCCGGGAGGTTACACGAGGCTGGCTCCAGGAGATTATAAATGCTTCTTTGAGTGAGGGTGCCCTACCGGCCGCCTTGAAGGAGGAGGTGGTGAGGCCCCTCCTCAAGAAGCCCTCCCTGGACCCAGCTATTTTGGCTAATTATCGTCCAGTCTCCAACCTTCCCTTTTTAGCAAAGGTTGTTGAGAGTGTGGTTGCATGGCAGCTCCCTCGGTACCTGGATGAAGCTATTTAGACCCGCTCCAGTCCGGCTTCAGGTCTGGATACAGCACCGAAACTGCATTGGTCGCGTTGGTGGATGATCTCTGGAGGGCCCGGGGTAGGGGGTACTCCTCTATCCTGGTGCTGTTAGACCTCTCAGCGGCTTTTGATACCATCGACCATGGTATCATGTTGCGCCGGTTGGAGGGACTGGGTGTGGGGGTCACCGTTTTACAGTGGTTCTCCTCCTACTTCTCTGACCGGTCGCAATCTGTGTTGACAGGGGGGCAGCGATCGACCCCGAGGCGCCTAGTGTGTGGGGTACCACAGGGATCGGTCCTCTCGCCCCTCCTGTTCAACATTTATGTAAAGCCGCTGGGTGAGATCATCCGTGGTTTTGGGGTGGAGTTCCATCAGTACGCTGATGATACTCAGCTGTACATCTCCACCCCGGAGCACCCCAACAATGCCGTGGAAGTGATGTCCCAGTGCCTTGAAACTGTGCGGGTCTGTGATGTCCCAGTGCCTTGAAGCTGTGCGGGTCTGGATGGGAGAAACAGGCTTCGACTCAACCCCTCCAAGACTGTGGCTGCCGGCGTCCCGATATAGCCAGCTGACACCATCGCTGGTTATTGGGGGCGAATCATTGGCCTCCACGGAAAGGGTGCGCAACTTGGGCGTCCTCCTGGACCCACGGCTGTCCTTAGAGGATCATACGACAGCTGTGGCCAGGGGGGCTTTCTATCAGGTTCGCCTGATATGCCAGCTGTGGCCCTTTCTAGATCGGGACTCCCTACGCACAGTCACTCAGGCGCTCGTCACTTCTCGCCTGGACTACTGCAATGCTCTCTACATGGGGCTCCCCTTGGAGTGCACCCGGAGGCTCCAACTGGTGCAGAATGCGGCCGCGCGGGGGATTATGGGAGCAACGGGGCACTCCCACGTGACACTTCTCCTGTGCAAGCTGCATTGGTTGCCGATGGACTTCCGGGTGCGTTTCAAGGTGTTGGTGATCACCTTTAAAGCGCTCCATGGCTTAAGACCAGGGTACTTACGGGACCGCCTTCTGCCGCCAATTGCCTCCCACCGGCCAGTTCGCTCCCACAGAGAGGGCCTCCTCAGGGTGCCGTCAGCCAGACAATGTCGGCTGGCGACCCCCAGGGGGAGAGCCTTCTCTGTGGCAGCCCCTACCCTCTGGAATGATCTTCCTCCAGAACTGAGAACAATCTCTGACCTCCGGACTTTTCGTCGGGCCCTGAAAACGTATCTTTTCCAGCTTGCCGGTCTAGCCTGATCCCCGTTAAATTTTAAAATTTTTTAGTGTTGTAGGGTTGTTGTATTTTAAGTATTTAATTGTTTTTAACTTTCAGCCAAAGTTTATATGGGTTTTAAAATTTTTAACTTTTGTGTACTGTTTTTTATTCGGCTGTTCACCGCCCTGAGTCCGCAAGGAGAAGGGCGGTATATAAATCCAATAAATAATAATAATAATAATAATCTTCTCATCATTCCTAACACCCATCTCCTCCCACTTATGACTGTATGACTGTAACTTTGTTGCTTGTATTCTTACGATTTATATTGACTGTTTATATTGATTGCTTATTTGTACCCTATGACTATCATTAAGTGTTGTGCCTTATGATTCTTGATGAATGTATCTTGTCTTTTTATGTAAACTGAGAGCATATGCACCAAAGACAAATTTCTTTTGTGTCCAATCACACTTGGCCAATAAAGAATTCTATTTTATTTTATTCTAAGATGAAAAAAGATGAGAAGTGAGACAGTGCTGTGGGAATTAAGTGTTCAGCAGAGTGATGGCACCAGAGGTGGAGATGGGGAAAAACTTTATGACTTGTTTTGGCATGCAATCATTTATAGCTCTCTCTCTATGTTGCTACTATTAAAATAACTCTCATAAATTTTCAGTTGTTATATAACATGACTATATAACATGACTCTGTGCACAGTCAGTCAAACTGCATAATCCATAAAATGGTGTGGTGGTCCTTTTTCCTGTGACCATTTTTATCTAAAGGCAGTGAGTCTAGACAATATATAACTTATACCTTACTTGTATGCCATTCAAAATGTATATAGCCGAGGTGGGCACAATGGTTAGCATACAATACTGCAGGCTACTTCTGCTGCCTGCTGCCTGCCTGCAATTAGGCAGATCGAATCTCACCAGGCTCAAGGTTGACTCAGCTTTCCATCCTTCCGAGGTGGGTAAAATGAGGACCCAGATTGTTGGGTGCGATATGCTGACTGTAAACCACTTAGAGGGGACTGTAAAAGCACTATGAAGTGGTATATAAGTCTAAGTGCTCGTGCTATTGCTATATAACCAATATCCAAGGGATAATGTAATTGAATTGGAAATGACAAGCAAAGTGGATGACAAATCTTGCACAGAATACCTATCAATAATGGTGAAAAGCAACCTTAAAAGATGCTAAAAAATAGCATCTCCTTAAGCCTTTAGGATCAAGAATGTAATGCTATTAACTATTTGCTGGGACCTGTATTTGGAAATATCTGAAAAATGAAAAATAAAAATAATTGAAAACAAAGATAAACATTTTAAAACTTTTTAGGAAGTCTTAAAAGAAAAAGAAAACTTTTGACGTATCCATATTCAATATTTCTATATTATCAAGAACAGTCAAGTTTGACTTTGTCCTTCATTGTAGAGTTTTCAAACTCTTTCTTCTGTTGATTTTTTTGAAGAAAGCAATTCTGTTTAATTTCCACTGAGACAGAAAAATATAAACTTAGTTTCTTCAGAAACTTTAGAACAAAAGCACAAACTAATTATTTATGGTTCCTAAAAATGTAAATATGCAGCAATTTCCTTTACAGCTTTTTTAACAGAATCTAGAAGAGACATGCTTGTGACTTAAGGCATTCAGTATATTTTAATTTTGCTAACCCCTTTTTTTATTTTTAGGCAATACTGCAAAGATATTCATTGAGGTTCAGGATGAAAACGATCATGCTCCTATCTTCACAAAAAAAATTTATATAGGAGGTGTCTCTGAAGACGCTAGAATGTTTTCTTCCGTGATCAAAGTAAAGGTAGGAATTATGCTGAACAACCAATTTTGCTTTCAATATTTTTAGAAGGTACACTTATAAAGCCTGCTATCCATTCAAACACGTACCCCAGAGTTTTATCTGCGTGCAGGAAGACCACTTGGTATGCATGCAGATTTTTCAGCTATCTGACGAGTGGAAGCTTTGCTTATTGAAAACTATTGAACAGACATTTCCAAAACTGCGGAAGAAGAGTTGAAAGGAATTTGAAAATGAGAGCTGTGACGGTGCTGAAAATTGCTTCACTCCCTTATATACATAAGTAGCTTCTATAATAAGTCTTTGAGTTTTGATCAATGAAGGTTTTTTTAATCACTGCTTTTTTTATCCCAAAGTATCCTATTAATACTTCCAATCAGATCCAATATTTTTAACTTATTGTACTTATTGATATAATAAATTATTTCTACTACATGCTACCCACTCTTTAAAGTATAATTATTCATAGAATAACAAAGTTAGAAGGGACCTTGTAAGTTATCTAGTCCAACCATCTGCATTAGCAGGAGAACCTATACCAGTGATGGCTAAACTTTTTTCCATCGCGTGCCAAAAGCAAGGGTCGTGCGGAGGGGGGTCGCACATGCATGTACCCACACCCATAATTCAATGCCCCAGTGCCTGCCGCCCACGCATGCATGCGTAGATCCCCCACGCTCCCCCCACTTTTGTCATGCAATGGCAAAAAGGTAACTGGTGGGCCTGGTAGGCCCCATTTTTCATCATCCCCGGGCTCCAGGGCCTTTCTAGGAGCTTAGAGAAGGCGAAAATGGCATCTCTCCCCCTCCCCCGAGACCGCCCAGATGCCAGAAATGACCCTTTCCCAACTTCTGGTGGGACTAGAAAGCCCGAAAATCAGCTGGCCAGCGCCCACATGCGCACTGGAGCTGAACTAGGGCAACGCTCACGTGCCCACAAATATGGCTCCGTGTGCCACTTGTGGCACATGTGACATAGGTTCGCCATCACGGACCTATACCATCTCAGACAAATGGCTGTCCATTCTCTTCTTGAATGATAGTTCTACTTCTACTTCTGAAGTACTTCTGAAGCAAGCCATTATACCAGTTAATTGTTCTCACCATTAGGAAATTTCTCCCTAGTGTTACGTTATTTCTGTCCTTGATTAGTTTCCATCCATTGTTTCTTGTCCTTCCTTTGGGTACTTTGGAAAATAATTTGATCCCCTATTCTTTGTGGCAGCCCCTCAAATATCAGAAGACTGTTATCATGTTTCTCCTAGTCCTTCTTTTCACTAGACTTGACATACCCAATTCCTGCAATTGTTCTTCATATGTTTTAGTCTCACTTAAATACAGAGGCAGCTTCTGTTCTTTTGAGTTTTGATAAATGAAGGGTTTTTTTAAAAAAATTACTGCTTTCTTTTTATTCCCAAATTATGCTGTTAATATTTCCAGTCAGATCCAGTATTTTTAACTTGTAGTATTTATTGATATAATAAATAGTTTCTAATGTATGCTGCCTATTCTTTAAGGTATAATTAATTATTCTTGCTTAGCCATTATGAGTTCAAAATCTGAACTCCTGTATCTTTGCAATCTTCCCAGAAGATACTATTTAATGTTGCTACCAGTTGAAAGGTTGGAAAAAGTAATTGATGAGAAGTGTGTGTATGTAGCTCAATGTAGCTCTTAGCCTAGCTGCAATATCTCTAAATTAACATAATTAAGAACTGCCTGAAATAAAAAAATGGAAGAAACACCTGCTGTTGTTGTTCCATTGGATTTTTTAGCCCTTAAAAAAGGATAAAGAAAGACAGAATTCTTTAGAAATTAGGCGTTTGGAACTACTTTTCTATTTTAAAAAAGTTTATACACTTTTCCAGATACATTATTGTACATAAAATAGATAGTAGATAAATAGATAACAGGCTAAATCTAAAAAAAAATTATAATGAATTATTTTGTGTATTGAAAACAGAATCACTTCTGAATGTAGAGATAAGCTACATACAGGATATTGGATACTGTCTGAAAAATAGATATTGTCTCATACTTTGTACCTTTCCATAGGACAATTTTATCATATTATATAAGAATGAGTACAAAGACATTTTATTTGTTGGACAAATAGTAGTGTGATTTTTTTTAAAAAATTGATTTATATGCCGCCCTTCTCCGGAGACTCAGGGTAGCTTACAATGCATTAAGCAATAGCCTTCATACTTTTGTATATATTTATACAAAGTCAGCTTATTGCCCCCACAAACCGGGTCCCTGATTATAAGATGCATAGTCATTGTGATATCTGATTTCTTTATATTATGCTCATATATAAGTATACCATCTGTATATCTTTCCCATGCTGTATGTTAGGTTCCCTCTAAGGTTTTAAGGCGATGTATGTAATACTCCTTCTTCCAGGTTTTCCCACATTAATTATTGCAAAATTTTTCATTTAGTTGTTTGATAATTTAATGTAATTTGAGCTCCTAAAGCAGTATGGAGCATAAGAAAAATGAACAAATCATATAAATTAAAAGAGCCCTCAAATTCCTTATATCTCCATCACAGAAAATCCAATGTGCATTCTTTTTTAAACATTGTTTGGGACATACAGTAAACTGAAAACATTTTCAGGCAGATTAATGTTGTTTTAAATTATAAGAAATACTTCTTTAAACTTTTATTGATTTCCCGAAACTGGATATTTATTGTAAGTGCCTTGTTATACAGATAATAAATAACTAGTAATATTAATGTTAATCATATATTTAAATTTCTGATCAAAAATAAATTGTTGTTTTTACTTTAAATATAGTTTCTTTTAAACATCCAAGCATTTAGGTGTTTCTGAAGCTGCCAAATTGAATGGGCCACATTTTGATCAACTAAAGTGTTTTGATGATTTTTTTGATTCTATCATTGCTACATTTTATGTGAGACCATAATAAAAATGGGAAAACAACCAATAAATAACAAAATACTATACAACTAAATATTTTTGGCTTTAAATCTATTTTAAAAATATGTATAGAATTTTTGGATTCCAAATTCACAGCAGCTCTTTTTACATCGGAGAAAGCCTGAAGTAATGAATAAGCTAAGGATTTTTTAAAAATGCCATTTTGGTTTCGAAGTTCAAACCTTACACTAAAAACAAAATCAAAGGGATATTTCTGATTACTTAGCTCAGTTGCTGCATTTTAATGAAAAGGGGAGTTCTATCAGTGCAAATTTAATAGGAAGAATCATTAAAATGCACACTTAAAATAAGATGTAAGAAAAGAAAGATTGATTTCTTGAGTTAAAAAAAAAGGCTCCATATTTTTGCTGAGGTAGAAATGTTCCGTTATTATTGCTATTCCTATGAGTTTCTCGGCAAGTCGTTGACAATGATAAATGTATGTGAAAACTTGAAAACAGGAAATATCAGAAAATTTTGAAGTGAGATTTTTAACTCTTCAGAAGCATTGTATGTTTTATATTCTGAGCCAGATTCTAGTAGATTAGTTGATCATATTAGATAAACGGCTTTTTCCAAGTGATGTGTTTTAATTGAATCCTAAAAGGAAGAGTTGTCATGGTACAGTTGAGTTTTTATTTTGAATGAGAGTACATTGGACATTTGTGGCCTATAGTGCTGCCAAATTAGCAGTGTAGAATCAGTTGAGAACCACAGCTAGTTTGTTTTTGTTTTTGTTTTTTGCTTTCCAGCCATATAAATTTGAGAAATGTAAGCTGCTATTTACATATGTTCAGATTAAAATGCAAACCAAGCTAATTACTCCCTACTGCTATTAAGACAGGTGTGAGTCTTTGCTCACCGCTATTTCTTCCCATTTGTGGCATGTTCTCAGTAAAAACCAAGCCAAATAGATGATTCTTCAGATGTGTTCTGTTTTTCCCAGACCAGGAGAAGGATGGGAAGCTGCCAGAGGCATCACTAGCAATGTTCTTCCTTGGGAGAAATTGAAACTTAAGGAGTAGAGTACAGTTTTAAAATATTATTTCCATATGCCAGAATCAAGCTATCATGTGGCTATTAAAACCAGTCGCATTAAATGTAAACACACATTTAGCATATCATACCATTTGCCTGTCAAGACTTTGATTTTTTTTTTTAACAAAAGAGAAACCAATACTCAGTTGTCCCAATAAACAAGAAAAAAAGGAATAAAGACCACTTTTGTCCATATGAGCTGCCAAAGAGTACGGTTAATGTGTGATGGGAAGTCTCCTTTAAAATATAAAAGAGAGTCCACAAAGAAGAAAATATGTGTCAAAGTGAAACTAATTATGGATCTTATGAAGTTTTGAATCATCATTATTTATGCATTTATAAATTTGGAATCATACAGAATAGAATAACAAAATAACAGAATAACAGCGGGACCTTGGAGGTCTTCTAATTTAACCCCTTGCTGAAGTAAGAAACCCTATACCATTTCAGACAAATGGTTGTCCAGTTTCTTCTAAAAAAATCTAGTGTTAGACAACACACAACTTTTAGAGGCAAGTCGTTCCACTGATTTTCTCCTTATTTCTAGGTTGGATCTCTCCTTGATTAATTTCCATCCATTGCTTCTTGTTCTGCCTTCAGGTGCCTTAGAAAATAGATTGTCCCCCCTCCTCTTTGTGGCAGCTCTTTAGATATTGGAACAGAATAGAATAGAATAGAATAGAATAGAATAGAATAGAATAGAATAGAATAGAATAGAATAGAATAGAATAGAATAGAATAGAATAGAATAGAATAGAATTTTTTATTGGCCAAGTGTGATTGGACACACAAGGAATTTGTCTTGGTGCTTATGCTCTCAGTGTACATAAAAGAAAAGATACGATCATCAAGAATCATAAAGTACAACACTTAATGATAGTCATAGGGTACAAATAAGCAATCAGGAAACAGTATCAATATAAATTGTAAGGATACAAGCAACAAAGTTACAGTCATACAGTCGTAAGTGGAAGGAGATGGGTGGTGAGAAGATTAATAATAGTGCAGACATAATAAAAGTTTGACAGTGTTAAGGTAATTATTTGTTTATAAATAATATATAATCCTGTGAGGTAGGTTGAACTGGGAGTCACTCCACAGAATGTCCATGCGTTGAAGTGGATCAGGATTTAAGCATCCCTACTTCTAGTCCAATATCATAACTACTACACTGCACTGGCTTTATTTATACAGCAGGTTTCAAATTTGACACTAATATGGACAAGACTACAGGCCATAAGCATAACCATGTCTTGTTAAAAAAATATATTAGTTAGAACATTTCTTTAAACGTCATTCACATAAATGTTATTCTTTTAGTAAGCAGTATTATGATGAATGACTGCTGAGATCTGTTCTGCTGAGTAAGAAAGGTGTCATTTTTACATTTTCTCTTTTCCACTAGATTAAGATTTGTACTTTTGAGGGGGAAAAAAACTTAAGAAAATAAAACAAAATCTTGCAGCTCATAATGTGAGAAAATAAGGATAGATTTTCCAAAAAAAAATAAAGCCATTTGTAATGACTAAACAGAAAATATTATCCATGGTGCTTTATCAAAGAAAATACTGTCTATTCCCCTTATCCAAAAGAATCAGAGTAGTCATAGGCAGTTGCTGGAGAAGAATGGGCTTATTAAAACCTGTGGGAGAAGCCACTGGTAACCAGAAGTCTAGATTATTTAGCATCAAGATACTTGAAGGATTATCTATTCCAATTAGTGTCAACTTGTCCAAGGACTCCCTGTAGAACATGATATTGGGAAAGCCCCATTTTCATAAGGCAAGGAGGGGCTAAGGCAAGGAGCTTTTATATCTTAACTTTGGGACCTCTTCTTTGAAATAGCCTCCATCTAAAAGTTAAATTACACCTTTTCCGTAGGAGAGCAAAACTGAAGTCTTCTGAAAGGAGTTTAAGATGTAATTCTTCAGCACCATTATGTTCTTATTCTACACGTTACTATTATTGGTTGTTTTGGTTTTGGTTTTGGTTTTTTTGCTTGTTTGTTTTTTGATACTCTCTTGAAATCTGCTGAGAATCTGAATGGTTTGGTAGATCAAATCAGAAAACAAGATAGAGGTACAAAGCAGAAATCAACCAATACCCAAATACTCTGTGATTCAGGAATATATCAACATTCTTTCTTGCTTAGGAATGCTCAAAGCTTCTTGTAACCTTTCCTGCCCAAGAAGAATCAGTAGGCAGATTGTACGGTACACAGTGGTGGGTTGCTCCTGGTTAGCACCGGTTCGCAAGAATAGGTAGTAAAAAAAATTAGTAGTTTGGAGAACCAGTAATAACATTGGCTGGCCATGCCCCCAAACCGGTCTCCAGCCCGGTCGCCTCTCACTTACTCCGCCCACCTCATTAGAGGCTTTTTTTTTTACTTTTAAAAGCATTTTTTTAACAACCTCTTCAGCTGAAAAAATGCTTTTAGAAATTTAAAAAAAATCCTCTGATGATCGCACAGCTCAGCTGGGATCTTCAGAGGCTTCTGAAAACATTTTTTTCAGCTGAAGAGGTTGTAGGGAAAAAAAACCCTTTAAAAGCTTCTGGAGATCCCAGTAGATTTGTCTGATCGTCAGAAGCTTCTAAAAGCATTTTTTTCTGCAACCTCTTAAGGTTGTAGAAATAATGCTTTTAAAAGTAAAAAAAAAAAAGTTGGCCACGCCCACCCAGTCACATTACCCCAAACCATGCCCACAAAATAAGCCACCCCCACAGAACTGGTAGGTAAAAAAATTTAGAACCCACCCCTAATGGTACAGAACAGCTGGGTTCATGATTAATGACAAAACATAATTTGTTTTAACCATGATTTTATAAACAAAGTTTCCAACCATCATCTTAATTGAAAGGCAAACAGAGTAGTGCAGTGATGGCTAACCTTTTTGCCATCATGTGCCAAAAGTGGGGGGAGCGCGGGGAGGGTCACGCACATGCGTGCCCACACCCATAATTCAATGTGCCCTGCCCCCCTGCACATGTGCATGTGACCCCGCTGCGCTCCCTCCACTTTTGGCACGCAATGGCACGGTGGGCACGGTAGGCCCCTTTTCCTCCCCAGGCTCCAGAGGCTTTCTTGGAGAGCGAAAACGGCCTTCTCCACCCTTCGGAAGCCTTCCGGAGCTGGAAACAGACTATTTCCTGACTTCTGGTGGGACCGGAAGGCCCATTTTTCACCCTCCCCAGCTCCAGAGGCTTTCTAGGAGCCTGGGGAGGGCAAAAACGGCCTTCCCCATCCCAATGCCTCATTTCACAACTTCTGGTGAGCCCAGAAGGCCTGAAAATCAGTTGGCCAGTGCGTGCATATGTGCTGGAGCTGAGCTAGGGCAATGCTTACATGCCCACAGATATGGCTCCGCGTGCCACCTGTGGCACGCGTGCCATAGGTTTGCCATCACGGGAATAGTGTAATATTCCTTGACTTACAACAGTTCATTTAGTGAATATTCAAAGTCATGTAACCAATTTTCACTTAGCAGTAGAAATTTTGGCTCAATTGTGGTTGTAAGTCAAGAATGTCCTATTGTGAACCCCATCAACCAGTCCTTTATGAGAAGGTACTTGACTAAGAAAGCTACTACCTTCAGTTCAGTGATTCATTACTTGAGACAACTGCAGAGATTTTGCTCCTGATAAATTGTTCTTTCTTAAGAATGCCTCTGGGAACAGGTTGCCAAAGGCGGCTAGACTGTTTTCTTATTCAATTATCTGTGTCTTATACATCTCAAAATTAATGACTGCATTCCTGTGACTACATGTCTAGAGTTCTGATTTAAGAACATGGATAAACAAGGTTTAGACATTCTGTCTAAAACAATTGATCATTTTTAACTAAAGAACAGTTTATCCAAATAAATTTCTTCAATCTCCACATCCATCTATCATTGATATTCAACATGTCAAAATATTTTAAAGTTGGATCTTCAAAAGCTATGATTTCTGGGAATTCTGAATGCCTTAGTTTCCACGTAACTGCAGACTGGAGAAGACATTTCTACATTATATAATATATTTGGAGCTAAATAACAAGTTCGTTTGGCTTATGTACTCCTGTAGTTACCATATACACTTCTCTCTATGGTTATATAATTTTAACTATCTCAGATTATTAGTTTTTATAACTATTAATTTTTACTATAGTAATTTATGTGCATTGGAATAAAATAAAGCAAAGCAGGTACATGCTTCTAAAGTGATATCCGTTTATTTATCTGAGAGCCATGAAAAAAAGCTTCAGTCTGATGGATGCTTATGTAGTAATTTAAGTTGAAATTAATTCTTGGTATTTTGACTATAAGACAGTGTTGTAGTTTAAGTGTCCAAAGAGCAATGATGTACTTCTATTTCCTGTGCTGAAATACAATATGAACCAGAAATATAGTCTCTTGTATAGCATTATCGGCGGTCTCCTATTAAATTTAATTAAATGTTTTGGACCAAATAAAAAAAAAAGCCTTTCTGAAAGAGTAATGAATTTAAAATGAATAACAACAGACAGGAAAGGAATTATATCAGTTCACATATATTTCATGAAAAATTTAAAAAAATGTGCAGTAAATGTATCTTTTAACTTTACAAATTTAATCCTATTACATCAGGAAACTAATGAAACTAATAAAAGGAAGGTAAAATGAAGACCCATATTGTGGGGGCAATAAGCTGACTTTGTATAAAAAAGAACGCCGCCGGGGGGGGGGGAGCCCTACTAAGCAGGCATATGCAAAAGTATGAAGGCTATTGCTTAACACATTGTAAGCCACTCTGAGTCTCCAGAGAAGGGCGGCATATAAATTATTTTTTTTAAAAAAAATCTATCTTTCTATTTATTGTGGGGTTCTTAATTAAAATACCTATTTTGATAAAGTATAAATGTAAAGCATTTCTCAAATATATGCCCTCAATACCTCTCTCTCTCCCTCCCTCCTCCCTCTCTCTATATATGCATGCACTTTCAATGACATATATACAACATAAATTAAAACAGCTTATTTTACTGCCTAAACCAATTATTTTTAAAAAGATAAAAATAAATTCAGAAAAAGTTATATTCTGTCATTTAACTATAATTTGAGCATTTTAATAAATAAAAAAATAATAATTGGTTCATTAATTAATTAATAGACATACACATGCAAATACTTACAAGGAGAGTTTTGCTACAATTCTACTCTTTCATTTTATTTCATTTTATTTTTATTTTTTCAACCTTTTCTCCATTTTCCTCAGGAACATTTTTGCCATTACCGAAAAGTGATCTGTCCCACATTCTGAAACTCCCATCAGCCTTGTTTCCTTTATTAATTCTACCCAACTTTTCATCATAAACACAATCTAATCAACATGCTTTTTGAAGAGGATGCCTCCCTTGGCCACATGCACATTTAAATGGGATTAAGTTTAAATAACATAATCAAAATAGGCCTACACACAGATATTTATAATCCTCGTTCTTATTTATTTACTTAAGCATTTCTGTCATGCTATGTGACTGTGCAATGTCATGCTATGTGACTTTGAGCAGCATACAAAAAGAAACCAAAAACTCCAATCAATCAATCTAAAAATAACTTATTTCATTAAAATGTACTAAAATAGTAAAATGGCAATCAAAACTGAAATCTTCATCAATTGTGGATGCAATTCATAATGACATCAAGGCCCGGAGGGACAGAGGGCTCTCCCCAGACTCAGGACTTTTACTCTCATCAATTCACAACAACAAAAACAATGTTTTAGCATATTCAATCAGAATATTATATATTTTTTTTCTTAAACTCATCACCAGGTCTTTCACTATCACCATTCACTGAAATATAACATGTAATGATTACTCATCTATGAATTCCTACTTTCATACATGCACTAAATAGGATAGATGACATGAATTCATATTTCTGATGTGCATTTCAGCTTTTTAAATTTAGAATTAAATGTAAATGTAAAATACTCTTGCCTCCATGTTTGCATTCTTCAAGTCCAAAGAATCAGACCACCATCAATCAACTCGATCCCATCCTTGCTGCTAGCTTTAGAGTAAATATTATCTCATTACATACAGATCCTTGTCATAATAAATGAATATTTTAAAAAATAGTTGCATCTATTTGTCTATGAAATTTGCTGTGGTTCTTAGCATGAATTTGTTTAAATATTTTGCATCTCAGTTGCTTTGCAGACATTTTTCCCCTCTGCATTATCTAGTGTTATTTCTTTATTCAGTCTACAAGGTTCAATTAACACATTAGCCGGTAATTGATTAATTAAAAGACTGAGGTTCTCTGTTTAATAGTGTTGACATATTCCCTCAGTGTTTTACAGTTCATTAACATCTGGTTATAACATAGAATGCCTTAAGTGATGTTTGGTTTTTTTGCTCACCTTTTCTCCAGACTTCCTGACAAGGAGTAATGAGAGGTCAAACAATGTCCTTTGCATTATTCAGTTTTTAATTACCCTGTTTCCCTCAAAATAAGGCATCCCCTGATAATAAAGCCAATCGGGCTTTTGAGCGCATGGCAATAAGGCCAAGCACTTATTTCAGGGTTCAAAAAAATATAAGACGGTATTATTTTCAGGGAAACACGGTAGTTAAGTAGTAGTTTGTCAAAATACTTTCTAAACTCTGAATTCTCCTAGGTTTAACTTAAGTAATGATATAATATTTCTCACAAACATTTAATGTTTCATGCTGTTACTAATCATTTTCCCACCCCCTTCTCAGCCACAGAGTCCTTGAATCGCAAATTCAGGTTATAGAAGGGTATGGTGGGCTATAGATCTCCATGCCTCCCAGAAGCTGTACCAAAATCTTCAGTATTCAAGAACTCTGTCTAGATAAATCAGATTTCCTGAGTACATAAATCTCTAAAGAAATATATATTAGGAAGGAAGCCAAGTCTGAAACAGACTGAGCTGTGGTGGTACAGTGGTTAGAATGCAGTATTGCAGGCTAATTCATTGCTCACTGCCAGCAGTGGTATATAGGTCTAACTGCTATAGAGGGTACCCCTTTCCTGTGTTGGACTGCAAACCAATCCTGTTGTACACAGCATTCACTTTACTGCTCAAGATTTCCATTACTATGGTAATGGTCTGGCTTAGTAACCATTCTTTTAGCAAAGAAGTGTGTCAATTGCATTCCTGATAGAATGCTCATTATTTATCACCCTGTGTTTAAAAATTATTCTCCATTAATGTACCCTGGCTTCTACTCTATCTGTGTATTCCAAATGTATTATATGTATTATATCTTCAGCTTCTGACATACATTTTATTTTCTGTGCAAATGCCAAGATCTGAGGTTTTTCTTTCATTCCATCTCCCTGTTTAGGTGTTTCGCAATCTTATTACTATCTTCTTTTTTTTCTGAAAGCATATTATCAAAACATTTACATAACACAGGATGAAGGTCCATTGATAATTCCTACCTGAATCTTTCTGGATTATTTCCTCTAAAAGATGGATAAGACAAGACCTCTGTATTCTGTTGTTGTTGTTAGTTGTGAAGCCATGTCCAACCCATCGCGACCCCATGGACGATGTTCCTCCAGGCCTTCCTATCCTCTACCATCCTCTGGAGTCCATTTAAGGTCACGCCTACTGCTTCAGTGGCTCCATCCAGCCACCTCATTCTCTGTTGTCCCCTTCTTTTGCCCTCAATCTTTCCTAGCATTAGGCTCTTCTCCAGTGAGTTCTTCCTTCTCATTAGGTGGCCAAAGTATTTGAGTTTCATCTTCAGGACCTGGTCTTCTAAAGAGCAGTTAGGATTGATCTCTCTAGGACTGACCAGTTTGATTGCCTTGCAGCCCAAGGGATTCGCAGGAGTCTTCTCCAGCACTATAGTTCAAAGGCCTCAATTCTTTGGCACTAAGTCTTTCTTATGGTCCAACTTTCGCAGTCATACAATGCAACTGGGAACATCATAGCTTTGAGTATATGCACTGTATTCTAGACTCCATTCTTTCTAACTGGCTGTTGTGGCCCACCAACAGCCTGCAGAGCTGGCAGCAGAGTCGAACAGTGAGGAGGCTGGGGAGGAAGATGGGCCAGTCCTGGAGTCTCAGAAAGGCTCAGACGAGGGGTCATGAGTTGGAGGCAGAGATGGGACCAGGGCCGTTTGGGAGTTATGTGTGGATTCCAGAGCCTCCAGAGTCAGACATCAGAGAGACAGAGGAACAGGGGAAGCCTGTTCCTAGTGCGCACATGGACAGAGCTGCCAGAGGGCAAGAACAGTTAAAACAAAAGGGACGACTCGGGAGTAAGGCTTGGAGATGATTGGCCCCTCCCATAAGACATAAAGGAAGAGCAAAGGCACTTCCTTTAAGGAAGCAACATAGTGGATGGTGTTGGTTTGTACTTTGAAGCTCCATTTTGACTCTGTGTTTCCATGTGGTCTTGCCAAGATAATTGCCAATTAAGTTTTTGGCAGCGTGTCAAAGAAGATAAAGGTGGGTGTTTACCAGCCTTATCCGAAGGACTGTGGCAGACTTCTGCTGGACTATTTATAAACTCTTGGTGATTCAGCACGTGCTGTGAATGAAAGGAATTCACAGCCATTAAAATAAAGAAAAGGGGTTTTGGGACTAATTGTGTGCTTTTTACTATATTAGGAAGCCTAGGTCAGAACACTGGCAACCAATACACCATTCAGACTCTCTCATCTTCTAATCATCACTCTCCAATGTTAGCAGATGGTGCAATTCGAGTCTTGCTATGTGCAGGCAGTATAGTAATTTTGTCAGTCTCCCAGGTGGGAATGAGCAGGACTTTGAAAAGTTGGCTTCCTTTATCTAAAAGAACAACTTATGGCTAAAAACTAAGGCACTAGTGTTTGCACAACATAACAAATGGAAAATTAATGGGACCCCAACAGAGCAGGTACATACTTACAGTATAAATATCTTGAGGTGCAGTTCCAGGTTTTCTTATCTTGGAGCTCACATTCTCTTATCAGGAAAGTGTGGCCCAAGGTAGCTCCACAGCTGCCTTAAGATTCTTCTATTCAAAGAGAGAACATTTTATTCCTGCAGCTTGCAAGGTTTTTCTTGCTAAGGTAATCTCTCTGCTTCTTTATGGCATTTGCATTTTTACAAAGTTTAATATCTTGGTATCCCTGCACTCCAAAATTATAAGACCAATACTTGCAGTTCCAAGATGCATCAAGAATGCTGTTTTATGGTTAAAGACAGCTTTGGTTTTGTGCCAAAACCTGATTCTCTCTCCTTAATTTCTAGTTGCATCACACATGTGTTGGAGGCACAGAGGTGCTTCCAGGTAGAAAGGATTAGACGGTGGCATCACTGTTGCTCAGGGGATGCCCCGTTGGGACTCCTTTCATGTCCCCAGCAGGAGCTGGAGCAAAAGACAGGACTCACCCTGCCCCATGGCGACACTCGGGTCTCAAACACAGGCTTGCTGCTTGTCAAGTCAGTGTCCTAACCATGCAAGCCACCATGCTCCTCAATTTCTGGTTGAAATTTTCTCCATCAGCTCTGGTTTTACAAGTAGCAAAGCAATAATAGCAAAGTTTAATTTTTAGGAGTCTCTTTGGAAAGCCTCTTTCTATTAGCTCGGGAAAATGCCAAAAGTTATCTTAAAACAACATATCTGAGATATGGATTTTCAAACCAGTTTAAAACTAGTATTCAGCTTTATGGTTTATGGATTATTTTTATTTATTTGTCAATTTGGTATAGCTTCTTCTCAAATGAGCATAAGCTGTCATCTTATCTAATTCTCTCTCATCAGTTTTAATTTTGAAATTCTGTCTGGCCTTCATCATAGCTCAGTTGATGACTACCATCTGAACTCTTGTGGGGGTAGTATAGAACCATCCCTTTTCAGCAGTGCTTCTGCCCATGTGGAGATCGCTCTGTGGAATCTCCAAGCCATTAGCTTCTTTCATGATCTCACTATACGGGATTCCAGAAATTAATGGATATTTATCCCATTTTGAAGAACTGTCCTGATAGAGACAGTGATAGAGAATCCAAGTTTCATCTGTCACTGATTCTAATTGACCAAATAACTGAGTTTATTTTTCCAGATTGTCTGATTTTGTACTTCCATTTGTTATATCTGCCCCGTCTTTAGTTGAAGTTTAGCATAAATTTTGGTGATTGCCACCGCTATCTGTATTACAGTTACTACCATCATTTTATTGCATCTTTTGTCTTTTTTAAGTGTTATTGTTAATTATAACAAGTTTATATATTTTATTATACTTTCTAGCCTGAAAGTGATAATAAAAGTTTGATTTGATTTGATTTGATTTGATTTGATTTGATTTGATTTGATTTGATTTGATAGATAATTCCTGGGTTTGAGTGCAAACTTAACTTTCCTTGTGTAAAGTGCTCTATAAGACGCATTTTCTATCTATATGCTGCAATATTCAAAAAGTTTCCTTACCAATTAGTGTTCCCTACTGGAACAAATGTGATGTCATATTCCTTTTGGAGAATATTTCTTAGCTGTTGATCTGATCTTTTAATGTAAGATGGTCTTTTCTATATCAGGACTGATTATAAAGACTCATTTACAGTCTAAAGCTTTTCTTTCTGCAGGTTTAGAATATAACTTCAGAATAGTGCCACAGGGAATGAGCTTGTCTTCTTTGCTTTCACAATGAATCTCTCTCTCTCTCTCTCTCTCTCTCTCTCTCTCTCTCTCTCTCTCTCTCTCTCTCTCTCTCTCTCTCTCTCTCTCTCTCTCTCCCCCTCCCTCCCTCCCTCCCTCCCTCCCCCCCTGTAGGTAGGTATGTATGTATAAATAAATAAATAATAATAATAACAACAACTTTATTGTCATTGTAAGTGTATACACAGTATACCCATACAACAAAATTCACTTAACACCCAAAGACCAGGTCCAACACACATAACAATCCCCAAACATACTCCCACCCACCACGAATTCCCCATCCCTAAACCACCCAAGTATCCACACAACAGACCAAGTAATGCTATCTAACAGCTCACTGATGGTGGCTCTTTAGTTCATTGTTGAGTGCAATTATAGCTCTGGGATAAAAACTATTCAGAAAACGTGTGGTCCAAGTTTTAATTGTTCTGTATCTTCTGCCAGAAGGCAACAGTCCAAAAAGATTGTAAGCAGGATGGGAAGAGTCTCTAAGAATGTTATGCAACTTCCTCGAACAGTGAGATTCAAAGATGTCATCCGGGGCTGGTAGCTGGAGCCCGATGATATTCTGGGAAGGTTTAATGATTCTCTGTAGAGCTTTTTTGTCCACTACAGAACTGCTCCCATACCATGCAAGAATGCCGTATGTCAGGACACTCTCAATGGTGCTGCGATAGTAGGACAGAAGTAGATGCTGAGATAGATTTATCTTCCTGAGCATTCTCAGGAAGTACAGCCTCTTCTGTGCCTTCTTCACAAGCATGTAAAGACCTCCAAGGTCCGTTCCCACTCTATTATTCTATGCTCAATGTTCTATATTCAGAGATATAGACAGCTGTTTTCCTCTGGAGCTTTGGTCTTCATGGATACCACTGTGAAATCATCTCTAAAGAGCTCTGAATGACTCTTTCCTTTCACTGAAGAAAAGGGGGTGGTGGTAGTTTTTATTTGCCTTTAGACAGTACAAACACCAATATTTCCCTTTGAAACCTCTGCTTTTAAGCCTCTGATTAAATCCCCATTTTCACTTAGGTTGAGATATTGCATTTGAAACACCTTGACCTAATCCCTTGTGCTATACATTCAGGCATACTTTACATGCACATGGTTTCACATTTTTAGATGTTTTCCATTTACATACATTAATCTCTTTCAAACGGACCACTCTCCTTGACAGTCTCTCTCATAAGCAATTCAAGTCCTTCCCTGACATAACAGCATTTTTCTTTCAATTCTATGATATGTATAAATTACAAAATGCATAATGTTATCGTGGTCTCTTTCACTGGCATCTTTCACTGATATCAAATGAGTATCTAAACTGAAATAGGCAAATGCATCAATATCTGCTGTTGTTGTTTTTTTAAAAAATGTGGTTTTTCTTTTTTTCTTTTTTCTTTTTGCTTAACAGTGCAGTCTTGCCTTCAGCAAAAGCTCATTTTCCATCTGATAGGTAAATGGGGACCCTTGCAGTTAATGTCCAATTTAGTAAATTTCTACTTTTCTTTAATTAAATTACAGGTTATCACAGGGTCAACGCATGTATGTTAAAATGCTTTTTAGAGCTAGTTTAAGAGTCTTCTCTGTTTTGGGACCAGAGTTTCTTCCTGCCAGCTTTATCATTTTGCTGTCTTTGTATGTATTGTGCCTTGATGAGTCACCCGCTCATCAAGTCACCTGTTTGACTTATTTCCCACCAGAACATAACTATTCTGGGGCATTTAATCTGTGTATGGGTATATTTCCTGCAGAAGTAGCACCTTCTATTTCTGGCCCTAATTTAAAATACAGCTTTTCTCTTCTTTGCTAATTTCTTCTAGCACCTTTGTGTGTATTTAAGTCAGAATACTATAAATTGAAAGCTTTATTGATTATTAGACCACTCATAATAGTTTCAAAACATGCAGACTCTGCTTAATATCCCATAAGTCAGCTAAAAGTTATTAAGAAAATTACATACTTAGCTAAAAAGCCTGCATTACTGATTTTACAGTTCTTATGGATGAGGATGAGGAATGAAGGAAGGGGAGGGGAGGGGAGGAGGGAGGGAGGGAGGGAGGGAGGGAGGGAGGGATCCATTCAGAGGAAAAGAGTAAGAAGAAAAAAGAAGGAGTCACTTTCTTGCTATTTCTAATTGTTGAAATCAGTAGGGGAACAAGTACAAAGGATCAGCTTCACTGCAAAACTATACCTCCAACACTAAACTGCCTGTGGTGATACATTTGGTGGTATAAATTCAGATGCTTACTTTGATGATGTAAGTCAGTTTCAATGTAAAATGAGAATTATTACTATTTTACAGTGTTTGGCATTGAATTAATTATGTTGATGGACTAAAAAATATCAATTAAGTTACACACATATATCTGCCCATAGCAGCTATTACCTCCAGAAAATGGAAAAGTACAGACTGATAATTCTATGTTAAAACAAGGATATATATGCAGTGAGATTCAATGTAGTATAGACATGAGCAGCCAAGAACTCCTAAAAATAAATTCAGATTTTTGTATGCTCCATACATTAATCAAGTTGGAAGGGGCCATTACATTATGAAGTTTAATCCTGCTCAGTGCATGAAATTAAATAAAAGTATCTCTGACAGATGGCTCTTGGTTATTATTTTTGGGAGACTGAATTGAGACTTCACCAAAATGTTTTAAAAGGAAAGGATGAAGGAGAATATAATAAAAATATCATATTTCAAGATGGATTACAGTGATTTTGCCAGAAATCTCCCTCTATGCTACAAAGGTACTTTTTAAAGAGGAAACTGGAGTTTCTTATTTTTCTTTGAAGATGTTTCACTTCTCATCCACGAAGCTTCTTCAGCTGTGACTGGATGGTGAGGAATGGAAAGATTTATATTCCTTGAAGTCAGCTGGTCATTTACATTCATTTAGAGAAGCCACTCAGGTTTATCTGTGTCTTCAGGATCACCTGAGTAGTGCAAATGAGTGTGGAGCTTTCTTGGAACTACTGAAAGGACTGTGTTGTAGACTGGAGATTGATGATGTCATATCCACCCACCCAGTGATGGGTTGCCCCCGGTTTGCACTAGTTCTATAGAACTGGTATTAAAACCAGCGGTAGGCTCCACCCACTGACCCTGATGTCATCAAAACGCTTCTGCGCATGTGCAAAAGAATGCATACATGCGCGAGTGAAGCGAGCTGTGCACGTAGCCCTGCTGCGAACCGATAGTAAAGGTAAGTAGAACCCACCCCTGTATCCACCTCTGTTGAGAGAGGGCTGTTCAATTTTGACATAGATGGCCTCTTTGAATCCTCTTTCAAACCAGCGTTCCTCTCTCTTCAAAATGTGGACAGCAGTTCCAGTTGTCTGAAAGTAATACAAATCCTTCCATTCCCTAACATCCAGTCAGAGCTGAAGGAGCTTCTTCGATGAGAAGCGAAATGTCTTCAAAGAAAAACAAGGAAGTCCAGATGCCTCTTGAAAAAGCACCTTTGGGACAATCATGACCTGGATGACTGAGAACCCCCATAGACCAGGGGTGAAATCCAGCAGGTTCTGACAGCTTCTGGAGAACCGATAGTGGAAATTTTGAGTAGTTCGGAGAACCAGCAAATACCACCTCTGGCTGGGGCCAGAGTGGGGTGGGAATGGAAATTTTGCAATATCCTTTCCCTAGAGTGGGTAGGGAATGGAGATTTTGTAGTATCCTTCCCCTGCCATGCCCACCAAGCCACACCCACAGAACCAACCGGTAGTAAAAAAAAAAAAAGGATTTCACCACTGCCATAGACATTATTAAATCTATGATATTTCAATTAAAAAAAATTGCTGGAAAATCAGACTTAACTATTCTTTGTCCTTAAAAAAAAACAAGCGTACATCAAATCAGCTTTTTAAATTTGTGGGGTGGGGGGAAGGAGATGCTACTATGAATACTTTTGGCCATTCTAATCTACTCTATCAGGTCATTCTTTATTTTGTTTAATCTGATCTATTAAATGGGAATCATAAATCGAATGCTCTTTTTCTGCTAAACTTTAGCAGTACTAAAGCAGATGGCAAATTCAGATGTTTCCAATCACAGTTCCCAGCAAAAATATGATAGCTTTTTAAAACACAAGCACTTTTCTCCCTGCAGGAATTGACAGCCTGATGTATATTTTTAGTCTCAAAAGCTACACCTGCTAACTCAGTGTGGCACCATGTCTTAAGCTCCTGAATTGTTCCTGCATTTCGGTATCTTTTCTTCCTTCAGACTTTTTAACACCACTAACAATGTCATTTTATTGTCACTATCTCCATAACTAGCCATAGCTTGTATTGTTCTAATGAAAGCTATCTTGTACTATAAATGCCCAAGGACGTTTTTTGATTTGTTTTGAGTCATCTAATGCATAGCATATTTTTGCGCATACAATAAGTGCTCAGTTCTGTAGCATCCTCAGGCAGAAAAACAAGCAGATCATTCTAAATTGCCATTCTGATAAATGATTATGACATTTTTCTATAGACTTTTTTTTTTTTACCAAAATAAAAGACATGACAGTGAGCAAGAAATTACAGGGATTTTTCATCTGTGTTTTTCAGGCTTTGGAAGCCTTTTGAAAAAGGAGTTCCAAAAATCCTGTTGCATACGTCAAGCTACAGCTGAACACTTTAACCTATTGCTTTTGACTTCCATGCCTTTTTTAAAGAGTTACTTAAGTGTAAGGATGTTTATATAATAAAAATTTTGTACAGATTTTCCTTGACTGGTGGCTGACCTATGGTTTTCATCATGGGTGAAATCCAGCAGGTTCTGACAGGTTCTGGAGAACCGGTAGTGGAAATTTTGAGCAGTTCAGAGAACCTCTAGCTGGGCCCAGAGTGGGGTGGGAATGGAGATTTTGCAATTTCCTTCCACCAGGAGTGCGGAGGGAATGGGGATTTTGCAGTATCCTTCCCCTGGAGTGGGGTGGGAATGGAGATTTTGCAATATCCTTCCCCTTCCATGTCCACCAAGCCACCCCACCCCCACCAAGCTACGCCCACAGAACCTGTAATAAAAAAAATTGGATTTCATCACTGGTTTTCGTCCTCTGTGATTCAGTCTCAGCATAAGTTGTGGGTAATTTTATTTCTCACATTTCTAATTGTGGGCTAATGGAGTTAGAAGTTACCCAATTGGTTTCTTGTGAGCCTGAAACATCCTCTTTCTCATTTATGGTCTACTTGAGGTGTAACGTGAATGTGTTGTGTAGATTACGTGTCTCTTCTTTCATAATTACACATAGAAGCTTGTTTTTTCCAATTTTAAACAAAACCAAATTATGCATTTGTTAATTCAAAACTTTTACAAGCCATTATCGTTCATGTACAATGGCTTTCTCTTGCTGCTGAATGTAAGAAACAGCTCCTCTTTTTATATATGAATCAAAAGCATATAATGAGGATTCTTGTGCCAAGAGACTTCAATCCGTGCTTAATTTGGAAAACAAAAATTTCAAACATACTTCACTCTGAGCACTAAATGTTCAGCCAGTGATATACAGTTCCATCTAATTAATAGATTAAAATTGTTCTTGTTATAAAGCAGATCCATTCCTCCGCATCTGTTCATAGAGAGTTGTCAAAACATCTGCCTATTAATATATGCTACATAAACAAAGGAAAATATATACTGCCATTAAGATTAACTGTAGTTCTTTCTCTTCTCTGACAGGCCTATCAGAACCCTTGAGGCATCATATATCTCTCCTTAATGAAGTGACAAAAATATTTGCCTTTATAGGAAATTAAGGGGATTGCAGCCATCTTTCTTTTAGGGTAAAAAGGACACACTCTGATACTGACAGCAAACAAATTCTTTCTGATAGTTCTTGAAGATTTATATTGACTGTTTCCCTATGACTATCATTAAGTGTTGTACCTTACGATTCTTGACAAACGTATCTTTTCTTTTATGTATTCCGAGAGTGTATGCACCGAGACAAATTCCTTGTGCATCCAATCACACTTGGCCAATAAAGAATTCTATTCTATTCTATTTTTTAAAAAATCTTCAGTTCAGTTCAAAGATCTTTGAATAACTAATGATGACATATGAATGCAGTTGATAAAAAGAAGCAGTGCTACCTACATTAAGAAGTTGAAATCTTGATACTTTAATCAAGTCCTAATTAGAGACAGTTCTATCTGTCTATTTCTGATCTATGTCATCTTTATATGCATTTATGTGCATTCATTAAGCTGTCCCCATTTCTACTTGATTTCTAAATTTTTAGAAATTATGCATCAAATACACAGCCAAATATATGCCCTGGTTTAACGTGGGTTTAAGCCACAATCTCTTTCCCCACTACACAAATACACACACACACACACACACACACACACACACACACACACATCCACAAACCCACACTGATTTATTTTGTTTTTTGTTTTTAAATATACAGTTGATGGAATGTTTTCATATGTTTTTAAACTGAAAACTTTAATATCTGGGAAAAAAGGGGGGAATGCAAAAAGTAATTTAATTTCATTCTACACAACTGTTTCAAGGTCAATCTTTATTTTTAGAAAAGATTCATTCTTTAAATATTCTTAGTTTCTAACTTGTGTTTTACAATTGCCTTCTAACTGAATGGCAATACTGAACTAGTCCATGTTCAAATCCTGATTAAAATCTCCATGTCAGACATCCAGCATAGTAATGATTATACAGCTTACAATAATAACCAAGCCTGTTTCTGTTGTAAAGTATCAGACTCTTTCTGAAAAGGTAAGCAATCATCCAGGCCTGGCAAAATCATGATCTATGTTTTAAATAAACTATTAAATATTGCTTAACCTTTTCATTTCACCAGTGGCACTCTGAAATTTAATTTTGGATGAACTTTCCCATGGATGTCTATCAATATGGAAGAAGTGTTCTTCACTGATAACATATGTGCTTTAGTAATATTTTAGACAATTCAATGAGCTCCTATCGTTCTGTAAATTCCCCCTTTTGAATTCCCCATTTTGGATGATCTTCTTTTGTAAATCTTGATAATACTAAAAAAATGTATGGCACGAAAAATGTTTGTATTTCAGAATTTGTGTTGTCATTGATACTTTACACAATACCTTTTAGTTTCGTTTATTTAGTATGGATCAGTGGTGGGTTTCAAATTTTTTTACTACCAGTTCTGTGGCTGTGGCTTGGTAGGTGTGGCATGGCTTGGTGGGCATGGCTTGGTGGATATGGCAGGGGAAGGAGATTGCAAAATCTCCATTCCCATCCCACTTCAGGTGAAGGATACTGTAAAATCTCCATTCCCTCCCCAATCCAGGGGAAGGTTACTGCAAAATCCCCATTTCCTCCCAATCAGCTGGGACTTGGGAGGCAGAGAATAGATGGGGACAGGAGCAGTCAGAATTTTTACTACTAGTTCTCTGAACTACTCAAAATTTCCGCTACCGGTTCTCCAGATCGGGTCAGAACCTGCTGAAACCCACCTCTGATGAATACATTATATTTATGAATTAAAATGAATATATTACTGGATCTAAACAGAGAGCAAACCCCAGTCTCTTCTAGCACTGAAGATGTTACCTAGTTGGGTAATGAAATGTCTGGAAGGGGGGAAAAAAACACCCAAGCTCAGAGAGCAAGACCCCACATAGATTATTTTTCTCATGTCACCTCTCATTTTTACCCATCAGGCCCATGATAAAGACACCGGCAACTATAGTGCCATGCAGTATAGACTCATCATTCCTCCAATCAAAGATGGCAAGGAAGGCTTTGTGATTGAACCGTATACAGGAGTGATCAAAACAGCAATGCTGTTCAAAAACATGCGACGGTCTTATTTCAAGTTTCAGGCCATTGCAACGGACAATTATGGAAAAGGGTTGAGCAACAAATCAGATGTACTTGTAAGTATGATTGAATAGATCCTTTCCGGGGATCGTTCTTGTAAGTTTTATTTACGATGATTCCCCTGTTTTTGTAGACATTTGTCCTGATAATTTCTCAATCTGATTGCATTATATTGAGCTTCTGTTGTAGTTAGTGGTGGTATTTATTGATTGATTTAGAAAATTTATATAGCCGCTTGCTTGCTCAATAGGCGGCTTATAAACAATATACCAGTAGATAAAAATAAAAAAGAATCTCCCCCAGTGACAACACACAGTCAAATGAGCATTTGATGGGCTCCATCCCACTCTGCATTACTGAGGCTCGCTAGCAAAACCAAATCTTCAAGTACTTAGGAAAGAGTATCAAAGTTGAGGCCAGTCTAATTTCTGAAGGGATAATATTCCAAAGGGAGGGAACCACCACTGAGAAGTCCCTTCTTCTGGATCCTACCAGATATACCTCCTTAGATGATGGGGCCCGCAGCATTCCTTGCCCCCCCTCCCCACTCTAATGGGTCATGTGGATGTGACTGGCAAGAGACAGTCCCTCAAATAACCTTGTCCCAAGTCAGGAAGGGCTTTAAAGCAGCACCTTGACAACCAGTTCGAATCTCACCAGGCTCAAGGTTGACTCAGCCTCTTTCTAAGGTAGGTAAAATGAGGACCCAGTTTGTGGGGGCAATAAGCTGACTTTGTATCAATATACAAAAGTATGAAGGCTATTGCTTAACACATTGTAAGCCGCCCTGAGTCTCTGGAGAAGGGCAGCATATAAATCAATTTTTTTTAAAAAAATTGTTGCTGATGTGTGGCATGGCAAAAACAAATCTTATCTACCACTTGAAGATGTTGATATTTATTTGGCTTATAATAAATCTATTTATTTACAGTCTCCTAATATTTTATTTTATCTGGAATTGTGTCTGTGATGCTGGTTTTTGTTTTAATTTCCCTTCTTTTGTTTTTTTGTATATTTCTTTCTCCAATAATTCAGTTTTTTTACATCTAGAGACTTGGCTTCATTTATTAAATAAAATAATTTCTTGTTAAAAATCCATTACATTTCCTTTGAAATCATGCATGTGTATGTCCCCATTGTGCTTTCAGGACTGGGCAAAGTTAACCTTTGGCATGATGATCTAATGCATCTTTTTAATTTTTACTAGGATTGGTTGAAGACAGAAATTATGGGAATTGTATACCTTTCTCTAAAAGGATAGATGCACTGTGTATTGTGGTGTGGGTCTGGATATGCGTGAATATGCATGCACATTTGTACTTGCAGGTTATGTCTAACCTTATTTACAGTTAGACAAAAATATTAAAATATTAAATTATAGTATACTTTGTATCCTATTTGGCATCTGTTCTGAGCAGAGACATCAGTATGGTGGTAATGCAGCTAGGAACAGGGCAAGCCAGATATCTCTTGTGATACTTCTCTCACTACAAGGGAATGAAATAGTTTTAACTCCACGGTGACATTAACTCCCTTTACAAAACTGGAATTAGCTCTGCTTAGTGCCGTGATTGCAAGTACTTGGTAGTTGAGGAAGGGGCAATTTTTTTAAAAAAAAAAATCTTTATGTTGTGACCTAGGCTTCCTGAGTCATTAAAACACAGGAGTAGTCCCAAAAACCTCTTTTATTGCAACAGCTGTCCCACTTAGTTGCAAAAAGTCCTTTGGGAGAAGTCCTTTGGGATAATCACCAATCTTTATCTCCCTTGACACTCTGCCAAAGACCTACTTGGCAAAGCCACATGGATTCCAGAATCAAACAGAGTTGCTGACTGGGAACAGAATTAACAATGTTGCTTTCCTGCAAAGTGCCCACATGCCTTTGCTCCTCTTTTAAGCCTTATGGGAGGGGCCCATCATCTCCAGGCCTTACTCCCAAGTCATCCCTTTTGTTTTAACTGTCTGTGCCTTCTGGCAGCTCTGCGCATTCGCGCACTAGGAACGGGTCCTCCTGTTCCTCTGCCTCTCTGCTGTCCAATTCTGGAGACTCTGGAGTCCGAGTATCACTCCCAGATGGTCCTGGCCCCATCTCTGCCTCCGATGCAGGGCCCTCGTCTGGGCCTTCCCAAGACTCCAGGACTGGCCCATGTTCCTCCCCAGCCTCCTCACTATCTGACTCCACTGCCAGCTCCACAGGCTGCTGGCGAACCACAACACTTTATTGGTAAAATTTTGAAATACAAAGAAAGCAGGATAAAAAAATCCCAAAATAATAGTTCCCCCTCCCCCACCACACACACACACGTCTGCCACATTTGAATTTTTTAAGTCAATTACTGAAGCCGCGTCTTTGCTTGGAAAAGTCCCAGGATTTTCCCCTCCAGGTTTTGTGTGAATGTGTTTATTTATCTAAAAGACTTCTATCGTGAAATGCTGATACTTTTCATAGCCTAGCAGAATATCAAATTATGCTCCCAACATCCGGATGATTAAATAGTTTTAAAAGCCATTAAGTAAGCAAGCTACTTATGCAATTCAAGTACTCAGAAAGTCAAATGAAATTTGACCTTCTTAAGAGATTTAGTTTTGTCAAGTGTACATACATCAGGAAACATGTTTTATAATTTGCATGCATATCAACCGTTTGTTTTAATCATACACTGATGTGTGGTTGGTACGATTATAGAATTTGTATGCTGGCTTGCCAATGGTTTAGCTTAAGTTACTTGACTAATGGGTGGGCTGTAGAGGTCATTGTATCAATTTCATTCTTTCTCAACAATCCAATTGCTTCTGTTTCCTACCTAGATAAGTTGAAAAAAAGCATGGTCTTACATAGCCAAGGAAATTATGATTTTTTTTTTCTGCTTGCAGCCTTGGTTGCATATCGATTATGCTATTCTTTCAATAATTTCCTAACGACACTCCATTCTTGCCACCAAGATTATACTGTCTTTGAGGTGAAGGGCAAGTAGAAACACAGCTTGATCAGCTCTTTCAATGTTCAAGTGGATAAATTCTCCTTGTGCTTGCCCTCCTTGTGTACTCTATATAGAGGTAGTCCTTGACCTACGACCACAAATGAGCCCAAATTTTCTGTTCTAAGTGAGATAGTTAAGTGAATTTTCCTCCATTTTGTGACCATTCCTGTCACAGTTCTTAAGTGCATCACTGCAATTAGTAACAAAACACAACAACTATTTAAAATCACAATTGCCAAAACATCTCAGGCAGACATTTACCAGAGCAAGATTCAAACAGATTGATACAAATGGTTAGATTTGGGAGATTCCATCTAATGAACGTACATGTATCTGTGGAACTGAAGAGGTAGAAGATCTCACTCATATATTATTTGATTGCTGTTTATATAAGCGGGTGAGAGATAAGTACCTTTATCCACATATTAAGCATATGGCCCATTTTAAAAAAACATACCCCATGTGTGGCCAGAATCTGAAAATGACATTTAATACAGCACAATTTCTGACTAAAATGGTCTGACTGAGATCGGCATATGTGGGCCTGATTGGCGTAGATTGCAGGGCTGATAAAGAAATATAATTTTATCTCATTTTATTCTATTGTATATATTTATGTATTAAATTATTATATTTTATCCTATAAGTATTATATTTTACCCTACTCCCATTTTAAATTGTTTGTTTAGAATTTTATCGGAGATATAGATGATATAGATATAGATATAGATATAGATATAGATATAGATATAGATATAGATATAGATATAGATATAGATATAGATATAGATATAGATACAGATACAGATAGGTCTTTGGTTATTCAGGTCTTCTCCCGTGTAAAATTGGAAGTGTCTTGGCGGCGTTTTGATGAAGTCTCATTCGTCATCTTCAGGCTGGTGTTCTCGGCTTCGTGCTTCCAGGAGCAAAGGAGGCTTCGTGCTCCTGGAAGCACGAAGCTGAGAACACCAGCCTGAAGATGACGAATGAGACTTCGTCGAAACGTCGCCAAGACACTTCCAATTTTACGCGGGAAAGACCCGAATAACCAAAGATCTACATACAAACACCCGCGAAAACCTCCGAAAACTTTGTCGAAACGTCGCCAAGACACTTCCAATTTTACGCGGGAAAGACCCGAATAACCAAAGACCTACATACAAACACCCGCGAAAACCTCAGAAAACAGATATAGATATAGATATAGATATAGATATAGATTAGATAGATATAGATATAGATATAGATATAGATATAGATATAGATATAGATATAGATATAGATATAGATATAATAACACAGTTGTTAAGTGGCATTAACTTTGTTTGTCAGAAAGTCTCTAAAGATGATCACATGACTCTGGGACACTGCAATGGTTATAAGTATAAGTCAGTTGCCAAGTATCTGAATTTTGTCACGTGTGAATTTTCATCAAATTCAGCAGTGACCATGGGGATGCTGCCAAGGTTGTAAGTCTGAAAAATGGTCATAAGGCACTTTACTCAGTAAACTAAGTTACATTGTAATTTTGAATAGTCAGTTAACAAATTGTTTTAAGTCCAGGACTACCTGTACAGAATTCAATATGACTTGAGATTTTCCAGATGTTTCTCAGGCTGTTATAGATAGATTGATAAAGACCGATAGGAAATGGTCTGTTTTAAATATAGATGTCGCTGAGGATCAATTTTGTGTCATAAATCCTATACCCAGTTAGACTCAATTAGTACAGTTTGGAGTATGAATCTCCAGATAAAAAAATACAAACCATCAGGTAGATTTTGTGCAGTTAAAATACAAAAGGCAATACACAAATCATGGTTTCTTGTATATTATTTAATAATAAAAGGTGGCTTGTTTAAATGAAAGCATATCTTTTCTTTTAAAAAAAAGTTGGTATTGGCAGCCATATTTGTGCTTTTTAAATCCCACCAGGTTTAAGGAGAGGAAATTGTCATGTTATTTTATTATAATAAATTTCTCCATTCAAGCTCCAAACTGCTGGTAATCAAAGGAAATTCTTAAATGAGATACACTTTCTATTTGGGGTATATTACATGTTTTGCAGACTCCACTATATTTTTGTTTTTCTGTTTCAGGTCTCAGTCGTCAACCAGCTGGATATGCAAGTCATTGTGTCAAATGTTCCTCCTACTCTTGTAGAACAAAGCAAAGATCAGCTTATAGGGTAAGGAATATCTTCATCCCGTAACCACGAAAAAGTCACTTATGATTAAAAATGTACTTATCCAAAAACATACCAAACCCCTGGGGACTTTTGTAATTTACTTGATTTATTTAAAAGTTTTGTATGGCTTCCTAACTTAAAAACATAACCTTGAGCAGATCCTAACAACAATGGAACTCATAAATATGAAAATCATAACGCATAAAACAAAAACAGAATATGGTGCCTTAATCAACCCCACAACAACTTCAGACATCTTCATTCTACCCCAGTTAAAAAGCCATGCCTTGATAGTTTTTTGAAAGATTAAAAAGGTGGCAACCTGCCAAGAAATCTGTGGAGCATGTTCTATAACAGGGGTCCCTAACGTCTGGACCACGGCCCACCAGTCGGGCATGAGTTGTTTGCAACCAGGCTGTGGAAATGGCAGGCAAGTGCACACGCAGCAGCAGGCGAGCATTTGCACACCAGTGGTGGGTTTCAAATTTTTTTACTACCGGTTCTGTGGGTGTGGCTTGGTGGGCGTGGAATGGCTTGATGGGCGTGGCTTGGTGGCATGGCAGGGGAAGGATACTGTAACATCTCTATTCCCACCCCACTCCAGGGGAAGGATACTGTAAAATCTCCATTCCCTCCCCAATCCAAGGGAAGGTTACTGCAAAATCCTCATTTCCTCCCAATCAGCTGGGACTTGGGAGGCAGAGAATAAATGAGGGTGGGACCAGTCAGAATTTTTACTACTGGTTCTCCAAACTACTCAAAATTTCTGCTACTGGTTCTCCAGAACTGGTCAGAACCTGCTGAAACCTACCTATGGTGTACACATGCTCCCTCCCCCCCTCACCGGTCCTCAAAGCCGGAAAGGTTAGGGAACTCTATTTTATAGGATAGCCACAGAAAAGATATACTTCCAAGATTCCAATAGATGGCAAGATTTCAGTCTGCCTACTCTATCCAATCTGGTGGGATGCACAGATACTCTCTGGTAGTGGTGCCATATGTAACTTGGTACTATGCCAATAGGGTTCTAATTGTCGTAATAATACCTTGAATTGCACCACGAAGGAAACCGATAGCTGGTACAGCTTGACATCCTTTCAAACTACCAATACTGTATGTACCACTATGTTCTGGATCTATGAATTTGTAGTTCCTGACTAGTCTTCAAGGGCACCCATGTAAAGCACATTGCAGATATCCAAAGGGGAAGTGACATCAATGGTAAAGCATAGAACCATATTTAAAGAAAAAACCCTAGAGATTAGTCAAACTAAGCAAGTCCCTAAACAACTCCACTAAACATAGTTGAGGCAATCCTAATAAGATTTGGTTCAAGGAATCCGTGCAGTCTCTGATTGTTTAACTTGGCTCAAGAAACACTATGATTTGATGAGCCAAAACGTAGATCCTTTTCATGTGAATCAATCTGCAAACTCATGTGACTAGAATCATCTGTGCTGCACGCCATGTGTCTACTGACTGATCAACCCAGCTTAGAGTTTATATAAAAGTATAAATTAACTGAAGTGTTTGCTGAAGGGGCTTCTCTAAGCTTAATTAGCTTTGCACAGCTTTCTTTTGAATTAGTATTCAGAGCTTCAAAGGAATCAAAGAACGTAGCAAGTGCAGCAGGGAAATTCAGGCTGGCCGTTGCAAGATAAATCCCATTTCCCTGTTTTCAAAATATTTTTTAAAAACTCTACTATAGTTGCCTTCTTAATAAAACAAAACAAAAACCTGACCGTTAAAAACTATGTTTTCTCCTTATTTCTTATTTTAAAAAAGACATGGGGACCTCCATCTGTACAATTAAATTATTAAAATGTATTTATCATTTATAACAGTAATGAAAGCTTGCCACCCTGTGCATGGTACTAACTTTTAAGGTAAAAATACTTGGCTTTCAGAAGAGTAATAATAATAACTTAACTTATCAAAAAAAAAAAGTTTGTAAAATGGAGGATTTTGTTAGATTTCCCTTTTTAAAGGACGATTATAATACAATATGCAATATATATTGTCCTGCCTTAACCATGAAAGATAGCTGGGTGACCTTGGGCCAGTTACACAATCTCACAGAATTGTGAGGAAAATAGGAGGAAGAAGATGTGTTGGATATGTTTGCTGCCTTGAGTTATTTGTAAAAATAGTAAGTAAATTAAGTAAGTAGACAAGCAAGCAAGCAAGTAAATGAATAAATAAACGTTAAAAATTATTCATTTATTAAATTTATATGTTGCCCAACTCATGGTCTGATAAAATAAAAATGTTCATATTCAGAACTGAGCAAAGCTATATGGACCATAGCCTACATCACGGGTGTCAAATTTGCGGGGCCATGTTGCTGTCACATGACATTTCACAACATTTTTTTCCCATTCGCGGAGCTAGGGTGGGCATGGCCTGCATGTGATGCATCTGGCCCGTGGCCCATTTGACACCCCTGGCATACATCATAATTCTTAAGTGAAGAACTCAGAAAATAGTTTGGGGCTGCTGTTTCTGATACTAAGTGGGCATGCACTGAATTGGTCCTATGGAAGATGTGTAATCACTGGGACTCCATCTTAAACAGGGTTCCACAGTGTCAATCTAAACCTCCAAGTGTCTATTAGATTTTCCAAGACATCAATGTTGTTGTTGTTATTCATAGTACTGTTAGCAAAAGTAGTAATGATAGTCCTTGACAATTGGGACCAGAAATACCATTGATAAGACAGGTGGTTGTTAAGGAAGTCACACCCCATAATCTAGTGATATTTATTTAAATCGCTATTGCTGTGCCACATAGAGTACTTTTAAAGAGTCAAATGCATGAGACAATATTTATGGAAGTCTATGTTGATAGAGGAAGCTGGCTGGATCTTCAGTAATTGTCAGCTGTGTTTTCTAGGTTGCTAACATACTGCAACTCTGCACTGGCATTGTTTAAACAATCTGTTAACAACTTCTTCCATTTCTGAAAACACCTGTGGCTTAACTGCCAGTCTTACTTATTCCATTCTGGTATGCCTGACAATCTGGCACTCCAATTTTTCTCAGAGACATAAATCTTATGCGTGTGAGATGTATGGCCACTTCTGTGTTATATAGTTAATGCATTTCACTGTGAGCATAGTTTGTGGAATTTAATAGCTTCTGTAAAAAAGATAAAACCTATTCCTTTATCATGCCTACCAGTTCCCTCTGTAAAATAACTTTGCAATTTCCTTTCAAACCATTTAAAATTCAAGTCCTAATATAATACTAAGAGGTAGAATTAATTACCCCCCATGCTTGAAACTAGTTTTTCTGGATTCCTTTCCTTCCTTCCTTCCTTCCTTCCTTCCTTCCTTCCTTCCTTCCTTCCTTCCTTCCTTCCTTCCTTCCATCCATCCATCCATCCATCCATCCATCTTTCCTGCCATGCTATTAATCAATTTTCTTTACAATATAAGATTTTAACATTTTTGTCTAACTGTAAATAAGTCAAAGATTACCAAGTCATTAAATTACCAAGAGTTTTCCATTATCAGGATTTTGGAACGCTATGTTCAAGACCAGATTCCTGGTGCAAAAGTGGTGGTGGAATCCATTGGTGCTCGCAGATATGGTGATGGATATTCAGAAGAAGATTATTCCAAATCTGACCTCATGATCTATGCAATCGATCCTCAGACAAACCGTGCTATAATGAGGAATGAACTTTTCAAGTAAGTAGTTAAGTGCATTGCAGCAGTGAATATCAGTTGAGGAAATCGACCTTTGTATCAAGACACTGACTGAATTTGACTTCAAAATTAGCAACTTTTTGTTCTTTAACATGTCTGATGTTTAAAGGTACAGGGGCCATATGTAAAGGTTGAATAGCACACAACTGCAAGAATTTAAGAGATCACCTTTGGACCTGGAAATAGCATTCTTATGATTTGTGTTCTGTGTTCTGATGAAAACAGAAACTCTGATAGGGTTAATCCTAGAAAGAATTTTGTAGTCTCAGTGTTATCTTTCTGCCTTTAAGCTAACATGCGATCACATATGCTCAATTTAACACAAACATTATTGTGAAAAGCAGCAGTAGAACACACACACACCGTTTTATGACACACTTGCGGTAATGTTTTTGTGTTGAGTTATTCATAAGATGATGATTCTTCACTGTAACTTCTGTGATTCAAAGGTATGGGGTTTTATACCTGCACAGTTCAAAGGTTTCAGAGTTCAGGGTTTTTTGGGTAAAGTCCTGGTTTACTATAAATCACATATAAGACTGTAACTCAAGAGTTCAGTGGTCCCAAATTTTCTACCCAAAAATTTAACCAATGACGTGTCTTTCAACAGTTGTTATTTCCATCATTAGCATCTTAATAGGAGAGACTAAGACTCTCCTTGGAAGAAGAGGTGCTAACACTGTTGTGGATCAAGGTTCCTCAGCTAGAATTCAAAGGTAGAATGGATGGTATAACCCTTTTTTCCCCTCCCTGGATTTGATAATTGCTTATTTTTCTAGTGCATTCTGGAACCTGGAAATTAGGACCAACTTGATCCCTCAAGATCAAAAGTTTATTATTATATAACTTCAAAGACTTAATGGTACCAGTGGTCCTTTTGGGTCCAAGACTACCAAAAGTACAGGAAGTTTATCTCAGTGGGAGGCAGGGGGAAAGTGTAGAGGAGGGGTGTCAAACTCATGGCCTGCAGGCCTGATGTGTCACACACTGGCCACGCCCACACCTGATTTAGCAAAAGGGGAAAAGTCATGATACATCATATGACACCATAGTGATGCCGTGAGTTTGACACCCCTGGTGTAGAGTAACTAGATTTGTCTGGGATTGGTATCTCAAAAGCCTCCACAGATGTTGATGTAGTCTCCAGTCTTGAGACACTTTGTTTATATTTTATCTTCCCTGCACTAAGGAAAATAGTGCCAGAATGCCTAGTGAGCAAGTGTGATAATTTGCTAGCCATATGCTTATGAAACAAATGTTTCTGAGCTAACAAATGAACTGTCATTTATTGGCAGTATTCTGTTTATTTAGAGTTTCATACCTTATTAAATTAATAGTAACATACACAAATATGTTGATGTTGAGAAGAAAATTGGCATATTTTCAGTTGATGGATGAAGAGAGATTACAAATATCTATTGTATTAACCATTAAAAAAAACAGTCTATATAATCTACAAACAGCAAATATATAAACTGGCATTGACAAAAAAGAAAAAAGAAAATATTTATAGGGGTTTTGTTGGTGATAAATATTTGCAACATTGGTTTATTCTTTTTCCACACCCAATTTTGAAATAAATGTATGGTGGATTGCATTTTATAAATGTAATATAAACTGTCATGTATGTCATTCAGCACAACTATTATTTAAGTTAGGAATAATTTTATGTTCTGCATTATACCTGTGCAATATTTTTATGCAAGATGTTTACTTCATAAAAATTGCCCAAAGTTATACATTTTTCAGCCAATAATTGCTCTCGTTTTTTCAAATCAGCTCCTTCCCCCCCCCCCCCCAAGAAAAGAGAAAATTTGTAGCTCACAATTGAACTGTGGGGACTTTAGTGCTCTCTGATTTTGGTTGGTTTTTTTGCAAACATTTCATTACCAAGCGAGGTAACATCATCAGTGCTAGTAGGGGGTGGGGTTTGGGCTCAGTTTAAATACGAGTGGCTTGCCCTAATATTTGGTTTCACTTAACATACATAAAACAAGAAATAAAATAAAGGAAGAAGGCAGTCTAGTCTTCCATGTTGAATAGGACATTAGAATTTCTAGCATTCTAACCCATTTTCTGCTGAAATAACACAAATAGAAATATGGCATATTTATACACAGAAACATTTAAAAATTGTTCCCTCCTTCCAAAGATCTTCCCTACACTATTCCCTAGAAAGCAAGCGGGACAATATTGTAGTAATATAATATTGAGTAAAATGGGTAAAATTTTGAAGTTCAAACTTGTGTGCATTTTATTATGAATTTTAGAATGGAGGACCTCCAACATCTGGAAAGAAATAATCAAATCTGATTCTAAAAAGTGAAAGAAAAAATAGATAAATAGATTGATATGATTTTTCTGTGTGTGTGTGTAGAATGAAATACTTTTGTTATTGTGGTATACTTCAAACCATGATATTACTTTAATAAATAAGAATTCATGGATCTGACAGCCAAAGAGCAAAAATAAGCTATATATTTCTTTGTTGTGGTAACCATCTGTTTCTCCAGTGTAATAATAATATGAGAAAATATCTGCTTTTAGTTTCATTGTCTCAAAAAAGAATGATGCAAATAAATAAATAAAAGGCTGAGTAGAAAAAGGAGAATTAAAGTAACGAGGAACTAATTCTTATAACAACAAACCATTATGGCCTTCTTTCATTTAACACTGCTTTAATGGATATTTTTGAGATATGGCATGTTAGAAAATAGGCTGAATGTTCTCCTCTGTACTGGACTAAAATATAGAAAATTAGAAGAGAGTAGAGTAGAGTAGAGTAGAGTAGAGTAGAGTAGAGTAGAGTAGAGTAGAATATTCAAATATTCAGTATTCAGATTGATATTTAAATATTCAAATATCAATTTGAATATTCAAATATCATTTTGAATTACTGAATCTTTATCTAATCTACATTCTTGGTACTAAAGAAGATGAAAATGTGAAAAATGAAGAAAAGTCTTTTTTTTAAAAAAAAATGTGTGCCTACTAATTACCACAGGCTTAGAAACAACCTAATTACATATTTCTTTAGCTTGCACAACCAGCTTTATTTTTCCTTTTCCAACATTTTCAAAAATGTATAATATCAAAAGTCTAGGGAATACTTTCTTGGCCTTGGGGCAGAGGTGAAGAAGTGTCAGTTTAGCAAAACGAAAAAAAGAAATGAAGAGAAAGTTTTAGTCTGAAATATTAGCATATTTTAGGCTTGGCAGAGAATCTCCAGCGGTTTGGTTCCTATAAACTCAGATGTATTTCCAGATTTCAAAAGTTAACTCCAGCTGGGATTTTCCTTTATTTAATCCTGCAATGAGATGCCTTGAAAGGGTCTCAGTCAGCCTTTTGCCCCATTGTACAGTTACAGGATAATTTCCAAGGAATAGCATGATACTCTGGGAAAAAAAAGAGATTTCTCAGCTGCTTTTTAGACTTATGTCCCTCAGGAAGTTCTGCCTCCTAGACTTGTTTTCAAGGAATGGTGTCTTGACAGAAAGGAGAATATGGGAATAATAAAATACCTCTCGTGATACGACTATTTCTAGACTTTAAACAAATATGAAAATCTTTCTTCAAAATAAGACAAAGCCTATAGTGTAAGATATATTTTCTCAGTCTGTGGAGATTCTCAGTCATTCAGGTCATGGATGTCCCAAAGGTGATTTTTCAAAAGGTAACTGGACTTTATTTTTCCTTGAAGACGTTTCAGTTCTCATCTTGAGTTCTGTATATTTTCTCTGATTTTTTTTAAACTTCCTTGCACAGTAATTATTAATATCAAAGCCATTTGACAGTGAAGTTCATTCCCACTAATAACACATCGTATGGTTTTAAGGGGGAAAAAAATCACAATAAAGTTTCTCAAGATTATATACTGTAGGTAGTCCATGATTTACAACCAGCCTCTTTAAGACCATTTGAACTTACAATGGAACCCCCCCCCCCCAAAAAAAACCTATTTATGAGCCACTTTTTGATATTAGCCTCCCCTCACCCCCGGTCACATGACTGCATTTTGGGCATTCAGCAACTAGCCCAATTTTATAGGGCTTTGCAGTACCCCATGGTCATGTGACAATTTACAATGGTTTTTCTAGGAAGTGGTATTTATTTCCAGTTTCCCATAAAAAATAGCCATAATGAATAATGGAGTCACAACTGCTGCTATTTTTGTTTAACTACCACCACAAAAAAAGTTGGTAAAAATGGATTTGGTCAAATGATGGCCTATTTTGTGACTATTACTGCTTACGTCTATAATTGTCAGACTCAATTACAGTTGTAAATCAAGGACTACCTGTACTGTACTATATCTTACTTTTCAGTTACAAAACACCTCAGTGAAGACTCAGTGATTACACCACAGTGTCTTTCTGGTCTCCTAAGGAGATATGAGATTGTCCATGAAGGAGCTTCAACTGCATGACTGTAGAAGATTTTGTATGTGTTGTGGCTGCCATCTTGAGGAGAATTTTCTATCCCCTGTGTCTGTAGAAATTACTTTTATTCAGAAAATAGCCTTAGTTGAAATCGGTAAAACCTGTTCAATGAACACGTTTATTTTTTCCAACAAAAATTTCTGGTTCAGTAAAAATAAGACTAAAAATAATGCCTTGTACTGCATCTTGGTGCCACTATAATACTGAAAAAGATGTCAGTGAACGTCCATATTTTCATTTCATTCACATCTTTTGTTTTTTTCCTATGTTTTCTGATTTTAAGCAAGCCATTCTTTACCCAAACTATAACTGCTTGCAAATCAAGAAAGTGGAAATCACATTTAAAAAAACAAAAATCCTTTAAACCTTTGCCAAAGTTTTCCAAAATATGTTGTGTGTAATGAGGAGAAGTATACGAATTAAAATGAACGACACAGAAATCAAGATGGCAGCACAATGTGATCTAAGCACAATTTCAATTGTGCCACTGCTGCCACAATCTTGATCCTTGCTACCAAGACCAGCGGGACTCGGATTATTCCCTCCCCATGTGACACAACAAGATGTTGATGGTAAGGTGAGGGGAAATATTTTAAGGAAATGCCCATGGAAAAGGAATCTCTCCAACCAGTTCCATAGAATAGAATAGAATAGAATAGAATAGAATAGAATAGAATAGAATAGAATAGAATAGAATAGAATAGAATAGAATAGAATAGAATAGAATAGAATAGAATAGAATAGAATAACAGAGTTGAAAGGGACCTTGGAGGTCTTCTAGTCCAACCCCCTGCCCAGGCAGAAAACCCTACACCATTTCAGACAAATGGTTATCCAACACCTTTTTAAAAAATTCCAGTGTTGGAGCATTCACAACTTCTGCAGGCAAGTTGTTCCACTTATTAATTGCTCTAACTGTCAGAAAATTTCTCCTTAGTTCTAAGTTGCTTCTCTCCTTGATTAGTTTCCACCCATTGCTTCTTGTTCTACCCTCAGGTGCTTTGAAGAATAGTTTGACTCCCTCTTCTTTGTGGCAACCCCTGAGATACTGGAACACTGCTGTCATGTCTCCCCTAGTCCTTCTTTTCATCAAACTAGACATACCCAGTTCCTGCAGCTGTTCTTCATATATTTTAGCCTCCAGTCCCCTAATCATTTTGTTGCTCTTCTCTGCACTCTTTCTAGAGTCTCAACGTCTTTTTTACATCGTGTTGATTTAAGCTACTGACTGAAAACAATGTTATAATTGTTAGACAGAAACTGAGTCGTTTTATATAATTCTTTAGTTTCATGCTATTCTAGTTCATATTTAGCTGCATTTTTCTAGAGATTAACTTGGAAAAGAAGCCTCTGGTATTCATTGTACCTTCTCACCTGTCTAGCAACTCTAATTCATAAAGATGATACCAACCACCTTGGTATCTCAAGAACCTATAGCTGTCTTAAACTAAAGATATCCATTATGGATCATGATAAGGGCAGCAAGTTAGAGGAAATGTCATGCCGTATTTGGTGATGGTTGCTTAACCCGCTAATAAAAAAAGGTTCATCCAGGATGAAACCTTTATTACTTTGTCTAATGTTTGTGGCCAGGTCTTCAGGTATCTTTCCTGAAGAAGGGATTCCACTGATTTCTCTCTGTGTGTGTGTGTGTGTGTGTCTGTGTATCTGTGTGTACACAGTGTGTTTGCATGCATGTGTATAGTGTATATAACAGTGATGGCTAACCTTTTTGCCATCACATGCCAAAAGCGGGGGGGGGGTGCAGTGAGATCACATGCACGTGTGCCCACATCCATAATTCTATGCACCTGCCCCCGTGCTTCCCCCACTTTTGGCACGCGATGTCAAAAAGGTTAGGTAAGCCCGTTTTTTGCTCTCCCCAGGCTCCAGAGCCTTTCTACAAGCCTGGGGAGGGCAACAGCGGTCTCCCCCTGCCAAGTCCTTCGGAGGCCGAAAACTGTGTGTTTCCTGACTTCTGATGGGCCCAGAAGGCCCGAAAAATCAGCTGGCTGGTGCACGCATGCATGCCGGAGCTGAGCTTGCGTGCCCACTGATAGGGCTCTGTGTGCCACCTGTGGCACCCGTGCCATAGGTTCACCATCATGGGTATATAATGTATATATCTACCTATACACATACATACATGTGTATACACATATACATCTGTATACATATACACATACATGTGTGTGTGTGTATATACACACACACACAGACACACATATGCAGATTTTCAGAATATCTGTGTGTTGAGTGAAATTTATTTGCCAATACCATGGTGTGTTTTTTTTTTTTCATTCTCAGTACTAGGACAAAGGTACTATCGGCATTTTTTAAAAAAAATACTTACATTATCCATTATCCTTCATGAGTACAAAAAAGAGGGATAGCTTCTGAGACCCTGTGACTTCCTAAAATAAATTTAAAAGACCCCCATCTCGTTTTGTACTTTATGTCATGTTTCATCTGAATTACAATAAGCACAGATAGGCTATAAAAACTGTAGAAACTGAGATTTGTAGATAAATTGCTTATAAAATTTTAAAGAGAGGGTATTACAGCTCCCTGAAGGACATTTCACTTTCTTAATTAGTATAAATGGCATTCAGTACATGCAAGCATTATGTAAGAGAAGGTTTTCCACTTTTCATTACACCTGAATTGTTCAGTTTAATCGACATTACTTACTTTGACTCATGTAACACAGAGCCTAATTGCAACGGTACACCAGTTTAGCTCTTTTTATTGTATTAGTGGTTGGTAAACTCGTCTTTGAACAGTTGGAGCAATTTTGCTCTAAAGCAATATAATCGCTTTTCACATTTTCAACATCATGATTCCAATAGAGATGTTCCAGAACTATTTTATACTCTTTTGTTCTATTGTTCCTGGTTTTTAAAAATTATCACTGCTGTTTGAGATGATCAGCGTGCTTTTGTTATGAAGCTGTGTCTACCATCACAGATGGCACACTGTAAACAACTCTACTGCCGTCGGTCAATTAGAATGAAAATCAGATCAAAGATACCACAGAGAAGGCAGGTAGGGGGTGAAATGTTCAAAAGGAACCACAGTGGGGAAATAAAAAGCTGGAGGGGAGGGGAGAAGACTATTAATACCTTTTAATATTGATTCCACCTTTAAAAAAAAGAATAGAGATTAGCTTGATCTTGCTTTCTTCTCTTGCTTTGTTTTCTTGACACTGAAGATTTCTGGATGGCAAGCTTCTGGATATCAATAAAGAATTTCAACCATACCTTGGGCAAGGAGGACGTATTTTGGAAATACGAACACCAGATGTGGTGGCCAATGTCAAAAAGCAGGCACAAGCTGTGGGCTACACCGAAGGAGCTTTGTTGGCCCTGGCTGTCATCATTATCCTTTGCTGCATGCCTGCTATTTTAATAGTTATGGTCAGCTACAAACAGTAAGTATACAGGAGCCTTTTACTCTGGTTTGCTTAGTACTTGTAATGTAGAAAAGATGGAAGTAGAAGGATTCAACAGAAGATACTCATTGCTGAAACCCAACCCATAGTGTTATTTTAAAAGAATGACAGACTTTTCTCAGATGTCGGTTATCCTTGCACAGAATCACTTATGACTCTAGAGATCTCTTACAGCAACCCTCATGAGATCTTGAGGGATTTGATGTAATTAAAAAAGTAATTGCCAACCCAAGTCATGTATGAGATAGAACTCTTGTTTTCAGTTGTGGCTCTTTTCAGAAAGCATCAATTATTCACATTCAATATAAACAGATCTTACTGGGGGGGGGGGGGGGGGTCCTATTCCTTATACATGTTGTCCTCCATTTATGATGGCAATTGGGACTGGAATTGCTGTCGCTAAATGATGGGGTGCAACATCATGTGAATTTGCTGCTTTGCAGTGGCAGTTCTCAGCAATCCCAGTTGCTATCATTAAATGAGAACTTCCAACTTCCTGCCAGTTTCCCCATTGACTTTGCTTGTGGGAAGCCAGCAGGAAACATCAAAAATCATGTAACTGCAGCTAAGGGTTGAGTGTCCAAATCACAATCGTATAACTGCAGGGACTCCGCAATGATGAGAACTTAGAGGTTTCCTTGTTCAGCACTGTCACAAGTTTGAACAGTCACTGAACAAACGGATGTTAGCTGAGGACAAGGGCTCTTGAGTTATTTTGTTCAGTATGATATGCAATCATGATTGTCATTACTGAACTTCATTTATTTCAATAGGTTATGTTTATTTGGTTGGTTCAAGCCATATTCAAGGCAAATTTCCATCCAGTTTCTCTTCTTCCTTATTATGCCTCTTTGCATATTGCATAAATATGATTGCTCTGTTAATGTAAAGACAGTATCTTAACTTTTGGGAATAATCTAGTCATAAGAACAGAATACAGAGAAATGAAATATGCAAGTGTTTCTAGTGAACGGTTGTTTATTAGAAGTAAGAAAAGGAGAACAATTCCGTGTGACAAGCGCTGCAAAGGATTGAGCAAGATTTGAAATATGGCAGGATACACACTGAACTATATCTCCCATCTGGTATAGGCAGGCCTTACCTACTACCACAAATAGGACTAAAATCTAAGTCATTGGGTGAAGAAATCATCACATGTTTACTTCACTCAATTACCACAATCCCAGCACTCCCGGTTCCCATTGTTAATGTGCTATCTCACAGCTCATTGAGTAGACAGTATGCTAGGTAAGAGCACAGGGTGATTCAGTTTGGTGGAGGAGGCTCTGGGAGGTCTTGGGGCAGGCTGAGCACAAACTTGGGAGGGGTGTGCTGTGGGCAAGTCTCAAACCCATTCAGAGTTTGAAAATCCTTTGCTTTGATTTGAAAATGCTTTGATGTCTCTGGGAGGATTTTCAGCTATAGAGTAGAGAGAAGTGTCTACAGCATCCCCAACTCTCACAGCTTGTGCTGATTCTCCCAGGGCCTCCTCCATCCTACTGAGGTGCTCCTCTGAAGCACCTAACACCCTTAACGTACTGCACTGTTTCTCTGCTCTGATAGGATTTCAGCTCCAAAGTTCTCCACAGCACCCAATCCCAACTCATGCTGCCCTCCCAGAACCTCCCACGTTCCCTGAGACACATTGCACTCTTACCATACGGCGTCTCTGCTCTGCTTGGATTTTGGCAGGGAGGATTTTCAGGCCCTCTATGCTCCAGAGCTAAAAATTCTCTCTGCTGAAATCCAACCAGGAGGGTGAGGCAGCACTATAAGGTAAGGAGTTCATGGTGCCTCAGCAGGATGGGAGCAGTCCTGGAAGGCCTGGTGCATGAGTTTGTTTGTTTATTACATGATCTGGCAGGTGGTTCTGTGGACATGCCTCTCCACTCCATGACTGACAATCCTGATTGGTTTTCATCAGTGACCTTTTTCAGCCAGCCCTCAAAAACTAAAGAGCATCCTTTTGGCAGGTGGCAACAGTTTGTAATTTTTCCTGGTTTCCGCATTGACTTTCTGGTGAAGCCAGCAGGAAAGTTTGCAAATGCCAATCACATGATTGTAGGGCAACTGGCAATCAGTCATAAGTGCAAATGGATTGCCAAGTACCCAGATTGCTATCATATGACTGCGAAGATGCTACAAGGGCTGTGACGTCAGGCACAAGTTCTAAGTCCCTTTTTCAGTACCATTGTAATTTTCAGCATTCACTAAATTAATGATCATTAGTCAAGGACTATGTAGAGCAGGGTGTCAAACTGGCAGCCTGCAGACCAAATCCAGACCCTGCAAGTTTGAAACCCATGATGTAGAGACTGTTATTTATCTCTTATGACTGATGTTCTGATGTAACAGTAAAGATTCAGTTCCTAGCCAAGTTCATCTATGTGTCTATGGAACTGTTGCTTAGTAGATATTTGTATTAGAAAGCTTAACAATAAAGAGGCCCATTAGAACATAAAGCTAGCTTTGACTACACATAGCTTACTCGCTAGCTATAGTTGCAAACCAGCAGGGGTGAGATTCTACTAGTTCGGACCGGTTCGGGGGAACAAGTTCGCTCCAACAATTAGGTGGGCCGCCCACCCCACACCTCCGTTGCCCCTGCACTTTACTTACCTTTATCTTCTCAGCTGATTGGCACAGCAGAGTGGATTGGCACACCTCAGCTGTGTTACTTCCAAGTAACACAGAAGGGTAGTATTTGTAAAACTGCACATACGCACAAAGTGCGCGATCACCGAACCAGTTGTTAAACTGGCAGCATCCCACCACTGCAAACCAGCATGTAATCAGTTTAGAAAACAGAGAACTGTTTTTATCCCATGCTGACTTTCTTATATGGGACAAAGGTTTTGACAAGCCCTATTCTGACTCAGCTCATTATGTTATTTTTAAAGCATTGCCATTATAACTAGAAGTACTTCTGCAAGATTTTTCTTTAATTCAAATATCTAAAGTAATTCATAATGACCACCTGAAGAAGAAAAAAACAAAGTGAAGGAAGATTTTTTTTCAAAGGAATGTCAAAATCCTGAAAATACTACTATTCTTCTATGGCTTGAGCTAAATAATCTAGGAGATATGTTTATTTTTATTTTTCTATAGCTTTTCTTATGCCTTAATTGGCAGCTATAAATGCTAGCAAGATAACAGATGAAGTCTGTTACATAGTGGAAAAATTATACTTGAGTGAACATAACCATCATTACTGGTGCCCATAAAATGGAAGCACAATTTGTTTAACGCTCAATGAACTTTTCCAGATTATTTTAAAAAAAGCTTTAAAGTTAAATGAATTTTCAATTACTTATTTGCTCATGGGAATTAGTATTGTTGTAGCATTGTAGGAAAATAATAAAATGAAAAGATATTGTTATTTCCTATGTTATTTCCTTTGAAGTTTCAAGTCTACAACAAAGTCTACAACAAAGAAAATAATAATTATAAGCCAAAGATAAATGAATTAATAATGGGCAAGTGATATATTTACTATTTAATGTTTTTCAATGTTTTATTTGTCCACTGCCCAGAATCCCTCTAGGAGGGAAATGGATGGTTTTAAAATGTAATAAATAAATAATTCATAATAGACATATAGAAACAAAACTCAGAGATATCCCATTATTTTAAAATTGTCTAAAATTGTCTGATTTAAAATCTGGAAGAAAAATGCAAGTATAGATTTGTGTACAATTTGTATGTGCTAAAATGTATGTACATGGAGATGTAAATATAAGTGAATGAATGACTGAATGACTATTATGGCCAAACGCCGGAAACACAAAGTATGACTGAAAAGAATTTAAAAATTAAAATTAATTATATAAGAAATACAAGTAATTGTAATAGTTGATATATGAAGTATGTTGTAACTGTGGGAGTCCTTCCGCTATTCAACATTCAATTTTTTATTCCTCCTGCATAATATTACAATTTGAAAAAAAAAACTTAAATGTAGGTTTGAACATTTTAATAAAACTATAGTAGATTACTGCCAAGAATATAAATTCAGGTGGATTCTGCTCACTCTACAATTGATGGGCAACCTCCAGGCCTTGTCCACAGAGAATAACTTCCAATGCAGAATTTTCAGATAAAGAATTGAAGTGACTAGCTACAGTATTATCAAGCAAGATAAAATACTACACTGGCAGAGAGGCAAAAGAAGCACATGCCTATTCTATTTGTCCCTGAGGCCAGACTATTTGGTTTATTTATTTATTTATTTATTAAAAATTTTATTAAAATTTCACAAAAAATTATCCTGGCTGGCACATAAGCAAAAGAAAAAACAAAGTATAAAAGCAAACACAGTCACAAATAGACATACACGAGATCTGATCAGCAACACAACCACCTCCCCTGAGACACACACACACACACACACACACACACACACACACACACACACCCAGGCCTGATGAGGGACTTCCAGAAAATAAAGCCCACCTTCACCTTCTGGAACCTGTAGCATGCCTCTCTTGCCAGATCTGATTGGATGAGCAGATGTAATGAGGGAAAGAAGATCCTTCAAATAACCCAGCCCCATGCCATGGAGGGTTTGAAAAACCAAAACCAGTACTGGGAAAGAAAGGAAAGGAGTCCCTACGGATTGCACTCTGCTAATCATTGCTGACTATAAGGGCAGCACTCCCTATAGAGTGCCATCTGAAGACATTTCAGTCGTCATGTGGCCAGCATGATGTCACAGAATGCCTTTTCCTCCCCACCAAAGTGGTACCTATTTATCTACTTGCATTTGCATGTTTTCGAACATGTGGGCAGAAGCTAGGCAAAGACGGGCACTTACCCCATTGTGTGATGTTTGGGTCTCAAACCCAGGTTGTCGGATTTTCAGCCAACAAGCTCAGGATCTTTAATTAATCACGCCACCCTGGCAATAATGTTAATACGATCAATCTGACTTATTCTTTCAGATGGAAGAGGTTTTCTTTTTTACTCCTTTATTAAGAGTTAGCTGGTGTTAGTTTTAATCTACTAAACGTGCATAAATCCATATTTTAAATCTCTGTATTGTTTTTAGCTTGCTCATAGAAAAGATATTATTGTATGGTTCTTTCAAAGGAAGGGAGCTTTTTGTAAGATGGTAGGTCGATAACAGTTATCACAAACTTAATTGCAACTAAGCAGCTATTTTTTATTAAAGGTCGCCTAATTAAAGAGATCCTATTTATTTATTAAAATATCTCTAATGGGTAAGTCAAAACAGTTAAAGGTTGAGGAGGCAGCCCTAAAAATATGTAGCCTATAAATTTATAAGAATTTTCTGAATTATTTTCTATGTGAATCTCACTGTTTATTCTCTTATTTCTGTTTTACCATTCTGCATTACAAAACAGATTTAAAGAGTAAGTATTTTATTTTTAAACTTTATTTGCCTTGTGTATGAATATGCAAAAGTTTAGCTTTTGTTTGGGTACAGTGATTTCAGAAAGAAGGATATATGTGTATCAGTAGGACAGTACATAATGATTGAAAAGTGTCAAGCTTTCCCCAAATAAGGTTATAAGATTAGAAGTTTATTAAACATCTTAGGTTATTTTGCCACCTCACCTAAGTGATGTGTTCCCTTTACAGGTTTTAATATCTAATGCAATTTAATTCTATAGAAAAAAAGCTACCTAAATTGTAAAATTAAAATTGATCAGATTATATTCACAGTGTAAAATGTGTAAGTAAATTTCATTTAAATAAACACTTCATTGAAAATGCACTTGAAACACAAGTGTTTGTGCTAATAATAAAAGAAGCCATTTTATGTGAAAGGTAGAATCATAAACCTGACTAGGGAAACAAGTGAAAAACAAGGTCTAATTGCATATTGATTTAAAATTCCAGAATACAGGTAAATTTGTTATTTCAGTAGTAAATCTTGAGATATTTATCTATTCTATAATCCCAGCCCTTTTTCTTTCTTTGGCATAGATTAAGAAAATGGGAGGTAAACTTATAGTTTTAAATATACCAGTTATTAATTTTAGAGAACTGGAGTTCATTGTTCAGCTTTTCAAGAATTTTCTACTTAATCATGAACAAAAACACCGCTACAATATTCCATTGTAAGAGAAATATCTGCATCAAGAAGCCAAATTTTATTGTTTGCAGTATTTTCAAATGCTTAGCGTTAGCATCAATTACCAAGTGAAAAGCTCTAATGAATTCTCCACATGACTATTTCTACCAATGTGGGCTTGTTAGAAACATTCTTTGATTCCCTTCAAATCTCATCACTTCTTCTCCATATGATTTCACCAAAGGAGACAAGCTGAATGTGCAAAGACAGCGCGCATCCAGATGGCCTTACCAGCTGGCAAATCAGCAAGCATCCCTGCCAATAATCTCTACGAAGAACTGGGTGACAGCACCATGTAAGTTGTCAATGAAATTTAAAATGCTAATAACGCAGGGCATAATTTTGAGACTTTAGAAATTACAGTCATCGTGGCTAAGCAAATTAATATATAATCTTCTAAATATCAACCGCATGTTGGTGAACATCACGGGGGAATAGTGCATTTATCGAAGGAGGATAAAGAAATTGTAATTGTGTAAGCAGAAGCACATAGGTAAATTTTGGGACACATAAGAGAATTGTGACAAGCATTACTGTCAATTTGGTATACCAAGTGGGAGATCATCTATCTACGTACTAAATATATTTCGGAAACTTTTTATAGATTTTTTTTAAAACATATTTTAAAGTATGCAAATTTATTTTTGATATCACAGAATTAGGTAATTGGTCAGGTCCAGCGTGTACCTTCCTGTAAAAGTGGATTCTGTTTAAAGCATTGGGAAGCATATATGCCCGAGTGTGCAAAATGTTAAAAGGCTGACAGAATCAATGTATTTCTACCAATTTCTCCCAAAATTGAAACGCAGGTAGGAGAGATAAGTGAATAGGTTATACTGGTCTTAACATTTCTTCCTAGGCACTCCAGAGGAGACCAGATTTCATCAATCTATGAAAATAGCATACAGTAGGCCTTATTAAGATTGGACTTTGAATGGTGTATATCTAGACCACGGGTGTCAAACTCGTGGCATCACATTGACATTGCATGATGTTTCACGACATTTTTTCTCTTCCTGGAACTGGGTTGGATGTGGCCTGTATGTGACACATCCGGCCCGCGGGCCATGAGCTTGACAGCCCTGACCAAATGATTAAGATGATTAGACATTTGTTTCATTAATCATCACCATCATATAGCCATTTGAGACTTTGCCCAAAGCTAGTATTATTCAAATTCTGATAAAATGTCTTGAAGGCAAAGTTATTCTGGTAGTTGGAAAATTATGTCAAGATGTTCAAATACCACATATAAATAGGAAGGAGTACATAAAGCAAAATTCAAACTTTTGCATGCAACATGAGCCAAAAAAGCCAAATATTCCATGGATGGAAACTTGAATAGTATTTTCAACATCTACAAAAACTTTATACTCAAAGCATACATTCCAGCTGAGCCTTAATCAAGCTCTATTGGGTCAGGCTGCCTCAGGAAATGGATAGAGCTGCCTTTAGTAATTGGAGTTTTTAATAAATCCATTGAAGGGATGGATACAGAAAATATACAGAAACTCTTTTGATTAAAATACGTTTGCTTAAATGCACCATAGCAAAACAATCTTTAACAATCCTTTTGCAAAATCACATATCATTTTAGTAAGGATTTCACCATGCATTTGAACTGTTTAAATGCCAATACTTAATTATTCCTGAAAATTAAAGCAATAAGTACTCTGAAGACAATATCTCTTTTCTTTTACTTTTCTAATTTCTTTGGGGATCTCATTCTGTTTTAGTTGAAATCTGTGTTGTGAGTTACACAAAGCTTCTACAGATAGCATTTTGAAATTAAATTTATTTTTCATTTTCTTTTCTTATTTGCCTTTGGACGTGTAGGCATCAGTAAGTAAACTCTCATAGTAGTGGCAAATATAGTAGCAAATTGAAACAGTTGTGTGTGTGTTTAAAAAAAAAATACAATTATTTTATTTTTCCAGTATGCAGTACCTAGATTTTATGCACTACTCTCCAAAGGAAACTAGATATAAAAGATTAAAAGCAGTGTCACCAATAACGTCAGCAAATAGATTCAAGGCCCTTCAGATTATTGGTGTTAATGACATTTCTCCACAGTCAAAAACAAGTCACACGCCTAATACCTTTCATTTATCAGAGGCCTCATTAACATCTGTAAAAATAATCTCAGTTAAACAACTTAAGTTTTGCAATTTTAACTTAATTTTGTTCCTCATACCTGCAATTAAGCTATGCTAAACTGAGACGGACCAGAACAAGTAGAGGAGACAGAGAATAAAAAGAGAGATATAGTGGACCAACCACTGTTCCTAAAAGTATTTTCTTGGAAAACCGCTTAATGGATTAACTATGGTTTCCATTTTAAAAATGCTTTATGTCAGAGGCGGAATTCAAATTATTTTACTACTGGTTCTGTGGGTGTGGCTTGGTGGGCATGTGTGGCTTGGTGGGCATGGCAGGGGAAGGCTATTGCAAAATCTCCATTCCCACCCCGCTCCAGGGGAAGGATACTGCAAAATCCCCATTCCCGTCCCACTCTTAGGGGAAGGATATTGCAAAATGTCCATTCCCACCTCACTCTGGGGCCAGCCAGAGGTGGTATTTGCCAGTTCTCTGAACTGCTCAAAATTTCTGCAACTGGTTCTTCAGAACCTGTCAGAACCTGCTGGATTTCACCCCTGCTTTATGTCCTCACAGACGATCCAAAACTCAAAAGAACAATTAGAAAATAAGAGCAAGACATTTTTTGAAAAGGCTTAGACAGTCTTGAAGAATGGAATTAAACGAACAGAGTAAAATTTACAGAGTTACAACTGGTGATAAAAAAAATGGAAAGCACATATATAGGATTAGGCAGGCAGTTGTAGATTTGAAAAAGAATGGAGTATTCTAATGATCACAAGTTGAAAACACGAATTGACAGGATGATGCAACTGCTAAAATGGCAAATGCCAGTTAGACAATACAGATAGTCCTCGAGTTACAACAGTTCATTGAGTGACCGTTCAATGTTTATTGAATGTTTATTGAATGTTATTGAACGGTACTGAAAAAAACTGACTTATGAACATTTTTCACACTTATGACCACTTCAGCATCCCGGTGGTCACGTGATTAAACATTTGAATGCTTGGCAACTGACTCACACTTATGACAGTTGCAGTGTCCCCTTTTGTGACCTTCTGACAAGCGAAGTCAATGGGGAAACGAGATTCACTTAACAGCTGTATTACTAATTTAAGAACTGCAGTGATTCACTTAACAAACGTGGCAAGAAAAGTCATAAACCGGAGCAAACTCATTTAACAAAGTTCTCACTTAACAAAATAAAATTTAGGCTCAATTGTGGTTGTAAGTTGAGGCCTACTTGTATTAACAAGAACATAGGGATCCATATCGTTAGAAATCTCACTCTTGATTGATCCTCATTTGGATATACTGACTGTAGTTTGAGGTACTGCACACAGTGGTGAGATTTGACTGATTCAGGTTGTTAAATTACCCACTTCCTGCTATCAAAGTGAATCCTGGGCATTGTGCTGCGCTGCAATGGAGAAATGGGCAACAGAGCAGCCGGCATGAGGGAAGGAGAAGGACACTTTCCCTCTTTCTTCTGCCTGCTCCTCTTCCTTCCCTCATGCCAGCCACTCCAGCACGAAAGATGATGATGAGGGGACTAGAAATGAAATCATATAATGAACAGTTAACATGATTATATATATTTAACCACCAGAACAGAAGCTTGAGGGGAGGGTTTTTTTCCCCCCAGTCTTCACATGTCTAATAGTTGTCATATTTCCCTTCACTGGAGGTCATCAAAGAGATGGTTAGCCATCTGTCTAAAATGTGTTAGCATATCTTGGCACTTGGAAGGTCTCTTCCATCTCTATAATTCTATGAAAAATACAAGTTCAATTGGGATATGACCAAAAATATGCTTTCTGTAATGTTTTGTCCCTCCAGCAATATTAGCTATAAATAAATTGTTAGACAGAGAAATCTGATCCTATTTCAAATGTGGATTGCAGACTTACATCCTATAATATTTCAATTTGCTTATTATACCCTCCCTCCCCCAGTGAAGTAGTAAAATAACTTTCTGTGATTTAGTATGTTAATTACATGTAGATTAATTGCCCTAGATCCAGATTCTTAGGTAACCTAGAAGAACATAAGACTTTTTATTCATTTTCTGTTTCATACTCACTGCATTCATATTGTTTTTCTCATGCATGCTTTCTCATTTGTGGTTTTCTTTTCTTTCAAGTCTTTTTCTTCTCTACCGTTTTCAACAAAGCAGGAGAAAAAATATATTATTAGATGGAGGAGACCGTCAGAGAATTATTAGCAACTTTGCTTCTCGTGCAATTGAGGCCCACAAGAGGTCTAATATCAAAGGAACATTGAAAAATAATTTCCCCAAATCTGCAAGCAATGTTACATTATTATCTGATGAGACTCCCTTAACTATCCAAAACCCTCTGTACGCTGAGAGTGCACTCCATAGTTCCACTTCTGAATTGTTACGTGAAAGCAAATATGCGATGCCCCATTTCTTTCGTGCAAAGTCAGCTTTGAAAAACGTTCTGCTGAGCGGCACTTTGAAAGACATTGAGCGGGCATGGACTTTACCAAGCCAGCTTACCAAGAAAAACATTTTGCTCATTATGGACCCAATTCAGTGGGACCAGGAAAAAAACAGAGTAAAGAATGAAAGGGTTAGAATCCATCAAAGGAGGTCTGACAGGAGCAGTCTAGTCTTGAAGACCAGCAATGTCACAAGGACATCAGTTAGAGAGAAAGCAAGGCAGTTTGAGCAACAGGCTCTGCAAGAAATGCAACAAATGAAATGCCAAGACAAGAAAAGTGGGCTTTCCCTGGCAAGTAGCACCTGTGCTCAAGAGGAAGAGGGAACAGTAGAACCAACTTCTGAGTGTCTTCTTCCCTCTTCAGGGTCTCCTGCACTTTCTTTTTCTTCTTTCCAAGCATGTTCTGAGGCGACTGAACTCAGAACCTCAACAGCACCATCCATTGCCATCACTGACCATGACAATCCTGAACAGTTATCCCCTCTACCAAGCTGTACGTCAACGCCTTCCCATTTTAAGATCAACATGTCTGACGATGAAACAAAAAGCATTCAAGACCTACCACAACCTCCTCTCCCACTTCCACCACCTTCTCCATCCCTTCCACTGCTGCCTCCTCCCTCATTATCACTCCCCTTTCCTCCCTTTCCTAGGCTTTCCTCACCCATTCAAAGCACCCAACTTTTACATGTTACAAAATGTACCAAGTTGAGCTCCAAGCAAGCCATGGTGTCAGTGCAGGCTTGCGTGTCAGAGCCTTGCAATTCTTCTGGCAAGCAACTGAAGGGGATTCTTAAAAATATCCATAATTTAGCAGACATTGAGAAATCAGTGGCCAATATGTACGGTCAGATAAATAAAAATTACATTCTGCCTAAAGACATAGACAAGCCAAGGCCAATAACAGTTACTGAAATTGTAGCTGAAACCGAGGAGTATAACCAACAGAATGGCAATTTGAGCAGTTTAGCGGAGGAACATGAAAAGCAGTTCTTACCTCAGGCAACTGCACTATGAGAGTCCAGAGTGGTTTTATGCATGATGTATGCCGAGTGTATCATCCAACCCATACATCATACACCCAATCAGAATATTTCTTTTTTTCTCTCCTTTCACTTCACAGTCTGCTAATCTCTAATGCTACTATTCTTGAGCTGATCCACGATCTCATCTTGGAATGGTTAATTAATTGTTCATTTCTTAGTTTGCCCAGGTCTGTGTCAAAGGGGAAAACACGACATTACAATTCTAAGAGCCATGAGTGCATTTTAGCATGGTTAGGATAGCTAAATAGCAAAGGGGATATTTTATTTGGTCAAAACCAGTGGTGAAATCCATTTTTTATTACTACGGGTTCTGTGGGTATGGCTTGGTGAGTGTGGCAGGGGAAAGATACTGCAAAATCTCTATTCCCACCCCACTCTGGGCTGGGCCAGAGGTGGTATTTGCCAGTTTTCCGAACTGCTCAAAATTTCTGCTACTGGTTCTCCAGAACCGGTCAGAGCCTGCTGGATTTCACCCCTGGTCAAAACGGATTGTCTCTGGAGAACAACTACCCATGAATAAAGGAGAATATTTGTAGCTTAGGGTTGAAAGGAGGGGTCCTAGTTGCTCTCTGAGCCTGGTTGTCTTCTTGGCAGATGTTTCATTCTGCAAACAAAGTAACATCATCAATGCTACTAGCACTGATGATGTTACCTAGTATGAGTAATGAAATGTCTCCAAGAAAACAGCCAAGTTCGGAGAGCAACTCTTATGGTCTGTAGGAAGGGAATATATGGTTGAGTTCTCTAGTTAACCTTAACTTTTCACTGAAAAGCATGGTTGGATGTCATCGGAAAACAAACGATAACCACAACAAATGGATTTGGCAAAAAGAAAAAAAATGCAATTATTGCAATAATATAATCATCTTTTTTCTGTAAACTGGAGTGCTTTGTGCCATGGCAACAGGTTTGTAGCTTTGATGATTTTTCTATTTATAATTCTCCCTGTTCTCCCTCCTGTTACCCCAGCATGCCTTTTATTACTTCTTTATATACTGACACTGCATATTCTAAGTCTTAACTTTTGTAATATATTTTCTGTAAAAATCCTTTTTTTAAAAAAAAATGCTATTAAAATACTTTTCTCTCCACTGCATGCTACCTGGCTAAGCATATTTCTTTTATCATTTTTTTTCAGCTTGTCAAAACTAATAAACGATCTGAATAATTACTTACAAAAAAGAAGAAATTATAAGCGCATGAATTTCCCAAAAGCCCACACTTAGCAAGATTGTGGCTCTTAAGCCCTCTAAACAAAAACTACTTGCAGGATTAACATTCTATTTTTATTAAATTAACTGCTGGTTCTAGTGGAAGTAGGTTTGTTCATAGTGGAAGTGGGTTAAAGAGATGGGGGCAGTATTTGAAGCCAAGGGTCAAGCAAAAGTAATATACAGGTAATCCTAAACTTACAACCACAACTGAGCCCAAAATTTCTGTCGCTAAGAGAAACAGTTGTTAAATGAGTTTTGCCCCATTTTACACGCTTCTTGTCACAATTGTTAAGTGAATCACTGCAGTTGTTAAGTTAGTAACACAATTGCTACGTGAATCTGGATTCCCCATTGACTTGGCTTGTCAGAAGGTCGCAAAAGTTGATCACATGACCCTAGGACATAGCAATGGTCATAAATATGAATTTTGATCACGTGACCATGGGGATGCTGCAATGGTTGTAAGTATGAAAAATGATCATAAGCAGCGGTGGGATTCAGCCAGTTCGCACCACTTCAGGAGAACCAGTTGTTATCTTTTGGAGCAGTTTGGCAAACTGGTTGCTGGAAGAAATCATTAGGGCAGAGAACCAGTTGTTAAATTACTTGAATCCCACCACTGGTCATAAGTCACTTTTTTCAGTACCGTTGTAACTTCAAACGGCTACTAAACAAATTGTTGTAAATTGAGGACTACCTGTTCTGCAGAAGATCCAACTTCAAATCTTTTGCCATTTTGTTAGGTTCAAAACAATCTTGAAGGGAAGGTGCTATCATTATTTTTGAGAAGTAGATGTGTGGAAAAAAGAGATAAATAATTGTTTTGTTTCCTTCCCTACATACACAGTCATGAGTAAATACAATGTCAAAGGGTTATACATATATATACATATACATATACATATACATATACATATACATATACATATACATATACATATACATATATATGTGTGTATGTGTATGTATATATGTGTATGTATGTGTATATATATATAAGCTTATATTGATCACAAATTTTAAAAAGGAGGATGCTTGGAATGGAAGTTGATGGCAGCAGTAGCCCAAAAATAACTGGAGACATTGTATTTATTTTTTCCTCTATGGCTTAGGAAATGAGTAGATTCCATGAAGAAAACTGATGTACAAAAAAGATTAGGCATTTTTCCCAGTTCTCCAATAGAACCTTTGAGAGCACTATGGTCCCAATATAATAAAATCTATTTCGTGATATCTACTTTGTGTCCTTAGCTCAGTATTTTTCTTCCCCATCCCCTCCGATTCTTAATTTAGAAACATCCTAGGCCTATTTCAGAAATATTAATAATTAATGTTTGCAAACCCAGGCAAACATTAAGGTTGACATTAAAAGCTTAGAATCCGTTTTCTCGGCTAACGTTATCCATCACCAACAGGTAAGAAATCATAAACATCCTGTCTCAAAATAACTGGTTTCTCTTTGCGGTTGACTTTTTCTTTAGTGACATAAGAATGAATAACATGGTTGAAAGTTAGTTCTCCAAAACTCACGTTCTGTGAACTTCATCACCTGAGTTCTGCTGTTACATTAGAAATCACTTGTATCTAAGAAAATTCACTTTCATTCCTGTATAGGTTTGCCTGTTCCACATATAACCACTGATTGTTGTTTGGCTTTCTTCTGTATAGTTACATATGTAAATATTCATTCATTCATTCATTCACTTATTCATTCATTCAACATACCAATGTATATGGCTGCAATCATAAGTAACTCGGGGGGGGGGGGACTAACGAGTATAAAAACAGAAATCTTATACAAATATTTTTTAAAAAACAATAAGGTAAAAGTAAAGGTTCCCCTCGCACATATGTGCTAGTTGTTCCCAACTCTAGGGGCAGTGCTCATCTCCATTTCAAAGCCAAAGAGCCAGCACTGTCCGAAGACGTCTCCGTGATCATGTGGCCAGCATGACTAAATGCCAAAGGTGCATGGAACACTGTTACCTTCCCACCAAAAGTGATTGCTATTTTTCTACTTGCATTTTTTATGTGCTTTCAAACTGCTAGGTTGGCAGAAGCTGGGACAAATAACAGGAACTCACTCCGTTCTGCAGCACTAGGGATTCGAACCGTTGAACTGCCGACCTTTCAATTCACAAGATCAGTGTCTTAGCCATTTTTACCTTTACCTATTTGCTGCATATCTCGCTGTGGTGCTACGCAAGGGGGCTTCCAATAATAAAAAGGAAGAAAATGAGTGTAAAATAATAGAACAACAAAATAAACAATAAAAAAGAACAGAACGAGAATACAGCAATAGGATGACGGGATGGATGGGTGAAGAGCAGAAAGCAAACAGGGGAGGTGGAGTCTGCCATCAATCCAGCATCGTGGAATTTACCCATTTGGTTCCCAGGCCAACCAGCAGAGCCATATCTTCAGGCTCCTACAGAAAGATAGGAGAATAGAAGTGGATCTTATCTTACAGGGTAGCATGTTCCAAAGAGCAGGGGCTGCAGCAGAGAAGGCTCTTCTGGATCCTGATAGTCAGAGCTCTTTGATCAACAGGATCCAAAGTAGGTGTTCTCTGTTGGCACAAGTAGGATAGGTTCATCAGGTCTTCAAGGTCTTTAAAGGTCATAAACAACACCTTGAACTGTACTAAAAAAGGTTGGTTGGGTTTTTTTTAGTTCAATTCAGAATTAGCTCCTGAGGTAATTCAGATAGACAGATTAGATGATAGATAGATAGATAGATAGATAGATAGATAGATAGATAGATAGATAGATAGATAGAGTGTTTCCCCAAAAATAAGACCCTGCCTTATATTTTTTAAAAAATAAGTGCTTGGCCTTATTGCCATGTGCACAAAAGCCCTGATAATAAGCCACGGTCTTATTATCAGGGAATGTCTTATTTTGTGGGTGGGTAGGTAGGTAGGTAGATGAATGGATGAATGGATGGATGGATGGACGGACGGACTGACTGACTAAATGAATGAATGAATGAATGAATGAAAGAATTCTTTATTGGCCAAGTGTGATTGGACACACAAGGAATTTGTCTTGGCGCATATGCTCTCAGTGTACATAAAAAGAAAAAATACATTCATCAAGAATCATAAGGTACAACACTTAATGATAGTCATAGGGTACAATCAAATCATACTAGAAAACATACAATATAAATCGTAAGGATACATTGATTACTCTGAAAAATGATAATTTATTTATTTTATTTATTTATTAGTTAGATTTATATGCTGCCCTTCTCCGGAGACTCAGGGAGGCTTACAATGCATTAAGCAATAGCCTTCATACTTTTGTATATACCTGCTTAGTAGGGCTCCCCCCCCCCCCAGTGGTGTTCTATTTTATACAAAGTCAGCTTATTGCCCCCACAATCCGGGTCCTCATTTCACCCACCTCGAAAGGATGGAAGGCTGAGTCAACCTTGAGTCTGGTGAGATTTGAATTTGCAATAATTGCAGGCAGCTGGCAACTAAGTGCTACTTTAACAGCACTTAGTCCACTGCGCCACCAGGCTCTTGTATTTATTTATTAAACTTGTATGCCACTCAACTCTCCGGGCAGCTCACAACAAACAAAGAAGTTACAATCAAATCTATAAAACATTAGAAATAAAGATAAAAGATGGCAACCACAATGAAGCAAGGAGCCTTCCTCTTCCTCTCAAACAGCCCGGTCTTCATGGATTTTCTAAACAACAGAAAAGCAAGAGACATAAAAGTGCAGCTTTAATTTCCTGTATTATTTAGTTTATAATTTGACTTTCTCTGTTTGTAAATATTGAGGGCAGCTTATTATAACAATATTTGGCCTAAGTGAGCCATTCTCCTTTTTCCTCTTTCAACTTAAGACATTTCCCCAAGTGAGATTTTAAAAAAATGTGTATAATTTAATTTCAGCATTTAATTGTGTTCGTGTATCTAAAGGGGAAAAATATACTATGCAAAACGGAAAAGTATTAGTACAGCTTTATAAAACCCTAGTAAGACCATACCTGGAATATTGCAACCAATTTTGGTCACCATACTACAAAAAGGATATTGAGACTTGTGAAAAAGCTTAGAGAAGAGCAACTAAGATGATCAACGGCCTGGAGACTAAAATGTATGAAGAACAGTTGCAGGATTTGGGTTTGGGTAGTCTAAAGAAAAAAGAGAATTAGGGGTGACTTGAGCCTGGATAGCTCAGTAGACTAATGCATTTTAATTAACTCCAGCTGTCTGCAATTACTGTAAATTCGAATCTCACCAGGCTCAAGGTTGACTCAGCCTTCCGTCCTTTCTAAGGTAGGTAAATTGAGGACCCAGTTTGTGGGGGCAATAAGCTGACTTTGTATAAAATATACAAAAGTATGAAGGCTATTGCTTAACGCATTGTAAGCCGCCCTGAGTCTTCAGAGAAGGGCGGCATGTAAATCAATTTTAAAAAAAAAACAGTATTCCAGTACTTGAGGGGCTGCCACAAAGAAGAGGGGATCAAATTATTCTTCAAAGCACCAGAGGGTAGGATAGGAAACAATGGTTGGAATCTAATCAAAAAGAGAAGCAATCTAGAATTAAGGAGAAACTTCCTAACAGTGAGGACAATTCACCAGTGGAACAGCTTGCCTCTAGAAATTGTGGGTGCTCCATAACTGAATGTTTTTAAGAAGATTCTAGACCAGTGATAGCTAACCTTTTCAGCACTGAGTGCTAAAACTGGAACGTGTGCACGCGCCGGAGTGCTACAACCCAAAAGAGAGCATGTGGCCTGTGCACATGCACACGACGGCCAGCTGCTCTTCTGAGTGTGCACCGGACAGCCTGGTCTCTTCTGGGTTCCAGTGTGTGCATGCTCGCCAGCCAGCTGGTCTTCGCACAATGGGGTTGGACTACAAAACCTCCCAAGCTCATTAATTTTAAATCTAAAATTTAAAATGTGTGAATGTTCATGCATCATGGGACTTTGCACACAGCATAAGATTGACTAAGAATTCATCTCTTTCTACATGCTTCTATAATGTACAATATGAATTTAGCCAATCTTATGCCTTCTGAAGCCATGGAGAAAACAGGTCCACTGGATAGGGTTTTTTAAGTCGGTTGTTATTAACCTTGAAGACCAATTCATGCACAGTCAGAGATATAGTTGCTATTAACCTCAAGGACCCTTTCATGCATACACTCAGAGACGTGGAAGCATTGAAAAATATAGTCCTGTTAAGGCAGCTCACGGTACAAGGATTTCTGCAGCTTTGCTTAATCAGAGGCCCAGGAGGGAAATATCACTACCACATTGTACTGAGAGCTTCTGAAAAATATTATTCCATACCTAGAAGGCTTGAAAGAATCTGATTTGAAAGAAAAATGATCCTTCCACAGGATATGGGAAACAAGGCTTATGTATCAAAAATTGAGATAGATGGTATCTTTCAAGCTTCCACATTTTAAATAATCCAATCTTTATGTCCAAGCTAGAAGGTAAACATAGTTCTAACTCTTCATTCTCTTCCTTGCTTTGAGTTTGATCTATGTTTTTGTTCTGTTGCAAGATATTTTCAATGAGGTTTGTCTGAGAAACAGGAAATCCTTTAAGTCAATGTAAGCAAAACAGCACAGACATGGAGAATTGAGCAACTGGCTTTATATATTCAAGAAGTACAAATATTTTCCATCTGCTAGAAATCCACGACATAATTGTGACATACATACATAGATACATACAGTATATAGATGCTTACAAAGATACATGAATAGAATGGAATGGAATGGAATGGAATGGAATGGAATGGAATGGAATAGAATAGAATAGAATAGAATAGAATAGAATAGAATAGAATAGAATAGAATAGAATAGAATAGAATAGAATAGAATAGAATAGAATAGAATAGAATAGAATGTTTTATTGGCCAAGTGTGATTGAACGCACAAGGAATTTGTCTTGGTGCATACACTCTCAATGTATATAAAAGAAAAGATATGTTCATCAAGAATCATAAGATACAACATTTAATGATAGTCATAGGGTACAAATAAGCAATAAGGAAACAATATCAGTATAAATTGTAAGGATACAAGCAACAAAATTACAGTCATACAGTCATAAATGGAAGGAGATGGGTGGTGGGAACGATGAGAAGATTAATAGTAGTGCAGACTTAGTAACTAGTTTGACTGTTGAGGGAATTATTTGTTTAGCAGAGTGATGGCGTTTGGGAAAAAACTTCTTGTGTCTAGTTGTTCTGGTGTACAGTGCTCTATAGTGTCGTTTTGAAGGTAGGAGTTGAAACAGTTTATGCCCAGGATGTGAGGGGTCTGTAAATGCATACATACATCTGGTTTCTCCCAGTCACTAGAAAAGAGACTTACAAATCATAATGTCTTTGATTTTTCTTTCCTTCAATCCTCTAGATCAACTTCGGCCTAAGCAAAAAGTATGTTCCCAAATATGTACAAGGAACTAGAGTAATATAAGATTCATAAAAAACAACAAAGCCTCAAATCTCTCCAAGTCTGAATATTCTAGTTTCTTCCACTCCACTACTCCATCGTCCACTGTGGTTTTTGCACCTTTCAAAATGTCACACATTGCAACTGTGCATTTGACAGAAAACATCCATTCACATTTCCATCAGAGTAATCAACATGGTTATTTTTTGTTTAAAGGCAGTTGTTCAAAAGTTTTATTTATTTTTCAAATTTATAGCAATAGCGCTTAGATGTATGCACCGATTGCTGGAATGCACTATTGTATTAGTATTGCAGGCTAACTTTGCTCACTGCCAGGAGTTCGATCCTCACCAGCTCAAAGCTGACTTAGCCTTCCATCCTTCTGAGGTCAGTAAAATGAGGATCCAAATTATTGGGGGAAATATGTTGACTCTGTGCACCGCTTAGAGAGGACTGTAAAAGCACTATGAAGCGGTATATAAATCTTAAGTACTAGTGCTAGTGCTAGAATTTTGCAGCACTCGCTAAGCAGTTTACAAAGTCAGAATATTGCCCCCAACAATCTGGGTCCTCATTTCACTGATTTCACAAGGATGGAAGTCTGAGTCAACCTTGCAGTCGACAGAGTCAGCCTGCAATAGTGCATTATAACCACTGCAATAATAGTGCATTATAACCACTGCATCGCCATGGCAAATTTATATAGCCACCCATCTCATATAAATGACTGGGGCATCTTAAAAACAAAACAAATGTAAAAACAACCAAAAAGAACAATACAAAAATCATATAAGGTCATATTTTTAAAATCATTAAACACACAATCCTATTCATCTTGAGTCCCCATGCCTGTTAGGTAAAGTAGGCCTCCAGTCCAGAGCCTAGAAAATCCAGAACACTTGGAACTAATCTGATTTCTGGGGGATGATGCTCAGATGCAGATGTCACAGCAGCAAAGGTTCTCCTCTAGGATCCTGGATGACACCCCTTAGTTGATGGGAAGCTTTCTTCTAGCTTTCTCCTACAACACTCACTAACTCACTCACTAACCTGCAATACTCCACCCTTCCCAGACCAGATGGGTTGAATAGGTATAGTTGCATCTCCTCAGGTAACCCAGTTCCATGCCATGTAAGGCTTTATAGATCATGATCCAAGCTTCAACTGAGCTGAAAACAAACTGACATGTTATGGATAGGATAGGATAGGATAGGATAGGATAGGATAGGATAGGATAGGATAGGATAGGATAGGATAGAATAGAATAGAATAGAATAGAATAGAATAGAATAGAATAGAATAGAATAGAATAGAATAGAATAGAATAGAATAGAATAGAATTTTTATTGGCCAAGTGTGATTGGACACACAAGGAATTTATGTAGAACACATTGCAGTAATCCATACAAGAAGTGACTAAAGCATGAGTGACCATGTGTAAGATTTCCTGGTACAGAAATGGGTGCAACAGATACACAACTTGTAGTGCAGTTGTCAAGACCCTCCTGACCATGGCTGCCAGTTAAGAATTCAGTTCTGTATGAATCAAGATGTTTCTCTGTATATGCATTGTCCAAATTACAACAGCGACATTAAGAGATTCTGATTATTATTATTATGAAGATTATTTCCTCCTTTGTCTAAGAAATACTACATATATGGAAGATGCAGGTCAACACTGAAGCAGTTATTTCTAAAACTAGTCTGTTTGATTGCATATGATTTTCACTTGATTATTTCATTAAAAAATAAAGCTATGTCCATCTGTTAAAAGAGCAGATTTACTTATTTTCATTTAAGATAAAACTGAGAATTTCATTTAAGATAAAACTGAGAATAACCTTTAAATTCTATATTCCCAAGGGTATAGAATATAGAATATCCCCAAACCCCTGATCCCTCCTAATGCCGTTGAAGTGATGTCCCGGTGTCTGGAAGCTGTGCGGGTCTGGATGGGGAGAAACAGGCTCCGACTAAACCCCTCCAAGACTGAGTGGCTGTGGCTGCCGGCGTCCCGATATAGCCAGCTGACGCCATCGCTGACTATTGGGGGTGAGACATTGGCCCCCACGGAGAGGGCTCGCAACTTGGGCATCCTCCTGGACGCACGGCTGTCTTTAGAAGAACATATGATGGCCGTTGCCAGGGGGGCTTTTTATCAGGTTCGCCTGATACGCCAGTTGCGTCCCTTTCTAGATCGGGACTCCCTACGCACAGTCACCCATGCTCTCATGACTTCCCGCCTGGACTACTGCAACGATCTCTACATGGGGCTCCCATTGAGGTGCACCCGGAGGCTCCAACTGGTCCAGAATGCGGCCGCGCAGGGAATTATGGGAGCAACGTGGCGCTCCCACGTGACACCTCTCCTGCGAGAGCTGCACTGGCTCCCGGTGGTCTTCCGGGTGCGCTTCAAGGTGTTGGTGACCACCTTTAAAGCGCTCCATGGCTTAGGACCTGGGTACTTGCGGGACCGCCTTCTGCTGCCAATAGCCTCCCACCGGCCAGTATGCTCGCACAGAGAGGGCCTCCTCCGGGTGCCGTCGGCCAGACAGTGTCGGCTGGCGATCCCCAGGGGGAGAGCCTTCTCTGTGGCGGCGCCCGCCCTCTGGAATGACCTACCCCCGGAGATACGCAGGATTCCTGATCTCCGGACTTTTCGTCGGGCCTTTAAAACCCATTTATTCCATCTAGCTGGGCTAGCCTGATCCCATCCTCCGTTTTTAAATTTGAATTTGATTTTAAATTGGGTTGTTTTAATTCTTGGACGAATAATATTTAATAATTTTTAAATTGTTTTTAACTTTTGTGTACCATGTTTTATTCTGGCTGTTCACCGCCCTGAGTCCGCAAGGAGAAGGGCGGTTTATAAATTGAAATAAATGAAAATGAAAATGCAACACCTAGAAAAGTGCAATTACAGTAGAAAGAAATCATCAGCAATTTCTAACTGAAAATGAACACAATTTGAGAATACTGTTTTTGCTTAGACCCAGCCCAGATGTGGAAATTATATTCTGATACCATTTATTTTCTTGAATTCTCAATTATCCTAGCTCTGCAAATTTTGGAAGAGGTATTGTTATAAAGTAATAGTATGCAGGAGCAGTAAACTTAACTCTTACTAAAATTACTGTAAACTATAATATTCCTTTTTCCCACCAATTCTTCTGGCATTTGAAATTTGAGGCTCATGCTTATATCAGGGGTGGGGGGAGGCATATAAATAGACTGTATGCATGAAAGAAGAGATTGCTGAACTGAAATAGACTTTAAACTCCTTTCCTCTTGCTTTTCCCAGTGAATTGTCTGTTTTTATTCCAATCAAGGAGGCATGATGGCTCAGTGGTTAAAGACACTGAGCTTGTCAGCTGGAAAGCTGACAGCCCAGGTTCAAGAACTGTGTGGCATGCCACGGAGTGAGTTCCCATTATTTCTGCTACGATCGTGCCTACCTAGCAGTTTGAAAGAGTGCAAATGCAAGTAGATAAATAGGTACCACTTTGACGGGAAGGTTCCGTGTGCCTCAGTCAGTAGTGGTTTCAATTTCGGTCGCTACTGGTTTGCTCATGGGCGGGCATGCACTCACATATGCGCACAATGCTTCTGAGCATGCGCAAAGGCATCCCGGTGGATTCACCCAAACTGAGGCGAATCAGTAGCAACCCACCATTGGCCTCAGTGTATAGTCATGCTGGCCACATGACCACAAAAACCTCTTCAGACAACACAGACTCTCAGCTAATAAGCAGAGATGAGCACTCCCCCCCCCCCCAGATTCAGAAATGACTGGACATGGGAAACTTTTACCTTTCCCTTATTCCAATCAAGCTATCAGATTCAAGTAGGAGAAAAATCACTTTGGTGGGCAATGAACACAGGAGAGTTAAGCTAACTCTGCCCAGTTTATCTCATTCTGCAGATTGCCTTCTCCCATTGCAACTTTCTTAAAGAGGGGTGGGACTTAAGTTTTCAAAAAAGATGGGGGCATTGGAAGATGTCACCCTGGAGGGGGGAAGCTGTGAGTTTCAGTATGGCTGCGGTAGACTTTGAAATGTCATTGATCATCTTCATTTTAAACATTCATTATTTATCTATCAAATGGCCTACAGCAACAATTCACCTCTAATAATCCTCTACATAAGAGGAATGCTAATTGAAAAGCTTTACAGATGGTAATATTAAAAATTAAATGTGCTCCTCCAGATTGTTCTTTATTTTTCCCTCAGGTATGATTAAATGGTTTCTCTCATCTGCTGTCTCTCCCCTAGCTTGAACTTAGCACGGTTTTAAGTGTTTATTCTTCTCAAACAAATCTACTGTATAGCTCAATAAAGCAAAAGATCCAAATTAAATAGAAAAGGCCCTATCTGGAGGAGGAGGTTCATATCTCATGAAAATCAGTAGTCTGTAAATGCATAATGAAAAGCCTAAACTGACAATCCTGTACATACTAAACAGGAGGCAGATTGCATGCATGATTCCGCTGATTTTAGTAGAATTTGGAATCAGTTTTGAGACTTCAGCTCGATAAACTCCCAAGAGACATTGATTTTCCTTTTCTTTACAACAATCAATTTGGCTCGAGAAGTATTTATAGTGTACATGGATCCTACACTATCCTGCAAACCTACTAGTCTAATTTAATGGACTAAGAAGGACTAGGGGTGACATGATAGCAGTGTTCCAATATCTAAAGTACTGGCTCAATGTACAGGGGCTCAATCTATTCTCCAATGCACCTGAGGGGCAGTATAAGAAGCAGTCAATGAGAGACCCAACCTAGAACTAAGGAGAAATTTCCTGAACAGTTAGAACAATTAGTAGAATTGTTGCTTTCCTTCAGAAGTTTTGAGTGCTCCATCACTGGGGTTTTTTTAAGAAGAGATTGGACAGCCATTTGTCTGAAATGGTACAAGGTCTCCTGCTTGAGCAAGGGTTGGAGTAGAAGACCTCCAAGCTCCCTTCCAACTCTGTTATTCTGTTTAATACAACACTCATAATTGAAATGTTATGTCCTTCAACACACTTAAATATAAGTGGTTAGCGTCATCATTGCTCAATTAAATGTGCACCCAAGAGCTTTCAGATATACAGCATATACTGAACTGGTCACAATTGTACCGGGGGCATGGTGCCTCAGTGGCTAAGATGCTGAGCTTGTCGATCGAAAGGTCAGCAATTCAGTGGTTTGAATCCCTGGTGCCACGTAATGGGGTAAGCTCCCATTACTTGTCTCAGTTTATGCCAATCTAGCAGTTCGAAAGCATATAAAAATGCAAGTAGAAAAATAGGGACACCTTTGGTGAGAAGGTAACAGCGTTCCATGTGCCTTTGGCGTTTTGTCATGCCGGCAACATGACCATGAAGACATCTTTGGATAGTGCTGGCTCTTCAGCTTTGAAACGGAGATTAGCACCGCCCCCTTGAGTCGGGTATGACTAGCACATATGTGCTAGGGGAACCTTTACCTTTACCTTTATCAATCCTTTTCCAGATATGAGGCAAGTCCTTGGGTAACAGAAGTTGCCCAGTTTTCTGAAATGATTTCTCGATAGCAGAAGCAAGGAGATGGAATGAGATATAAATTATGGAGAGAAGATCCAAGACACAAATAGAAACTCCATTTTCCTGTAGTGGATTTTTATATTTTTTTCCTTCCTTCCTTTCCAGAAGGAAGGATGAAGGAGAGATGAAAAAAATAATTTCTTTCAAGACACCAAAGATTAAGATATAGCAAATATCAGATGAAACGTGTTATCTTTAGCAATTCAAATTCAAGTTCATAGAACTCCTATGCTAGATATATTTATGATCTGTGCATTTATTGTTGCCATAACAACCAATTCCCTTCTTTCTCATTATTTCCAATGGATTTACCCACAAGGTTCCTATGTATTACTTTCAACCATTTTTTGAACATATATTTACATTCACAAATGTAATACAAGTAATTGAATCATGTTTTTCTTTTCTTTTTAAATTTTTAATTCAGACGTGGATATGCACAGCAAGAGGTAAGATGTACATTCCCTATATTTATTTTAGTAAAAAGTTATCATTTATAGCTGTTTCCTTCAGCATAGCCTGAAGAATTTAATCCACTGAATTAAATGTTATCAGTGAGAATTATGGATGTGTATAAGTCTTCCTGAACTTTTAGATATAACACCTCTAGCTCTTTCTTCTTTTCTGTTTGCTGCCTACATTCCAAACTTTTAAAGTGATTAAAAGACATTATTTACTTTAATAAATGAATAATTATGAGTTAAATGCTTTCAGAAAGGCTGCCCCCCCCCCAAAAAAAATTTTTTTTGCTACCCTCAAATAAACAGAGATATTATTTCTAAAAATGTGCCTTTTCTGGATTCCTGATACCCTCTGCCTATTCTTATATCGTAAGTTGTATAATTTATTGGCCAGCCTTGACAGCCAAGCTATGTTATTTCATAATTGCAATTTTGTACTTAGACCCATAAACTGTACTAAGACGTACACAGAGTTTGCTTCACTTATTAATTGAAGCCTGCACCTGGTGGCTTGCATTTTGAAATTAGAAGTCCAATTAACAAGACTGCTCTATAAAATTGTAAGATGTATGTTTTATAAATAGGAATCAATTTCAGGATGAATACAGAACTTGTCATTACGAATGGGGGGGGGGGGGAGGAAGGGAAGAAAATCATGCAAGATGCCTTGAAAGACCAACAGAATTATCACAGAATATTTTCTGCACTGAATATAAAATACAGCTGAATTCTGAAAACTGTGAAAATAGATGCAAATGGAATAATGACCTTATTAATAAGTGACCTTTAAAATAGTTGTTGGGTGACAGAACTGAGAGAGTTTATACTGGCAAACTATTTGCAGTTTACAGGAGCCTTGCTAATGGAATTTACAACAGGGCCCCAAAAGGAAGTTTAACACTCAAGCATGTTCATTTTCTGAATCTGAGGTGTTTTAGCCCTTTAGCCTAGAAAGAAAATCACTTTGGTCCTGAAACCAAACAGTAGCTCTGCTGTAACCTTATAAAAGTATACTATTGTTCTAATGATATAAAAATTACTCTGCAACTATTTATTTGCTTTTTTCCATTTAATCACATTTATATATATATATATATTTTCCTTGTCAGCAACAGCAATTGCTGAGACCTTCTCTTCTCAGACCCGAGGTACCATTTTCTTTCTTATTCTAGAATTCTCTAAACACTTGTCTTAAGTTTTAGATTCTGACAAACATTGTGGAACATGTTTTCTTTGTCAGAGAAGGAAAAGGAAAGAAATGTATGATATAATTGTTAAGATGCACTGATATCTGATGCCTTGCAGTTCAGCCAGTTTATTTCAGGTCTTTTCAAGTTGATACATTTCTGTAACCTCTGTGGAAGAGGCTTGGTCCTTAGTTCCACTGTAAGTCCAACATAAGTTTCAAACAACTTACATCTTTGCAGAAGAGATAATTATAAGCCCATGACATACTTCACCGATCATGTTTGATATTTCGATTCCAGCAGGAGGGAAAGGAAAATGACCATACTGAAACCCAATGTATCAAAGCCAATATGTGCCACCAGCCAGGTTCAAAGAGTAGGGTTTTTTTAAAAAAAATCAAATTGTGGTCATGATTAGAGCTCCAAGTGCAACATCACAGCTTCTATCTTGATTTTTTTTTACCATAAACATTTTGAGCCCTGGGTTCCACTTATTTTAGAATCTTATATTTAGGTGCAACCTTAAAGTCTTGAATTATAATCACTGTTCAGTGCAGGTCGGAGATAAGGAAGATAACATTGACCATTAAATGTAAACACCATTATGTAGGCAAAACTGGCAGAAACATTCTTTTTTTAAAAAATCAAAATATTTAAAATCCATCGCTGATTTAACCTAGCAGGAGAGGATACAATATATAAAATGTCCCCAACCTTGGCCCAACTGGTGGGGAGAAGTGGGGAACGGGTGCATGCACGCTAACCCATCACTCACACAAGTTGAGCTGCACTCGTGTGCGCGCATCAATCAGTCTTTTGCACGGCCTGGTTCCAAGCAGGCCGCAGCTCAGTAATGGGCCGTGGGCTGGTTGTTGGGGACCCCTGCAGTATAGCACAATCATAGTTGCAAAAATCTGTGATTATAGTCAATTTCAATAAAAGTAATTCCAACCTTCCCTTGGAATTGATTTGCTTATCGGGTCTACTGAGAGGGGCTGACAGCAGATCAATTAGAGTTTCCCTGACATATGACAATCCAGTCTTTTTGTTTGTTTATTTTCAAGAGCTGCAGGAAAGAATTTATAACTTCATGTAGACAATCCGTTCCTCTGGCTGACAGCTCATATAGTCAGGCAGTTGCCCTAAACAGACCTGAGAATTTTGAAATGGACTTCATTGACAAGTGTTCCCTTAGATCAGACGGGGGAAGCTTGTATATCATATTTGCAAGGGGGGGGAAGAAGGGAGGATATTATCAGGAGAAATAAAAGCCCTTTGTTCTCTTCAGCAAACAAATTTATGACATTTTCCTGAAGAGATTGTGAAAATGCTTACACATAAACACAGAAAGATTTAAATTGCAGATACTCGATATTATAAAAACCTTCAAATCCAAGAACCCTTATTATCCAGTCTCCATGTCCCCCATTTATTGTATGCATTGTTATACAAATATCTATCTATCTATCTATCTATCTATCTATCTATCTATCTATCTATCTATCTATCTATCTATCTGTATATATATGTATATATATGTATATATATGTATATATATGTATATATATATATGTATGTATATGTATGTTTATGTGTGTGTGTATATGTGTATATATGTGTGTGTGTGTGTATGTATGTATGTATGTATAGATAGATAGATAGATAGATAGATAGATAGATAGATAGATAGATAGATAGATATAATAGATAGATAGAGAGAGAGAGAGAGAGAGAGAGAGAGAGAGAGAGATAGATAGATCGATAGATATAATAGATCTGGGTATCCGTGGTAACAAATTTCATGTATCCATGATATTTGGAACATTTTTGTGTATTTCATGCGTGCACATGGATTGTTTCACATATGTGAAGTATGTTTTTAGAGCGTCATTATATGCAGTCTCATTATCTGTTGTTGTTAAGCCAAAACAAACATTTCACAATGAGAGGCACTCTTACAAAATTGTCAATTGGTTAGAAGGGAATAGATCCAGTAGTGGGATTCAAATAATTTAACAACCGGTTCTCTGCTCTAATGACCAGCTGGGTAGTTGTGGCTTGGTGGTCATGTGACCGTGTGGGCACAGCCAACTCAATGTCACTCACGTCGATGGGCGCTTCACCTTAGCTGTTACAGTGTAATAAGGGTTAACCAGAGAGGCAGGTTCTGTAAGCAGGGCAATAAAGATTAGGCTAGAAACAACACCAGAATGTTTCCTTCCTGCCTTCCTTATAGGATTAGCCCTGTAAAGTGGAAAAAAAACAAAATAAGATTTCTTTCTTCCAACAACCGGTTCCCCAAACTGCTTAGAAAGTTAACAACTGGTTCTCCCAAATAGCTGCGAACTGGCTGAATCCCACCACTGAATAGATCGTATAATGAACCTATAGTTGAAATTATAAAAATTCTACTATCATTATTTAATGTTTCTTACAACTAGTTGTTCAACGGCTGTCACATCCAGTGAATAAAGTGAATTATTACTGAATTTAGAACAATAGTTTTAAAGAAATATTTTAACTAAATATATAGCAATAAAATAAAAACATATTGTGTTCAAGGTTGTTTACATTTAGTAAAACATGGATCTGTGTATTTCTCTGTATTGCAGGAACTTTCAATGGAATCAGGTATCGATCCCGGACAAGAGTATTACGGTCAAGATTACTACAGTTATGAACATGGGTATGATTCATTTTTTATTACTTTTAGTATGACTTCATAGATTATAAATCTCTATTGTTGCTATTTATTGAAAGCATATCAATAAATATGCTGGAATCTGAAGACTGTGCTCAAGGTATTAACCATTAGTTAATTTAAACAACAGGCCTCTTTAGTAGTGTTTCTCAACCATGAGATGTAATTGAAATGCCATCCCTATAATACATGGTGTATCTGGAAGACCTCAGGTTGGGAAAGATTTACCTATTATTAATATCAATTGCTTGTCAAAATCCATTATGTTAAAAAGCACTTGACTCTGATTATATTCACTTTTCAACAATGTTCAAGAATGAACCCAGCTAGATAGGTCATTAAAATTTATTACACTAACTGGCTAGCATCAATGAGTAGGTAGGCAACTAGATTGGAAAGTTTGCAGATAATTGTTACTTTTTGGATTTAATAGCATAAGAGGTCTTCAGATGGTAAATCAAAAAAGCAATAAAGGAATTCTTTATTAGATGCAGTATGACATAATACATATACATTTTATCTTAGGAAAGCAATAGCATTTATATACAACTCTGCAGCGCATTACAGCATGTTTTGAGTGGTTTACAGTATCAGCATATTGCCCCCAACCATCTGGGTCCTCATTTTACTGACCTCAGAAGGATGGAAGGCTGAGTCAACTTTGAGCAGGTCAGGATTGAACTCCAGACTTTAGTCTGCAATACTAGATTCTAACCACTGCTCCACTACTGCTCCTAAGGATGGTAGTGGGACTATTTTTATCTTTACGTCATAGGACCTAAAGCAAAGTATGGTCACCTGAAAAATAACTTAAAATTCTAAAGAATCTGTTCCAACCGGAATATGTAGTTTTTGTGTGTCGATAGTTCCTAGCAACTATTCCTATCCCATTGCAGTAGAAGTAATGTTATAGACACAAATCTGACCATCTTTTATTTTAATAAAATTGGAATATCTAGTGAATTTTGGCCAAATAGCTGTATCATAAACTAGAATTAATGATATTCTGTTTCTCAGGAGATGGGATGTTATAGTATTTCTTACTAACCGCTCCTTCTTTTGCACTTACGGTTATTACTATTCCTCAGGAAATGGAGTGTTACAGTATTTCTTACTAATCATGCCTCTTTTTGCACTTACAATTATTACTTTTTATTACTTTTGAGGGGTTTTGTTTGTATCTGTGAAGGTAGAATGTGGACACATCTTTCAAGGGTAAGTCTAGAAGCAATTGGGTTTTTCATTAGGCAAGGGATGGAGAAAGTGAACATGATGGAATAAGTAAAATATACATATGGTATATGTACTATACAGTAATCGAATGGTATAAAAACATGGAAGTTGTCTGTACCTGGTTTTTCTACCAGGTACGAATTGCCTCAATACGGAAGTCGGCGGCGCCTGTTGTCTCCTTCTGGAATGTATGATGAATATGGAGAAGTAGTTGTGGAGAGTGATGGTGGATATTATTATAGTCCACAGGGGACCTCTACAGAAGCAGAGGTAGGCTTTGGTGCTATTCCAAAATTCACTTGAATTCATTGTTCTGGTATGCAGAAGCGCTAATATTCTCTGTGTGCAATAAGTTATCTGGTTTTGTTTTCAAACACCTTCTAAAATAATTTGAAAAGAAGTCAATGGCAAGAAATTCAGAGAAGAGAGGTTCAGCGTTTCTTGCTTGCATATCTCCAGAAAGAAACCATAATGCTGATAGAGCTGTCTGAAACCAGACAGACAGATTTAATTTAATTTTGATTTTGCTTGATTTTGGCTTTTCCATAGCCGCTTGCCAGCTACCCTCCCATACTGACTTCATCTCATCTTCATAAATAAAGTTCTTGTCTTTTTCTTCATTGTCCAGAAAATCTTTTCTGGGACAAGACAAAGACGTGCACGGAAATGCACAATTGAAAAATGCAAAAGTACAATTGAAGCAGGAGTGAAATGCTCCCGGATTGGACCGGATTGCCCGGTCCGGTAGCCATTTTGGCTGTTGGTTCACCGATCCGGGAGCATTTCACCCTTGCTTCAATTGTACTTTTGCATTTTTCAATTGCTTTTAACCAGGAAGTAATGTGTTTTTTACCTTCTGTGCATGTGCAGAAGGTTTTGCAAATGTGCAGAAGGTCTGCATGCGCACACGACATGCACACACAGCACGTACACTTCTGAATCGGTAAGGAAGGTAAGTAGATTTCACCCCTGAACTGAAGGGACAGCCTTCTCCAAAAAAACCCTTCTCCTTCCATTCATTTATCTGTGGATCCATATCCACTACCAGTGTTTGGATCTTTGCCAATTAAAAAAAAAGTTGGAAAAAAATTAGAAATTCACAGTCAATATATATTTATAAATAATGGCCGCAAACTACCATATTCCTGAAGTCAGAATTAAAGTGCAGCATAAATATTCGATAAATTCAAATATGTACAGGTAGATTATTTAGGGCTTAAAAGACTATAAAGTGACTATAAGAATTTTAATCAACAAATCCTTGAAACCATCAGTTAGTTGTTATTTTTGAAGTGGATAATCTATCATTATTTCTGTCTTTGGAATAATAACCAACTGACATTATCTTTAAGCTAAGAATTAAATTTATTATTTCTGTAGTAATATTTATAGAACATAGAGTTACGTTGGAGGTCATGTAGATTCTTCCCCTCGGAGCATTGAGGAGACCTATCACTGAAGATGAGATGTACTTTAATAAATACGATGGCTACTTGTAAATAAATAAATACATTTTCTCTGTCCCTGAACTTCATACCATATCAACAACTCTTCCTTCCTTACACTCTTCAAGGTGTTTAGTATTGGTACAGTTAATATACAACAACCAATAACTCATGAAAAGTAGCATAGATTACAGTTTTGTTCTGCTAAACAGCCACACCGCATTCCTAGTTATATATAGGCCTAAGACCAGACTTTATTTATTTTTTAAAAAATATGGTTTTGACATCTCCTATTCTTGTTCAGATCTGTAGTACCCTCTAGTGGTCCAAGTTAATAATTTTAAAAAATGTTTATAATAAAAAAAAAACACCACAATTCAACTTTTCCAGCTAATGAATGGATATCTAAAATCTTTCACAAAATATCAGGTTGATATATGAGATTATACAATTAAAAGGGAGTGATCTCTGCTAATCCCCAACATTTTGTGTAACATGTAAAATTTAACACAAAATGCCCCACAGCTAGAGTTTCTTTTAGGAAAATAGTTATTGCCAATATTCCTTGAATACACAGATATTCAGGATTTTTTAAAAGAAAAATCATCATATTTATTGAGATAAATGTTAATTATCACTCAGGATTTTAAAAAGTGCCACACAGACATTCAAGTTTCCTAGGATGCTACAAAAATTAGGATGCACCTGTTTGTTTTGATTCTAGATAAATTCTAGATATTAGTTACTCTGGGGTTTTTCCCCATCTGTGTATTCTATGGTACCAAGTTTCATTCCAGAAAGTTTTCCAAAATTGTGCTAAAGTTATATATGAATTTCTTTTATGTAATTAACAGGGAACAAGTCAAGTTGGAAGAGCTGTAATCCAGAAACCAGGTTCTCGATTAGCTATTAGTAGTACAGGTAAAGAGAAGACTGTAAGAGAAAGTCCAATCCAGAAAAAAAGGAAACTAAGAGCAGTGATGCAGCTGGGCCGAATAGTGGTCAGTGCTCACAGGCCAGCAACAACTGAAGCAGCACCATCCCCATGGAAAAAAGCCAAGATCTTTCCAATGATGCTACAAAAAGGAGGCGGTAAAGATTCAGATTATGTCAAGCTGATGGCAGCACAGCAAGCGGATGGAGAAGACAGTAAGGTTATTGAGGGAAGCTATTTCCAGAAATCAGCAGATGAAGGACCATCTTCAAAGAAACTTGGCCGTAAATTTAAACATGCTAGTATTTTGAAGAAAGGTCGGGAACATGGTACCTCTGAGGAAGTAAGTGAATCCGAATCTAAGTCGGGAATTTCAATTAGTGTCACAGCAGAAAGTGAATCTGAAGTTAGTGATTATGGAAAAAGGAAAGAAATAACATCATCTTCTAAGACAACATCATCTTCTAAAACAACATCTTCTTCTAAGACAACATCATCTTCTAAAACAACATCTTCTTCTAAGACAACATCATCTTCTCTGACAACATCATCTACTAAATCAACTTCCTCCTCCACATCCTCCTCCTCAACATCATCAGAAAGTAGTTCTTCAACATCTCAATCAGATAAAGATTATTTGAAAGTTACATTAGACCAAGATGAAGCTAATGAAAGCACAGTGGACTCTGATGAAGAACATTCAGATTCACCTGGCTCCACCTCAAGCAGCGACTCAGAAGATGGAACAATCAATTCTCAGAGCAAAGTTTCTGACATTGTAGAAGACGATACAGAATCAAACATCTCATCATTGATGCAAAGTTCCATCAGCAGTGAAGTTACTCCAAGGTCAAGGAAGGACAAGACTTCTGGGTCCAGTTTCAAAAAACATTCTACAGCTGGAAATGAATTAGATGATGCGATAGCTGAAATATCAGAAGAATCACCTTCCATTGTAGAAGAGGAGCAAGAAAAAGCAGAAGAGGAAGAAGAAGAAGGAGAAGGAGAAGAGGAAGAGGAAGAAGGAGAAGAGGAAGAAGGAGGAGAGGGAGAAGAAGAGGACAAGGAGGAGGAAGAAAGGGAAGAGGAAGAGGGAGAAGGAGAAGGAGAAGGAGAAGGAGAAGAGGAGGAAGAAGAGGAGGAGGACGACGAATCAAGTGACCATGAAGCCACGTCCAATAGTGAAAACATTACCTCCAGCCAACAAACAGGGAGCAATGAAGAACAGACTGATGGAGATACTAGTGAAAAGGAGAAAAGCACCATGAAGAAACCAACATCTGCAAAAGTTTCCAAAGAAGGCATGAAAAGTGAAAATATAAAGAAAAAGGGCCCTGAAGAGTATTTAGGCGAGTCAGACAAAGATGTCCCTGATACTACAGAATCAGATATGCCTAGCGATTCGACATCCTTTTAAAAGAAAAGTGAGACTATAGTTAGAAAGTTTGCAGTGAAGTGGGTTTGTCTTTAATTTGTTTGCTGTGCACTCTGTATTCCACTTTGCCATTGAGAAAGCGTTATTATGAAAATCCCATAGAACAAACCAGATAGACAAAACACGGAAGAGAGTCATACTTTTGCAGAAGTACTACATGCTGTAATTGGAAAAGGTCAAGAGGCCTAAAGAATTAAATATTAAATCTCTCAGTGCTGTGACAAAGCATTCTAAAATAAGGATATTAAAAGCAGTTTCATGCAGTATAAATCACCATGTAACGCTTTCTGGTACACTGGTTTATTCAGGAGTAGAGATGTTTGAAGATGGGAACTGCTCTGACCCTTCTTTCTAGTGATGGTTAATTCACACAAGGAAGTTTTCCCTTGACACTGCAGTTGTCGAGAAAACCCATGTGAATTAGTTATGCACTGAAACATATGTACATTACTATAACGCATGGTTTGTATTTTCTTAAAAGTGCCTGCATATCTTTAAAAAGCAATTCTATTTATAAATATTTTTTCTCACTTTAACTTCGTTTGCAAATAATCTATCTCTTTATTCCTTAAAGTGATGGTTAGTTTTGTTCTTTTGCATGGAAATTCATCTTGAAGTCGATTGATGCTTTTGCTTCCTTGGCTGGTGCCAACTATAAGGATACTATAGACTCCCATTGCACTTTTTAGCTGCTTGTTTATGAATTTCATATTTAGATAAAATAATTTAAATATGAGATACATGTTCATATTAGATCCTTGGTGAACAGGTTTTTTTTTTCAATTCGTGCCCATACCTTCCACTTCCTTGAAGAATAAAAATTATTCTTTCATTTGATACAATGAGCCACGATAAGAAGAAATATCAAGCACTCTTCATAAGTCCTTGTTAAATGTATTTTGAATGACTTTTGAATGGAAGAAAGTGATTATGTTTAAAATACTAATCTTATTATTAGCACGTGTACCACCTGTGTTGCTAAGTCCTATACATTTGTCAGTTTTTAATTTTATGTTGATAGTTTAATTATTTCATAATAAGGCCTTCATGTATGATCTTTGAATAATTCCTCATTATCTCTTCCCGGAGGGATGCGCATCAAATTATGATTATGCCTATCCAGGGGTGGGCTTCAAAAATTTTAGCAAGGGGTTCTCTGCCCGGTTGCTAGGTGGACATGGCCATAGTTGGTGTGGCCTAGTCTGCCTCCTGCACCATGGTGGGGGGGGATTTTTGCCCTTCCCGGGCTCTGGAGGCTTTCCTCGAGCCTCTGGGTGGGCAAAAATAGCCTTCCCAGGCTTCCGAGGCCCTCTGGAGACTGGAAACTGGCCTATTTCTGGCCTTCTCAAACTTCTGGTAGGCCTGTTTTTCACCCTACCTGAGCCTCCGTGGGGACTTCTGAGAGGGGCATGTGGGATGGGCGGGGCCAGCCAGGAGTGAGATTTGGGGTTCTCCAAACTGCATAGAATCATAGCTAGAGATTCTTCTGAACCCCTACGAACCCCCAGTAGCCCACTCATGTCTATCCCAGTATCACTATAATTCTTCACATTTTTTAGCTACTGGTTTACTTGAACAAATTTCAGGAACTGAATTGATGCTGTCTGAGAGATTCCTCCATAGGATAATAATGTGCAGAATTACCTACAGCTGTTTTACCTTGTGCAGGAGATGTCTGGCTATACCTACAAATATAGCTCACCTGTTCCCCAAGCATGTTTCATATGATTGAAACAGAGATGTAGGCACAGACAGAAATATGCTTCTGAACCTTTTGAATGTTCAAATATCCATAAATATGACCTCAGACATGATTTGTTCTCCACACAAGTCCTAAAAGTAGACTCAGTTAAACAATTGAGCCAAAAACATACTGAAATATTGAGAATTCAAATAGGTTTGCAGACTTTTAAGCACTGCTTTGCAGGGGTGAAATGCTCCCGGTTTGGACCGGATTGCCCAATTCAGTAGCAATGGAGGCAGGTGGTTCGGAGAACCGGTAGCAAAAATCCCTGCCCACCCCCCCTCCCATGCCCAGCTGAGTCGTACAATCATCAGAGGCTTTTTCTTTACATTTTTAAAAGCATTTTTTCTACAACCTCTTCAGCTGAAAAATAGCTTTTAAAAGTTAAAAAAAAAAGCCTCTGATGATCGCGCGGCTCAGCTGGGATCATCAAAGGGATTGTCAGCTGATGATCCCAGCTGAGTTGCCTGATCGGCAGAGGCTTTTAAAAGAAAAAAAAAGCCTCTGCCAATCAGGCAAGTCAGCTGGGATCGTCAGAGCCTTTTGAAAGCATTTTTTTACAACCTCTTCGCCGAAGAGGTTGTAGAAAAAAATGGTTTTAAAAGAATAAAAAATTGGCCATGCCCACCCAGTCACATTACCTCCCCACCAAACCATGTCCACAGAACCAGTAGTAACAAATTTTAGATTTCACCACTACTGCTTTGTATCTATAGATTCATATCACTCTTCTATCCATAGGTGGTACCAATGATACTTCTTCCCAAGTTAGAATATTTTAGCCAATATAGATTCAAGACTAACCTTAAGTGTATTAATTTAAGACCATTTTCAGTATGTTACTTAAATGTCATGATTAGGTGAATATTTTTTATGCTCCTCCTTCCAAATTGAACAACAGATTTTCACTGTGTCCTACTTTCCACATAATTGAAAAATAAACTTCCTGCATGCTACAAACCAGAGAGGAGAAGATGGGCAAAAGGGATGATTGCTTCATACGGATTGTCTCAATATTATTACAAGTTATTGTTTTAAATGCGCTTACCTTCTATTTCAAAGAGAATGGCGTGAGAAACTAGTGTCAACCGATGCATTAATCTCGGGGGAGGGGGGATTATAAATCTTATTTCTATGCTTAGTTTTTTAAAAAAATAGAGACAGAAAAGCAGCCATGTTTTTATTTATTTATTATTATTATTTATTAGTTTGTCAAACATGTATAAGATAGCAGGTATAAATATGAACATGGACATGAACAAAGGAAATGAATACAAATAAATGGAGACAATAGGACAGGACGGTAGGTATGCTAGTGTGCTTATGCACTCCCCCTTTACTGACCTCTTAGGAATGGGGGGAGGTCCATGGTAGACAGTTCAAGGTTAAAGCTGTTAAGCGTAAATGTTCTGCGTTAAAAATAAACTATGAGATACTTAAATATTTTCCTCTCTTTTTGTTGTCCTCCAGTGGGCCAAAAAGAAAAGGATCAAGTTGGTTCTTGATCCTGAATATGAGAGCAGCTCCACTGGTGAGGACAGTGCTCCAGAAAGCCAGAGAAACCGTCTCAGCAACCCCAATATTCCAGCCAACGGTAACAGCAATATCTACATAGCCCAAAATGGGTCAGTAATCAGAACCCGTCGAAGTTGTCTTTCGAACAATTTGAAGGTCACTTCTCCTGCCAGACTGGGAAAACAATTCAAGAAGCTCGATAAGTTAGGAGTAACGCACGAGGAAAACATCCCACTGAACACATTTCCCACAGGGGCAACATCTAACGATAAACTGAACCCCAGACCGTGTAGTGTTTCCTTTGCTGCCTCTGCTTTAGACACTGACAACATAGCAACCAAAGCAGCGGGGAGCAGATTGAAAAGCACAGACCAGCAAGAGTCCATCGTTGATAATGAAGGTATCAAAGAGACTTTGGACTTGCCGAGTGACCACGCACAGTCAGAAGATGAGGAACTCTGGATGGGCCCTTGGAACAACCTTCACATACCAATGACAAAACTGTGACCTCTCTTTTTCGTTTTAATTTTTATCTCCCATTTATAATAATAATTATAATGATAACAATAAAACCACTTTTTATCGTCACCAAGGAGAACCGTACAAACTTTGTATTGCGCACATGAGTTGTATACTTCAAACAAAATGCTTTAAAGTAAAAGGAAAACAAAAGACAAAAACAAAAAACAAAAAAAAATATCCAGAAAATTTGCACTCACGTTTGTACTAATTATTTTTTCTTCCCACAAGTCTTTTTTTTTTTTTTTTGAATGGGTCCAAATTCACTGAACAAATTCTCATTAAAATGGACTCGTTTGTTGGCTTCAGAGTTATTGCCTAATAATAACAACCATAAAACTGTTATTGGAATGTTCAAACAGTGATTGTTCAGTGTTTTTAACCGAAAAGGCAACCAACACATATTTGAATGATTTGTCTGTAAAACCCAGAAGAAGTTTGATTTCACAACATATAAACATGCATCAAGTAGATCTAGTAATAGTCACATATTGTCTATATTCTAAGTTTTTTCCAAATAATTCTATGATTCTTTCTTTGACTATATCTTGTACCAGCTAGACTCACATTAATCATTCCAAGGTCAGTTTTGGTCTTGTAGGGGTTTATTCCTTCTTTGAATGATGCTTTACAACAAATTACAACTACCTTTGAAATTCATTATATTCCTTTCAATGTGCCTTATACCTAATCAGAATGTATTCAAGAATGAAGCCATCTCAGCTAATGCGATACCTTTTTCCTGAGCCATTTATTCTACAAGCAATATTCCAGATCCTCCAGGTGATTTTGTCCAAAATCAAGTTGAATCAAGTTTCTTCACGTGTGACAGAAAGTTCTGATAGTTCAACTCAAGATCCTTTCCAGTTTAGAAATTTTTTTAAAAAAAAATACTCTGCAAAGGGAAATCAGATAGTATATGCATGTACCATTCATTAGTTCCATTCAGGTGGTTGTTTTTTTTTTTTAAATTCTGTCCATTGTTAGAGTTAATACTTCGCACAAAAAGTTTCCATTGTTGCTATAGGTATCATTTTAGGACCACTTTCCAGGGAGGAAAAAAAAATCAATATGATGAGAATAGGTGGATTCTTGTAAAGTAAGCATATACTAATGCAGCTGTGAGAATTTGCTTCATCATGCTTTGAACACATAGCCTCTCCGCCTGTAAGTCCATTTTAGATTTAAAGGATGTCTAAAATTAGCAGGACCCAATGATAGCAAGCTAACAAGCCATAAAGAAATTTGAAAAGCCATGAATAGCTGTGAAACTCCATGCTATTGAATAGACTGTCTTGACTTGTAAGCCAAACCATTGTATGCTGATATCAGTGCATTAAAAAAAATCTGCACCATTTGACCCACTGTACATTCTCAACAGGGTTTTCCTGTGTCACGACCCATTAGAAGTTTCCACTTCCTGCAGTACAACTTCCTTATTCTACAGGAATACCATCATTGTTCCTAAGGGCCTAGCCTTGCACAAAGAATTTTTTTTTTTTTGTCCTTTAAAAACCCTGTAATCCAGGGGTGAAATCCAGCAGGTTCTGACAGGTTCTGGAGAACTGGTAGCAGAAATTTTGAGCAGTTCGGAGAACCGGTAGTGGAACTTTTGAGTAGTTCAGAGAACTGGCAAATACCACCTCTGGCTGGCCCCAGAGTAGGGTGGGAATGGAGATTTTGAAGTATCCTTCCCCTGCCATGCTCCCCAAGCCACGCCTACCAAGCCACACCACGCCACCAAGCCACGTCCACAGAACTGGTAGTAAAAAAATTTGGATTTCACCACTGCCGTAATCCCTTGCATTGGGGTGAAGTCCAGGCAACTGAATGGAGCTGAGTGTTTACTGGCCAGATGCCCTTCCTGTTGCCAATGCAGAGTTCGCAGCAGGTATTATCTCTTTGTGCCCAGAGAGAGAAATATCTGCTGCTACCTAGGATTGAACTCACAGTGAGAGCTCCACCTCTGGGCCACCACACTACTGCAAATGAGCGCAAGGAAATACTGCAGACTAAATTCAGCCTATCATATTGATCACTCTAACTGCACTTATTATTATTTAACTGCGTGAGACACAGTACATTTGCACCCTCATCTGCTGCTCAATCCATTTAGCATACATGTTTAAAACCACACATTTATAAAGGGCTGTTTAATAAACAAAGGGAGCAATCCAGACCTCTCCGTATTATAAATTATGAATATTTTTCTTGGATCGGATACTCCACGGAGGTAAATCAGCGTTACTTTACTGAAGCCGATGGAGTTTTGTAAATTTACAGCTGCTGAGAAGATTCATAATGGAATTCTGAAGCTATAAAGCTGCTGTAAGTAAAAGCAGGAAGCAAGCCCTTGATATCAGCAATATGCTCATTATATAATACAATAACCTCGATGTAGATCCATTGAGCAGGAGATTAAAGATGATGCTAAATCATTTATGGCAGGGATTTTGTGATAATTAATCTTTTTTTATTTTTATCATCTTCACCGGTAAAGCTCTCCCCACCCACATTTGCGTAACTTTGTTTGTTTTAATGGCATTGTCTAGAGTTTGAACAATTAATCTTTAAAACACACACACATAATGGCAAAAGCACCCAGAATTAAAATGGGAATAATTCAGATATATGAATTACATCAAAAAGGCACAAATGATAACTGCGCAATAAGGTCTATATAACTCGGCTACTGTTGGAATTTTTAAAATGCAAAATAAAAGCCTTGGGGAAAGACAGAGCTATCAAGCTGCAACGAATGAAGATCTCTAAAACAATTAATGAGATTAATTGGTTTAAAAGAGGCCAGGAATAACTAAGTCATACTGGTAGACCTTGACTTACAACAGTGCATTAAGTGACCATTCATTTAAAATGAAATTGGAATCAAATACAATAATGTAATATATAGATAAATAAAATATGACAAAAATTATATTTCCATGTCACCCCCTACAATCTACCTGTTCTGACCCAGCTCCCCAAACATGACGAACCCTCTGAAGTTATCTCAAAGATTCCTTTATTAGTACCAGCAGCCCCGGCAAAAAGTTGCTCTCACACATCAGGCTAACAATTCTATCCGGCAGGGAGATGAGTAGCTGTCTGCCACATCTATTTGTCTCCGCCCCCTGCCTTTTATCGCCAGAGCTAGGGTAGGGCTTCACTAGCAGCGGTGGCCCTTCCATCCCAAGGATCGGCCTATAGATTTCCATTGCTCTCCTCTCCTCTGCCTTCTGTACATCTGCGTGTCAGGCACTGGAACCAAGCTGTTCCTCCTCTTCCTCATCAGCCACCTCCAGACCTGGAGGCTGTTGACTCTCCATCTGAGGGCTGCCCAGGCTCTGCCTCTCTCTCTCTCTCTCTCTCTCTCTCTCTCTCTCTCTCTCTCTCTCTCTCTCTCTCTCACACACACACACACACACACACACACACACACACGCACGCACACAGCTCCATTCCCTTTTCCCCCTCAGAGCTCTCAGGTTGCCATAATGCTGACCCTGACTCTCAGACCTCCTCCTCATCTGATTTGGCTGCTGGAGGACCACAACACTACCCCAATCAGTCCCTCATATGCAGATCTCAACCGAACCATTTTGTTCAACTCCTGTGCTGTGTTAAATGTTATTTTCAGATTCTGGCCACATATAAGGTAAGTTGTTTTGATATGGGGATCCCAATGGGTCGTTGGTTTAGTATATAGACCAAGGTACATATCTCTCACCCTCTTATACAGGCAACAATGACCATTCAAAACAGTGGTGGGCTTCAAAAATTTTTACTACTGGTTCTGTGGGTGTGACTTGGTGGGCATGGCATGGCTTGATGGGCGTGGCTTGGTGGACATGGCAGGGGAAGGATACTGTAAAATCTCCATTCCCTCCCCACTCCAGGGGAACTTTACTGCAAAATCCCCATTTCCTCCCAATCAGCTAGGAATTGAGTGTCAGAGAATAGATGGGGGTGGGGCCAGTCAGAATTTTTACTACAGGTTCTCCTAACTACTCAAAATTTCCACTACCGGTTTTCTAGAACTGGTCAGAACCTGCTGAAATCCACCTCTGATTCAAATGTTATAACGACTGAACAAGTGAACAACTGCAGTGATTTAACAACTGTGGCAAGAAAAATCATATAATGGGGTGAAACTGACTTAAAAAATATTTCAGTTAGCAACAGAAATTTTGGGCTCAATTGTAGTCGTAAAACAAGGATTACCTGTATTAGATTGGCTATCACACACACACACACACACACACACACACACACACACACACACACATATATATATATATATATATATATATATATATATATATAGTAAAACCTTTATTTAATGAGCCATTGCTTAGAAAAAAAGTTTGTTAATTTAGGTCTTGTATAGAACTTTACATCATTTGTATATTAATGGATATAAATAGCATTATTTGCACTAAAAATATCAACAAGTGACAGAACCACTTTTTTCATAATCAAACTGCTTGATTTAATGGACAAAACCTGATTTAACACATTAGTCCATTGTATCTGAAGTCCTTTAAGCCAAGGTCCACAGAGTACCAAATACCCTGCATCTCAACCCTGACCTACAAATTTTCTGTTCCATCAGCAAAGTTCATTAAAATGAGGAATTACTGTATAACCAAATAAAATCATGTGACATTATGACATTTCTCTTGAAATTGAACTCTGTTTGATTACAAACTAGCTTAATGATACAGAATTTTTTATTCATCCACAATTAATGCCATAGGGTACAATTCAAACAGACTGGGTCTTGCTATAATAAAGTTGTAGAATAGATTAACATGCTCATCTGCCATTGCACAAAGCATTCTATCTAATCCTTATGGAGGCCAGTCTTCCAACCAGCCTGTCATAACTCAGCAATAAAAAATTGTGTCAATGAATTGCAATGCCCTTTTCAAATTAGCCTCTCCGGGTTTAATTCAATCTATATCTAGTGTCAAAGAAAAAAACTCTTAGTTGATCAATCCTGTGTCCATTTATGCTTATTTGAAGTCTAAGAAATTATTTAAGCCTTAGACCGCCCCACAATTCAACTTTAGAATCTAAGAAGTTAAAAATAAAAATGAAGAGTCTTTGAATATTTAGAACGTTTCTTTCATGTGCCACTGCATAACTAAGAATTGAAGGCAGAAGATTCACAATATGGAGAATGGCTTATTTATGTACTGGCTGCCAATTTGCATTTTCATACAGGCCCCTCCCCCTTCATTGATTTAACAGGACAATCACTTGTCCTATTAAATCAATGCCTCTCAAATTCCTCTTCAGTTAAAGGAGGCCATCACAATTTGTGTCGCTACATGTTGAGTGCAGTTCTCCCTCAGGCTGAGAACACTGTCAAGCAGAGGTGGTATTCAGCAGGTTCTGACCAGTTCTGAAGAACCGGGAGCGAAAATTTTGAGTAGTTCGGAGAACCGGTAAATACCACCTCTGACTGGCCCTGCCCCCATCTATTCTCTGCCTCCTGAGTCCCAGCTGATCGGGAGAAAATGAGGATTTTGCAGTAACCTTCCTCTGGAGTGGGGAGGGAATGGAGATTTTACAGCATCCTTCCCCTGACACACCCACCAAGCCACGCCCATCAAGCTATGCCACACCCACCAAGCCATGCCCAAAGAACTGGTAGTAAAAAATTTTGAATCCCACCACTGCTGTCAAGGATATGTCCTCTACCTCTTCTGCTACCATCAGTCACCGTATAGTGTCAATGTCTATTATATCTCTTAATGGGACATCAGAAAAAAGACTCTGTCACAATTGTGACCAAATTGTGACAGAAAATGCCTATAAACATACAAGTGACCTGGAACATTTCACTTCTTCAGCTTCACATGAGGCAATTACAATTTACTGTTGTATCTAATCAATCGACACAATCCTTTTCCCTGTCTGATCAGACAGATTTTTTAAAAAAATATAACTATTTTTCGGAATTTCGGTTTTCAGCTCAAATCAACTTGACTTGGGTCTATTTCTATCCTCTGACAACTAAAATCTTTGATTGTGTGTTCCATCGTTGTCAACCCTTCTACTCATCCTTGTGATGACAAGGTAAGTGGTGGTTCTTCTTCATTTTTTTCAACCCTCTTTCCCCAGGTCATGCCTTCAGATGGACTTTGGACCACTCATAAACTATCAAGTCTTTAGAAGTAGGCCCCTGCCCAATTCACTTTAGGATCATTATCCATCCTTTCTTTGGTTTGAATCCAGCACCATCTTCAATTAAAGGTAAAGATAAAGGTTCCCCTTGCATATATGTGCTAGTCGTCCCCAACTCTAGGGGGCAGTGCTCATCTCCATTTCAAAGCCAAAGAGCCAGCGCTGTCCGAAGACATCTCCATGGTCATATAGCCGGTGGCTAAACGCCAAAGGCACACTGAACACTGTTACCTTCCCACCAAAGATGGTCCCTATTTTTCTACTTGCATTTTTAACGTGTTTCGAACTGCTAGGTTGGCAGAAGCTGGGGCAAGTAATGGGAGCTCACCCTGTTATGCAGAACTAGGGATTCGAACCTCTGAACTGCCGACCTTTCAATCAACAAGTCCAGCATCTTAGCCACTGAGCTACCATGACTAAATCCATGACTAAATGACTAAATTCATGACTGTTGCTAGATGTCATCTCCATAGCTCCTTATTTTTCCCCTAGACCTCCTAGAAGTTTTAAAGCTTCCCTATTGTCGTTTCATATGTGCCATGCTATCTTCTCCTTTGAAAATTGGTACTAACTTCCATTTTCAATAGCTCATCGCCCAAGCAATTCCAAACTAATGTGCTTGAAGTTTTGTACCATTGCATGGATACATAAAGAACCAGCAAGAAGCAGATCTATCCCACAATCACTATAGCTTTTCTGTGATTATATGAGGGGTCCTGCTGAGATAGCTCTCCATATCCATATTACTCATCTCAGGAACAGGGCTGCAAATTGCATAAGATTGAGTTGAAGGGAGAGTTTATTTAACACTGTCCCTGAATTTCTCTTAAAAAAGGTATACTGGTGCATAGCAAGTCACACTGTAGTGCATCTCATTCCATTAGCAAAAATAGCATAGAAGATAGAGGCTTATTCATGACCATTCAACTGCCTTTTACCATATAAAATATAATTGGAAATCAGAGGTGGTATTCGGCAGGTTCTGACCAGTTCTGGAGAACCCGTAGTGGAAATTTCCAATAGTTCAGGGAACCAGTCAATACCACCTCTGACTGGCCCCGCCCCCATCTATTCTCTGCCTCCTGAGTCCCATTGGGAGGAAATGGGAATTTTGCAGTAACCTTCCCCTGGAGTGGGGAGGGAATGGAGATTTTACAGTATCTTTCCTCTGTCATGCCCAGCAAGCCACACCCACCAAGCCATACCATACCATGCCACGCCCACCAAGCCATGCCCACAGAACCGGTAGTAAAAAAATTTGAATGCCACCACTGTTGGAAATGACAAAAAGATTTTCATTGACATTTTTCCCACTTGCTCCCACCCATTACTACAAATGAAGTTTTGCTGCCAAAGCCAGTTAAGCTGAGACAACCAGCCATGTGCCTGTATATGATATCTCCAAGACAGCTGGACTTTTACCTGCCTAATTATGTTGTGATGAGTGGTGGTTGAACTCTTGAGCAGGTGTGAAATGCTCCCAGTTCGGACCGGATCGCCCGATCTGGTAGCAATGGAGGCAGGTGGTTCAGCGAACCGGTAGCAAAAATCCCTGCCCCCCCTCCCATTGCCCAGCTGAGCCACGCAATCATCAGAGGGTTTTTTTATTATTTTTAAAAGCTTTTTTTCTACAACCTCTTTGGCTGCAAAAATGCTTTTAAAAGTAAAAAAAAAAAAGCCTCTGGTGATCGTGCGGCTCAGCTGGGATCATCAGAGGCTTTTAAAAGCATTTTTTCTACAACTTCTTTGGCCAAAAAAATGCTTTTAAAAGTTTAAAAAAAAGTCTCTAATGATCGCGTGGCTCAGCTGGGATCATCAGAGGCTTTTAACAGTGTTTTTTTTACACCCTCTTTGGCCAAAAAAATGCTTTTAAAAGTTAAAAAATGATGATCGCGTTAAAAGTTAAAAAATGATGATCGCGTGGCTCAGCTGGGATCATCAGCGGCTTTTCAAAGCATTTTTTCTACAACCTCTTCGGCCAAAGAGGTTATAGAAAAAATGTTTTTAAAGGGGAAAAAAAGCCTCTGCTGATCAGGCAAGTCAGCTGGGATCGTCAGAGGCTTTTTTTTTTTTAAAAAAGAAAGCCTCTGCCCCGCCCCCCAAGCCACACCCACAGAACCGGTTGTAACAAATTTTACAGAGGGAAAATTTGGCAGAGGGAGGCTGAGTTTGTAAATAAATTGGGTTTTTTTTTTTGTCATGAAGACATGCCATGGCTTACTGGGGCCTTCTCCAACAGAATGTGTCTGTTTCTCACCGTATGGTACATTTCAATCTGGTAGTTTTCTTTGTATCACAGATATTCTCTAATGCAGTTTCTTTTATGAGATTCTTATTGGTCTTATCTGTGATGAGCCAGGAGCACAGCGGCCCCCAGGCCCATCCTAATCCAGGCATGGAAACACAGCATCGTCCTAGCCCAAGACAAAAACGTGCATCACGTAGCCTAAATCTACACCACACTATTCTGCATCGACAGTTTTGCTACCATAGTGAGACACAGAAGCCAGCCTCCTTTCACTGCTCTGCCACACATGTTCCTAAAAGCTTTTTGTGGGCCCTGGGAAAGAGTCCCAGGCAGCATTGCAAATCCTAAAATGGATGTTGTTCTTTGGAGAATTCTATTTGTAACACGTTGCCATGTGTTACGCTTGCCATGCATGTTATGTCCACCAGAGGGCAGCATCAGACTGAAAGAAAAACCCCAACTTCCTAGTGGAGGAGTTGTTGGTTCTTGTCAAGGATAATGCTTCATCTGTTTCCAATTCAATATTCTGTGTTCACACACCCACGCACCCAAATCCATTGTGCCTGCAGTCTGAAATGTTATGATAATAGTTGAGAATGGCAGCTGCTGTGTCTGATTTCGTAGGGGGTTTTATAATGATGAACCGGCCTCTGAAACAGATTTCATAAATGATCAATCAAAACACACATACACACATACACACAAAAAAAAACCAACCAAGAAGCACTTGATAGTCATGAGAAAAATATCCCTTTGGGCCGTATAAGGCCTCACCTGTTGATGGGCTTTATTAAAAACAGTTTCCTAATCTTTTTGGGTTTTGCAAGAAATAAGTTCCTTCCTTTTTTAAAAAAAAATTAGATTTATATTTATATTTTAGAACATCCTCTTCTCCAGATTACTTTTAACCAATTATTCACATGTAAGAAATGGTTGGTACTTGGGTTCATATTTACACAAGACATTCTAATGTTGAAACTTATCCTCCCAGGATATGAACTGTTGATTTTCTCATTGGTTGACCCGGTGGAAATCTTTGGGGAGATAAAGCAGGAAGGAAAAAGGGAACAGAAGAAAATACAAATATTAAATTTACAACAGCTTGCCCATGCACATACTCGCACTAGTAGATTTTTATTTTCCTTATGTTTTATTTTTCTTTATTTTCATTATGCTTTGACACTGATCTCTATTTCATAAAAATAATCTCCCATGTAGAACTTTAGTTCTTCGTCCTCCATTTGTAAATATGCAAGCAATTACAAATAGCAAGTAAGAAGAGAGAGGACAGCCATTTGTTGGAAATGGTATAGGTTTTCCTACTTGAACAGGGAGTTGGACCAGAAGACTTCCTATGTCCCTTCCAGCTCTATTTTCTATTCTGTTCTGTTATTCTGTTCTGTTCTGTTCTGTTTAATTATTAGTTCAATTTATATGCCGCCCTTCTCTGGAAACTCAGTGCGGCTTACAATGCGTTAAGCAATAGCCTTCATATGGTTGTATATACCTGTTTAGGCCCCCCTAAGCAGTGTTCTTTTTTTATACAAAGTCAGCTTATTGCCCCCACAATCCGGGTCCTCATTTTACCTACCTCAAAAGGATGGAAGGCTGGTGAGATTCGAACTTGCAGTAATTGCAGGCAGCTGGTGCTAGTTAACAGCACTTTAATCTGCTGCGCCACTGTAGGAAGTTAGCACCCACCCCTCTCCTGGAAGAGTGAAATATTTTTGGGAAATATTAAAAAGGCAGAATATTGTATTTTCCTGGATGAGAAATGGATAAGCATGCTTTGAAGCAGCTCCCATCTTTCTGCCCCCACCCCCTGGAAGTCTGAGAACCAATCAGAATACTCTTTCTGGGCCCCAGGAAGTTCAAAGCCAGAGATAGCATAAAACCCGAAAACTCGCTGTATCCTGCCCTTTTTCTGTTCAGGAACTCAAGCCATGTGATCCTGTTCATCATTAAACCATCTTTCCAAGCAGTCTCCATGTCTCCAGTGTCTTTGTCCCCACTTGGAGCAGAACCTACAAGGATGTTTCTTACAACACCACCAAGGCTCTTTTTAATAAGGCTTTATTTAATAAATATGTTCTGTTCTGTTCTGTTCTGTTCTGTTCTACTCTACTCTACTCTACTCTACTCTACTCTACTCTACTCTACTCTACTCTACTCTACTCTACTCTAGGGAGTTGGACTAGAAGATCTCCAAGGACCCATCAAACTGTGACTGTGTTCTATGTTCTAAAGCAGTGATGAGGCAAAACAATATTTATGTCTCAAGTCTGCCCCCATATTCCCTTCAGACAATGAGATTTGCTGCTAAAATTGTGGTGTGCGTATTTGAACACTTTATTCTGTGTTGCTTAAGAAGCTTAAGAAGACTTAGACAGTTGCACAATTGTTGTATAAGTGCCTAACTCTAGTCTGATTTAATGAGCAGATACTAGTATGAATTCTTTATGATTCAGCCAAGGCTTTACTTAAGGGGAAAAGAACAGGACTCTTCAGAATATATCAGATGTGACTGGATTGTAATAGCCAGAGTATGTATCTAGTATCTTGTACAATGATAACATTAGAATTTACCCACTTATTACTAGCCATTTATTCTGGTTATAAGTTAGATATACAAAACTACCACCACTTGATGCGGAATCTAAGGTGCCACATAGCCACCAATACTTCATCGGGACAATCGTTTTAATTCATACATGCGATTACTCATTTGTTACCCTCATAGTAGCAATAAATACAAACATAATACAGGTAGTCTTCAACTTATGACTTCAATTGAAGCCAAAATTTCTGTTGTTAAGTGAGACATTTCTTAAGAGCCTAAGTGGCATAGGAGGCTAATGCTTCCTACTAAGGCAGCAATTAACATCCAGCTGCCTGCAATTACACCAGTTCGAAACTCACCAGGCTCAAGGTCGACTCAGCCTTCCATCCTTTCTAAGGTGGGTAAATTGAGGACCCAGTTTGTGGGGGCAATAAGCTGACTTTGTATAAATATACAAAAGTATGAAGGCTATTGCTTAACGCATTGTAAGCCGCCCTGAGTCTCTGGAGAAGGGCGGCATATAAAATCAATTTTTTTAAAAAAAAAGTGAGTTTTGCCTCATTTTACGACTTTTCTTGCCACAGCTGTTAAGTGACTCACTTGATAAGTTGATAAGTTAGTAACCCTGTTGTTAAGTGAATCTGGTTTCCTCATTGATTTTGCTTGTCAGAAGGTTGCAAAAGGGACCCTGGGACCCTGTGCAATGGTCATAAATATGAGTCAGTTGCCAAGCATCTGAATTCTGATCACATCATGATGGGGATGCTGCAAAGATCATAATTGTGAACAACGCCCATAAGTCACTTTTTTTCAGTTGTAACTTTGAACAGTCACTAAATGAACTGTTGTAAGTCAAGCACTACGTGTAATACTAAGGTTCACTTGTTGCTTATCAGCCAGGAGGCTCTAAGGATATTTGCAAGACAAGAGACAACCTATACATCAATGTATCCCAACATAGAGCACTCCTAGATATAAAGACTTCAACTACAGAATTTTCAGTAACTGCCATACTCTCTGGGGAATCTGGGTAAGTGAAGTTTAACCATAGTCAAGGGTTGGAACACTTGTATACACCACACATCTCTACAGCTAAAGGAGGTTTCCCTTTCAACCCAAAGTAGGCAGAAGACACTGGAGTTGAGTTGTAATTCTCTAGCTCAAATCCACCTCTGTGATCATTGGGGATGAAATATTTGGTCACCCTACTACAAAAAAGATGTCGAAGCCTTGGAAAAACTTTAGAGAAGAGCAACTAAGATGATCAAAAGCCTGGAGACTAAAACATGTGAAGAACAGTTTTGGATTGGAGTTTGCTAGTCTCAAGAAAAGAAGAATTAGGGGTGACATGATAGCAGTATTCCCAGTATTGAATAGCTTGCCTTCAGAAATCGTGGGTGTTCCATCACTGGAGGTTTTTAAGAAGAAACTGGACAGCCACTTATCTGAAATAGTATAGGTTCTCCTGCTTGAGCAGGGAGCTGGACTAAAAGACTTCCTTTTTTAAAAAAATTTTTATTTATACGAATCAACAATACAATAAGAAATATTTTCGGTTCCATGGTGCATATACAGATACATAAACTTTTATCTTGCCATACATATACATATACTATTACTTCTTATAGGTGGAAGTAATAGTAATAGATTTTATCTTAATAATCATTGCACATAATAATACACAGTAATAAATATCTTCATTAATTGGCTAGTAATTAACCTCTATATACTATCGCATTTTTTTCTTCTCTCCATCCACTCATACCACTTGCCCCACAAGCCATAATACTCCGAATCTGTTCTGTCATTGATTTCTAGGGACAATTTATTCATTTCTGCGCACTCCAATATTTTCTTTATAACAAATTCTTCTGAAGGTAGCTGTTTTTCCTTCCAGTACTGGGCAAAAGAAATCCTTGCAGCTGTCACTATGTGTATAATTAGATACTTTTTCTCTTTTACATATTCTGTTTTTAAGATTCCCAGGAGAAGTGCTTTGGGGTCGAAATCAAAATCCTCTCTTATAATTTCTGTAATCCACTTTGATATCGTTTTCCAATATTTTTGTGCCTGCACTAAAAGACTTCCAAAGTCCCTTCCAACTCTATTTTCTATTCTATTCTATTCTATTCTATTCTATTCTATTCTATTCTATTCTATTCTATTCTATTCTATTCTATTCTATTCTATACTATTCTATTCTATTCTATTCTATTCTATTCTATTCCATTCTATTCCATTCCATTCCATTCCATTCCATTCCATTCCATTCCATTCCACTCCACTCCACTCCACTCCACTCCACTCCACTCTTTACTCTACTCTATTCTGCTCTACTCTACTCTACTCTACTCAACTCTACTCAACTCAACTCTACTCTACTCTACTCTACTCTTCTGCTCTGCTCTGTTCATCAGCATGTTATAGGTAAGCCCTGTCTTCATTAGAAAACCAGCTGTTGCAACTCTTTGTCCTTTCAGGATAATATTTTGTATCACCTACAGAAACAACAAATGCTGGCAATTCCTCTGGGAGCAGTATTTTTGCAGATCTTTTTCCTAAGAAAACACAATCCACATCTCATATTTGCTGGAGAATATGCAAATTAAAAAAGCAGGCTTGAATAGTGGAGACTATACATGGCTCAGGACTGAATCATCGAGTCCTTGGTGCTCTCTGAGCTTGGTTATTTGCTTGCAGATGCTTCATTACCCAATTAGGTAGCATCAGCACCACTGACTGCAAAAGCAAGACTCTCCTGGTGCAAATGTACCTTTTCTTCTGAAATAGGCATCATATGTCAGAGCAATAATACTTGGTGGTATGCATCAAGCAGTACATAAATGAATCAGAACTACTCAAAGTTGGGCGCTAATAAGACACAGTTACCCACAAGGCCTGGAATTATTTTAACCCCCAGTGGCAACTGGGCATTTATTTGCCTGGCTCCAACTGAATTGGGGTGATTTCTCCAGCATCTGTTTTGGGGTCTGTGAAGTGCCTGTGATTTCAACTATGGTTCTTCTTTGGAGCAAATATTGCAGACAAATGAAAAAAAGCCTGGGATGAGAGAGAGAGAGAGAGAGAGAGAGAGAGAGAGAGAGAGAGAGAGAGAGAGATGGGTGATTATGATCTAGATAGATGATGATAGTAGATTGATGATAGAGATAGAAATGATGATCAAGATAGCAGATAGATTGAGAGACAGACAGACAGACACGATAGATAGATAGATATAAATAAAAGTACGCATATGTACACAGCCATACATCTCCTTTCTTTTGTTTTATTCTAATTAACTAAAATATTCTATTTGCTGGTTTACAACTGAACAAAGATTTGATGATGATGGTGACAGATCAGATCTCCCCTGCTGCTGTTTATAATGATATAATGTGTGATCAGTAACATGGGACTTTTGAGTCATAACCAACTTTGCTTATGTTAATGTCAAATTTAGATTATGAAATAATCCAAACTGCAGAACCTGGTGATCAAATACATTCATACCTCCAGTGCATAGGGTTTGTCCTATCTTGCTGTTAATGTCTGAGCTTTCAGAGACTGTTAAAAACACTGCCAATTTACCTCTCCATCAGCGGTCTCCAAACTTGGCCACTTGAAGGCTTGTGGACTTCAAGTTCCAGAATTCCTCAGCCAGCCATGGAACTCTGGGAGTTGAAGTCCACAAGTCTTCATGTTACCAGGTCTGGAGACATCTGCTCTACACTATTCTCTTCTTGCACTTCATGTAGGATTTATGACAACTAACATTTGAGGCTGATGGAAAAATACATATGAAGATAAATATCACATAATTTTTTTAAAAAAAATCACCAGGGAATCAACTGCACCACATTTCTTCTTCCACAAGACTGCTTTAGTGGCCTAAGTTCCCCCCCCCCCCTTTAAATGGGAATTTTAAATTTATTTTAAATTATTTGGGGTTTTAAATTTTCAGCCAAACTATTTAATTCATTTTATCATATCTTAAATTTTGTATTTATATGTTTTATTTTATGGCTGTAAACTGCCCTGAGTCCTTCGGGAGTAGGGCGGTATATAAATTCAATAAAATCGAAAATTGAATCAAAGTGGCAATTTGGTATTTACACCAATAAATTATAGTGTATAGGAATAGCCCAATGTCAGTGTGACTTTAAAAGATCATCAGCTTTCCTGCCAATACTAGAAGCACAGCTTTAATTTTCCTGCAACCCATATTGACTACGTGGTGTACACCTACTAATGGATTAGAACTCATCGGAAAATAATTTATTTTACCGAATGTAAGGGGCTGATAAAATCAGGACATTCAATTTACCATAAGGTGAGCCAGCATCATTTTTTAAGCCAACACCGCTCTAAGAGATATTTTAATAAAAATATAATAGAATTAATGAACTAGAAGGGACTTTGGAGGTCTTCTAGTCCAGCCCCAGCTCAAGCAGGAGAACCTATACTATTTCAGATAAGTGACTGTTTAGACCAGGGGTGTCAAACTGGCAGCCCACGGGCCAGATGCGTCAACTGCAGGCCACGCCCACCCCAGCTCTGTGAATGGGAAAAACCTGAAATATCACATGACAGCAACGTGACACTGTGAGTTTGACACCGGTAGTCTAGACTCTTCTTAAAAACATCAAGTGATGGAGCAACCACGATTTCTGGAGACAAGCTGGTCCACTGGTTAACTGTCCTCACTGTTAGGAAGCTTCTCCTTAATTCCAGTTTGCTTCTCTCTTTGATTAGTTTCCAACCATTGTTTCTTGTCCTGACCTCTGGTCCTTTGGAGAATAATTAGACCCCCTCTTCTTTGTGGTAGCCCTTCAAGTACTGGAATACTGCTATCATGTCACCCCTAATTCTTCTTTTCTTTAGACTAGCCAAGCCTAAATCCTGCAGCCGTTCTTCATATGTTTTCGTCTCCGGGCCTTTGATCATCTTAGTTTGCTTAGTTAAAAGATCACAGTGTCAATCTCTCTGTATTTTAAAAGCAATTTTTCTCTCGCCACTTCTATAGAAAGTCAGTTACAGAAAGTCTGATCGTCTTACTGTCTGATCTCGTTTGAGCCTTGAACTGTTTTCCCTTCTTGAAACTGACAGTTGATAACTCCTTTTATTCTGAAATGGGAAGGAACTCTTAAAAATCGTATTGGTATTGATCGGTTCTGAAGGCTGCTTGAAAGCATTTCATGTACTGTGAAAATGTTTGAAATGGGCCTATCTATCACAGCTGAGAGCTTCCAAACTCTGCAATGTATCTATCCTCCACCCCCAGGACAGTTAGTTCCTTCCAACTCCAAGTAGTTATCCTTTAGGATCAATACTCATAAGATTTTCCTGGCTTCAAAAATCTTGCAATTACAGCATAATTCAAAGAACAGGCTCTACATGAGAAATGAAGCTGTTCCTTTGCTCTGATTGACATGAATGTTGTCAGGATTTAATTTCAGCATAAATTAATTTTTTAAAAAAACCAAGGAAAGAGAAGATCTGGAAGCACAAAATAAGCCTCGTCTGAGCTGCTATCACAAATCAGCAACATTATTCGCATGAAATGTATGTATCTCCTATCTATCTATCTATCTATCTATCTATCTATCTATCTATCTATCTATCTATCTATCTATCTATCTATCTATCTATCTATCTAGTGTCCTGCTGGAGAGAATTCAACCTCAGCTCTTACGTGCATCCCAGCCTTAGGAATAAGTTCCAACAGCGCTTCAAACCAGGGGGGAAATACGATTTTTTTTACTACTGGTTATGTGGGCATGGCTTGGTGGGCATGGCAGGGGAAGGATACTGCAAAATCCCCATTTCCTCCCCACTCCTGGGGCCAGCCAGAGGAGGTTCTCCGAACTACTCAAAATTTCCGCTACCAGTTCTCCAGAACTTGTCAGAACCTGCTGGATTTCACCTCTGCTTCAAACCATCCTGTGAAGATTCTTCAATCAATCAATCAGAATGGAGCTGGTAGGGATCTTGGAGTTCTTCTAGTCCAACCCTCAGCTCAAGCTGGAGATCCTATACCATTTCAGGCAGGTGGCTCTCCAATCTCTTCTTGAAAACCTCCAGTGTTGGAGCAGCCACAACGTCTGAAGGCAAGCCGTTTCGCTGGTTAATTGTTTTCACTGTCAAGAAATTTCTCCTCAGTTCCAGGTTGCTTCTCTCCTTGATTAGTTTCCATCCATTGTTTCTCGTCTTGCCTTCTGGTGCTTTGGGAAATAAATTGACCCCCCTCTTCTTTGTGGCAGCCCCTCAAATACTGGAATACTGCTATCATGTCACCCTTCTTTTCTCTAGACTAGCCATACCCAATTCCTGCAACCTCAGCTGGCTTGAATCTGGTGAATAAATGGATAAAGGGCCACTGTTTTGTTTAATGAGACAGTAAATAATATGTAATGGATCCAATTGCATATGGAACCTTTGCCTTAAATGCAATCTTCTTAATTAATATTACAATTGAACTTCATCAGCCAAGCTTTTTTGGTTCTGGTTTTTATTTGCTTTTTGTTCAAGGTTTTTTGAAAGAAGGAAGGAAGGAGGGAGGGAGGGAGGTCAAAGTTATTGCCAGTGAGGTCACTATCTAACCCTCGGCTATCAAAAAACTCATTAGCCAAAAAGAATACGCTATCATGTATTCATAAGATAACATGAATGCTCCCTGGATGGCTGGCCCAACCATGTGTCTGTGAATAGTTGCGAGATCCATTTCAAAACACAGCAGCTCTAATGGGAATTAGTATACTTTGCAAGGAAACATGCTTAACTTTAGTCAGTAGAGGGCAGCACCTTCCTTTCCAATAGAATTTCTCCTAATTATTCTTTCAACCGAGAAGCCCTCTCATAAATTTGGCAGTGGGAGAGTTTTATTTATTTTTTTAAATGTTCTGTTTAATCACTCGTGTCCTTCGTCAACCTGACTTTGTCGAATGCAAATCTAATAACGCATTTCGCGATTTCTCCAACAATTTAGTTGAAATTGAAAGATAAGTGTCAAAATCTATGAAAGAGAAGGCCGGGGGTGGGTGGGCAGGGGGAACCTTCTTAAGAAAATCACAGCTGTTCTTTTATTCTATTTTACACAAACTGGAATGAAACCACCCACTCAGAGTGATACTGCTGGACCTTTAGAAACATTTAAAAAGCCAATTTGTATGGAATTGCCAAGACTTGGGCAGTTACTTTGTAGTTGTGGCTTTATTGCATCAACAAAACAGCCTGCGATGTGAAATTCACCAGCTAGTCTCATCTCCCTAGTCAAGGATAGGCTGTGCTATGTTGTAGTTCAGGACAGGCACCCAAAATGCATGCTTTGACAAAAGACAGCTGGGACTATCAATATACAAGCCTTGTGTGCAGGAGTGGGCTACAAAAAATTTAGAAAGGGGTTCTCTGCCGGTTGCTGGGTGGGCGTGGCCATGGCGGGCGGGTGTGGCCTAGTCAGCCTCCTGCACCACAGTGGAGGGGGCATTTCTGCCCTCTCTGTGCTCCGGAGACTTTCCTCAAGCCTCCGGGAGGGCAAAAACGGCATCTCCAGGCTCCAGAGGCCCTCTGGAGGCCGGAAACCAGCTCCGTTTCCGGCTTCCCCAAACTTCCAGTAGGCCCATTTTTCGCCGTCCTCAAGCCTGCACACGCATCCTGCAGTTGCCTGCATCCAAACTGGGCCAGGTGGGGATTCCTGGGAGGGGTAGGGTGGGGTGGGCAGAGACAGCCAGGAGTGGGATTGGGGCAGGGGTGAAACCCAGCAGGTTCTGACAGGTTCTGGAGAACCGGTAGCAGAAATTTGGAGCAGTTCGGAGAACCAGCAAATACCACCTCTGGCTGGCCCTAGAGGGGTGGAAATGGAGATCTTGCAATGTCCTTTCCCCAGGAGTGGGGAGGGAATAGGGATTTTGCCATATCCTTCCCCTGGAATGGGGTGAGAATGGAGATTTTTGCAGTATCCTTCCCCTGCCATGTCCACCGAGCCACACCCACCAAGCCACGTGCACAGAACCGGTAGTAAAAAAAATTGGATTTCACCACTGATTGGGGGGGGGGTGTTCTCCGAACTGCACCAAATCTTAGCTAGAGGTTCTCCTGCACCCCTGCAAACCCCCAGCAGCCAACCCCTGCTTGTGTGCTATCTCCAGAGGGACCATCCATAAGTAATCTGGATTTGCATCCAGACCTACAATATTAGTACAGCTTCTCTAAAACTATGGATAGATTTAAAATACTTGTCCATCTGTGTCAATACAATGCATGGTGTTCCAATCCATGGCTAATGTTGATAAAAAAAAAGAGAGCCAGGTTGGTCTAGAGGTTAAGGCACCGGTAGGAGATTCTGGGTTGTAATCCTGCCTTAGTAGTAGAGTAACCTTGGGCCAGCCCAACCCACTTCACAGGGTTGTTGTGGTTGTGGGAGTGGGGGATAAGAGGAGGAGGGTATGTTGGATATGTTCGCCACTTTGAGTTATTTTTTAAAAATAATAAAGATGGGATACAAATAAATAATAAAATGCAGTAACAAAACTTATTATAGCTCAACAGGCTAATAAGCAGACTAAAGCCTGTTATTAACATCCAGCTGTCTGCAATTATTGCAAGTTCAAATCTCACCAGGCTCAAGGTTGACTCAGCCTTCCATCCTTTCTAAGGTAGGTAAATTGAGGACCCAGTTTGTGGGGGCAATAAGTTGAGTTTGAATAAAATATACAAAAGTATGAAGGCTATTGCTTAACGCATTGTAAGCCGCCCTGAGTCTCCGGAGAAGGGCGGCATATAAATCTAATTAAAAGAAAACAAAAAACAAAATATAAAATTGAATTAAAATAAAAATAATAAAATAAAAATGGATTAAAAGCTTACCAGATTAAAGCTTAAAAGATTAAGCCCGTCAAAGTTATGTTTCTTATTAATCCCGTTAAAGAGTCTGAGCATAGGGAGGTATACAGTTTCAAGCCTTTGTCCCTTTATCGTGGTCTTGATTTAGGTCTGACACGGCATACCTTCCCTTTGCACTTCCATGACCTAATCTTGCAGGAAGGGACCAATCCAGATCGGGACTGCAAGGGAAAAAAAGGGGGAAGGATTCTGATCTGTATTCTAGGAATAAGCATTAGCGTCTGGAACATAAGAGATAGTGTGCGATTCTGAGAACACACCTCAATGATCAGACAAGGTTACAGGAGTTTCTGTATAAGAACTGCTTCCTGTTAAACATCTTACTTTAGCAGAAATTCGATTGTGGGTAAGTTAAGGGAACTACAAAAGCCTTTACAGAATTGAATTATGTTGATCTTGAGTCTCCTTGAGTGTGATGAAACAACATTTATCTGAGGACTTGTAGGCGTTTTCAAGCCGTCACCTCACCTTTTATGAATCCTTAAGCTTGTATGCCACAAATGACAAAACTGAAACAACTGACTAAATAACCTCTTGTTTGCAAGCCTTTTTCTTGGAGTTGATTCTTTTAATGATTTCCAGCAAATGCTTTATGACTCCTTCCATCCCCATCTAAAACCGCATTCCCCCGATAAGGTTGCTTCACAAAGAGCTGAATTTCCAGACCTTTGTTGCAATTAATCAACAAGTTCTGGAAAACACCACCTCATAAAATACCGTGCAAATTAGTTGTCTCTTTTTTTTCCTACAATCTCAAGGTGGCATATATGAGGGCCTTGAAAGCTGAGGTGTTAGCTCAGTGGTGAAATCCAATTTTTTTTTACTACCGGTTCTGTGGGCATGGCTTGGTGGGTATGGTATGGCATGGTGGGCGTGGCATGGGAAGAATACTGCAAAACCTCCATTCCCAACCCACTCTCGGATCTTGGAGGTCTTCTAGTCCAACCCTCATTTCAAGCTAGAAACCCTATACCATTTCAGGCAGGTGGCTCTCCAATCTCTTCTTGAAAGGCAAGCCGTTCCACTGGTTAATTGTTTTCACTGTCAAGAAATTTCTCCTCAGTTCCAGGTTGCTTCTCTCCTTGATTAGTTTCCAACCATTGTTTCTTGTCTTGCCTTCTGGTGCTTTGGGAAATAAGTTGACCCCCCTCTTCTTTGTAGCAACCCCTCAAATACTGGAATACTGCTATCATGTCACCCTTCTTTTCTCTAGACTAGCCATACCCAATTCCTGCAACCTCAGCTGGCTTGAATCTGGTGAATAAATGGATAAAGTGTCACTGTTTTGTTTAATAAGATAGTAAATAATACTCAATGGATCCAATTGCATATGGAACCTTTGCATTAAATACAATCTTCTTAATTAATATTACAATTGAATTTCATCAGCTGAGCTTTTTTTTGTTCTGGTTTTATTTGCTTTTTGTTCAGGGTTTTTTGAAAGAAGGAAGGAAGGAGGGAGAGAGGTCAAAGTTATTGCCAGTGAGGTCACCATGCTCAAAATTTCCACTATCGGTTCTCCAGAACTGGTCCAAACTTGCTGGATTTCACCCCTGTGTAAAGCCCAGGTAACATCCTAATACCACTGTAATGTTTCCTTACAGACCTTAGAAAGAATTGCTAAATGTTCAGGGGGAAAATTTAAACCCTTGCCTCAAACTAAATAAAGTTGCCTATCTCTGCTTAGATTTCCTTGTCCAATACAAAACAGGGCAGAAATAAACATGGCCATGCATGGGGACAATTCTCCAGCCTTCCCACAAACATTGGTTCTTCCAAGCGCCCATATGCAACTACACTCTTTAGTTAAAATGATTCTTTTCAGCCATCAAATTACAATCCAAACATTATTTTAGTTTAGGAAAATCCAAATGCATAGGTACAAAATAGGTGATGCTACTTGTCTCGACAGTTGTAACTGTGGGAAGGGCCTATGTGCCCTAGAGAACCACCACTTAAGTATGAGCCAGCAGTGAGCTCCAACTGCCAAAAAAGCCAATGTAGTCTTTGAGTTTCATCAACAGAGAGATTGCATCAAGATTACAACATCACTTTATACCACACTAGTGAGGCCACACCGGGAATACTGCATACCATTTTAGTTACCATGGTACAATAAAGATGCTGAGACCCTAGAAAGTGTGTAGAGAAGAGCAACGAAGATGATAAAGGGTCTGGAGGCTATATGATGAGTTAAGAGAGCTAGATAGGGGTGGGTTCTACTTATCTTTACTATCAGTTCGCAATGGGGCCATGCGCACACGTGAAGCGAGCATGCATTCACGCGCTTCTGCACATGTGCAGAAGCGTCCTGATGATGTCAGGGTCAGTGGGCGGAGCCTCATGCCAGTTTTACTACCATTTCTATAGAACCAGTCTGAACTGGGGGCAACCCACCACTGGAGCTAGGTATTTTTAGCCAATCCAAGAAAAGGATTAAGGGAGGCATGATAACTGTCTTCCAGGGGCTGTCACAGAGAACAGGAGATTGACTTATTCTCCAAAGCACCAGAAGTAACGAATGGAAGCCGGTTAAAGAGAGATCCAACCTAGAAATAAGGAGAAATTTTTTGACCGTGAGAATAATTAATCAGTGGAGTAGCTTGACTCCAAGATGGATGCTCCATCACTGGAGGTTTTCAAAAAATAGACTGGACAACGTTTGACTGGGATGGGTATAAGTTTCAGCCCTATGATTCTATGTTCTATATTATGTACTTTCAAAGTCTTCTTGTGCCATTGTTTTTCTCTCTAAAGAAAGGCAGGGAAAACCTGCATTGGACAGGGAGTTGTGAAAGGAAGTAGGTTCATTAAGTGTCATCAATTTAAAGCTAACTCTTGGTGACTGCATGGATAAATATTCCCATCCCAGCAAATTCTGGTTCTAAACCATTTGGAGTCTTCCAAGGACTTAGATCTGAGATGCAGAAGGGAAGGGTCGGCAGACATTATTGATGACACTGCCACGGATTTTTGCACGAATGGTCAGCACAGTTGCATAAACATTTCAATGCAAGTTTAAATTTTATTGCATAAAATTTAATGGAATAATGCACAGACATGAGTAAAAATGCAATCTATCTCAAGGATGCAAAATGTAACTTAAAGAACTAGGATAAAAAGAGGGAAGAACAGAAGAAGTGTTACTTAATGCCAAATAGATTTAGGAATATATGATGATGCCGTTTCTAAGGCAGCTTTTTTCAAAAGGTTTAAACGTACAAAAGTGAATACATGTAGTAACTAAACTGATTGATTAAGAGATGAAAAGGGTTGCTTTAACAGAATCCCAAAAGAAAACAGCTTGTAATACCTTTGGAGACTATGCATTACTGAGATTCTCTGAAAGCTTCTCTTATCATCATCGTCTTAGTCCATGACTCACAAGGAAAGGCATCTGTTTTGTTTAAAATATGGCTTCTTGATAAGTGTTTTGTTGGTTTTCTTTTTCCCCTTTGGTGTCTTGAAGTAAGGCCTGCATGGATAACTCCCTGCAGTTTTTTTGTAATTCCCTGCAGTTAAAGGTTACCCTAATTCTTGCATTATTCTTAGGGCTAAGGAAGAGGAGTGACTTGCCCAGATCCATGCTACCCGAAGCATGAAACCTAGTTTCATGTTTTGGGTAGGGACTATAATTCACAGCCTCCTGACTTCTGGTCTGAAATCTTAAGTCACAGTGCCAAATAGGGTCTCTGATTAAAACAACCTGTACTTAAACTACAGTTTAAAAACAAGCGAATGGCAATACAGGAGAAGTTCTACTTATGAATGGATTGCATTTAGTTTGGTGAGCCACATATTTGCAGGGTTGAATGGAGATTGTAGATAGCACTATAGCACTAACCCTTAGATTTATATATTGTTTCACAGTGCTTTACAGCCCTCTCTAAGTGGTAACAGTTAGCATATTGCCCACAACAATCTGGGTCCTCATTTTATTGACCTCGGAAGGATGGAAGGCCGAGTCAACCTCAACCTAGATATTGGAGTTTGAATATTCTTTGGATAATATAATACATATAATATTAATTAATCAGATTAAGATAGAGTTATCACATCCAACATTTCTATTCCTATATGGAAGAATATTCTTCTTCCATGTAAAAACATGTTTATACCGCATGATGATGTTGTATTGCCAGTGCAAGTGACCGGTGTATGGACAAAAATGTGATTTTCCATAAGATTAAACCCAGCCACTTAAGGACTACATCACAGGGGGTCTTTGATTGAAATAGTCTGCATTAAAACTACAGTTTTCAGTGACCACTCCTTGATTGAGACGAGTACTGTGAATTGAGCAATACAATTTGTCATACTAAAAATATAACAGCCAAGGGTGGTTGTACTGTATGATTTGGACTGGAAGAAGGGAGACCCATGCTTCAGGCTCACCCTCAGCCATGGAAATTCTGGCACCAAGGAGAGGATAGATTAGAACAGTGATGGTGAACCTTTTCAGCACTGAGTGCCGAAAAGGGAGTGCATACACACACACAGCACCAACTGCTGAAAAGGGAGCACTTCGTGCTCACTCGTCAGGGCCACAATGAGGAAGAGGAGCTGCCCAGGGGGCATGCGCACGCCAGATAAGGTACTTCCGGTTTCTTCTGGATAAGGTACTTCCAGCATTTGCGCGCCGGCCAGCAAGTCTTCCGGTTACTGCCATGGATGCGTACATGATAATCAGCTGGCCGGCGGGCATGCTCATGCCGGAAATTGGAAGATCAGTTCTTCCAGTTTTTGGAACTGCCGCACGTATAAAGGCCAGCTGATTGTTGTATGTGCATGCACGCCAAAAACCCGGAAGAGGAACGGGCAACGCTGCACATGCCAGGCGACATGGCTCCACGTGCCACTTTGGGCACGCATGCCATACGTACACCATCACGGGATTAGAAGATCAAATGTAACTGCAGCTTCTTCATATATGTGAGGAATGGGTTAGGGGCAGATAATTAGTTTGATTTCAAAAGTGTGGAAAATAGCAACCCCAATTTGCACCTTGACCAATAATCCTTAGTTATCGACAACTAGAGTGGAGATGGTCAAATTTTGAGGATTGGGGTACAAAATGGATATGGCCACATCCAATATATAAACAGGGTAGGATTTGATATAAAAACATCTTTCTGTATGCATGTTTGCAGTGATATGCCTGTTTTGGGTGTTGCATGACAGTTGGTGTCTTTCTGTCTTTTAAGATGACAGAAAATGGTTCCTTTCCATTGTACTTAATATTGTAAGAAATACAATATTAATTGTAGTTCTCGACTTACAACCGTTCATTTAGTGACCATTCAAAGTTACAACGGCACTGAAAAAAATGATTTATGACTGTTTTTCACACTTATGGCTGTTGCAGCATCCCCATGGTCATGTGATTTACATTCAGACACTTGGCAACTGACTCACATTTATGATGGTTGTAGTATCTTGGCATCATAGGTTCCCCTTTTGTGACCTTCTGACAAGCAAAATCAAGGCGGAAGCCAGATTTATTTTACAATCGGGTTATTAACTTAATGATTTCAGTGATTCACTTAACAAATGTGGCAAGAAAAGTCGTAAAATGGAGCAAAACTCATTTAACAAATGTCTTACTTAGCAATATAGATTTTGGGCTCAATTGTGGTCTTAAGGAGAGGACTACCTGTAACTTTGAGGGTTGCAGAAAAGAACTAGGATGACAGAAATTCCATGGGTATTTTTTTACAGAAATCTCTTCAGGACTACTTTGGGACAGACATCACCACAGGGCCTCTCGCAATTATCTTTTCTTCCATATCCCAAGTTCACATCGAGTCTGCAGAAAACTATAATACTGAAAGTTGAATACACAGCTCATTCTTCATTTGTGCTCACAAGCTGCTCGTTGATTGTCAATTTTCTTTAGGAATGTTGCACATATTAATTGGAAGTTATCGAATTACAGATGATCTTCTGCTGGGCTTAATGAGGAAAAGACAGTTTGCGGCAAAATTCAGAAATCAGGAATAAAAAAGCCATATTGGAAAAACAATAGACTTGGGTAATAAGAATGGAGAGAACGTTCTATTCAGGGGTGAAATCCAGCAGGTTCTGACAGGTTCTGGAGAACCAGTAGCAGAAAGTTTGAGTAGTTCAGAGAACCGGCAAATACCATCTCTGGCTTGCCCCAGAGTGGGGTGGGAATGGGGATTTTGCAGTATCCTTCCCCTAGAGAGGGGTGAGAATGGAGATTTTGCAGTATCCTTCCCCTGCCCCGCCCACCAAGCTACACCCACCAAGACACACCATGCCCACCAAGCCACGCCCACAGACCCAGTCGTAAAAAAAAACCCTGGTTCTATTGATATGACAAGGAATTGTAGTTTAGGAGTGCAGAAGTTCAACTAAAATTTCCATGACGAAAATTAGAAAGAGGAACTTTAAAGGACCAAGACAATTAAAGTAGGATTTGCTAGGGAATTTGCTAGTATTGCAGAAGACTTTTCACAGGACATACTATTGCCGGTAGGCCTTCAAAAGAAAGGCAGGATGCATAAAATAGATCTAAATCTGTCTATTCACTCAACATGGCTACAGTACTTCACGTCCATAAATATATACAAACATAAGAATTGACTTGATATCACAACAGCCAACTGACTTCAAGGCATGTCAGGCTTTAGAAAAATACTGTATCCTTTAGCTGTATTGGTGGAATGAATAGATTCATTAATGTCATTTTTTGGTGGAATTGAGATGCCTTTCAATCCTTTTAACTACATCACCAATTTCCTGCACTTTTCTTCTTAATGGTTTCCCTTTGTCTTCTTTCTAGGGCTGAGGGAGAGTGACTGGCCCAAACTCACCCAGTTGATTTTTAGGTTTTTCAGACAGGATTTGAACTTATGTTTTTCTGATGTGTAACCTGGTGCTTTGGACCACTGTACCAAACTGGCTCTCTCTAAGAAGTCTAGTACATTTAATTAAGGAGAACTTGCTTTAAATTTATTGAAAATAAAAATTTCTGTTCATGCACTGATCGCTCACCTAGATAAGTACATAGTCAAAACACTATTATAAACATGCATTTACATTGAGGAGATACATCCTCCATATGAGAATAAAAATTATCGTTGGACAACTGAGGAAAATATTCTGACTGTAAAAGAAGGCTGGTGTGTTTCCTTTTTGACAGGAACCATCTTCATAAGGTATCAAACCTACTTTTTTTCACACTGCAGATACTGAATTATAATTATCCTATTTGGAATTCAACAATCAAGTACCATAACAAAAATAAACGAACAAACAAACCAACCACCAACTACTGGTTTATAAAACCTTAGTAAGACCACCCCTGGAATACTGCATCCAGTTTTGGTCACCACAGTACAAAAAAGATGTTGAGACTTTGGAAAAAGTGCAGAAAATATGATCTAAGATGATTAAAGGGCTGGATACTAAATCATATCAAGAACGGTTGTATGGCTGTTCTATAGAATTTGGCATGGCCTATTCTAGAGAAAAGAAGGATTGGGGTGACATGATAGCAGTATTCCAGTACTTACAGGGCTGCCACAAAGAAGAGGCAGTCAATTTATTTTCCGAAGCCCCAGAGGGCAGGACAAGAAACAATAGATGGAAACTAATCTAAGAGAGAAGCAACCTGGCATTAAGGAGAAACTTCCTCACAGTGAGGACAATTAATCAGCGGAACAGCTTGCCTTCAGAAGTTGTGAGTGGCCCATCACTGGAGGTTTTAAAGAAGAGACTGGACAGCCATTTGTCAGAAAGGGTATTGAGATGCCTTTCAACCTTATAACTACATGACCAATTTCCTGCACTTTTCTTTGAAACGAGGGAGAATAACTGGCCCAAATTCATCCAGTTGATTTTTAGGCTTTTCAGACAGGACTTGAATTTATGGTTTTCTGATTTGTAACCTGGTGCTTTGGACCACTATACCAAACTGGCTCTCTCTAAGAAGTCTAGTACTTTTAATTAAGGCGAACTTGTTTTAAACTTATTGAAAATAAAGATTACTGTTCATGCACTGATCTCTCACTTATATAAGTGCATAATCAAAACACTAATCAAAACATGCTTTCACATGGAGGAAGTACAGTCCTCCATATGAGAATAATTGAGCAGGGGGTTGGACTAGAAGACCTCCAAAGTCCCTTCCAGCTCTATTCTGAATTCACATTGAAATCATTTGTGGCTCAACATTCTTATCTAGGCAGTATCTGAAAGCAAATCTCCTTGGTCCAGTAAGAAAATGACAATAGAGTCGACAAATGCAGTAGGAAAGACGTATTGCAATTTAAAACTAAAATCTTGAATTACTTCACTTTATCTCCTCGCTCATTCAATGCCTCCAAACTGCAAATGGTACCACTACATTTCCTATCATGCTGAAGAGCATGGATTTCTTGAAGATGGCCTCATATTTTTTCGCCTAATCCTAGTGCTAGAATAAAGATACAGAGGAGCAAAACTGTGTGAGATTTGAGGAGTTTATATCTAAGGAGTGATGACATGCGTGCCAGAAGTGGCACGCAGAGCCATCTCTCTGGGCATGGCAGCTGTCGCCTGTTGCTCTTCCGGGTTCCGGCGCACACATGTGCACCAGCCAGCTGATCTTCGCATGCACAGGAGTGCTGGAAACCGGAAGAGCAGCTCCCTGGCACACATGCATGCCCCGGGAAGCTGAACTTCTGGTTTCCGGTGCATACATGCATGCCGGCCAGCTAGTCTTTACCATGCCAGAAACTGGAAAACTAGATGACCGGCGCACATGCATATGCCAAAAACCAGAAGCTCAGCTTCCTGGTGCACAGATGCATGCTGGGGAACTGCTCTTCCAGTTTCCGGTGCTCCCCCATGCGCCCATGCACGGTCCTGTTTCGGCACTCAGTGCCGAAAAGGTTCGCCAACCAGGGGTGGGTTCTACTTACCTTTACTACCGGTTCACAATGGGGCCCTGCATGCGTGCTTGCTTCACCTGCATACACGCACACTCTTCTGCGCATGCGTAGAAGCATTTTGATGATGTTGGGGTTGGTGGGCGGAGTCTCCCACCGGTTTTACTACCAGTTCTATAGAACCGGTGCGAACTGGGGGCAACCCACCACTGTCAAAACACTGGTATATCACGTTACTATCTGGCTCTTATTATTGGGATTGTTGAAAGAATATCAAATGACTGTTTCATTTTGGCATATTTTTTTCCCCCTCCTTCTTTCCTTTCTGTGAATATCTTCTCTGGAATCCCTCCAAAAGACGTTCTATGATGGACAACTGTAATATCACTAAGGATGGTTCAGTGTTATTCATCATGAAAGTGATGACAGAAAAGGGCTTTTTTTCCATTACATGGAGGAGAGTTTGCTAAGGCTTGTAACATCTAGACTGGAGCCCCGGCTTGGTAACCCTGTAGAAAGCATTTGAGTGCGCTGCTATAGACATTCACTTCCTAAGTCTTTGTAAAAGATTCAACGCTGATATTCGCACTGCTTTCAGCTCATCTCTGTCCAAGACATGGTTTAGATCTTTGAACCATAAATGTTGCCTTTGTGCTCAGAAGGAAGGGAGACAGAGAAGTGATGCTTCCTTCAAACATTATTAAGCCAAGAATAAAGACATGAAGCTTGTGGTGATAGATGTGGTTTATGACATAAGCAGGCTGTTGTCTCCATGGGTATTAGAATAGACAAACAGCCTGGAGCAGAGACATGCTAGCCTTGTGTGGCTAGATGTTGACAGGGAAGCAGAGAGTGCAACCGTCTGTGTGTGTTTTTCATTAATATGAAAAATGTTTGGTGACAATTTCACTGTAGATAAGAGACTGGTGGCCATCTATCACCTTAGAAACTGTCACTCTTACTCTACATTTATATGGTAGTGAAAGGACTGATTCTCGTGCAGTGATCTAGAACAGTGGGGGGATTCAAAATTTTTTACTACCAGTTCTGTGGGTGTGGCATGGTGGGTGTGGCATGGCTTGGTGGGCATGGCTTGATGAGCATGGCAAGGGAAGGATACTATAAAATCTCCATTCCCTCCCCACTCCAGGGGAAGGTTACTGCAAAATCCCCATTTCCTCCCAATCAGCTGGGACTCACGAGGCAGAGAATAGATGGGGGCAGGGCCAGTCAGAGGAGGTATTGAGTAGTTCTCCGAACTACTCAAAATTTCTGCTACCAGTTCTCCAGAACTGGTCAGAACCTGCTGAATACCACCTCTGATTTAGAACAGGGGTCTCCAACCTTGGTAACTTTAAGCTTGGTAGATTTCAACTCCCGGAATTCCCCAGCCAGCAAAGCAGCAAAGTTGGCTGGAGAATTATGGGAGTTGAAGTCCGCCAGGCTTAAAGTTGCCAAGATTGGAGACCCCTGATCTAGAATACAAGTGAATATAACCAGATCTTTTTCTACCAATGATTGTGTTTGCACGTATGCCAGTGTGTTTAATTTCTGTGTTAAACATATATCAATTTCCCCCTGCTGTTGGTCTCCAGAATATACATAGTGGGAGGTATGTCATAAAATCAGATCCAGTGGCCTTACACAAGAAAGTGTTGGTTGTGATTTTGGTAAACCAAAACCTTAAAGAAATTGTGATGATTTTGAATAATTCCCTTTTTTTTAATTCACGAGAATTAAGTTTAAAGATTAGCTATGGCAATGCATTGTTGAATATGGACTGAGCCAGAGACAGTTTGGTGTAGTGGTTAAAAGGACTAGGCTAGGAACTAGGAGACTGTGAGTTCAAGTCCCATTTTGGGCACAAAACCAGGTGGGTGATCTTGACCAGTCGCTTTCTCTCAGTCCTAGGAAACATGCAATGACAAATCACTTCTCAAACCTTGCCTAGAAAATTGTAGAGATTTATCCAGACAGGTTCCAGGAAACGATTCAAAGGTACACCTATACTAAAAAAAACAGGGGTGGGCTGCTGGGGGTTCACAAGGGTTTGGGAGAACCTCTAGCTAAGATTCTGTGCAGTTCGGAGAACCACCAAATCCCAATCCTGGCTGGCCCCGCCCACCCTTCCATGACCCTTCCAGGAGTCCCCACACAGACCATTTTGGATGCAGGTAAGTGCAGGGCATGTGTGGAGGCTTGGGGAGGGTGAAAAATGGGCCTACTGGAAATTCGGAAAGTCTGGAAACAGGGGCCTCTGGACCCTGGGGAGGCCATTTTTGCCCTCCCGGAGGCTCAAAGAAAGCCTCCAGAGCCCAAGGAGGGCAAAAACTCCCCGCACACACATACCGTGGTGTAGGAGGCTGACTAGGCCATGCCCACCATGGCCACACCCACCCAGCAACCCCTTGCTAAAATTTTTGAAGCCCACCCCTGCTAAAAAAATAATATGGATGGACAGCTCTGCAATAGATGCACAGGACTGAGCCTCTCTCTCTCTCTGTCTCTCTCTCTGTGTGAGAGAGAGAGAGACAGACAGAGAGAGAGACAGAGAGAGAGGGGGGGGGATCTGGTGGACATTTTAAAAATTTAAATCTACTTTAAAGCATATACTGCCATTTTTCTGCTTCTCCTTCCAGAAACACTGAAATAGTGGCCGCTAATTGGGAAGGTTATGTTTATAGGTGTTCTGGGGACCAGCAACAAAGCCATAGACAGCCTTGAGATCTTAGAGATGATTCTTTTATTAAGGCATATTTAGCTTTTTCTACATCAAGAATCATCCGACCATCAACCAGTCTTCCTCTTATGGTTAATATTTTGAAGATTCACACTGGGTACAATTTAGAATATTTCAAGTGTCCTACCTAGTGCATTATGGGTGTCACTAGCTGGGAACCACTGATTTTGGAAAGAAATTATACGTATTATAAAATAAAATGAAAGAATAAAATGCTGGCAGCCAGCAGTATCGTCTAAGATATCATGTTCTGCTGACCTCCCCATTTAAGATCTGGCCACCAGTGAGTCCAGGTTAAAGGAACCCTTATGCTCATTTCTGCCTTCCAGTGAAATGTATTAATCTTTGCGGTCGCCACTGCGGATACTGATGTTAATGCTTGTGCAAAGTAGTTAGAAATCCCTGGCTTTTCGACTGTCAATCTTGTACCGTTCGGAAGGACTACTCTAATTAAAATGAAAATCTTCCCTTTTGAACATAAGTGCCCTCTTCAAGCTCTTCACAGACAAATCACCCTAATGCAGGGTCATCTACAAAGGAAACCAAACAATCTTTATTTGAACTCCCCCCTCCCTCCCAGCTGAAAGAAAATGAAGGATTTTGTTGTTGTTTTGCTGTGTTTCCTAACTTTGCCTCCGCTAATTAAGGAGCCGTTTAGCCCTTTTACACTTTGAAGTTTCTATTCAGGACCTCTCCTGACGTTAAGTCAACAAAAGGCAAGCATTTAGGCAGCCAGTGGCTCTCTGGTCCCTTTCTGGTGGCCTAATTAAAGTAATTACTTTATTTTATACCAGGCTTCATCCTTGCAATGTTGCCTTGTAATAATTGAAATTGTGTGCATGCTTTAGGAGGACTGTTTGACGCCAATGAGGAGACAGTCCTAGCATCTCCTAGCATCAAAGTCAAAAGTGGTGGCTGTTGTCCCCCTATCTGGTTATTAACCGCACCGCAGCAGAGGTGTTGTCTCTGCTTAAATGGGCAGGATATATCCCTACCCAGCCAGTATTGCTAAAGGATTGGGGGGGGGGGGGAGATGGGCGGGGGGGGTTAGAACTTCATTGCTTTGACTCACTACTTTTTTGTGAGTTTGAAAACAGTCCTTTGAAGCAATCCAAGTTTTGTTTGTTGGCGTGTTATCAATGGACTGACGTCTTAATGCCGTAGAATTAGCCGTTCCCGGATGCGATGGCATTTTGGAATCTGGAATAATTGGGGGAAGGGAGGCACATTTCTTTCCATTGTCATTCCTGAGGTCCCTTTAATGTCTCAAGATTTTTTATTCATTTTTTTTTTAAATCCCAATGGCATCTTCACAAGGTAGCTCATTTCAAAGGAAACAGCTCTAATTTAAACGGGATCAAAATCCTACCCCCATTTTAACATTTAAATGACAATTAATTTTAGTCAGCTATTATAATTTTAGAAAGTTCCCTTGCCTTTCATTGGCATATCAAAAGTACAGCATTTGGGGAAAATCAGAATCAAAAGAAATGTTCTTAATTATCATTAAGGGTTTGGAAAAACGGTGCTTCCCACCACTTTGAAGTCCTGAGAGCCTGGCAAGTCGTATTAAAGCAAAGAAAGGATGCTGATATTAAGGAAATGGTAAATTACAAGTCCTATTAAAAAGAAGAGTTTAACCACTTCTGGAAAAACTCTCTGTCCGTGATTCGGACTTTAGTGATTAATCATACAGTAAATCTGGGCTTCACTAGCACTAATAATGGGGGGGGGGGGGGGCTTGATATTTAATCTCTGTTGGCTAGTGAAAATAAATAATATCTGTTCAAAGTGCTGATCCTCCACTATTGTTAATGGTGCCAGCAGGTCTACAGAGCTCAGATTTAAAGTTAATGCACCCTACATTCTCTCAAACTTCTCTCCAGTGTGAAACCCTAAAGGGAACAGGGAAAAACCAGTATATCTTGACCAGAGATACGATAGGAAGTTATACATTGCAAAGAGTAAATGATAGTGAGAAAATCTTATTTTTTTTAACTCTGCATTTTTTTAAAAATGGTCATATGGGTACGGAGAATAATCTAGAAAACAAGTATGTTTGATAGAAAATGCTCTTCCTGAATTAAAACATGAAAATCACCTTCCAGGGAACAAAACAAAATGCATTCTAGCAATTATATAGTAGAAGTTGTACATTTAATTCTACAGAGAAAGATATTTTATCTTATCCAAAGTGACGTCTTTCACAGTTAATAACTCCTAATTATGATAGGTAAAAAAAAATATTATCCTCATGAAAATGTAGGAAAGAAAATATCTGAAATGTAAGAAAACCATATTATGGAAAAGTGGAAATAATTATTAAGAAAATGAGTCCCATTTCCATGTGGCCATTGTTTGTATATATTTTGGTATATGAATTTCAAATACTGTGCCAGCAGACTTCTATAAAGAAATGGGAATATTAAATGGATGGTACATAATCATTTTAACATGCACATTGTCACAATTTGGTTGCATTGAAGGGAAATTCTGTCCAATACATTTGAGACAGCAAGCTGCAGAAGATTTAGTTCCTTTATACAATTCTAAATTCAACAATACAATAAAAGTATATAAGACACTGTGTATAAAAGCTAACTTTTCAGCACATACTTTATAATTTGGGAATTTTGATCAAACTCTTGCTATGTAAAATGCTAGATGGATCTAAATACAAATTAATCAGGTAGTCAATTGTCATTTATTTGAATGTCATCTTATGAAATCATTTTTATAAAATAGCGCAAAAACAACACTACTGATACTGTTTCATGAAATGCACACATGATATATTTACAGATTAACAGATTTGGAAGGGACCCTTGTAGGTCATCTAGTCCAACCCCACCCCCACCCCACACCCAAGCAGGAGACCCTATACCAGTGATGGCTAACCTTTTTGCCATTGCATGCCAAAAGCGGGGGGAGCGTGATGGGGTCACACGCACGCATGCCCACATCCATAATTCTGTGGGCCCCACCCCCCCCCGTGTTCTCCCTTGCTTTTGGCACGTGATGGCATGGTGGGCCCAGTAGGCCTGTTTTTTTGCTCTCCTCAGGCTCCAGAGCCTTTCTAGGAGCAAGGGGAGGGCAAAAACTGCCTTCCCCACCCCCCCCAGTGTGTTTCCTGACTTCTGGTGGGCCCAAAAGGCCCAAAAATCAGCTGGCTGGTGCACACATGTGTGTTGGAGCTGAGCTCACGTGCCCACCGATATGGCTCTGCATGCCACCTGTGGCACCCATGCCATAGGTTTGCCATCACAGCCCTATACCATTTCTGTCAGATGGCAGTCCAGTCTCTTCTTGAAAGCTTCCAGTGATGAAGCTTCCACAATTTCTGAAGGCAAGCTGTTCCATTGGTTGATTTTCTCATTGTCAGAAAATTTCTCCTTATTTCTAGGTTGAATTGCTCCTTGATCAGCTTCCATCCATTATTCCTTGTCTGGCCAGTTTCTAGTTTCAACGTAGAAATAAGGAATGCCTTGGAAAATAGTTTTGATTCCCTCATCTCTGTGACAGCCCCTCAAATACCAGAACACTGCTATCATGTCTCCTCTGGTCCTTCTCTTCACTAGATTAGCCATGCCCAGTTCCTGCAATCTTTCATTGTATGTTTTAGTCTCCAGTCCCCTAATAATCTTCTCTGCACTCTTTCTAGAGTCTCAACATTTATAGTGTGGTGACCAAAACTGGATGCAATATTCTATGTGTGGTCCTACTAAGGCTTTATAGAGCGGTGGGCTTTGATCATGTGGTTGGTGCTGCCATTTTTTTTAAAAAAATTCCCATTCACAGATTCTCCAGAGATCCATTGTCCTATACCAACCATCAATTAATGGAACTATAGGAAGGAATTGCACCTTTTTTTGTCTTTTCAAAGATATGTGAATTACTCTTCAACCAGTTATCTGTAATACATTACCAAAAACAAAAATATTAAGATAAAAATAATTCCTAACAAACTGCAGAACATCATAATGGCATTTTAAAAGAGGTTTCCTATTTCTAACACTCATCCGGAGCCTCTACGGATTGTGATTTAATTCTGTTTTAGAATTCAATCTATTCTGAAGTAATGATCTGCTCATTAAAACAATGCCTGATAATAATTTGTATGAACTATAGAAATAAAAGCAACAAATGAATGAAAGGAAGACGACTGGTAGACTGAGGTCAAGACATAGATTTATGGATTTTCCCCTTAAGCTGCCTTTAAAGTGGAAGCTTTGATAAGGAACATCTGATTTCAATTATCATTAGCTCTGTGTGGTTTCCACTCTGGAACTGATGAGATTTTTTGAAAGCAGAGATGTCACTCTGCTAAGGCCTTTTATATCTGCCATTAAGAATTTTGGAGGGGGGAAAAAAGCAGTAAATAAATATAATACAAATATACATACTAAGAAAATATAAGCATATGCAAATGCAACATAAATTAACATCTGATTAAGATATAGAGCACCTTTCCTCAATTTTCAGTTGTCACCTGCCTTTCCAAACAGATAAACAAAACAAAAAGTCAACTATTTTAATCCACCTGGTTCTGAGTAATGAACCCAATTGAATTCAGACTCAGAAGCTCTGTTCAGGGTTGAAATACTTTTTATTGAGTACATTGTATCGGCCCTTAGAAAGGTGAAGCTAGCTCTATTTCCCACGCTACAGAGTAATTAAAAAAAAATATAAATTTCCCACTCCCTCAGGTGAGGGAGGGATCACTTTAACCCAGGGGTGTCAAACTCAAGGCCCGGGGGCCAGATCTGACCCGCAGGGTGCTTAGATTTGGCCTGAGGGGCCATCATGGAAACAGCGAAGGACCAGTCTGCAGTGCCTCTGCCTGTGAAAATGAAGCTCAGGAGGGCTGTGTGCGGCCCTCTTGAGCTCCGTTTTCGCTGGCAGAGGGTTGCAGGAGGCCGTCACAGCCAAAAATGGAGCTTAGGAGCCCGTTTTTGCTGGCAGTGCACTTGGGCCACCCCAGGTGCCCCCGACATGAGTGACATCAAACTGGCCATGCCCACCCTGGCCATGGCCACCTTGACCCTCCAAGGTCAAACCCTGATGCGGCCCTCAATGAAATCAAGTTTGACATTCCTGCGTTAATAATAATTGTCTGAGTCCATTTACAAAATATATGGTAATTACAGTAATAACATTCTTTACTTGTATATAATGATATTCTTCCAATTTTTAATTTCTACCTTTATTATCTAACCATTGGTAAAACAAATCCCAAGTTAAAAAGTATTCTGTGTCTTCTTTTTCCTTTATTGTTGTATTGGATTTATTGTATTGGATTTATTTTATTTATTTATTTTATTTATTTGTTTAGATTTGTATACCGCCCTTCTCCTTGCGGACTCAGGGCGGTGAACAGCCAAATAAAAATAGTACACAAAAGTTAAACAATTTCTTTAAAAAGCATATAACTTTGGCTAAAAATTAAAACCATTAACCATTACATATTTAAAATACCCAACCCTATAATACAGATCTTAAAAATTCAGCGGGGTCAGGCTAGACCAGCAAGCTGAAAGAGATGAGTTTTCAGGGCCCGACGAAAAGTCCGGAGGTCAGCAATTGTTCTCAGTTTTGGAGGAAGATCGTTCCAGAGGGTAGGGGCTGCCACAGAGAAGGCCCTCCCCCTGGGGGTCGCCAGCCGGCATTGTCTGGCTGACGGCACCCTGAGGAGACCCTCTCTGTGGGAACGCACCGGCCGGTGGGAGGCTATTGGCGGCAGAAGGCGGTCCCGTAAGTACCCTGGTCCTAAGCCATGGAGCGCTTTAAAGGTGGTCACCAACATCTTGAAACGCACCCAGAAGTCCACCGGTAGCCAATGCAGCTTGCGCAGGAGAGGTGTCACATGGGAGCATCCCGTCGCTCTCATAATCCCCCACGCGGCCGCATTCTGCACTAGTTGGAGCCTCCGGGTGCACCCCAAGGGGAGCCCCATGTAGAGAGCATTGCAGTAGTCCAGGCGAGAGGTGACGAGTGCCTGAGTGACTGTGCGTAGGGAGTTCCGATCTAGAAAGGGCCGCAACTGGTGTATCAGGCGAACCTGATAGAAAGCTCCCCTGGCCACAGCTGTCGTGTGATCCTCCAAAGACAGTCGTGGGTCCAGGAGGACGCCCAAGTTGCGCACCCTTTCTGTGGGGGCCAATGATTCGCCCCCAATAACCAGCGATGGTGTCAGCTGGCTATATCGGGACGCCGGCAGCCACAGCCACTCGGTCTTGGAGGGGTTGAGTCGAAGCCTGTTTCTCCCCATCCAGGCCCGCACGGCTTCAAGGCACTGGGACATCACTTCCATTTATCTTTAATGTTAGCCTATCCATTTCCGCACAGTCTAATATTTTTTTAATTACCGTATTTTCCGGTGTATAAGACGACTGGGCGTATAAGACGACCCTCCTCAGAGCCATTTAAGGCTTGTCAGAGCCTTATGGGCTGGTCTGCCTGGTTACAGGAGAATGAGACCTGGCATATAAGACGACCCCCGACTTTTGAGAAGATTTTTGTGTGTTAGAAAGTAGTCTTATACGCAGGAAAATACAGTATATTTTCCTTTGCAGGAGTTTTCTCATTTTTCCAATGTTATGCAAATACAATTCTCACTGCGGCTAAAACATGTAATATTAAATATACCTTCCCTTTATCATATTTTTCTGGCAGTATGCCTAACAAAAATATTTCTGGTTTTAGATCTATATGTTGTTTTATCATTTTCTCTAGCCATGTATGTATTTTCGTCTAATTTTTTTTTGGGGGGGGGGGCTTTGGACATGTCCACCACATACACAAGACATCAGCCTGGCGACCTCCCTCTTATTTCTGTTCTACCTTCCCTGCTATTATCTTAATATACATATCTGAAAGCTGGATGGGAAAACTTCATAAACTTCAATTTCCCTTCTGCCATCTCTCTCTCTCTCTCTCTCTCTCTCCTATCTCCCTCCCTCTTTCTGTCTTTCTGTCTGTCTCTTTCTCTCTCTCTTTCTCTCTGTGTGTCTGTCTGTGTGTGTGTGTCTCCCTGCCTCCCTCCCCCCTCTCTCTTTCTCTCTCTCTCTCTCTCTGTGTCTCCCTGCTTTCCTCCCTCTCTCTTTCTCTGACTGTCTCTTTGTCTGTCTGTCTCTCTCTCACACACACACACTCACACACACACAGAGGCTTCTTTATAAATTCTGCCAAGGGAAAAAGGCATTTGCGGCATTTGTGGAAAGGTTGTCATGAATAATGCAAATAGAGAATTTAACTTCACAAGGTTCATGTTACCTATCAGTCAATCAGGCAAGAGGGAAAATGGTCCAGCTTCGAAGTACTGAACTTCGTGGCTTGTAGATGAATCCTTTCATTTAAATATAACAATCAGCAATCAGCAGCTGCAAGAACAACTTTTTAAAGACTGAACAATTTTAAAAAAAAAATAATAAAAACAATGGTGTGCCCTTAAATGCACTCAGCATTTGGAAACATTTTGTTCTGCTAGAGAATAAGAAAGGGTATAAGTATAGCTTTTCTTTATTGTTACGTATTAGGTTTGGGAAGTGAATATCTTTTAATAGCTTCTGCACTTGTGAGCCGTCTGAGATAGTCCAGACAAGCATAAACTGTGAATACAAGTAGTCCTTGATTTACGACCACAGTTGAGCCCAAAATTTCCGTTGCTAAGCGAAACATTTGTTAAGTGAGGTTTGCCCCATTTTAAAAATCAAGTAAAAATCAGCTAAATCAGGACTCCTCTTGATTGACAAGGGGCCTTTTCCCCAGGCTTCAATCACATCCCTGGCTGTTTTTGTGCTTTTATTCCAATTTATATCTAATAATTTGCTTCATGTTTTATTTTTAAAATCTTAGCTTCATTAACTCCAAATGAAAATAAAACTGGTTTTTAGGAATTCTATTAAAATTATTTCCATTCCATTACACAATTATGTGCCTACACACACAATACAGAATGTAGTGTATCTGTGGTAGGTATCAAGGTATCCCAGATTATGGCATGAGAAATATTAACTTAATTTGAGGAGCAATATCTCCTAATATTGAAATTTTATTTGATACAGGGCTAAAGACACTAGGCTAGAAACTGAGAGTTCAAATCCTGCTTTAGCAATGGCAATAGCACTTAGACTTACATACTGCTTTACAGTGCTTTACAGCCCTCTCTAAGCGGTTTACACAGTCAATGTGTTGTCCCCAACAATCTGGGTCCTCATTGTACTCACCTAGGAAGGATGGGAGGCTGAGTCAATCTTGAGCCTGGTGAGATTTGAACTGCCAAATTGCAGTCAGCCAGCAGTCAGCAGAAGTAGCCTGCAGTACTGCACTCTAACCACTGTGCCACCACAGCTTTAGGAACAAAGTTAGCTGCATAGTTCTGAGCCTGTCATTCTTGTTAGGAATGACAAGCTCAAAACTGTGTTCTGGGAAGGAGGCAATGACAAACCAGTTCTAAAATCTTGCCAAGAAAACTTCAGGGTCTAGTCCAGTTGGTTACAGAAGTGAAGACTAAGTACCGTATTTTTCGGTGTGTATAAGACACACCTTCCCCCCCCCAAAAGAGAGTGAAAATCTGGGTGCGTCTTATACTCCGAATGTAGCCCTGCCCACCCTCTCAAATTGAGATTTCAGAGGCTGAAAAAAGCCTCAGAATTGAAGCTTCAGAAAAAAAGCCTCTGAAACGAAGTTCTGAAGCTCTATTTTGGAGGCTTTCAGAGGCAGAATTTTTTTTTTTTCTAAACAGAGTTTCAGACGTTTCAGAGGCTGAAAAAAAAATCAAGGCACAGAGCTCACAACCAACGAACCTGTTGCTAAAATTCACCTCTGGGAACAGCTGATTGGGGATATTCTTATACGCCGGTGCATCTTATACTCCATTATGTCTTATACTCCGAAAAATACAGTAAATGACTACCAAAAAAACAAAACAAAACCCCATCCGAAAGGCATTAATTTTCATTATAAAATATGCATTTTTAAGATGTTTATATGTAGATGTAGCATGTAGTATTCATAGCTGTGTTACATCCAATGTCCTAAAAAAACCTATTATATTCTCTTGAGGAATAATGATGATGAACACGGTAATAACTTGCATATTTTACATTTTTTAAAAAAAAGAAAGTGGAGGAAAATGTATGTAAAAAATGAAATAATATCATTTATATTCTTTATCACAGATTAGACATTAATTACGTTCAAGCCTGTCCTGAAGTCGTATGCTATAGATGTCTTATTTGACATACCAGAATTAACCGTAAGTCTTATCCACAAATCTGGTATTTCTTAAAATCAAAATATGCTTTTTAAGATTTCCTTACAAAACATAGAAATTCAGTCCATCAAAATGCTGGGGAAGAGCAGTAAACATGTTGTCACACATGAAAGAATTTAATCCTTATTCTATTTTATCCTCGTAGAACAATTTTCCAGTAATTTGGCCTCGTAAGAGCTGGAAATGCATTCTCCAAGCAGAAACACTTTGATGTTGCGCAAACAATGAAGTCTAACGTGTCATTTTAAAGTTGTATATGATAAATAATAAAATGTTTCTTCCAGCACTCGTGGTCCTTACTGATCTGACAGCTTCTATCTTTGGCAGCTTTTGCTGACACATAATTTCTAAGATGAGAGCTATTGGGGTGGACAGTCAGTTATGCTGTGCTGGGGAAAATCTTGTCAAATTGGCTCCAGCTAGATTAAATAGATAAGGAGAAAGAGACAGGATTCAAGACAAAGACAAAGGGGAAGAAAAGGGCAGAGTCAAAAGAGAACAAGAAGCTTGGAGAAAGCAGTAGATAGAGAATGGGAATTGACACTGCCATGTCAGTGGAATTGGTCTTCTAAAAGCTTGAGCAGGAAAGGGGAACCCAGAGTCACCTTGTGGGGGAGATGGGTGGCATAAAATATTAATAATAATTTAATATCAGTTGGAAGGAGGGAAGCAATCCCTTACCAAGGAAGAGTGTAAAGTGGAATCTAAGTATGTTTCCATTTTAGGTTTACATAGGATCATTCATAAGATAGCTTTATTTTAAAGTTAAAAGTTAAAAATGAGGACCCAGTTTGTGGGGGCAATAAGCTGACTTTGTATAAACTATACAAAAAGTATGAAGGCTATTGCTTAACGCATTGTAAGCCGCCCTGAGTCTTCGGAAAAGGGCGGCATATAAATCTAATTAAAAAAAAAAAGTATTGTTATTGATCTAGTACATATAACTCCAAAAGATTATCTAGATGCATTTCAATTGGTTTTCAAGCTGGAATTCAATATGGAGACAATCTTGCTTGTACTTGTGGAGAACTTGTGGCAGAGTTGCATAGAACTGGTCTATACATCAGTCCGTCCATCCATTCATCCATCCATCCATCCATCCATCCATCCATTCATCCTTGTGCTCCTTGATTTCTCAGTGACTTTGGATGCCATCAACTACATTATCTTTCTAGGTTGGTTGAGAGATTGGAAATAGGAGGGACTGTTTTATAATGGTTCTCTTCCGTCTTTCTTGGCCAGTTCTTGTAGGTCTCCTGGGATAAACTAGATAGAAATAACAAGCAGAGGACCTAATTCTATTTAATTGTAAAGTTACATTGACAGACTTTTGCAAATCTGAAAGTATAAATCTTTCTCCTTTACAGGCTGAGAAACTAGGAGTTCTTTCTGAGCCTCTTCTCCTAACCCAGAGGTCTGCAACCTTAAACACTCAAAGAGCCATTTGGACCCATTTCCCACAGAAAAGAAAACACCAGGAGCCACAAAACCCTTCCTGTGCCTGACTATTTCTTGAGCAGCCACAAAACTAGCATATGTAGTTGAATTAAACTTTCTGTTTGCTTCTGAAACTTTTCTTTTCTTGGATTTATCCATGGTTGGCCTACTGGGGGTTTAAAAACTCAATAAATCACGTGCTGGCAGATATTGCACGTTGGCGGTTGTGACGCATATTTTGAGTGACAGGGAGCCACAGCAGAAGGGTGAAAGAGCCACTAACCACTAGCCAGTTGCAGATTGTGCTATCTCTTATCTGACCATTCCCTTGGCAGCATCTCTTTGCTTAGTCTCCCAAGGTCTTTTAAACATACCATTACAGTTCTAATCAGCGTTGGCAGGGAGGGAGTGTCTTTGTTCCTAGAAGGCTCCTTTCGTGAGGAGGGACAGGACTCAATATTCTCTTCTTTCTTGTTTAACATCTGCAGGAAACCTCTAGGTGAAGTCATCTGTTAGTTTGGGATATGGTATTATCAATACACTGATGATTCTCAACTATAGCTTTCAACTCCAGGCTGGCCAAGAGAGGTTATGAAGATCCTGTCCCAGTGCCTATAGGCTATGTGATGGGAAGCAATCAACTCCAATTCAATCATAGCAAGATTGAGTGGCTGGAGTTATTAGCCAGCAATTTTCCATTTTAATCTTACATGGAGTCCACTTGGATGGTGCACACTTTGGAAGAGCAGGTGGAGGCTGCAACCAAGAAGGCCTTTGCACACCTCCATCTTATCCACCAGTTGTATCCTTACTTGAATTGAGGGATGGCTCTTTGTACAATAACTCATGCTTTAACCACCTCACATCTCAACTATTGCAATGCATTCTATATGGGGCTATTCCTGAAGACCATTGTCATATCATATCCACAAATGGGAAAGCATTCCTCCAGGGCAGAATTTTCATAAGAACATATAGATATGTCATAGACAATAGTTACATGAAGCATATGCAAAAGGAAGATCAAATGTGAGCAATGTGAACTAAAGTAAAGTTGAAATAACCAAAGCAAAAAGGATGGGTGTTTTAAAATGAGCATTTTTAAGAACAACTCGATTTAGGTGGACCAGAATGGACCAGTTTTAATTCAAATGACTACCTAGTATAATCTTCACAGCATGAGTTCAGACAAAAGAATGGAACTGAAATGTTACCCCAAAATAGATTTGTGTTCAGCTCATGCTCAATTTAATTCATGATTAGATCGTATCTACCGTATTACTATTAGTGAATATATGTCAGGTTTGTTGTTACACAAACATATATACCTGTCATAGAACAAAGAGAGATGGAGGTCAACATTGACCGAATAATTCATTGACTGAACAATAAACAACAACAGGGAAGGCAGAATATTATTCTAGTCAAAATGTAAGTTTAAATAAAAAATGAGAGACCTGTATGAGGTTGACATTTTTGTGAGAATGCATTTTTTACTATTTTTTTTTTTACCAGTTCTAAGAAAGGTCTGCCTTGATTCAATCAAGAATGGATAAGATATCAGATGATAACCTTTATTTTGATCCAAACATGAGTGGAAAGGTGTTAATGGAAAAAAAGTTTCTTATTAGGACAATCTTTGCCAGTCCAGTAGCTGATAGTAAAGGAATGAGATCTGGGAAGCGAGGATTTGCGGTTGTGCAACTTTTGAATACACAAGGAGGTGAAGATGTTCTTTATTATGTTTTACATAGCTAGTCTACTGCAGAAGACATTAAGGGATTCAAGATGATCAAACCGGTCAGTCCTAGAGGAGATCAACCCTGACTGCTCTTTAGAAGGCCATATTGTGAAGATGAAACTCAAATACCTTGGCCACTTAATGAGAAGGAACGGCTCACTGGAGAAGAGCCTAATGCTGGGAAAGATTGAGGGCAAAAGAAGAATGGGACGACAGAGAATGAGGTGGCTGGATGGAGTCACTGAAGCAGTAGGCGTGAGCTTAAATGGATTCCAGAGGATGGTAGAGGACAGGAAGGACTGGAGGAACATTGTCCATGAGTTCACAATGGGTCAGACACGACTTCGCAACTAACAACCAACAAAAATGATGGATAGTAAGAGCCATAAGATGCAGTTTCTAGAGTTATTACTAATGGGTGACTGAAATGCAGGGACAGGTTAATATTGCCAAGAGAATTACCTATGTTGCTACTTCAACATGAGATTGTACCTATGAAGATTGCCAGAAGAACAGTGGAATCCAACAGAAAATATAATAGAATGGAGAAGATGTAGAGCCAGATGCATACTGTGAGACACCATGAATGATTAGTATCAGATGTATGGGTTCAACTCGGAAAATTATAGAGAATAAATGTGCCAGTAAAATATGACCTGAAAATATATATAGTCATATACTCAACAATTTAAGGGACAAATTCAGCATTCTTTAATTTGTACCAAAGAACCACAGAAAGAGATACTAGAGGCTGTGAAAATCAAGTAAAGAAAAAAAAATCTCAAAATCTCCAAGAGAAAAAGAGTAAATTTCAGACCGTTATTAAAGATAGCTAGGAAAAGATAAAGAACAAAACACAGAACACTGAATTATCACTCCTGACACCTTAATCAAGAAAGTCAGCAAATGGAAGTACGTAACTAGACTTTTTTTTAAAAAAGTGCCCTTTTAAAGGTGTTTTTTAAAAAAAAAATCACAGGGAATTGTACAGCTAAAATAGGAATGGGCAATCCTAATCACAGAGGAGATAAAATAGAAGCAAATGGGATTAAAGCAGGATGAAAGACTAGGGGGAAACCCCAAACAAATGGGATTATAGAAAAAGATTTATAGAGAGAGAGAATATGTTCAGAAACTGATTGAATAGACAAATGTGAAATAGGAGAGCACTGGGCAGAGCAAACAATTTAAAGCTGCAAAGAAGAGACAATTACAATGATACATTCATTTCAACAGAATGGAACAAAACTATACAGCTTAGAAACCAGACAAGATCAGTGTACCTGCCTACACTGAAAAAATGAGATGCCGGAGAATGTGCAAATTACAGGATCACTCCACTAATTCCTCCTGCAAGGAAAAAATTGTTTAAGATCGTTAAAAAGAGAGAGAGAGAGTCATGAATAAAGAAAGACAAATTTCAGAAAAGACAGACGGCCATAGGATCAGATACTTAATGTAAGATGGATGGTGGAGAGAACAATACAAGAAAATGTACCTTCTTTTCACAGACTAGAGTTCCAGTGTGGAGTTTATTAAGGATAATGGACATCTTGATCATTCTTCTGAAGTTGCTGTAAGAACTAAATTTATAGCAACAATGGTACAGAGAAAGAAGGCAGGGAGGTACAGGAAGTTCTCAATTTACAACTGTTCGTTTAATGACTGTTCAAATTTACAATGGCACTGAAAAAAGTGACTTATGACCATTTTCCACACTTGCAACCTGGTTAGCATCCCCAGGATCATGTGATCAAAATTCAGATGCTTGGCAACTGGTTCATACTTTTGATCGTTGCTATTTCCCAAGGTCACGTGATTACCTTTTGCAACCTTTTGACAAGTAAAAACAATGGGGAAGCCATTTAACAGTCGTGTTACCAATTTATGAACTGCAGTGATTCACTGTGGCAAGGAAGTTCGTAAAATGGGGAAAAATTCACTGAACAAAATTCTCATTTAACAACAGAAATGTTGGGCTCATAAAGTCCAAGACTACCTACAAAGCATGATGAGTAGTGTCCTCAGTTCTCTTTAAGATAGATAGCATATTCTAAACTCAGGATTAAAAGGGATGAATTAAAATAGAAGGTCAAAACACAAATACTTTGAGATATGCAAGGAACATCCTTTATTGAAGTAGGCCAGCTCATTATGAGAGTTAAGAAACCTGAAGTTTAAAATCTGGATTAATTTTGTTAAGATAACAAAAGTAATATCAGTATACATGCTTATTGAATTTACAGTTGTTTCTTTGGGGTTCAAGGCAATAAAGGGAAGTCTTGCCTGGGAAGGAAGGCAATAACAAGTAACATTCGTGAAAGATAAGAACATTTCAATAACATCAAAGTTCAGAGTAATTAACGCAATGGCCTTCCTGATATAATGTACAACATGAAAGCTAGACATCAAAAAAAGGGTGGGAGAAGACATTCTGAATTATGGACCTGGATCTGGATAGTAAAAGTGTCATGGACTGTAAGAAGAACTAATTAATCATCCTTGGACCAAATATAAATGGCTGCTCCTTTTGAAAGATAATCAGGAAGCAGAAACTCATATGCTTTGAAAATCTGAAGCTAAAAAGTGATGAATTATATATTGCAAAATGGAGAGAAGACCACAAATAAGGTGAATGGAAGGGATCAAAGAGGTTGATGGAATGTCCTTGGAGAAACTGTGATTTATCCCTAAGTAGAGTATTTGAGCATAATTATGAACAGTCAATAGCAACTCAATGGTTCTTGACGAACTATGATCATAAAGGTTCATAGGATGCACACAAACACAAATAACAGAAAATCTGCTCAAAAACTCTACCTAAATATTTAGCCCCCGGCTACAAATTAACTAAATAAAACTGGGAACTGATTTCGATAACAGTATTTATTTCCAATCTCTAAGAATAGTGTACCCTTCAGATTCTCACAAATCAGTTTTCAAAAGACAGATTTATTTTTGAAATTGATTACGTTTTCTTCTTCTTCCTTCATCTCTAGCATTCAAAAGTTCTAAATTGGCAAATGTAAATGACTTCAGATTGGGTTTTAATAAGCATTCCTGTTGAGAGACAACATTTAAATTCATTTGTAAATTGCTCTGGGTAATTGCAGTCACACATTAAAGGTTATTTCATTAAGATCCTTAATTCAACTTTAAAACAGCAATGAACTCTTTAGCAATAAGCTTTCCTTAAACATGAACCAATTTAATACACTGTGGACATTTCATGGACCGAAGAGTCAATTTCTCAGTGGATGAAGGATCTTTGTCAGCTAGCAGCTGCATATACATAACAACAGGTTAAGTACTGGTAGTCCTCAACTTAGGACCACAATTGAGCCCAAAACTTCTATTGTTAAGTGAGACATTTGTTAAGTGAATTTTGCCCCATTTTATGCCCTTTCTTGCATCATTTTTATATCATGGGGCTAATAATATGAACTACCTTTAAGAGACTAGTTGAAAGGAAAATGTGATAAGAAAAAGCCTTTGCTTTGCTAAGAACTGAAAGAGCAATATGTTAAAGCAAAAGCAATAAAAGCCATCAATTATTTCAAAATGAAGTGAATTATCCTTGCAATGTACAATGAATGGATTGGTATATAGTACTTTCATTCCAATTATAATAATCATCCAGGTGTTATCTTTGCTACCAGACCTGTCACATGCATAAAACAGAATTTTCCATTAAACTATCTTCTCGTATTTAGTTATATTCTTTTTTATGGTATATAACTTTTTTTCCCCTATAAAACATAAAGATTAAAAACCAGCAAAGGGAAATAAACGATCAGAGAGAGGAATAGGTAAGAAAGAGGGATAGAAAAAGAGATAAGAAATAGGAGTAGAAAAAAGCAAAAACTATGGAGAGTTTTTCTATGCTAAATTTATTTTTACTTTAGGGGAAATTTCCCGCACCTGTCTTCAATATGCAAACTAACAGCAATATTGATCTAAAATGCATGTTGGGCCAAAGGATCCTGGGAAAGTTATGGAAGTCATAACTGGACCGGTTACATCTCCATTAGAATTTCTCATGCCTAATTCTGTTCCAGAGAAGGAAAAAATGCAAGAGTCTATGAAGCAGAAGGTAGAGGAGAAGGATTTCTAGTCACATAGTATTAATCACCCTAATTCACGGAAAAGGCATGTGAGGCAGGCCTATTAATAAGAGCCAAATAACAGGGAAACAGTCTGTCCTACGTACTGGAGAGGATTGTGTTTGATAAACTTAGAGGGCTCTTCCAATTATACAATTCTATAGTAACATCTTTCTTTTCTTTTCTTCTTTCTTTCTTTCCTTCCTCCCCCTCTCCTTCTTTTTCTTTCTTTTCCTTTCTTTGTTTCCTTCCTTTCTCCCTCCATTTCTTTCTTTTTCTTTCCTCTTTCCTTCCTTCCTTTCCCCCTCCCTCTCTCCTTCCCTCTTTCTTTCTTTTTCTTTCCTTCTTTCTTTCCTCTTTCCTTGCTTCCTCCCCTCCCTTCCTCTTTCTTTCTTTTTCCTCTTTTGTTCCTTCCTTCCCTCCCTCCCGCTCTCCTTCCCTTTCTTTCATTTTCTTTCTTTCCTCTTTCTTTCTTTCCTTCCTTCCCTCTTTCTTTTTCCTCTTTCCTTCCTGCTTTCCCTACCTCTCTCCTTCCCTCTCTTTTATTTTCCTTCTTTCTTTCCTCTTTCCTTCCTTCCTTCCTTCTCTCCCTCCCTTTCTTTCTTTTTCCCCTTTCCTTCCTTCCTTCCCTCCCCCCATTCTCCTTCCTTTCTTTCTTTCCTTCTTTCTTTCTTTTTCCGCTTTCCTTCCTTCCTTCCTCCCCCTCTTTCTTTTTCTTCCCTCTTTCCTTCTTTCCCTCCCTCTCTCCTTCCCTCTTTCTTTTATTTTCCTTCTTTCTTTCTCTTTCTTTTTTCTTTCTTTCTTTCCTTCCTTTCATCTTTCTTTCTCTATGTTTTTTCTTTCTTTCTTTTCCCCCTTTCCTTTCTCCCTCCCCCTCTTTCTTTCTTTTTCCTCTTTCCTTCCTTCCTTCTCTCCCTCCCTCTCTCCTTCCCTTTCTTTCTTTTTCTTTCCTTCTTTCTTTCCTCTTTCCTTCCTTCCTTCCTTCCCTCCCTCCCTCTTTCTTTCTTTTTCCTTTTTCCTTCCTTCCGTCCCCCCGCTCTCCTTCCCTCTTTCTTTCTTTTTCTTTCTTTCTCTTTCTTTCTTTCCTCCTTCCTTCCTTCCTTCCTCCCCCTTTCTTTTTCTTCCCTCTTTTCGTCCTTTTCTCCCTCCCTCTCTCCTTCCCTTTCTTTCTTTTTCTTTCCTTCTTTCTTTTTTCCTTCTTTCTTTTTCTTTCTTTTCCTTTTTCTTTCCTTCCCTCCTTCCTTCCCTCCCTCCCTCTTTCTTTCTTTTTCCTCTTTCCTTCCTTCCTTCCCTCCCCCCGCTCTTCTTTCTTTCTTTCTTTCTTTCTTTCTTTCTTTCTTTCTTTCTTTCTTTCTTTCTTTCTTTTCCTCTTTCCTTCCTTCCTTCCTCCCCCTTTCTTTTTCTTTCCTCTTTCCTTCCTTCCCTCCCTCTCTCCTTCCCTCTTTCTTTTATTTTCCTTCTTTCTTTCTCTTTCTTTTTTCTTTCTTTCTTTCCTTCCTTCCGTCTTTCTCTATGTTTTTTCTTTCTTTCTCTTTCTTTCTTTCTTTCTTTCTTTCCTTCCTTCCTTCCCTCTTTCTTCCTTTCCTTCCCTCTTTCTTTCCTTCCTTCCTTCCCCTCTTTCTTTCCTTCCCTCCCTCTCCCTCTCCTTCTCTCTTTTATTTTCCTTCTTTTTCTCTTTCTTTTCTATTTCCTCTTTCCTTCCTTCCCTCTTTCTTTTTCTTTCTTTCTTTCTTTTTTCTTTCTTGCTTTCCTTCCTTCCTTCCCTCTTTCTTTCTTTCTTTCTTTCTTTCTTTCTTTCTTTCTTTCCATCCTTTCTCCCTCCCCCTCTTTCTTTCTTTTTCCTCTTTCCTTCCTTCCCTCCCCTCGCTCTCCTTCCCTCTTTCTTTTCTTTCTTTCTTTTTCTTTCTTTCTTTTTCTTTCTTTTCTCTTTCCTTCCTTCCTTCCTCCCCCTCTTTCTTTTTCTTCCCACTTTCCTTCCTTCCCACCCTCGCTCTCTCCTTCCCCCTTTCTTTCTTTTATTTTCCTTCTTTCTCTTTCTTCTTTTTTTCTTTCTTTTTTTCCTTTTTCTTTCTTTCCTTCCTTCCCTCCCCCTCTTTCTTTTTCTTTTTTCTTTTCCATGTTTCTTTCTCTTTCTTTTTTCTTTCTTTCTTTCCTTCCCTTTTTCTCTAACTCTTTCTTTCTTTCCTCCCCCTCTTTCTTTCTTTCTTTTCCTTTTTCTTTCTTTCCTTCCTCCCTCCCGCTCTCCTTCCCTCTTTCTTTCATTTTCTTTCCTTCTTTCTTTCCTCTTTCCTTCCTTCCTTCCTTACCTCCCTCCCGCTCGCTTCCCTCTTTCTTTCTTTCTTTCTTTTTCTTTCATTCTTTCTCTTTCTTTTTCTTTCTTTCCTCCTTCCTTCCTTCCTTCCCTTTCTATTTCTTTCTCTTTCTTTCTTTCGTCCTTCCTTCCTTCCTTTCTTTCCTCTCTTCATTCTTTCTTTCTTTCTTTTCTTCCTTATTTCCTTCCTTCCTCCCTATCTTTCTTTTTCTTCCCTCTTTCCTTCCTTCCCTCCCTCCCTCTCTCCTTCCCTCTTTCTTTTTCTCCTTCTTTCTTTCTTTTTTCTTTCTTTCCTTCCTTCCCTCTTTCTTTCTCTCTTTTTTATTTCTTTTTCTTTCTTTCTCTTTCTTTCTTTCCTTCCTTCCCTCTTTCTTTCTTTCTCTTTCTTTCTTTCCTCCCCTTCTCTTTCTTTCTTTCTTTCTTTTCCTTTTTCTTTCTTTCCTTCCTCCTCCCCTTCTTTCTTTTTCTTTCCTCTTTCCTTCCTCCCTCTCTCACGCTCTCCTTCCCTCTTTCATTCTTTTTCTTTCCGTCTTTCTTTTTTTTTCTTTCCTTCCTTCCCTCCCTCCCGCTTGCCTTCCCTCTTTCTTTCTCTTTCTCTTTCTCTTTCCTTTTCTTTCTTTCTTTCTTTTTCTTTCCCTTTCTTTCTTTCCTCCCCCTCTCGCTTACTTACTTTTTTCTTTCTTTTCCTTTTTCTTTCTTTCCTTCCTCCTCCCCTTCTTTCTTTTTCTTCCCTCTTTCCCTCCTTCCTCCCTCTTGCTCTCCTTCCCTCTTTCATTCTCTTTCTTTCTCTTTCTCTTTCTCTTTTTCTTTCTTTCATTCATTCTTTTCTTTCTTTTTTCTTTCTTTCCTTCTTTCTCCCTTTCTTTTATTTTCCTTCTTTCTTTCTCTTTCTTTTTTCTTTCTTCCCTTTCTTTCTCTTTCTCTTTTTCTTTCTCTTTCTTTCTTTCCTTCTTTCTTTCCTCCCCCTCACTTTCTTTCTTTCTTTCTTTTCCTTTTTCTTACTTTCCTTCCTTTCTCCCGCTCTTTCTTTTTCTTCCCTCTTTCCTTCCTTCCCTCCCTCCCTCTCTCCTTCCCTCTTTCTTTCTTTTATTTTCCTTCTTTCTTTCTTTCTTTCCTTCCTTCCTTCTCGCTTTCTTTCTTTTCCTCTTTCCTTCCTTCTCTCCAAACCCCTCTCTCCTTCCCTCTTTCTTTCTTTCTTTTTCTTTCCTTCTTTCTTTCCTCTTCCCTTCCTTTCTTCCTTCCCTCCCTCCTTTTCTTTCTTGTTCCTCTTTACCTCCTTCCTTCCCGTCCCCCGCACTCCTTCCCTCTTTCTTTCTTTCTTTCTTTTTCTTTCTTTCTTTTTCTTCCTTTCCTCTTTCCTTCCTTCCTTCCTCCCCCTCTCTTTTTCTTCCGACTTTCCTTCTTTTCCTCCCTCCCTCTCTCCTTCCCTCTTTCTTTCTTTTATTTTCCTTCTTTCTTTCTTTCTTTTTTCTTTCTTTCCTTCCTTCCTTCCCTTTCTTTCTCTATCTTTTTTCTTTCTCTTTCCTTCCTTCCTTCCTTCCTTCCCTCCCTCTTTCTTCCTTTTTCCTATTTCCTTTCTTCCTTCCCTCCCTCCTGCTCGCTTCCCTCTTTCTCTTTCTTTCTTTTTCTTTCATTCTTTCTTTTCCTTTCTTTTTCTTTCTTTCCTCCTTCCTTCCTTCCCTTTCTATTTCTTTCTTTCTTTCTTTCGTCCTTCCTTCCTTTCCTCTCTTCATTCTTTCTTTCTTTCTTTTCTTCCTTATTTCCTTCCTTCCTCCCTATCTTTCCTTTTCTTCCCTCTTTCCTTCCTTCTCTCCCTCCCTCTCTCCTTCCCTTTCTTTCCTTCTTTCTTTCCTCTTTCCTTCCTTCCTTCCCTCCCTCCCTCTTCCTTTCTTTTTCCTCTTTCCTTCCTTCCTTCTCTCCCTCCCTCTCTCCTTCCCTCTTTCTTTCTTTTTCTTTCCTTCTTTCTTTCCTCTTTCCTTCCTTCCTTCCTTCCTCCCCCTCTTTCTTTTTCTTCCCTCTTTCCTTCCTTCCCTCCCTCTCTCCTTCCCTTTTTCTTTCTTTTATTTTCCTTCTTTCTTTCTCTTTCTTTTTTCTTTCTTTCTTTCCTTCCTTACCTCTTTCTTTCTCTGTTTTTTCTTTCTTTCTTTCTCTTTCTTTCTTTCCTTCCTTCCTTCCCTCTTTCTTCCTTTCCTTTCCTCTTTCTTTCCTTCCTTCCTTCTCCTTTCTTTCCTTCCCTCCCTCCCACTCTCCTTCTCTCTTTTATTTTCCTTCTTTTTCTCTTTTTCCTTTTTTTCTCTTTCCTTCCTTCCCTCTTTCTTTTTCTTTCTTTCTTTTTTCTTTCTTTCCTTCCTTTCTTCCTTCCCTCCCTCCTGCTCGCTTCCCTCTCTTTCTCTTTCTTTCTTTTTTCTTTCATTCTTTCTTTTCCTTTCTTTTTCTTTCTTTCCTCCTTCCTTCCTTCCCTTTCTATTTCTTTCTTTCTTTCTTTCGTCCTTCCTTCCTTTCTTTCCTCTCTTCATTCTTTCTTTCTTTCTTTTCTTCCTTATTTCCTTCCTTCCTCCCTATCTTTCTTTTTCTTCCCTCTTTACTTCCTTCCCTCCCTCCCTCTCTCCTTCCCTCTTTCTTTTTCTCCTTTCTTTCTTTTTTCTTTCTTTCCTTCCTTCCCTCTTTCTTTCTCTATCTTTTTTCTTCCTTTTTCTTTCTTTCTCTTTCTTTCTTTCCTTCCTTCCCTCTTTCTTTCTTTCTTTCTCTTTCTTTCTTTCCTCCCCCTCTCTTTCTTTCTTTCTTTTCCTTTTTCTTTCTTTCCTTCCTCCTCCCCTTCTTTCTTTTTCTTTCCTCTTTCCTTCCTTCCTCTCTCACGCTCTCCTTCCCTCTTTCATTCTTTTTCTTTCCGTCTTTCTTTTTTTCTTTCTTTCCTTCCTTCCCTTCCTCCCACTCGCCTTCCCTCTTTCTCCTTTTCTCTTTCTTTCTTTCTTTTTCTTTCCCTTTCTTTCTTTCCTCCCCCTCTCTCTTACTTACTTTTCTTTCTTTTCCTTTTTCTTTCTTTCCTTCCTCCTCCCCTTCTTTCTTTTTCTTCTCTTTCCCTCCTTCCTCCCTCTTCCTCTCCTTCCCTCTTTCATTCTCTTTCTTTCTCTTTCTCTTTTTCTTTCATTCATTCTTACCTTCTTTTTTTCTTTCTTTCCTTCTTTCTCCCTTTCTTTCTTTTATTTTCCTTCCTTCTTTCTTTCTCTTTCTTTTTTCTTTCTTTCTTTCTTCCCTTTCTTTCTCTATCTTTCTCTTTCTTTCCTTCTTTCTTTCTTTTCCTTTTCCTTACTTTCCTTCCTTTCTTCCGCTCTTTCTTTTTCTTCCCTCTTTCCTTCCTTCCCTCCCTCCCTCTCTCCTTCCCTCTTTCTTTCTTTTATTTTCCTTCTCTTTCTTTCTCTTTCCTTCCTTCCTTCCTTCCTTCCTTCTCACTTTCTTTCTTTTTTCTCTTTCCTTCCTTCTCTCCAACCCCCTCTCTCCTTCCCTCTTTCTTTCTTTTTTCTTTCCTTCTTTCTTTCCTCTTCCCTTACTTTCTTCCTTCCTTCCCTCCCTCCCTTTCTTTCTTGTTCCTCTTTCCCTCCTTCCTTCCCATCCCCCGCACTCCTTCCCTCTTTCTTTCTTTCTCTTTCTTTCTTTTTCTTTCATTCTTTCTTTTCTTTCTTTTTCTTTCTTTCCTCATTCCTTCCTTCCCTTTCTCTTTCTTTCTTTCTTTCTTTTTTCCCCTTCCTTTCTCCCTCCACCTCTTTCTTTCTTTTTCCTCTTTCCTTCCTTCTCTCTCTCTCTCTCTCCTTCCCTTTCTTTCTTTTTCTTTCCTTCTTTCTTTCCTCTTTCCTTCCTTCCTTCCCTCCCTCCCTCTTTCTTTCTTTTTCCTCTTTCCTTCCTTCCCTCCCGCCGCTCTCCTTTCCTCTTTCTTTTCTTTCTTTCTTTTTCTTTCTTTCCTCTTTCCTTCCTTCCTTCTCTCCCTCCCACTCTCCTTCCCTCTTTCTTTCTTTTTCTTTCCTTCTTTCTTTCCTCTTTCCTTCCTTCCTTCCTTCCTTCCTTCCTCCCCCTCTTTCTTTTTCTTCCCTCTTTTCTTCCTTCCCTCCCTCTCTCCTTCCCTCTTTCTTTCTTTTATTTTCCTTCTTTCTCTTTCTTTTTTCTTTCTTTCTTTCCTTCCTTCCCTCTTTCTTTCTCTATGTTTTTTCTTTCTTTCTTTCTCTTTCCTTCCTTCCTTCCTTCCCTCTTTCTTCCTTTCCTTTCCTCTTTCTTTCCTTCCTTCCTTCCCCTTTCTTTCCTTCCCTCCCTCCCACTCTCCTTCTCTCTTTTATTTTCCTTCTTTTTCTCTTTCTTTCCTTTTTTCTCTTTCCTTCCTTCCCTCTTTCTTTTTCTTTCTTTCTTTCTTTCTTTCTTTCCTTCCTTCCTTCTTCCTTCCCGCTCTCCTTCCCTCTTTCTTTCTTTTTCTTTCTTTCTTTCCTCCTTCCTTCCTTCCTTCCTTCCCTTCCTCCCTCTTTCTTCTTCCCTTTCTTCCCTCTTTCCTTCCTTCCCTTCCTCCCTCTTTCTTCCTTTTTCCTCTTTCCTTCCTTCCTTCCCTCCCTCCCGCTCGCCTTCCCTCTTTCTTTCCCTTTCTCTTTCTTTTTCTTTCCTTCTTTTTTTCTTTCTTTTTCTTTCTTTCCTCATTCCTTCCTTCCCTTTCTTTCCCTTTCTTTCTTTTTCTTTCCTCCCTCCTTCTTCTTTTTTTTCTTTTCCTTTTTCTTTCTTTCCTTCCTTCCTCCCCCTCTTTCTTTTTCTTCCCCCTTTGTTTCCTTTCTTTCTTTCTTCTTTCCTTCCTTCCTTTTCTCTTTCTTTGTTTCTTTCCTTCCTTCCCTCTTTCTTTCTTTCTTTCTTTTCCTCTTTCTTTCCTTCCTTCCTCCCCCTCTTTCTTTTTTCTATCTTTTTCTTTCTCTTTCTTTCGTTCCTTCCTTCTCTCCCCTTTCCTTCCTTCCCTCCTTCCCTGCCTCCCGCTCGCCTTCCCTCTTTCTTTCTCTTTCATTCTTTCTTTCTTTTTTCTTTCTTTCTTTCCTTCCCTTTCTTTCTTTATCTTTTTCTTTCTCTTTCTTTCTTTCCTTCTTCCTTTCCTTCTTTCTTCCCTCTTTCCCTCCTTCCTCCCTCCTGCTATCCTTCCCTCTTTCATTCTCTTTCTTTCTTTCCTTATTTTCTTTCTTCTTCTTTCCTTCTTTTCTTCCCTCTTTCTTTTTCTCTTTCCTCTTTCCTTCCTTCCCTCTTTCTTTCTTTCTTTCTTTTCTTCTTTTCTTCCTTCCTTCCTTCCTTCCTCTCTCCTTCCCTCTTTCTTTCTTTTATTTCCTTCTTTCTTTCTCTTTCTTTTTTCTTTCTTTCTTTTCTTCCCTTTCTTTCTCTATCTTTTTCTTTCTCTTTCTTTCTTTCCTTCTTCCTTTCCTTCTTTCTTTCTTTCCTCCCCCTCTCTTTCTTTCCTTTCCTTTTCCTTTCTTCCCTTCCTTTCTTCCCTCTTTCCTTCCTTCCCTCCCTCCCTCTCTCCTTCCCTCTTTCTTTCTTTTTCTTTCCTTCTTTCTTCCCTCTTTCCTTCCTTCCTTCCCTCCCTCCCTCCGTCTTTCTTTTCCTCTTTCCTTCCTTCCTTCCCTCTCCCGCTCTCCTTCCCTTTCTTTTTTCTTTTTCTTTCTTTTTCTTTCTTTCCTCTTCCCTTCCTTCCTTCCTCCCCCTCTCTTTTTCTTCCCACTTTCCTTCCTTTCCTCCCTCCCTCTCGTTCCCTCTTTCTTTCATTTTCCTTTTTTCTTTCTCTTTCTTTCTTTATTTTGTTCTTTTTTTCTTTCTTTCTTTCCTCCCTCTTTCTTTCTTTCTTTTTCTTTTTCTTTTTTTCCTTCCTTCCTCCTCCTCTTTTTCTTTCCTCTTTTCTTCCTTCCTTCCTTCCCTCCCTCCCTCTTTCTTCCTCTTTCCTCTTTCCTTCCTTCCTTCCTTCCTTCCCTTCCTCCCGCCTTTCTTCCTTTTTCCTCTTTCCTTCCTTCCCTCCCTCCTGCCTTCCCTCTTTCTTTCTTTTTCTTTCTTTCTTTCTTTTTTCTTTCTTTCCTTCCTTCCCTTTCTTTCTTTCTTTCCTTCCTTCCTCCCTATCTTTCTTTTTCTTCCCTCTTTCCTTCCTTCCCTCCCTCCTTCCCTCTTTCTTTCCTTCCCTTTTTTCTTTCTTTTTTCTTTCTTTCCTTCCTTCCCTCTTTCTCTTTCTTTCTTTCTTTCTTTCCTCCCCCTCTCTTTCTTTCTTTTCCTTTTTCTTTCTTTTCTTCCTTCCTCCCCTTCTTTCTTTTTCTTCCCTCTTTCCTTCCTTCCTCCCTCCCGCTCTCCTTCCCTCTTTCATATTTTTCTTTCCTTCTTTCTTTCCTCTTTTCTTCCTTCCCTCTCTTTTTCTTTCTTTCTTTTTCTTTCTTTTTCTTTCTTTCCTCATTCCTTCCTTTCCTCTTTCTTTTTCTTTTTTCTTTCCTTCCTTCCCTCTTTCTTTTTCTTCCCTCTTTCCTTCCTTCCCTCCCTCCCTCTCTCCTTCCTTCTTTCTTTCCTTTCCTTTTCTCCTTTCTTTCTCTTTCTTTTTTCTTTCTTTCTTTCCTTCCTTCCCTCTTTCTTTCTCTATCTTTTTTCTTTCTTTATTTCTTTTCTTTCTTTTTTACTTTTTTCTTTCTTTTCTTCCTTACCTCTTTCTTTCTTTCTTTCCTTCCCTCTTTCTTTCTCTTTTTCTTTATTTCTCTTTCTTTCTTTCCTCCCCCTCTTTCTTTCTTTCTTTTCCTTTTTCTTTCTTTCCTTCCTTTCTTTGTCTTCCCTTTCCTTCCTCCCTCTCTCCTGGTCTCCTTCCCTCTTTCTTTCTTTTTCTTTCCTTCTTTCTTTCCTCTTTCCTTCCTTCCTTCTTTCCCTCCCTCCCGCTCTCTTCCCTCTTTCTTTTTCTTTCTTTCTTTTTCTTTCTTTCCTCTTTCCTTCCTTCCTTCCCTCCCTCTTTCTTTCTTTTTCCTCTTTCTTTTTCTTTCTTTCTCTTTCATTCTTTTTCTTTCTTTCTTTTTCTTTCTTTCCTCATTCCTTCCTTTCCTCTTTCTTTTTCTTTTTTCTTTCCTTCCTTCCCTCTTTCTTTTTCTTCCCTCTTTCCTTCCTTCCCTCCCTCCCTCTCTCCTTCCTTCTTTCTTTCCTTTCCTTTTCTCCTTTCTTTCTCTTTCTTTTTTCTTTCTTTCTTTCCTTCCTTCCCTCTTTCTTTCTCTATCTTTTTTCTTTCTTTATTTCTTTTCTTTCTTTTTTACTTTTTTCTTTCTTTTCTTCCTTACCTCTTTCTTTCTTTCTTTCCTTCCCTCTTTCTTTCTCTTTTTCTTTATTTCTCTTTCTTTCTTTCCTCCCCCTCTTTCTTTCTTTCTTTTCCTTTTTCTTTCTTTCCTTCCTTTCTTTGTCTTCCCTTTCCTTCCTCCCTCTCTCCTGGTCTCCTTCCCTCTTTCTTTCTTTTTCTTTCCTTCTTTCTTTCCTCTTTCCTTCCTTCCTTCTTTCCCTCCCTCCCGCTCTCTTCCCTCTTTCTTTTTCTTTCTTTCTTTTTCTTTCTTTCCTCTTTCCTTCCTTCCTTCCCTCCCTCTTTCTTTCTTTTTCCTCTTTCTTTTTCTTTCTTTCTCTTTCATTCTTTTTCTTTCTTTCTTTTTCTTTCTTTCCTCATTCCTTCCTTTCCTCTTTCTTTTTCTTTTTTCTTTCCTTCCTTCCCTCTTTCTTTTTCTTCCCTCTTTCCTTCCTTCCCTCCCTCCCTCTCTCCTTCCTTCTTTCTTTCCTTTCCTTTTCTCCTTTCTTTCTCTTTCTTTTTTCTTTCTTTCTTTCCTTCCTTCCCTCTTTCTTTCTCTATCTTTTTTCTTTCTTTATTTCTTTTCTTTCTTTTTTACTTTTTTCTTTCTTTTCTTCCTTACCTCTTTCTTTCTTTCTTTCCTTCCCTCTTTCTTTCTCTTTTTCTTTATTTCTCTTTCTTTCTTTCCTCCCCCTCTTTCTTTCTTTCTTTTCCTTTTTCTTTCTTTCCTTCCTTTCTTTGTCTTCCCTTTCCTTCCTCCCTCTCTCCTGGTCTCCTTCCCTCTTTCTTTCTTTTTCTTTCCTTCTTTCTTTCCTCTTTCCTTCCTTCCTTCTTTCCCTCCCTCCCGCTCTCTTCCCTCTTTCTTTTTCTTTCTTTCTTTTTCTTTCTTTCCTCTTTCCTTCCTTCCTTCCCTCCCTCTTTCTTTCTTTTTCCTCTTTCTTTTTCTTTCTTTCTCTTTCATTCTTTTTCTTTCTTTCTTTTTCTTTCTTTCCTCTTTCTTTCTTTCTTTCTTTCTTTCTTTCTTTCTTTCTTTCTTTCTTTCTTTCTTTCTTTCTTTCTTTCTTTCTTTCTTTCTTTCTTCACAACATAGCTAGATGACTTTTTCCATTAGATACTTCATATATATTCCTGTTATGAAAACCAGGAACTGAAAGTTGTTTCTACAGAACATCTTACAGCTGGCCGAGCAAAAGCTGCCAAAGTTATTCTACATCAAATCATGTAAGCAGAGCCTGTACTGGCTTTACCACTTAGGCCTGGCAGAGTTAGAGTCTGAGGCTTTGTAGCTGTGTGGCCCCAAAGAGTCACCCATTTGTGGTTGACCATGTTGCTAGCCACCATCAGTGTAGCATAGCAGGGTTTTTTTTTAAAGAACTGTAATTCCACTCTATAAAAATGTATCAGATGAGATTTGCAGAGGGTCAAAAATGCTGCCAGCTCAAGAAACGCACCACTTCCATTTTACAGCTTGGAAAGCAGAGGTGGGTTTCAGCAGGTTCTGACCAGTTCTGGAGAACCGGTAGCGGAAATTCTGAGTAGTTTGGAGAACTGGTAGTAAAAATTCTGACTGACCCCGCCCCCATCTATTCTCTGCCTCCCAAGTCCCAGCTGATCAAAAGGAAATGGGGATTTTGCAGTAACCTTCACCTGGAGTGGGGTGGGAATGGAGATTTTATAGTATCCTTCCCCTGCCATGCCCACCAAGCCACGCCCACCAAGCCATGCCACTCCCACCAAGCCACACCCACAGAACTGGTAGTAAAAAAAAAATTGAAACCCACCACTGATGGATAGGGAACTTTTATATTCCATCTCAATCTTCTAATTTTCTAGATAATGATTAGGATAGATCATTTAAGTGTGGGCTGCTACCAGCTATGGTTTCCACCAAAAGCAAACCAATGCTTTCTCTTGATGATATGGTGTTTGGTACAAACAAACAAACACTCTCTCAAGATCTTGCATTTGACTAGCTTTCCAAGTGTTCCTTCAGAGCAGAAGTTTCCACCTCTTACATAATCTGATTGATAGAAAATGAACTATAAAGAAAGTCATTGAACTGATGATGTATTGGAATGAGTTAAGGAGGATGAACAATTTATATGCTGCTTTGATTCAAGGTAAAATATGTGAAAATTAAAGCCACAAGATGAGTCTTTGGAGATCTAAATGGGTGGCACCATAAAATGAGATTATTTCATATAAAAAGTTTTTGACTTTCCATGGATAGTATTGACGGTAATTTTTTGGTTATCATACGTATCAAAGTAAGCAGTGATGAAATTCAGTTTTTTTTACTACCAGTTCTGTGGGCGAGGTCTGGTGGGCATGGCAGATGGGCGTGGCAGGGAAAGGATACTGCAAAATCCCCATTCCCTCCCCACTTCTGGGGGAAGGATATTGCAAAATCTCCATTTCCACCCCACTCTGGGGCCAGCCAGAGGTGGTATTTGCTGGTTCTCTGAACTACTCAAAATTTCCGCTACTGATTCTCCAGAACCTGTCAGAACCTGCTGGATTTCACCCCAAATGTAAGCTACTTCCGATACAGATCTTTAGCTGTTAATTAGGAGCCTAGATTGCCAGCTTTCTAATAAAAGAAGACAACAAGCTTCTTGTGCTTAGAGAACATAAGAAATGAGAGGTAGAAGCTGTAATACAGTCATTTTATGCTAAAAAAAATCAAATTTTCCATCTTTTTGTCTGTTTAAGCTGAACTCATAGCCTTGCCTAACAATTCTTGCAGAGTCAACAAGAGAGATAAGTTCCAACTGCCTTTTTTTTTTTTACTCCAGCAACTTCCAGTTTATTGTTTTTTTATTCTTGGAAAGAGTCACATAGGTGACATGGGAGTGTAGAAAATGTAATAAGCAAATAAAATAAAACATTTAACTTATATTATGGTCTACTGTCTTCAAGCTTTACCGGAATAAGGAATATTTACTTCAAAGCATTCTTTATATATGAATGGAGAAAGCCTGAATTTTAGGGCTAAACCTAAATTTTAAATAAATATTTTTAATATTTTATTTTTAAAATATTTATTTAAAATATTTTTTAGTTTTGAATTAAGTTAAAATTAGGCTAAAGTAGGAAGACCTAGGTTTATGCTATTTTTAGCTTGGGTTATTTCATGCCAAAATGGTAACTCAGTTTCTATACAGTACTTACCTTTTTAATAGTTCTCTCCATTTAAATAAAGTCCCCTGTTACATTCAAGTTATAATATGGCAGCGTGCTACGTCCAAGTCAGTTTTATAACAACCTGATCAAAATAACCCAAAGTTGTTATTCTGAAACAACTCATCTATATATATAAAAATGGCGGTGTGTGTGTGTATGTTCGTATGTTCCAGCATAACTCTGGAATGCCTCGAGCAGTTTCAACCAAACTTGGTACACAGATGATTTACTCTCTGGAAAAAAAATACTGTGGGGGGTAAGACATCCCTAACAACCCTCGAGGTGAATATAGCAGCCATGCCACCCAGCTGATTGTTCCCTGTGGCCTTCCGCAGCAGCCACACACCACCCGCTGGACCATTCTGGATGGCGAGGAAGACCTTTGCTGCCACATGGGTGTCAGCCCAGGTGGTTACTGCGGCGGCTGGCCATACACAGCCCCAATGCCGCCTGGTGGTGGTTACCGGTGGGCGTGGGCAGCAGGATGGACAGAGGGTGGGACCTAAACACTTATAGTGGTTTTGTGTATGATTTCACTTTATAATGTGTATACTGTATATATATATTTAAAAGCCTCTAAGGATTGGGATACATAAATACCCAGGCAATGCCAAGTTATCAGGAAGTAGTATATAAAACTGCAAAAATATTATTGCTTTACAGTCCATTCCCTGTGTGTATAGTTGGGAAGGAAAGTGTCTATAAATGTAAGATGAGAAAAATAAAAGAACCAAGGCAGCAATTATGGGGAACGGAGACAGACAGGAGAGAAGGAAAGTTCCAGAAAAAGTCTCCATGGATTTCTAATCTTTTTTAAAAAAAATAAAATAAAAAATAAACATCAGCTGAAATCTCACAAGTTTACAAAACCTTGGACAATTACACTTCCTTCCCTCACAATTTTATGTGATTTTTAGCAGAAAATATTGCCATTCTATAAAATGTTGGATGAAAACCAGTTATTTAAGGGAATGGTGGGTTGTTGTTTTTTTTAAGGAAATATTTACATCTTTCTCAAGACTGAGGATGGACCACATGAATGGACCAATGAGGATGGACCGCATGAATAAGTGGTTATAGGATTCCATCCAATACCAAGTTATGAACAAGCAACTCTTCTAAATTTCTTGCTCAGAGTTGAAGAGTCAGGAAAGATGATTAAAGGGACATCCTGATACACTTGTAGTGTCCTTCCCATGAATGGATTGGCACAGTTCACACAATCCATGAAATTCTATACCATGAGTCAATAAGGAAATGTGTATACCATTGAGATTTTAAGCAGCCCCCATCCCGATATATTTTAAGAATACAAAACAAGGCAAGATGAGAGACTATTTCATCCACAACTTCTCTATACCTTCCATCCTTCCTTTTTTTTTAAAAAAATAAAGAATACATCTATCTGACATATGTGTCGCCTTCATGTTAATCTTAGCTAGTCCTGTTTGATCTAGTTTAATAACAGTGAGAACTCAATGATGCAAGGGAATCTAGACTTTTCCAGTGTGTCTCTCGTCTGACTGCAAATTCAATGAGCATAGCTCCTCTCCTTGGTGTTCTCAAGCCATAAACACGTGGTTCTCTTTTTGTGGTTAAAACTCAGATGAAAGCCATGTGCTTGTAGTGGGAAATGCCATGAAAAGCAATTTTCTCATGGCAGTCTATCAAAGAAGAAAAATACAAAGATTAGCAAGGAGGTCTCAGACAAATTCTCATTTTGAGTACTTTCATTTTAAGTTTGGGATATTGGGTATATTATCACTGAGTGTGGCGCATGTATATGTGACATGTATGTGACAGGCCTTTTCACGTCTTACTGAAATGTGGAAAGCGAGGTGAAAGCTAAATTGAGTGGGATTCAGAATTTTTCTTCCTTTTGTTAGAACTTTTTCTGCTGAAAGAACATTTTCTATTGAAGGAAGACTCCACCCACCGGACCAATGTATTTTTGGATTGGACAGTTGGTTCTTCGTTCATGTTGTCATTGAATGTGGGAGAAATTAGACTGATACCTGAGATTAAAAAGAAAATTAGAGCTATATCTCTCTGTAGAGATTCTCAGCCATCCAGGTCATGGTTGTCCCAAAGGTACTTTTTCAGGAGGCAACTGGACTTTCTTGTTTTTTCTTCTGAAGACATTTGCTTCTCATCCAAAAAGCTTGGTCGTTGAAGCACTTGAACCCCAAGTGCTTCAATGACCCTCTAAAAGGATGTAAATGACCGGCTGTCTGCAAGGAATATAAATCCTTCCATTCCCCATTATCCTGTCAGAGCTGAAGAAGCTTCTTGATGAGAAGCAAATGTCTTCAGAAGAAAAAACAGGAAAGTCCAGTTGCCTCCTGAAAAAGCACCTTTGGGGCAGCTATCTCTCGTATATATATATGCCGTTCTGGGTCTGGATGTGAACCTATGGTAGGATCTACTATAGCTTCCTATAATAGTTCCTATTGTTACGAAAGGCTGCTGCAATGATTTCAATGTGTTAATGTTCTCTTGCTGGTTTTGCCTATTGTTATTTTACTGACGTTAAAAACCTATCCTGTGGGGGATCGGTTTATCGTAAAATGTCATTTTTTAAAAATGCAGTTGATTAATAAGAGGGATCTTGGAGTCCTAGTGGACAACCATTTAGATATGACCCAGCAGTGTGAAGCAGCTGCCAAAAAAGCCAACACAGTTCTGGGCTGCATAAACAGAGGGATAGAATCAGGATCACGTGAAGTGTTAATACCACTTTATAATGCCTTGGTAAGGCCACATTTGGAATACTGCATTCAGTTTTGGTGGCCATGATGTAGAAAAGATGTTGAGACTCTAGAAAGAGTGCAGAGAAGAGCAACAAAGATGATTAGGGGACTGGAGGCTAAAATATATGAAGAACAGCTGCAGGAACTGGGTATGTCTAGTTTAATGAAGGAAGAACTAGGGGAGACATGATAGCAGTGTTCCAATATCTCAGGGGATGCCACAAAGAAGAGGGAGTCAAACTATTCTTCAAAGCACCTGAGGGTAGAACAAGAAGCAATGGGTGGAAATTAATCAAGGAGAGAAGCAACTTAGAACTAAGGAGAAATTTCCTGACTTTTAGAACAATTAATAAATGGAACAACTTGCCTGCAGAAGTTGTAAATGCCCCAAAACTGGAAATTTCTAAGAAGATGTTGGATAACCATTTGTCTGAAGTGGTGTAGAGTTTCCTGCCTGGGCAGGGGGTTGGACTAGAAGATCTCCAAGGTCCCTTCCAACTCTATTATTCTATTCTATTCTAAAATAAAAAAAACAATAAAATAAAGAATTAGCATTTGGAGTGCTTCAAACTCAAAAAAAAAAAGTACTTCAGTATATGCTTTCAACCCTTGAAAGCAGCTGCACTTTTTCCAGCATTGCACAAGTGCATTCTATAAATGCAGTGTGACAGATATGGTTCAAGTGTTGAAGTGTTGGTGCTTGCCAACATATCCCCATATGCAGGGGTGAAATCCAGCAGGTTCTGACAGGTTCTGGAGAACCAGTAGTGGAAATTTTGAGCAGTTCAGAGAACCGGTAGTGGAAATTTTGAGTAGTTTGGAGAACCAGCAAATACCACCTCTGGCTGGCCCCAGAGTGGGGTAGGAATGAAGATTTTGCAATATCCTTTCCCTGGAGTGGAGTGGGAATGAAGATTTTGCAGTATCCTTGCAGTATTTTTAAGTATTCCCCTGCCACGCCCACCAAGCCACAGCACGCCCACCAAGCCACGCCCACAGAACTGGCAGTAAAAAAAATTGGATTTCACCACTGCCCATATGCTCCAAAGCACAATTTTTGCTTTTGAATTCCAAGTTTTGCACAGCCATATTAGAATGTTCTTGTCTTCCTATTATTATTCATCATTTCCATTTTATCTGGGACATGAACCAAGAAAAAAAAATATTCCAGAAGCCAGATTTTTCTTCAAGATTTCATTCATTGTCTCTGGCTGTCAAAAACCAAGATCTTTGGCCAATAAACTATTCCTGCCTCCTTCAGGCATGCCACAAAATCTAGGGTTTTAAGCAGCCAAGAGTCATGGGACCACACCAAATTAAACGGGAAGAAATAATTGTGGTACAACTAAAATCATGTTTGCCATAATATCTACACAACATATGTTTAGCCCTTAGAGAATTTACTGAATGAGAGGTCTTTCTAGAAATTCAAGCACTGTAGTAAATAAATAGAAAGAAATGAAAGTAATAAAACTAATGTCATCTATTGTAAGAGATCAACCATGAATGAGTGGCTGAGGTCTATATTTAAGCAGTTTAGCTACTACATATTTCAGTCCCTTGGTCTTCAAGACTGTCTCCTTCACAGAATTGATAATTATAGTTGTCTACCAAATGTTATGGTATCCTGAGCAATTATAGGTCCCAAAGCTGCCATTAAGTTGCTTTATCATAAGCATAGGTCTGATAAGGAGTATATAAATAGTATTTAATGTCAAAATGCTGCCTATATTATAGATAATGTAGGCGAAGAAATTATCTACACTATGTATGAGCAAACAAGCAAAGTAATTTTTTTTTATTTTCTTTATAAACAACATTTTCAGATCAAAGGAATGAAATCAATTCTTGTTCAACTCCCATACTAACGATAACTATTCTATTCTCCATTTCCAAGTAAAAATTATTATGGATTTTTGGTAGTTTCCATCCAATTCTGAAAGTACAGAATGTAGGAAATGCCGAATGCTACATGGGAATTGTCTGGTTATAAAACGTATTTAAGACTAACCCATTTTGTTAGAATCAAGATTACCAATATTTAAAGGGAAAATCAAAGTGGGTTCTAGATATAAAAATCTGAAGACTGAGTTTTGATCAAAATGATGGCTGCCGGAGTTCAGAATTCTGCTCTATAATTTTGGAAATTGCAAAATACATATGAATTCCTGTGTATATACTGCTTTGTGGCTAATGGCTACTGAGCCAGCTAATCAGAAACAAATAAGCTTCACTTAAAATGATATCCTAAAAATTCTTGTTTTCTTGACTGCATTTATAGCAATAGCACTTAGACTTATATACTGCTTTAAAACACTCTCTAAACAGTTTACAGAATCGCATATTGCCCCCAACAAACTGGGTTCTCATTATACTGACCTCAAAAGGATGGAAGGCTGAGTCAACCTTGAACTGGTCAAGATCGAACTCCTGGCAGTGGGCTTTCTCAGCCTGCAATACTGCATTCCAACCACTACAATATCACGACACAGTGAGTAGGGTATGAGACACCTACAAACATTAGCAGTGCAGCATAATGAGCATTGCCGCAAATGGGCACTAAAACATAAATCTCAAACACTAAAAATATAAACAATATTTGAAGATTCAAAAGGCAACAGATGAAAAGCAAGCCAAACCTCACATAAACTCAGAGCACAAGCTAACAAAATTAAATTTAAAATCCAGCAAAACATTGGCTATGGAAAATAAATGTAGAATCAGAAATAGTCATCAAAATTTGACACTTTTATAGCTTCAAAATAATTGGGCTAATGGGAAACTTTTGTCCTAGTGAGAAAAAGAAAACAGAAACATTTAACCATTGGGTTAACTTTTTGGGGATAAAATAATTCATAATTTGAGGGATGGGAAGGATGGACAATCATTCCTCTAACTGATAGCTACTTGAAAAAGGACACTTGAAAAGGGGCCTTTGAAGAATTCCTGGTAAAGGAGTTATAAATGCCTGGTCCTACCACCAAAAAGGCACTATAATGTATCATCCAGAGATATCTGAAACACATCCATCTCTGGATCTTAACTGTGTGTGTGAAGCAGTGGTGGGTTGCCCCCGATTTGGACTGGTTCTATAGAACCGGTAGTAAAACTGGTGGGAGGCTCCGCCCACTGACCCTGATGTCATCAGAAGCGATCCACGCATGCGCAAAAGCAAGGCTCATGTGCAAGTAAAGCGAGCACACGCGTGCGATCCCATTGTGAACCGTAAAAGTAAGTAGAACCCACACCTGGGGTGCAGGTCAGAGAATTTGCCTTTGGGACTTTTAAATATAAAAATCAGCACTCTTGATTGAGCTTATAAATGAGCTGGGAGCAGAGTTAGTTTATAATACCAGACATGTCGTGCCCCATTAGGTCATAATTTCAGAGATATTTCCTTACCTAAAGAGAAAAATAGACCAAGGGCAGGCAAAGCAGAAGTAACATCTGACTTCCTGCTGGCTTCTCCATTGAGTTTCCTTGTGGCAGGATGCATTGAAATCTCTTTCCCTTCCCTTCCCTTCCCTTCCCTTCCCTTCCCTTCCCTTCCCTTCCCCTTCCCCTTCCCCTTCCCCTTCCCCCTTCCCAGCAGACAGATATAGTATAACCATGATTTTCAGCATTCTTGACAGTTTCTGGTGCTTACTTCCAGTTTCTTGCCAAAATCTCCCATTGGGGAAAATGGGTTTGCTTAATGACCACCATGTTCACTGAACAACCATAGTGTTCGCTTAATGACTGCCACAAAAATATTGTCAAGGTTCCAAGTAACATCCCCAACGAAAGAAGACTCCAAGGCTAGAAGTTCCTCAAAGTTCCATTATATTAAAAAAGTCATATTGGCACATCTGGGAAAACCCGAATCTGAAAGCTTCCAGGTTTTCCCCACCCATAGGAAAGCCCAAGTCCCTGCCTAGCATCCACATATCCATCACATGGACCAATCAATGCACTATCCCAACTGGAGATGCCTCCCAGTCACACCCCTCCAGGTGCAGGGCAAAATGTCCTTGACTCTCAGAGAAAAGAATGTTATTATGACTATATGTCTCCCCTGCTCCATACAATTCCCCCCCCCCCTTCCCAGTTTCTCACAGCACTAAATGTGGCAGGCCTGAAGATCCAATGCAAAGATGGCTTCCAGGCCTGACAAATATCATAAAGTCACATAGCAACCCACTTAACAACTGCCACAATTTATATCATAATTCTAGACTCAACTATGGTCGTAAGTCAAGAATTACCTGTAGCTGGAATTATTAACCATACAATACTACAATACTTATTACATGCATATAATGCTTAGTACATACTTAGTACAACAATTATAGAATCAGAACTTACCCAGCCAATTATAGTAACATAAAATAACATAGCAGCACACAGTTTATGGATTTTAACCGTAGACCATGTATAATTGACAGACTGGATTTTGTTATAGATTTTAGCAGTTATTTATTATTTTATACTAGAATTTTTAATTGTATATTTACTGAGTATTTTTATTTGTTCTGATCTCTGACCTAAGACTGTAATAAATTGATGGATTGATGGATTGAACATAGTAATAGCTTTTAAAATTCATAGCCAAATTCATGTACTAGCAGTATTATGCCTTGATTTAGCTCTTGTGGGAGCAGTCTAAAACAAGGGAGCAGATTCCACGATGAACATATATAACCAAATTATAGCAACTGATCTCTTTGACCGTGTAACTCCGATCCCATAAACATTGACTCAATGGTCTGCTCTGCATCTGGCCATGGCACTGAGCTAAGAGAACGGCATCTTCCTATCCAGTTTGGAACGTGGTTATTTTAGTATACATACAAAACAATTTGACCTCCAATTAGTGAGCTCAAGGGAGGGAAAAAACAAACAAACAGAAAGACATCCTGGAAAACCTAAAAATAGCCTTTTTTCAGGAAGCGATCTGACCAACTGATTACCCAAGGCTCCAACTTAAAAGTGGATAGGATGATTAGCAGCAAGTACTACCCAGTATTTTATTCCCGTCTCAGAACTTTTGCTTTATGAATTTTCAGAAGATAAGCCAGGGGATCTGAATTGTCTTGTGTTCAGAGGGTTTATGGTACCCTCTAAGATTAAACAGACGTTTCTATTAGACAAAGGAAAGTATTGCTTGTACTTTGCATTTGGGAGACCATTCCTTGTCAGGTAGGCTCAACTTTCAACTTACAGTAAGTTTTGGTTATCCATTAAATCCATACAGCACTGAAAAAAACAGAAAGATTAAGCTCCTGAAATCAGGACACTATTCTTATTCTTGTTTGGGACTTGGTGGCTCCCTGGCTAAGATGCTGAGCTTGTCAATCAAAAGGTCGGCAGTTCAGTAGTTCAAATCCCTAGTGCTGTTAACGGGGTGAGCTCCCGTTACTTGTCCCAGCTTCTGCCAACCTAGCATTTGAAAGCACGGAAAAAATACAAGTAGAAAAATAGGTACCACCTTTGGTGGGAAGGTAACAGTCTTCCGTGCGCCTTTGGCATTTAGTCATGCCGGCCACATAACCACGGAGGTGTCTTCAGACAGCCCTGGCTCTTCGGCTTTGAAATGGAGATGAACACCACCCCCTAGAGTCGGGAACAACTAGCACATATGTCCGAGGGGAACCTTTACCTTTTATAAATCACCCCCATTTCCAAGGGTTACCTTGCTATTATTCAGTGACTTCCGAATCCTTTAAAACAACAACAACAACAAACAATAATAATAATTCAATTCAGGCTGGTTATCTTCTTGCATCTTTTATGAATTCTTCTTCAACAGTGGGGGTGGGATGGGGAAATGGAAGGACTTCTGGAAATATCAATGCAAAAAAGAAAAGTATTTATTTATTTATTTATTTACTTACTCACTCACTCACTCACTCATTCATTCATTCATTCATTCATTCATTATGCTGTCAGAATTTTATGGTGTCCTATAATAAGGGCACCTTTTAACTCTAATGAAACCAGAGTTTCGTAACTGAGCAAGTCACATAATGCATTAATGATATCCTTTCATATCTAAGGTTCCGTTTCTCGATCCTGTTTCTTCTATGTTGATTTTTTAAAGTCCCAAGAATATCAGTTTTCCATGAGATCCTTTTCTGAAAACTGGCATGATAGTCAATCCTTTAAGATATACATCATTAACTCAAATCCTTCAGCAGGAACGGTCCCAAAGATTTTGATGCAATGGCATGAACTGAAAATGAGGAACACACGTACACACAGACACCACAGACTGTCAGCCCTAGAGGCCATCTTTTTCTTTGGATCTTCAGGGCTTCCCACACTTAGTGCTGTGGGAAAGTGGGAGGGGGGATTGCATGGCATTGTAGAGATATCTAGCCATAACAACATTCTTTTCTCTGGAAGTCAAGGACGTTCAGCCTGCACCGGTAGTGGCATGACTAGGAGGCATCCCCAGTTGGGACGGTGGATTGATTGGACTATGTGATGGACATGTGGGTGCAGGGGGCGGGACTTTGACATTCCTTTAGGTGGGGAAAACCTGGAAGCTTTCATATTCGAGTTTTGCCAGATGTGCCAATAAAATAAAATGGAACTTTGAGGAACTTCTAGTCTTCTTTTGTTGGGGGTGTTACTTGGAATCCTGACACAGACACCACACACACACACACACACACACACACACACACACATTCCCCCTTCCCCTTCTTCCCTGAATTTTTTTCCTATGTTATCTATGGACACATTGACACATGTTAGAAGATACATCATTGTAACCAACATCTCTTGCTATCATCCTGAAACCTAGGATCACATAGGAACCAAATCAGTAATGGGTTTCATTTACCTTTGCTACCGATTCGCAAATCTGAGCGCATGCGCAGAGCGTCTGTGATGATGTCTGGGCAGGTGGATGGATCCACCCACCGCCGCCACTACCGGTTTGCCCGAACCAGGTAGAACTGGTAGAAACCCACCACTGAACCATATGAATAAACTGTACAGACATCGATTGGACAGTACGGCACGTACATTTTGAGTTGGTATGAAGACAGGAATGGTTGCTCTTTCACTTTAGCCAAACCACAGAGAAAATACCAAAAGGCACCAGATACAGCTCAATTTTTCCATGAATGCTAATTCCAAAGGCGGCTCAGCACATGTGCTACTGAAACTTAAAAGATAGAACTAGAGGAATGGAAAGAACTGCAAACTTCAAACATACCTAGGAACTGCTTAAAACATAAACCAACCGGATAATACTACAAAGCTGGTACTTGGTGATATTTAGCCAAGAATATCATGTTAGAATCTAGAAACTCTGGATTGCAAACGCCCAATAAGTCCATGAAGAGGAAGAGGAAATTGTTTAAAAAGGCAAGATAGTGGACACAGTTTTGGGATGTAAGCCCCACCTCTTTTGCACATGTGTGCAATGCCCATGGCACTATATCCCCTCCCCAGAAATCCAGCATTGATCAGGATGAGTTTAAACAAGCTAAGCTTTAATCATCTCATGGATTAGAATGATTGGAGCATTTATGTTGGGGGAGGGTAGGTACACAGACTGATTCATCCTGAAGTCGCTTATTATAGGAGACAGTAGCAGAACGTAGATCAAACATCCTGAATTGTAAACTGATACTCTCATCTCTGAATAGAATTGGTAACTAACGGAAAGCCTGATTGGCTACATGTAATTGAGAGGTATCTGTAGCAACAGATTTGTGGGAAGTGATGGAAATAGCAACCCTACAGCCTAAGGATCCTTAAGACAATAATGGGTAACTTGCATTCAAAATGTTACTGACAAGACAGTTCCAGGCGCACGTCCAGGGCAAATAGAGTTGTTTAGCAACATCTTAGGGACCACAGGTTTCATATCACCTTGTCTTACGAGAACAGCAATGTAATCGGGCAAAAATTGCAACAGATCAGGTCCCATTAATTTTAATAAACCTTTTACAGAATGTTTTTAGGTGTCAATCCTGAAGCTGACCTGATCGGAGCCATCTTGGAGTTTCAGTGTTGCTTACACTGGAGCTAAGGGATAGGGAGGGGGAGGATTAGAGATAACTGCGGGTTTTGTAGCCAAAATAAAATACTTCCTCTTGGGAACCACAGACACCTGGACCGTGGAAGGAGGAGTGAGGTCACTAGGCAACCAGACAGCGTCTTGATTGGACCATGCCACTGATTGTTTGGGGTTGAGGGAAAACTTTCTCTTGTAATTAGGTGAAAACTGTGGGAATCTTTAGAGTTGGTTTTCACCAGATTTGTGCCAATCTGATAGAATAGAATAGAATAGAATAGAATAGAATAGAATAGAATAGAATAGAATAGAATAGAATAGAATAGAATAGAATAGAACAGAACAGAACAGAATAGAATTTTATTGGCCAAGTGTGATCGTACACACAAGGAATTTGTCTTTGGTGCATATGCTCTCAGTGTACATAATAAAAGATATGTTTGACAAGAATCATAAGGTACCACACTAAATGATAGTCATAGGATACAAATAAGCAATCAAATCATATTAGGAAATGGTCAATATAAATCCTAAGGATACAAGCAACAAAATTACAGTCGTTAGTCATACAGTCATTAGTGGAAGGAGAAGGCTGATAGGAACAATGAGAAGATTAATAGTAGTGCAGACTTAGTAAACAGTTTGACAGTGTTGAGGGAATTATTTGTTTAGCAGAGTGATATCTGATATCGCCAATAAAGCTATTCTTCGAGGAATTAATCTGCCTTGGAGTTTTGCTTGCTATTGGTCTATTACTTGGAACCCTGATATCGGGATTATTAATATTGGATATATATTTTTCAGGATATAGTTTGGATTACAGAAGTAAGATATCTCTGCTTTCCTGCATTTCTTAAAAAATCTAGCTTAGTTCAAAGACAATGGATGTCAGTTAGCATTCACTGACAGCTAGGCTCACACTTTGCATTTCGAGCAACTATATTATGAACTTTTTTTTTAATGGGTATCTTAATTACTCAGTAATGTTTTCAGCACTCTGCTTATGTTCTAAAGTGTATCCTCTCCCAAAAAGCTCCTGCTGGATTCAACTTTCCAATAATTAAATGCTGGAAGAGTATGAAAGCCTCTTTAAAGCAGTAACTTTAACTTGGCTCCAGACTTGTTTTGGGCCTCTTTCTGATATTATGAACTTTAAAAAGGCTTTTGGAAGCATTCGGCTGTGGGAAGTTTCCTGTACTCTGCCCTTTCCATTCCCTTCATCAGTTCAGTGGTTATTAGTGCCATAGACAAAATATGCATGCATCTAATGATGCATGTTAAACTGTGGAGGTTTTCCCAGCAGACTGGTGCCATGCATCCCCAGCTGTCATTTATCAAAGCCAGATGTCCTTTGTATCAGGAAGACTTCTAAGAACATCTAGGCGAAGTTAAGCTAAGAGTAACTAAAGCCAGATAGCCTTGCTTTGATTTAAATGAATCAAAGCCCATCACAGTCATGGTAATTAATAATAACCCAAGTCAAGAGAAAACATGAACAATAAGGAAAGTCCATTTCAGCATGTCATAAAAAGAGGTTTAAAAAAAGAAGCAACAGCAAGGAAATCCAGCAGCAACAACCTTTTGGTCTTAATGAATCAGAACTCATAGAACCCAGTTGGTAAATATTGACAATTTTAAAAAGTCCGAATTGTGAGAATATATCAGGAATTGAGATATCCACTACAACGGTTGCTTAGCTCTTGAACAATAAGCCTTCTCTCAAATTATGATAGGCATAAATGAAACTATTCTTGATAATAATAGGAGACCTGATCTTGGGTAGTAATTACATCTGTTGCCTTCAGACTTCTTTTTTTCAAACAAACAAACAAACAAACAAACAAACAAACAAACACTCTAATTTAGTCAGAAAGAGAAAAAAGATGGGTGTTACATATCCAAATCTAACACAAAGAATAATCTACTATCTGTGGATGTCTCTGCTGCTTTGGTCTGTAAATAAAACAACATTTGTATAATCTATGCATATCTAGACTGGGAAAAAAAATTAGGATATTGAAACCACCAGTTTTGTAGCAATTGCTAGTTCAGCCAGAGTAATAAGCTCAGTAAATTGTGGAAAGCTTTCCTGTTGTTCGTGTCTTAGCAAAACTGTAAGTGAAAAATTAAAAATTAAAAGCCAGAATATGGAAAACCCCAAGATGTCTTAATGCCCCAAAGTATCTACCTGAACAGTTTAATCTAATAGGTTTGGTTTGATCTGGGTTCCATCAATGAAACAATGCCATTGGTTTGGGCACTGGAAGAGTGTTTTTTCTGTAGCTTGCTTTCTAGAATGAGGTTCCCCCAAGATTCGATGGCGTCTAAGCCTTGGATATTCATCCAGAACTTTCAAAAGATGACTCACTTCCTTCCTTATTTATTGGTTCAATTTATATGCCACCCTTCTCCGGAGACTCAGGGCAGCTTACAATGCGTTAAGCAACAGCCTTCATACTTTTGTACATACCTGCTTAGTCAGGCTTTCGGGCCCCCTAAGCGGTGTTCTTTTTTATACACAGTCAGTTTATTGCCCCCATAATCCGGGTCCTCATTTTACCTACCTCGAAAGGATGGAAGGCTGAGTCAACCTTGAGCCTGGTGAGATTCGAACTTGCAGTAATTGCAGGCAACTGAAGTTACTTAACAGCACTTTAATCTGCTGCGCAACCAAGGCTCTTGTCTTCCTTCCTTCCTTCCTTCCTTCCTCATTGTTCCTTAGTCTTTTGCTATTTTTTTTAAAAAATATTTTTAACAACTGTTTTAAACCAATCAGAGTTTCTGGGAGATAATTGACATAAATTAATGACATAGACATTGGTTAATTGACATAAAATGTATATATGATTATGATTGGTTGCACAATCATCCAGATGTCTAGGCTACATTTGGCATTTTTATCTAGTTATTGAGTCCTTCCCAAAGATTTGGGATATGCAGATGTTTTTTTTTAAAAAAAGTTATTAAACAAACATTAAAAACATTGGACATAGTGTGACCATCCTGGTCTTGTCATATCTATACATATTTTTAACATAACAACAAATATAATTACTATTTAATATACATTACTATATGTAATGGATATAATATATGTAATGGATATGCAGATGTTTGATGGCCTTAAAGCTGTTCCAAGTAAATTGGCCTTTTGCAATTGACTGTGATTTTTTTTTCAGTGCTGATGGTCATGTGAACCTCTAGCCCCACAACCTTTCCATAAAAGACATTCACACTTGACATCCTCAAGGTGTCCTTTTTAGGCATACCTTGTATGGTACATCTCCAACTGCAACCTCAAAGAAATCATCAAGGCTTTGCAGTTGACCATTAGAAGAAGCTCCCTGAAAGCCAAAAGCCATCCACATCATTCTTAAACCCTTTATGAAGCTTTAGCAGAGAACCTTTTCAAGAGCCATCAACTTACTAATGTGATGGAGCATTTGAAACCTCTAGAGGTTTCTGCAAGCATATAATGAAGCAGTTCAACTTTGGGCATGCAGCTTTCCTTCCAAATTTGTCAGGCCAAATATTCCTGAAATTGCTCCACTGAAGATCAATGGCCAATCCCAAAATGATACTACACATTTTTTCTTCTTTTCAATCTAAAAAGAGTGTGAGGAATAGAAAACAAGAAAACAACCTTCCAAAATAATACAGTTCTTCCCACTTGCATAAATTCCAGCATCTTTAAATAATCCATTATGGGCTTCCCCAGAATAAAATTCATGCAAGCTGGTTTACCAGCTAGTTTGTGACTGCTTATCCTTGGGATTAAAGGTATGTTTCTATATGCAAAAGGCCTAATTACTTTATTGCAATAGTGCATTGTTCGTATGTGACAATGCCTAAACGAATATCAAAATCCAAACCTTATTCTCTTGCAAATGCTCTATATCACCCATACATTTAGGAGAAATATTTCAGTTAAGAAAATAACATCTTTAGTAATATATTACTTAAACTGGTCTTTTTATTGTTGTTGTTGACTTCAGTAAGATGTTCATCCAACATCAACATTAGGCATGTTATTAGCCCAACCAGCTGCAATCTAATCCCTTCCACATCTGTAACAACTTCAATTTCCATCATTCTCAGCCAATATTCTTAGTCTTCCATTAAGAATCTCCTCCTCCCGATCTTTTCAAAATGAGCCTAGCAGACAGATGTATTAATTTACTGTACGTTTCAAACTCTGGGGAAAAAAACCTATTTGAATACTTTCTCATCTCATTTTAATATCTTTAGAAATAGATACAGCTGCCCAATTCTATACAGTGTACAATCAGAGCAATACTAAAATACAGTTCAAGAGTTCAAACTTCTTCTTCTTCATCATCTTCTTGTGCCATATCCATCATCGGATGTTGGTGATCATGCTGGTGATCCTATTTTTATCAACATTTGCACGAAAAAGTGCTGCTGAGTTTTGTCCAAACCAGTCCCTTAATTGTGAAGCCATTATGTTCTTCTTCTGCCTGCACATCATTTGCCTTCAATCTTTCTTTGGAGGATTAAGTGAAGTATGCCGTATTTTTCCAGGTGTCACACAGGGATGAAATGTAAAATTTGTTACTACCAGTTCTGTGGGCATGGCTTGGTGGTGGTGGTGGTGCTGGTAATGTGACTGGGTGGGCGTGGCCAACTTATTTTTTTATTTTAACTTTTCAAAGCATTTTTTTCTGCAAATGCAAAAAAATGCTTTGAAAAGCCTCTGTTGATCAGGAACACAGCTGGGATTGTCAGAGCCTTTTCAAAGCATTGTTTTAACCCTCTCTTCTCCGGAAGAAGTTGCAGAAAAAATGCTTTTAAAAGTAAAAGAAAAAGAAAAAGCCTCTGATGATCGTGCGGCTCAGCTGGGCATGGGGGGGGCAATCTGGTCCAAACCGGGAGCATTTTACCCCTGGTGTCGCATCACATGTCCAAAATTTTCTAACTTTAGCTTTTTAATGGTATTTATTTATTGATTGATTGATTGATTGATTGATTGGTTCAATTTATATGCCGCCCTTTTCCGGAGGCTCAGGGCGGCTTGCTTTCCCAGGCGGCTTACCACCTCCTCGTTTCTGATCTTGTCAACCCAGCTTATACGTAACAGCCGCCTGTCAATCCACATTTCAAATGCTTCTAGTCTCTTTAAGTGGCTTTCTGTCAGAGTCCAACTCTCTATGCCGTACATCTTCAAACATCAGAAGAAAAAAACCAATGCTGAAAGAAGCAAACATACAGGATGAACTGCTCAATGTAATCCAAGACTTGAGAAAAGAGGGAGACAGGTCATTCTCGTCTTATGGCCACAATTGAGCCCAAAATTTTCATTGCTAAGCGAGGAAGGCAGTTGTTAAGTGAGTTTTGCCCCATTTACGATCTTTTACAAGCTGTGGTGGTGCAGTGGTTAGAATGCAGTACTGCAGGGCCAACTCACTGCGCATTAATTTTAATGTGTCCTTTAGAAGTACACCGATCACAGTACACCCACAGTTTTTCAACTGATGTGAAAGTTTCACACATTTAAAATAGTGAAAACCTATCTACAAAAGGAGTTCAATTCTGAGTGGCTCAAGGTTGACTCGGCCTTCCATCCTTTTGAGGTCAGTAAAATGAGGACCCAGATTTTGTGGGAAAATATGCTGATCCTCTAAACTGCTTAGAGAGGGCTGTGAAGCACTGTGAAGTGGTATATAAGTCTAAGTACTATTGTTATTTCTTGCCACAATTGTTAAGTGAATCACTGTGGTTGTAAATTAGCAACTTGGTCGAATCTGGCTTCCTTATTGACTTTGCTTGTCAGAAGATCACAAAAGGTAATCACAATAGGTAATCAATGACTCTGGGACACTGCAACCATCATAAATATGAGCCAGTTGCCAAGCGTTGATCAGGTAGCATGGGGGTGTTACAATGGTCATCAGTGTGAAAACTGATCATAACTCACTTTTTTTCACTGCTGTTGTAACTTTGGACGGTCACTAAATGAATGGCTAAAAGTCAAGCACTACCTTTTTTTTTTTGATTTTAAAATCAAACCTTTATTAAGAATTAAGAAAAAATACATATTTAAAACACACAAATTCTTAATCAGACAAAAGAAAAAAGATAGACAAGAAAAAAAAAGAAAAAAACCAAAAGACAAAAAACAAATGTACTTATACCATTAGTCCATTACAAATATTAACTAATTTCTATATCTTTTTTCCTTTTATATATTACATATAAATATATACATATATACATTGATCCAACTATATTCATCTGACAGTGCTGTTTTTGATTGTAGTCAATTCCTTCAAAAATCCATCTTACTCACTTTTCTTCTTTCTCTGTTTTGTCCATTGATACCATTTATTCCATATAATGTAATAGTCTGAGTCCTCCTTATCTTTTAATTGTAAGGTTAATTTATCCATTTCTGCACAAGCAAATATTTTTTGTATTACTTCCTGTTCTGTTGGCATGCGGTCACATTTCCATAGTTGTGCTAATGATAACCTAGCCGCCGTAATTATATGTAAAATTAAATACTTAATATCTTTCCTAATGTTTCAAGCACTACCTATAGAACCAGGTTACTTGCCATTTTACCATAAGGTATTCAGGATAGACTGCCATTCTGGAATGAAGCAGGCTCCAAATAGTTATTAATTGAAATGCTTTTGGTGATGTTAGCAATGCTATATATACTGTTATAAACTCAATTTATTTATTTATTTATTTATTTATTTTAAAAAAAAAGACAGCATGACTCTATTGGAAGCAACATCCTTTCAAGGTAACTTCATTCAAAAAATGTTAAAAAAGCAGGAGGCGATGTGGAAATAATTAGAGGCAGCTGGTGAGACACAGGTAAGCGATGGTTAGTTATTTCAGTGTCAATTTCACAGATAATGTGTGACAGCTGAGGAAGGGAATAGAATTCTCAGATATATAATTTCTGCCATATAAAGAGTCTACACATGTACGAATAATGAAGTTCAGGGGGAAAAAAAATTAAATACTAGCTTTAGTGTTGAGGCTAAAAGGATTTCATTTTTCAGGCTGGATTTCCAGACTTAATTTGTTCTCTGCATTGCAGTTTTTTGTTTTTACGTTAGAACACCTTCTCAGCATGATAGCATGGACAATCATGTCAATTGGAACTGAATTAATTTTAATGTGTCCTTTAGAAATACACCGATCACAGTACACCCACAGTTTTTCAACTGATGTGAAAGTTTCACACATTTAAAATAGTGAAAACCTATCTACAAAAATGTGAAGCTATGAAAGGTGAACCCCCATTAAAATATTTGGCAAGATCTTTCTTCTCATAGGCAGAACACTCAAACTCTGTCCATCTACAAAAATTATTGGACCAGAAATTCTACTTTAGTACTTGAAACAGAGTATCATAACCATAAAAAGATAATGTAGGTTGGTTTTCCAACTTGGCAGGAAGGATAGGGAATGAGTAAGCCCTGTTCACTATCACTCATGCGCTTGTGACCTCCCATCTGGTCTACTGCAAGATACTTTACGTGGGGCTGCCTTTGAAGGGCAACTTCAATTGGTGCAGAATATGGTACCACAAGGAATCAATGATGCCAGTTATTCAGCATATATTCCATGAGCTGTATTGATTGTTGGTGTGCTCACAGGATGAAATTTAAGGTGCTGGTTGTCACCTTTAAAACCCTTCATGGCTTGGGATCCAACTTAAGGGACTATCTCTCCCAGTTTGTTTCTATACATCTGATCTGGTCAAGCAGGATGGAGATATTCTGGGTCCTGTCAGCTAAAGAATGCAGGTCCTAGAAGCGGTGCCTTTTCTGCTGTAGTGCCCTCCCTATGGAGATCAAAATGGCCGTGATACTGCTATTTATTTATTTTTAAAGTCATAAAGTCCTTTTGAGGCCTAAGGCCCTGAATGTGGGATCTGTTTCTTGTTAGTGATTATAGAACACAGTATTATCTTGGCTGCTTTGTATTTTAAGTTTTTGATGGTTGCAATTGGTTTTATTTTAATTTTGTTCATTACTTAGAGTCACTTACATAAAGAAAGAAAGAAATGGTCAGTTCATAACATTATCATCCCTACTTTCCAGCATTTTCCATATGCTGTGGTCACTTCACATTCTCTCTAATAGCAAGGCTGGCCCCATTAAAAGTCACATTGTGCCAAGGAGAAGGAAAGTTCATGTACACATTGAAGAACAAATCAAAGGGAGTTATAAATTCTGTGTGGGTCTCAATTCTGTTTAGACCATAATGGTTGCAAAGTGCTCAGAGCTAAAGTCATTTTTATTTAGGGTGAAAGAAACCAGAAGGAAATGAAAAGATGTGCGCAGGTGCCAATTCTCTATGTAACATATTCTTTGTACATGGTGTACATGGGCAGGGTGAAGTAAACACCCACTGAAGATGGTAAGGCTTTTTTAAATAGATGCCAGAAGTGTTACTTTTGGCAGTAACGAAGTGTGCAAAGCAACAATAGTTGATGCTTCATTTTCTGAATTATGGAGAAAGTATCTTGGTCAAGGAAAATTGTATTTTCCATATTTATGCCAATGTTTTGATCCTTTATGTATTTATTGGCAGGATACTTTTTAGTTCGGAAAAGGCTGGATCACCATGAAAGAAATGTATTAAGGCTAAAAAATAAGACTAGCTAAATTATGGTCTATTTCCTGGTTATATGTTGTCCATATGCTAGACGAAGAATGCATGTGATGTAATAAATGGGTATGCATGGAAGACCAGCGGAAGGAAATGTCATTATATTGTTGTAGTTGTTGCTTGCAACCATGAAAAGAAACCCCATCGTATATTATGCATACATTGGGTGAAGAATAATACTTGTATATGCTTCTACAATTAGCTCAAAAAAAAAAAAAAAGAAACAATGGAGTAAAAATAACTTTTGGGTTCTTTCACACAAGACAAATATAAAATAATGGCTGCTGCATGATTAGCAATTGATAAGTCAGTTTTGAGCATACCCCTGAAAGATTACATTTAAGAAAGCTGGAATATATTAAAAAGGAATATATTTATTATAATACGCATAATAACAGCTGCAAGAATTGTTTATGCTCAAAATTGGAAATTAGAGAAAATACCTTTGGAAGATGAAGTAATAAAAAAGATTTTAGATTGTGCAGAAATGAACCGATTAACTTTGTTGATTAAAGATAGGGAAGAATCAGAATACTTTAGAACATGGAATTATTTTTATTGTTGGTTGGAAAAGAGATATAAATGATTAATTTTATAACTGTGTAAAAATTTGATGGCAAGAATATGGTTAGAGGAATGAACTTTTATAGTGGTTTGGATGACAATTAAGATAGAAGAAACTGTTGGAACAAGAAAAATAAAAAGAACTGAAAAAGTTAACACCGAGATGTCACAGGGGAGGGATGATTGATGTATTAAATGTTTGTTTGTCTTAAAAAATTAAAAAAAAAACTTTAAAAGAAAAGAAAAGAAAGCTGGCTGGGTATTTTTGATACACTTGTGCAGGGGTCAGCAACCTGCGGCTCCAGAGCCACATGCAGCTCTTTGGGCCCTCTGCTGTGGCTCCATGTCAGGTGATCCCACCACTGGCTGGCCTCGCCCCTCGCCTCCTCTCCCAGACACTCCTCGCCTGGCCTGAGAAGGTAAGGGCGACAGTAGGGGATAGAGAAGCAGTCAGGGCAGAGACAGAGAAATACAGAGAGAAAGGAAGAGAGACATAGCGAGATACAGGGAGGGAGGGAGGGAGGGAGGGAGGGGAGATAGAGATATGTCAAAAGGATTTTGTGGTTCCCAGTGTTTTTTAACAAGTGGCTCCCTGCCCTAATGACCACCTGGGTAGGCGTGGCTAGGGGGGAGTCATGTGACTGGAAGTGAGTGACATTGAGTTGGCCATGCCCAGCCAGGTTTTGTGGCTCCTGGTGTTTTCTGTGGGAAACGGGTCCAAATGGCTCTTTGAATATTTAAATTGCAGACCCCTGCACTTGTGCAATTTTTTTAAAAAAATTAGATTTATATGCCGCCCTTCTCCGGAAACTCAGGGCGGCTTAAAATGCGTTAAGCAATAGCCTTCATACTTTTGTATATTTTTTATACAAAGTCAGCTTATTGCCCCCACAAACTGGGTCCTCAATTTACCTACCTTAGAAAGGATGGAAGGCTGAGTCAACCTTGAGCCTTGAACTGGTGTAATTGCAGACAGCTGGATGTTAATAACAGGCTATTCAGCCGGTTGAGCTATCTGAGGCACCAATGATCTTGCTAATGAAATTTTAATTCAGATTAGCATGGCCAACAAAACAAAACCTACAGCATAACAAATATATCACTTGTGATTTGGGGAGTCTATTACAACTCCATTATAAAAGCGTTGAGATTTCTTTTCCATAATAGATTAGCCAGAGTAGTCATAGAGAGATGAGATCATTGTCAACCGTCCTTTTAAAAAAATAAAATCAAACAGGCTGTGGATCACTGCCCATAAATATTAAGGCTGTAGTGTGCATTCCAGAGGTGGGATTCACTTACATTTCCTACTGGTTCGCAAATGTGAGCGCGCACGCTATTACTGGTTTGCCTGAACCAGAGAAAACCAGCTGAATTCCACCACTGGTGCATTCTCTCCCAAAGGCAGTGAACTCTAAATGATGTTCCATCTATTATCTATCTCTATAGACAAATAATAGAGAGCTGTGATGGTGGAGTGGTTAGAACGCAGTATTGGAATCTAACTTTGCCAACTGCCAGCAGTTCGATCCTGACCTACTCAAGGTTGACTTCCATCCTACCAAGGCCAGTAAAATGAGGACCCAGATTGTTGGGGGCAATATACTGACTCTGTAAGCCACTTAAAGGGGATTGTACCAGACATGTAAGTCTAAGTGCTATTGCTACTGGTATCTCTATCTATCTATCTATCTATCTATCCATCCATCCATCCATCCATCCATCCATCCATCCATCCACCCACCCAACCTTCCAACCAACCAACTTTCTTCTTTCTTTCTTTCTTTCTTTTTCTCTTTCTTTCTTTCTTTCTTTCTTTCTTTCTTTCTTTCTGTCTTTCTATCTATCTACCTATCTATCTATCTATCATCATATATTCTTTATCATGCATTGTGTATCATTTATTGTCTATCAAACTATCAATCTAATTTGGGTTGGGGGAAAATATTCTGAAGGGTGATTTAAAAATTAAGTTACCCTTGGACCACTCAAAATGTCTGCAGAGTTTACTGTCTTACCTCTAAGTTAGTTAGTGGGCTTCTGCTTGAAGTGCCATCAGTGGGCAAAACCTGAATTGGCAAATTGCATCCTTGGTGTGAAATTCTTGGATGTTGGAAGAACATCAGGGCGAGACTTCAGTTTTGCTGACTGACAAAATATCTCTTAGGAAGGCCTTTGATTCCATCTGCTGACTTTCTTAATCCCAGTGTCAGTTTAAAGTTTCAGTGTAGGTTCTAGTTCTTGTTTATTTCGTAGCTTTTGTACCCTTTTTAAAAAATTTATGAATTGTTGGCTAATTTAATCATATGTACAGTAATACATCATTAAATATATAAATGATACATTTAAATAATCTGGAATGAAAATGCCGAATGTGTATCACTAAAGTATACAAGAAGTAAAATAATATATACATGGATATTGCATGTATTTTATTGTTCAAATGCTAGTAACATAGCATTTCATAGGGCTGAAAACACAGTGTATGATGGGAGAGTAGGGAAATTAAATTTCAATGTGCAGCAACTGCCAAAAAAGCCAACACAGTTCTAGGCTGCATAAACAGAGGGATAGAATCAAGATCACGTGAAGTGTTAATACCACTTTATAAGCCTTGGTAAGGCCACACTTGGAATATTGCATCCAGTTTTGGTTGTTATGATGTAAACAAGATGTTGAGACTCTAGAAAGAGTGCAGAGAAGAGCAACAAAGATGATTAGGAGACTGGAGGCTAAAACATATGAAGAACGTTTGCAGGACCTGGGTATGTCTAGTTTAATGAAGAGAAGGACTGGGGGAGACATGATAGCAGTGTTCCAATATCTTTGTGGGGCTGCCACAAAGAAGGGGGAGTCAAGATATTCTCCAAAGCACCTGAGGGTAGGACAAGAAGCAATGGGTGGAAACTAATCAAGGAGAGAAGCAACTTAGAACTAAGGAGAAATTTCCTGACAGTTACTGTAGAACAATTAATCAGTGGAACTACCTGCCTCCAGAAGTTGTGAATACTCCAACGCTGGAAGTTTTTAAAAAGATGTTGGATAATCATTTGTCTGAAGTGGTGTAGGGTTTCCTGCCTAAGCAGGGGGTTGGAATAGAAGACCTCCAAGGCTCCTTCCAACTCTGTTATTCTATTCTATTCTATTCTATTCTATTCTATTCTATTCTATTCTATTCTATTCTATTCTATTCTATTCTATTCTATTCTATTCTATTCTATTCTATTCTTCTTTGCCTGACTGTACTCCCTACCCCCAACTATTTCCCAGGAATGATTATTCCATTTGTTTCTGGAGCTAGCTAATATCAGCTTCAGAGTAGGAAGACTAGATCCCTCTATTTCATACATTCTTGTCTCAGTCCCACTCTAGTTGGTATTTAAAGAATTTCAAGCGTGTCTATTAAATGCTCATCTATTATAAGAAGGCATTCATGCATAGGAAGTGGTGGGTTGAACTTTCTAGTCCCATGAAGAAGATACCTAAGCTCTCCCACTAGACAGCTTTCCATAATTTCTACAGAAAGCCAACTCAGAAATACTTCCACTGGCCACCGTGCTTTTCACTCCAAAGAAATTCCTTGTCACACAGATAATCTTGTTGTTTTTTTGACAGTGGCATAATCAGAGAGGATCTTCTATACCTAGAGAGTTAATGAGAGTTATTGATTCAACCCTTTATTTGATATATCAAGATTAAAGGATTACAGGGAGCAAAAGTGGGGGTGGGGAGGGATGAAGAACTGGGCAGGAGTTGCACTGAATTTGATAAATCTCATCACAACACAAATATACACATCTGTACAAAAAGAAGGCAGAACAAACTCATGTATGAATCTCACTTCATACCTTATGAAACAACATCAAGTTCTAATCTAATTTGCACCTAGCCTTTTGTAAGTTATTATAATAGTTTATAGTTTTTATGGTGGGCTTTCCTTTCTAACTAGCACCTAGCTAGCCTCTGAGATATGCCTCAATAGCAACAAAGGACAAAATAAAAAATGAATTGGTCACTTCCTCTTCATAAACTCTCACCCTCATTCCCCACTCGTGATTGGCTGCTGAAGGGTTTTATCAACCCTATTTCCTATTTCTCTATCCACTACTTTGATTTAAAAGTTAGAGTTAATTTACATTTTTCTTTAACACTTTCATGTTTGACCATCTTGGAATAAATCCCCATTCATTACAGACATATTAAAACATATCTTGTTTTCATTCAGCTTTGCCAAAAAAAAAAAGAAAAAAAAGAAATAGCTTTCTTCACTGTGTAATAAATCATAAGAGTATCAACCTATAAAATCAGGAGCCTCAGATAGCTCAACAGCTGAATAGCCTGTTATTAACATACAGCTGTCTGCAATTACACCAGTTCGAGGCTCAAGGTTGACTCAGCCTTCCATCCTTTCTAAGGTAGGTAAATTGAGGATCCAGTTTGTGGGGGCAATAAGCTGACTTTGTATAAAATATATACAAAAGTATGAAGGCTATTGCTTAACGCCTTGTAAGCTGCCCTGAGTCTCCGGAGAAGGGCAGCATATAAATCTAATTTTTTTTAAAAAAATCTGCCTGTCTTCCTTTTCTTTAGATCTGATATGGCAGAATTACAACAGAAAAAGTGGGAAAAAATTCATTCCTATCATTATTACTTTACTATTTTCAACGAATATTTTAGCAGCATACATAACATATAATGTGGTGATGAGATGGTTCACTAACTTTCATGAGAAAAACTAAATTAGTACATAAAATTTCCTTTCTTAATTTCAGTACAGCTGATTATTAAACGCATATTTCCTAAGAATAATCAGATTCTATAAAACTATTGCTTCACAAAACCAGAGGGTGCTTAGCAGTGCAGGGCAAAAAAACCCCAAAAACCTTCAGTTGCTTTTGACCCAAAACAGAAGCTCACGCTTTTATCATCCACCACAAGAAGGTCTTGCCATTTTGTAAACTTTATTCTTAGGGCATCTCCATACCACCCACTGTTCGTACTCTCTAAAGCATTTTGAAGATGGCCTTTGATTGTTTATATGTCTGCCACTTGAAATGCTGAGAACTGTCTCTGTGAGGGGTTTCTGTAGGATCAAACAGAAAAAGCACAGCGCACAAAAGCTTCTGCCAAATCAGTTTAAATGTTTTCTTTCTTTATAGCAGTTCAAAGATAGAAAAGGCTTCTTTTTCAACCATGCAGGACTAAGTATACAAATGGCACTCAGCTGGTACTAACTTCAGAAGAGAAGAGAATGCAACAAATTGATTTTAGCTTCTTAAATTTAAGATGTACCATTCTTAGATTAACTATCTCCATGCCTGGAATGGTACTGGTTCCAGCAATGCTAATAGTATGTGAAATGTTGCTATGCATGTAAATGTAACTGAAGTGTCCAAAGAGTTAATCAAGGTTTCAATAAAAAATTTAGCTGGGAACCTGATTGCCTTTTGATCTTCTTTGGTTTCTGGATCGTCCTTTCTTAAGGCATCTGTGCCAAGGAAACTATTCTGTTAACACCAAGTGATATCTCTCTTTGTAACAGCCTCTATGCTGACTCTAGCTTGAATCACCCTAGGACTTGCATCTCTTCAGAGGCCTGAAAGTGTCTAATACCATTTTTGCTTGCTAAACATTTTCCCCTCCTTTTTGGACTCCATCAATAATTCTCTTCCTGCCAGCTCCTTCGTCCATTTCAATTTCCTCTCCCCTCATGAACTCCACATGTGAGGAAAAAAACCTTACCTGCTTTCTCCCTATTTTTCCCCAAACTCAGATTATTAGGGACTGTATAAGTAAGTATAGACTGTATGTCTCGTGACAGAAAGGCAGATCAGGTTTCAGTTCTCCATTCTGTTGCAGCTTCCAGAAAAGTTTCTGCAAATTCTGTGACCCTAACTCCATACAATATAACACAAGAAAGTAGTACTAACCAAAGCTTTGTCAGTCCTCCTCCTCTTCTTCTTCCTCCTCCCCTTCCCCTTCTTTCTTCTTTCATAAACTCTAGTGACATATAAAGCCCATTGGAAGGGAGGAGGAGGAGGAGGAGGAGGAGGAGGAGGAGGAGGAGGAGGAGGAGGAGGAGGAGGAGGAGAAGAGGAGGAGGAGGAGGAGGAGGAGGAGGAGGAGGAGGAGGAGAAGAGGAGGAGGAGGAGGAGGAGGAGGAGGAGGAGGGGAGGAGGAAGAGGGGAGGGGAAGGAGGAGAAGAAGAAGAGGGGGATGAGGAGGAGGAGGAGAAAGAGAAGGAGAAGGAGGAGGAGGAGGAGGAGGAGAAGGAGAAGGAGAAGGAGAAGGAGGCGAAGGAGAAGGAGAAGGAGAAGGAGAAGGAGAAGGAGAAGGAGAAGGAGAAGGAGAAGGAGAAGGAGGCGAAGGCGAAGGCGAAGGCGAAGGAGAAGGAGAAGGAGAAGGAGAAGGAGAAGGAGAAGGAGAAGGAGAAGAGAAGGAGAAGGAGAAGGAGAAGGAGAAGAACTTTGATCCTCAGCAGAAAGAGAAACACAATAGGAAGATAGAATCACTATGTCTAAAAAAATAGCTTCCAAGAAGTTTCAACTACATTACAACTGAGTAGAAATAAATCACAAAGAAATGATACAATGCTAGTGTTATGGGAGATCTGGAGCTGATTTCAAATTCCTTTCCTTCCTGCTTTGGGATTATTTGTATTGAGAAGTAGTATACCGTACGTTTAGTAACTGCTTCTGTTTTAAGAAAATAGCTTCATGAATCACTTCAAAACGCACGGGGCATCTTTCATTGCCATAAGTGAATTTGTATTTGCATAGATACCAAATCAACAGGCAGGGTATGCCACCAATCTGAAGTTGTATATTACTAGGATGGGCTGTAGATTCATTCTTATTTATTATTAAACCCTTGCAATTCTTGGTAGACTCAGGCCATAATCCAGAAATGAGCCTGTAGGAACTCCCTTAGAAGCAAAAGGGCCATTGTAAATTAATACCACTGCATGGTTTCTAGCAGGTTCTGACCAGTTCTGGAGAACCGGTAGTGGAAATTTTAAGTAGTTTGGAGAACCGGTAAATACTACTTCTGACTGGCCCTGCCCCCATCTATTCTGGGCCTCCCCAGTCCCAGCTGATAGGGAGGGAATGGGGATTTTTCAGTAACCTTTCCCTGCCATGCCCACCAAGCCACACCTATCAAGCCACACCCACAGAACTGATAGTAAAAATTTCTGAAACCCACCACTGATGGTATCATGAGCAATTGATTTGTAACTTTTACCTTCTGTTTTTTTTCTTTCACTTGGACAAGGTAGAAACCACAGAAATCACAAAAGAAAAAGTTACTAAGAAAAAGAAGATGAATAAGATGACAGGACCATGTCACTAGGGAAGAAACACCAAAATGAGAAGGCCCTGTCTAATAATTTTCTCCTGCCATGCTAATATATGAAATCTGATTTAGAACATTTAACACCATTATCATTCTTTCTGATTCAGTTGTTTGTCTCTCCACACATCTGCTCATGATTTTCCATGTGGAGAAAATAACCAGATATTATGGCTGGAGGCGAATATAATATATGAAAAATGAACTATGAAGCTATCTCTCATTTGTTCTTTTCTTCTAAAGAACCAAGCAGCAATTCTTCAGACAATAAATAGGGGTGTTTATATAACACAATTTCACACTGAATCTTATCCCAGAAAATTTTTTATTATGCCATATATACCAGAGTCATTTCTCATCATTCCCTCCACCATCAATCATTCCATTATTCTGTGAGATCAGTGATGTTTTAACTATGGGAAGTTGAACATAATTTATTTTATTGTTTTTTAAGTTTGTCAGCTTGTTTGTGCTACTGCAAATCACTGAATGGAGTGCTCAGGTTATGTAAAAATAGCACTCTTAGATTTATATACCACCTCATGGTGCTTTATAGCCCCCTCTAAGTGGTTTATAGAGTCAGCCCTCAACAATCTGGATCCTCATTTTACCAACCTCAGAAGGGTGGAAAGCTGAATCAACCTTGAGCTGGTCAGGATTGAACTGCTGGCAGTTGGCAGAGTTAGCCTGCAATACCGCATTCTAACCACTGCCCCACCAAGGCTCTGAACCTGTGGTCCAGTGGTTGGGCCTGGACCAAAAATGTGAGAAAACATCTTGGACAGGTATTTACATGAAAATAAAGGAAGGGAGGGGAAAGCACATTCAGGCTTGCAAAACTCTATTACAATAAAAGTAGCCCTGATTTACATAGCATTGTTTCTTTAGTCTTAGTCTAATCCAGGGGTCACCAACCTTTCGGACCTCAGGGACCACTAAATTCATAGTTTTAAATCCTGCGGACCACTAATATGATCTGCCTAATGACTGGCTGGATGGCCGTGGCTAGGTGGTCATGTGACTGGGTGGGCATGACCAACTTGATGTCACTCACATTGAGGGGCACCTTGCGGGCCTCTACTCGCCCCTCCCCTCCCAGCTTCTCCGCCCGGGCTCCTTATGTCACCAACAGAAAGCAGTTGTTGGAGCTAAGCAGCCACCACAAGAAAGAGTTGGCAAAACAGTTCAGTTCAATTTGGATCTGGCCGGGAAGGAGACTCAGCAGAAGCATCTCACTGAGGACCACAAGCATAGGCTTTCCAAGCAAAGGGAAGACATGCAGTAGTGCAAGGCCAGGTACCAGCGCCTGCAGGCTCAGTGGGCTGAGATGGTCAGCCAGTGCCAGGCCATGATGCAGTCCCACTGGAACAAGGTCCTCTGGCTCTTTGCCACCAGCAGCACTTGCCTCCAGCCTTCACCCAAAGCCCTGCACCAGGAGGCTGAAGCAGACCCCGAGTCAGAATTTCTGCCCCCTCTGTTCCACACAAAAAGACCCCAAAGGGGGAGACTCTCTGCAGCAACACAAACATTCAGTGCATGTATCCAGCCCAGGAGCCATAGCTTGAGGACCCCTGATTTGGTGCAATATAAACAATGTAAATAATTTTTCAGTGGACCACTAAAACATTCTCGCAGACCACCAGTGATCCACAGACCACCAGTTGGTAATCCCTGGTCTAGTCTATTTTATAGGGACGGCAGCTTTCAAATATTGAGCAGAATAGAGCTGCTCCTAACATCTCAAGTTGGTGCCATTTTGATGCTTCTCCTAAGTCTTTTTCACAAACATATGCCTTGCAGCAGTGGTTTTCACCTACCTTCACTACTGGTTTGGAACTGTGAGTGCGTACATGAGCACACTCACTTTGCTTGAGAGCATCCGTGATGACATCTGGGTTGCGTGGGCAGAGCCTCCCACTGCCACCGCTACAGGTTCGCCCGAAGAGGGGCAAACCAGTAGAAACCCACCACTGATGCCTGCCTTAAAGACTATTCCAGAAAAAAATGGAATTATTGGTGCCACACAGTCCTTGTTCCAAATATCTCCCAAAATCTGTATTTATTTTTAAACCATAGATAATTCCTATACGTTTTATTATGTATAAAATGTCCGGTGTTATAATTTTCTTCCCTGTGAATGATATTGAAATGTTTTCCCCATAAGATTGCAGTCTTTAGAATTACATAGAGAAAATTGTTGTTTTTATCTCCCTTTACAATATTTCTCTCTTATTTCATAAACTGTGCAAGATAAAAGCCTAGGCTCCTTAAATTCCTGACCAAGCTCTCTTATTTCCTGACATAAAACAGCCTCATCTATATTCTTTATGTAGCAAAGAAATGATTTCTTTAAAATGGGGAGAGAATGAGGAGAAAAAGTTATTTTCTGAAAATTCTAGTTTATGCAATATCAGCTAGTCAGGGTTTATTGGCCACGGAGTACTTCTATATAATCCATAGCTTATTAAAGCCAATCATACGATAAATATGATCCTCAAATTTATATTCCTTTAGCTGAGGTTCTTAAATTACATCAGTAAATAAGCTATGAGATTTATGAAAACAATAAGAGATTGAGACTAGGTGTGCTTTCTATCCCATATGCAATAAAATAGAATAACAGAGTTGGAAGGGACCTTGGAGGTCTTCTAGTCCAACCCCCTGTTTAGGCAGGAAACCCTACAGTACTTCAGACAAATGGTAATCCAACATCTTCTTAAAAACTTCCAGCGTTGGAGCATTCACAACTTTTGGAGGCAAGTTGTTCCATGATTAATTGTTCTAACTGTCAAAAAATTTCTCCTTAGTTCTAAGTTGCTTCTCTCCTTGATTAGTTTCCACCCATTGCTTCTTGTCCTACCCTCAAGTGCTTTGGAGAATAGCTTGACTCCCTCTTCTTTGTGGCAGCCCATGAGATATTGGAACACTGCTATCATGTAGGACTCCCCTAGTCCTTCTTTTCATCAAACTAGATATACCCAATTCCATCGACCGTTCTTCATATGTTTTAGCCTCCAGCCCCTTAATCATCTTTGTTGCTCTTCTCTGCACTCTTTCTAGAGTCTCAACAACTTTCAGAGATCCTTTCGTTGTTATATTTTAAGGATTTTCTGTCTATTAAAATTTGTCGATGTGGTCTTAACTAGGTATGACATAGCATGGATAAATAGAAAATCAAATCAATAAAGGGAAATAAAAATATAAAGGGAAAAAATATAAAGGGAAAGGGAAATTGCTATAAGAAAAAGTATTTTTTTTCTTTCTATTTATAGTTTTTCAAGATAGTATAAAAGAACATGAGTCCTTCGGGAGTAGAGCAGTATATAAATAGAATAAAATAAATAAAAAATAAATAAATAAAACATCATTCTTAATAAAGCCATATTTTAGGAAACATATGGAATCAGGTTATGAGTATTTTTTCATATAAATATAGACTATTTATTTAATGGTGGTCTGAGATACTTTTAAAGCATATAGTCATGGTTGTGTTATTGCTTACATGAAAAAAAAAGAAGAATTAAAAACTTTAAAGGACATTTGAAAAACATTTGGAAAATATCGTCAAGGAATCTTTAAATGTATCTGGAAGAAAAGCCACTCCAGAATTATATAAAGATTTAACATTAGCTAAATTGGAACTTGTAGGCACGTGGTGGCTCAGTGGCTAAGACGCTGAGCTTGTCGATCAAAAGGTCAGCAGTTCAAGGGTTGGAATCCCTAGTACTGTGTAATGAGGTGAGCTCCCGTTACTTGTTCCAGCTTCTGCCAACCTAGCAGTTCGAAAGCACATAAAAAATGCAAGTAGAAAAATAGGGACCACCTTTGGTGGGAAGGTAACAGCATTCTGTGCACCTTTGGCATTTAGTCATGCTGGCCACATGACCATGGACACGTCTTCAGACAGCACTGACTCTTCAGCTTTGAAACGGAGATGAGCACCGCCTTCTAGAGTAGGGGAACAACTCACACATATGTACAAGGGGAACCTTTACCTTTACCTTTGCCTTTAAATTGGAACTTAATTCCCTCTATGTGCTTGATGAGACAATGGAAAAAAACAAGAAAAAGTAATATATTGTTGGTTTCTTAAGTGAGACAGTAACAAGTTTTATTATTTCTACTACCGATATTAAGGATGCTCAGGGAAAATCATACTATGATTCTGATCTTAAAAGTCATTCCAATAAAAAAAAATCTGAATTTAACTTGTAATTCTGAGTCAAAGATTACCTAAGAATTAATCATGATGATGATGATTTTGTTAATTTTTTTCAACCTCCTTCGGTGAAGCTTATTTTACTGTGACTTTGAAGACTGGATAAACTTCTGTGTGTTGTGTAATGTACTACTTGATTTTTCTTCTTAAATGTTGATGTCAGTATTTTTGCAGCTACACTGGTACATAGACTGCATATGATAGGACAAAAGCCTTGGATGATATTAGATTACTAAATGACATCTTAGATGTGCACTCCAATGCTAAACCAATGCTATCAAAACTCCAAGTTCCTAAAAGGATCAAAACTCCTGAGCAGTCAAAGTACTACTCAGAGGATCAGCTGCAACCATTACCACAGCAGGAATAACCAGCCAGGAGCCAGATGAATGAAATCCACACCACCTGTCAACCTTGGATCTGTTATAGGAGAGCACTTTTCATTTTTGGATCAACAGGAAGACTCAACAGATGGAGATTGTTTTTACAGCTCTGGTTTTTCATCACAAACTAAGCACCATGGACAGAAACAGCACACAGACCATTGGTAATTATGCATCCTCACCTAGTTCTTTTGGTTTGCATTGTAAGACTAGAGTGCTTCAAGTTTGGAGGTCAGGCAAAGAGAGAAGGGAGAACATTTCTAGCCAAATTTCTCCAATCTATGTAGTATCTATTTATTTAATCAATACCATGTTCCCTTAAGAAATACGTAGGGGAAAAAATTAATTCAAAATTTCATTTTATTTCCAAGGACCTTTGTTCTTTGGAAGTTGTAATACAATTTCAGATTTTTATTTCTATTTTACTTTTACTTTTCTTGAAATTTGTTCCCAGTATGTTTGGAAGCATTCTTACTATTTTAGATAGAGGGAATGAGAAGGTACTTTGGCCTTTGCAGTTGTTTCTTTGGAAAATGGAACTGAAAAACTAGCAGCTAAAATAAAAATACCATTAACTGCAGTCTGACAAATCACACCCTCCCATGATAGTGGATTGTGACAGAAAATAAGGGATTAAAACAAATGGAAATGACAACACCAAAGGAGTAGAATTTTGCATCAAAATGCATAAAATTCTAATGAATATAACATCAATGAAAATTTTAATATTAAACCTATAAAATAAAATTGACCCTCTTAGCCTCCACTCTTCTCTTGTAAGAATGAGATCAACCACTTATGATTTTGTTCATGATAATTATTTTGAGCTGTTAATAATAGTACAGAATGTAGAGAAATATGTTTAATGAAGCTGGTTGAAAGGCAATGACGTTTTGATTATAGGGGGAAAATCAGTTAGTCCTGGATAGAGTCGGTATAATGACATAAAACATTCATAGGTCCAAAATGAGTTAAAGTTGACATAGCTCTGTCAAAAAAAAATTAAACCTGAAATAAGCTATAGGTTGTAAGTATTCTTGTTGTGAGAATATAAGAGTAAGATTTTTTTGTTGCTCAGTTGGTAAGTCATGACTGACTCTTCGGGACACCATGGACCATAGCATGCCAGGCTCCACTGTCTCCACTGTTTCTTGCCCGAAATCATGTTCATAGTGTTGATGGCCCTATCTAGCCACCTCATCTTTGACTGTCCCCTTCTCCTAACAATGAGAACTACCTAAATTGTAAATTCAAAAGAGAAGTTACCATAGTTGAAACAAAACAGTCCAAGGTTTTCTTCAAACTAATGAGAATATTTGTTAGCACCACAGATAGAATAGAATAGAATAACAGAGTTGGAAGGGATCTTGGAGGTCTTCTAGTCCAACCCCGCTGCTTAGGCAGGAAACCCTACACCACTTCAGACAAATGGTTATTCAACATCTTCTTAAAAACTTTCAGTGTTTGAGCATTCACAACTTCTGGAGGAAAGTTGCTCCACTGATTAATTGTTCTCACTGTCAGGAAATTTCTCCTTAGTTCTAAGTTGCTTCTCTCCTTGATTACAGCTTCCACCCACTGCTTCTTGTCCTACCCTCCTCTGCTTTGGAGAATAGGGTGATTCCCTCTTCTTTGTGGCAACCCCTGAGATATTGGAACACTGCTATCATGTCTCCCCTAGTCCTTCTTTTCATTAAACTAGACATACCCAGTTCTTGCAACCATTCTTCATATGTTTTAGCCTCCAGTCCCCTAATCATATTTATTGGTCTTCTCTGCGCTCTTTATAGAGTCTCCATATCTTTTTTACATCATGGTGACCAAAAACTGAATGCAGCATTCCAAGTGTGGCTTTACCAAGGCATTATAAAGTGGTATTATGGGGACATGGAGAGAAATTACATATAAAACAGTGGATTTATCCTGACAGCACCAAGGAGACCTACTGCCTAGTATGCAACAGGTTGTAGGGACTCTTCCTTGAAGCAATAAAGAAGGCTTTCACAGAAGCTAAAAACCCAACTGAATTGCCTTGTGATACACAGTGAAAGGCTAAATGAAAGAGAGGTCCCTAGTTCCCTTAGTTTGACTCAACACCACTATTAGTTCAATCATCTTACCCCAATGGCTACCAACCAGTGTTTCTAGATATAGCCTCTTAATTTGGCTAATATGATTCTTTGTAATTTTTTCATTTGGCTAATTGTACATAGGGAAGGAGATATGAATGCTGGAAAATAATTAAATTGATAAAGCAGAATGCTAGAGCAAACTGCCTGTTGAAATACTGTTGTGCCATATGGCCCTACGCAGTATAAACAAACATTTCTGGCCATTCCTTTTGACATCATCTTTGAATAAGATGGCTAGTGTCAAAATGTCAATTTAGCAAAAGAAATGTGATAACAGCCAGCATATGAGAAGAGGGCACACTACCTCCTTCTGTCCTCACATGAAGTAAGAGCTGCATGCTAATGAAATGTTTTTGAAAGATCAAGCTAGAGAGGAACGCGTGGCAAAATAATTTTCGGTATGCATCATAGCATATCAACAACTGAACAGATCTGTCCTAGGGAAGGTGAATTAAAAGGTGGATTTATTAAATCCACCGAGCATTTCTTTTTAATCTCAGAGACAAAATAGTGGTTTTGTTCTTCTCCTAATTCAGTTGAAAGTTCTGCCATGCAAGGCCAGAGTATTTATGCTGCCATCTGACAAGAAATCAGTATGCATGGATGCGTGAAAGCAGTAATAATACACATCAGTGGCATAGAATGGCAACACTATCAAAGTGCAGGTTGGTTCCATATGCCGCCAACCATTGTATATATCGTTGTCTGTGTCCACTTGCTATATTTCTCAGAAATTTGGTCACGCCTGGTTCTTTACCGTTTTTTTTTAATCTGACCACAATAGATGCTGAAGCCAACATAGGAAGACATTTCTTCACTAGTTGGGTTATAATTAGTTATTATAGCCGGTGACTTTGGAGGAGGAGGAGGAAAAGCAGAGAAGAGGAGGAGGAGTGGAGAAAAGGAGAAAAAGGAGAAATGGAGGGGAAGAAGGAGAAGGAGAAGGAGAATCATTCTGGACTTTATATATCACTAGAATTTATGCTGCCTTATGTCTTAGTATTACTATTGAGAAAACTCCAGTGCTGTGTGTCACATCATGTAGGTTTTAAAATGTGAAGAAAGACGACCATAAGCAACACAGCATAAGCACAAAGAAAATGTAAATAAACCGGAGTAATACATATTATGCACTAAATTACAAACCTAAGTGCATCATTGCCCCCAGGCAGCAAAAAGAAAAAAAAACCAGCCATACTATAAAAGACTTTTTCTCTCTTTATATAAAACTTACTTTCTTTTTTTTTACTTTCAGTCATGCACTGAAGCTGAACAAGACTGAAAGTTTTGTTTAGTCTTAAAGCACTTCCACCCTCCCCAATATCTCTATTCTCCCTCCCCAAACCTTCAGGTGCAGCTTGAAATGATAAGGACATAGGTGGAGAAAGACTGCATGTGGTGAGTGGCTACAGAGGAAGGAGGGAGGGAGGGAGGGAGGGAGAGAGATGAGGGGAGGGAGGTAAGGACTCCCTCATCTCTATACAGAAGGGAGGGAGGGAGGGAGAGGAGGGGGGAGATAAGGACTCCCTCATCTCTACACTATATAGAAGGAAGGAAGAGAGGAAGGAAGGAGGGAGGAAGAGGGAGGGGAGCAAGGGAGGCGAGGAAGGAGGCAAGTACTCCCTCAGCTGTACACTATACAGAAGGGAAGGAGAAAGAAAACATCAGGAGCTTTACACTGGCAGGGCTGGGCAATTAATTTTTCCAAGGGGCTACATAAGAAAGTGGGACTCTTGAGAGCTCTGCCCTCCCCACTCACTCGCTGCCACCACCATCCACTGCTCCATAGCTGCCATCACCACCAGGCAGATGGGAACAGTCAAAAGGCCATGTGGCTCACAGGCCGAAAAAATGCCCAGGTTCGTGCTAAGGAAAGAGAAACCTGACAAAAAGCTTGCCAATATTGTTTGTTGTTTTCCTGGAACCAGGCAGCAGAGCCCCAAAACTGTTGTATTGGTTTCAGTATCTAGAACTCAAAAGGCAGATGATTCAAGGCAAGGGTTCCCGTCCCTCTCAAAGGAAATCTTGACCCCATCTTCTCAACCTCCCTTTCCTGTCACCCACTGATAGGGTCCTTCTTCCCCCCCCCCCCCCCCCCCAGTATTTCAGAACTGGTGCAATACTGCCGATAGAGTCCCCATTTGTCTCTAGAAAAGGAAAACAAGGATATGTTATGTTAATCAGGTTTCTTCTCAGTTTATGAACTGGAAGCACATTGCAGTATAATCTGCTGTAGGGTTTTGGTGTAAATTCCAGAAAAACATTGTTGTGCTTGTTGACACTTGAGGTGCTATTCCCGTATCCCAGTAGTATTGGTTCTCAGACATAAGGAAAATATAATTTTGTTCACAATGCTGACCAGAGGTGGCATTCAGCAGGTTCTGACCAGTTCTGGAGAACCTGTAGTGGAAATTTTGAGTAGTTCGGAGAATCAGTAAATACCAACTCTGAGTGGCTCCACCCACATCTATTCTCTGCCTCCTGAGTCCCAGATGATTGGGCAGAAATGGGATTTTGCAGTAACCTTGCCCTTGAATAGGGGGCGAATGGAGATTTTACAGTATCCTTCCCCAGCCATGCCCACCAAGCCATGCCATACCCACCAAGACACACCATAGAACCAGTAGTAAAAAAATTTGAATCCCACCGATGCTGACTCAAGTAAATGGTCATGGCTGTGTTCTCTCTGTTCTTGCATATCATTTCAGCAACCAATAAAGAGTGCAACAGACATACATTGATCTTAAACTCTTTGAAATTAATGACATTTCTGGAGATGACCTTTTCCAATGAGTCAGATATTTCCAATTGAATTCTCCACTAGCCTGGCATTTCCGCTCACCTACTCTGAGCAAATTAAAGTAGATATATTAGATGCAAATATTCAACTACCCACAACAGAGACCAGAAAGGGGGAAAATAGTAAGAATTTCAGTTTAGCCCTTCTAACCAGGAGTGAAATCCAGCAGGTTCTGACAGGTTCTGGAAAACTGGTAGCGGAAATTTTGAGTAATTCAGAGAACTGGCAAATACCACCTCTGGCTAGCCCCAGAGTGGGGTGGGAATGGAGATTTTGCAATATCCTTCCCCTGGAGTTGGGTGGGAATTGAGATTTTGCAGTATCATTGCCCTGCCAGGCCCATCAAGCCACACCCACAGAACCAGTAGTAAAAAATTGTGGATTTCACCACTGCTTCTAATACTCTCCAAACCTCTGGAATCAAGTATTTTCCAACACTATGTCTTAATGAAACAGCAAAGCTCTTCTATGAGAGGGGGAGAAACAAAAGATAGCAATAGCACTTAGACTTTTATTTATTTATTTATTTATTTGTTTCACTTTATAAACCGCCCTTCTCCTCATGGACTCAGGGCGGTGAACAGCCAAAGTAAAACATAATATATATAAAAATTAAAACAATTTTAAAAAATATTAAATAATTTCGGCCGGCAATTAAAACAGTCCAATTTAAAATCAGTTCCAATTTAAAACAGAGGATGGGATCAAGTCAGTCCAGCTAGATGGAACAAGTGGGTTTTAAGGGCCCGACGAAAAGTCCAGAGGTCTGATATCCTGCGTATCTCTGGGAGTAGGTCGTTCTAGAGGGTGGGTGCCGCCACAGAGAAGGCTCTCCCTCTGGGGGTCGCCAGCCAACACTGTCTGGCCGACGGCACCCTGAGGAGGTCCTCTCTGTGCGAGCATACTGGCCGGTGGGAGGCTATTGGCGGCAGAAGGCCGTCTCACAAATAGCCAGGCCCTAAGCCATGGAGCGCTTTAAAGGTGGTCACCAACACCTGGATACCACTTCTTAATGCTTTACAGCTCTCTCTAAGCAATTTATAGAGTCAGCATATTACCTCCAACAATCTGGTCCTCATTTTACCGACCTCAGAAAGATGGAAGGCTGAGTCAACCTTGAGCCGCTCAGGATCGAACTGCTGGTAGTCAGCAGAATTAGCCCGCATACTGCGCCACCATGGCTCCTAATAAGGTAAATAGAGCAGACCCAATGACATAGGGAAAAAAATCCACTTTGCAAGCTCCTTTCCAGCTTCTAAAGGACTTTTTTTTCCTTCTCAGAACCCTCTCCTCTTTCTCTGGAGCAGGGGTGTCAAACTCGATTTCATTGAGGGCCACATCACGATTGTGTTTGACCCCAGGGGGCCAGGGTGGGCTTGGGCAGGGTGTTTGACGTCACTCATTTTGGGGGTGCCTGTGGTGGCCTGAGCGCTCTGCCAGAAAAAATGGGCTCCCGAGCTCCATTTTTGGCTGCACAGCCTCCTGCAACCAGTGAAAACGAAGCTCAGGAGGGCCACAAAATGCCAATTGACACCTCTGTCAATAGTTTGCCATTAGACTTGCTCCCTGCCCAGAGGTACTGCAACCCTTCCATTTTTCTAACCTGGGATTACATGTTTAAAATAATAATAAAATTGGTTTTACCATAGTTTTAAGAAACAGGATTTTAGTGTGCAAAAGAGACTCTCCCTTACTTCCCTTCCTGAGTTCTTCATTCAAATGCTTTCTCCTTGTAGGAAGTTAGCACTCACCCTTCTCCTAGAAGAATGAAATGTTTTAGGAAATATTAAAAAGGCAGAAAATTATATTTTCCTGGATGAGAAATGGAAAAACATGTTTTCCTGTCTCCCCCCCCCCCAATCTTTGTCAATGGACCAGAGGCAGAAACTCATCCCCCCCCCCCACCTTTGTCAATGGACCATCATCTGCAACATAATAGGACCCATCTAGCAACAGACTCCCCACATGGCACCTGGAAGATTACATCAGCCAGCAAGGCTAGCTAAGATCTCCACCCCCGGGAGTCTGACAACCAATCAGGATACATTTCTTATACAGGAACAAGAAGCCTTGGTGGAGCAGCGGACTAAAGCACTGTTAAATAGCACTTAATTGCCAGCTGCCTGCAATTACTGCAAGTTTGAATCTCACCAGGCTCAAGGTTGACTCAGCCTTCCATCCTTCCAAGGTAGGTAAAATGAGGACCCGGATTCTGGGAGCAATAAGCTGACTTTGTATAAAAAAGAACACCACTTGTGGGGGGGGGGGGGGGGACAAAAGCCCTACTAAGCAGGTATAATACAGTACAAAAGTATGAAGGCTATTGCTTAATGCATTGTAAGCCACCCTGAGTCTCCCGAGAAGGGTGGCATATAAATCAAACCAATAAATAAATAACTCGGAGGTGGGGCACAACAGAGGGCATAAAACCAAGGCACTCCCAGCATCTTGCCCCTTTTTTTTCTACTCAAGAACTCAAGCCATGTACTCCTGTTCAGGAACTCCTGACTACCATTAAACCATTTTTCCAAGCAGTCTCCATGTTTCCAGTGTCTTTTTCCCCACTTGGAACTGAACCCAGATGGACATTTCTTCAACATCCTTTTCTACATATATCGTCATATCTCATTTTGTCCCACAAAACCTCTCTGACAAGAAAAAGCCACTTTTTGTCACCTCAACTTCTTGGCATTTATATTTTCCATCCTAAAAAATAGAAATTTCATTTTCTTTTCCATGCCATGTTATGCCAGAATATGTGCCAATATTCTTTCTCTAATTTGAGTTCACATAACCAGCTTTGAATAGCTACACAGACACACAAATGAATTATCTATTTTGTAATTTTCATGAACATATGTATTGTCTCTATCGGTCTCATTTGAGATTTATGTTGCATTGGTGTTGTGACCTAGCAAACACATTTTGACATTATATGAGTTGATATTAACTCATTTAAGTATCATTTACATTCTTCCTATGCCACTCTTTCGTAAGGCCTTGGCTGGAGACCATTACTTGCATTGGTGAATTGATGACCATATATTGTGCACTGATATCACAACATGAAGTAAGCTTGCTCATCATTCTTCATATGTTAAATTCAATATACAAGAGGTTACTGAAAGAAGCTATAATGTAAGACGTATGGTTACACTGAGTATCCAGTTTTGGTCACCACATTATAAAAAGGATGTTGAGACTTTGGAAAAAGTGCAAAGAAGAACAACTAAGATGATTAAGGCCCTGGAGACAAAAACATATGAAGAAAGGTTGCAGGAATTGGGTATGGCCAGTCTAGAGAAAAGAAGGACTAGGGTTGACATGATAGCAGTAGTCCAGTATTTGTGGAGCTGCCACAAAGAAGAGAGGGTCAACTTTTTTTCCAAAACACTAGAAGACAAGGCAAGACAAGAAGCAATGGATGGAAACTAATCAAGGAGAGAAGCAACAAGGAGAAACTTCCTAACAGTGGGGACAGTTGACCAGTGGAACAGCTTCCTTCAGAAGTTCTGGTTGCTTCATCACTGGAGGTTTTTAAGAAAAGACTGGAAAGCTATTTTTTTCTGAAATGGTATAGGGTCTCCTGCTTGATCAGGGGGTTAGACTAGATGACCTCCAACATCCCTTTCAGCTCTACTCTGATTGATTGAGCCTAACAGAAAAACAGAGCAGGACACGGTGCTCTGATATGCAGGAATGAAGCTGGAGAAAGTGACTCTGCCTCATCTTCAGCCTTAATTCATTTATGGACAGCTTCCATGGATTACTTTCATATGTGTTTGTGTTTGTGGCTACTACCAGTCTTAAATGGCTATCATTTAGAACACAAACACATCTGTCTTAATTTATTCATCCAGTCACTTGAGAAACCACATAATTTGAAGTCAGAGAATAGTTCAGTTTGTGTATCTTGGTGGTGGCATTTTTTTTAAGGAGCCCTTTTCTAAAATTAAAATCACACATGAGGTGGATACCATCAAATGCTTTCTAGTTTTTAATTCCAGTGAGAAAACATATTGTAGTTAAGCGAAATATTCTTCCCAGATATATTACCAAAAGGTTGCAGTAGTTTTTACCCTAATACATAGGGGAGATATAAAAATTAGAAATCCTCTGACAAGCCACCACTTAGAGATGAATTCATGGTGGTCTTCAGCTACGTTTCTTTATTAAACAGACTGAAGGCATATGTTGGATTCAAGACATCCTTTTAGTTCCTTATACATATCAGCCAGCAAAGAAATCTGAACTATTTCAAAGCCCTTGAAAAAGGGATCGTAGACACGGCCTTTGTTAAGTCATATATTTTTAATTATCTTGCCTTTTGCTATTCTTCTTCAGTTGAGCAGAATCAGAAAATAAATAAATAAATCCTGCTGAGCATTGTCATGCTTAATAAAAGTAAGGCTGAACATCTGCAAATTTGGCGACACCGTGGCGCATGCGATGCACTAGTGGCTTTGTTGCCGTCTTCTTCAATTATACCACCACATGCAGCTATAATAATCTAATTCTCTGTTTACATTAGTTGTAGCACTTTGGCTACGTTTTTGCTCAGCTCGGGTGCTGAGAACTGCAGTAAAGTAGCATGCTCTCTGCTGATCGAAGCCCAAGTGAAAGTCACGGCGCACAAAGAATGCGCTCAGGAACACAACATAATTTTAGGCAGAACAGCTGCCGTTGAATCTGGATGAATTAACACTCTTGGCCTGATCAAAATAAAAGAGTATAGGTAGTCCTCGACTTATAACTACAATTAAGCCCAGAATTTCTAATGGCTAAGCAAGACAGTTGCTAAGTAAGTTTTGTCCCATTTTTCAAGCTTCCTTGCCACAGTTGTTAAGTGAATCATTGCAGTTCTAAGTTAGTAATGGGGTTGTTAAGTGAGTCAGGTTTCCCCATTGACTTGGCTTGTGGGAAGATTGAAAAGGGGGATCAGATGACCCCAGGATACTGTGTCCATCATGAATACATGCCAGCATCTGAATTTTAATCACATGGCCATACAGGATGGTTTTAGAAAGGAATAGAATAACAGAGTTGGAAGGGACCTTGGAGGTCTTCTAGTCCAACTCCCTGCTTAGGCAGGAATCCCTATACCATTTCAGACAAATGGTTATCCAACCTCTTCTTTAAAATTTCCAGTGTTGGAGCATTCACAACTTCTGGAGGCAAGTTGCTCCACTGATAGCTTGACTCCCTCTCTTTGTGGCAGCTCCTGAGATATCAGAACATTGCTATCATGTCATCCCTGGTCCTTCTTTTCATTAAATTAGACATACCCAGTGTCTGCAGCTGTTCTTCATAAGTTTTAGCCTCCGGTCCCCTAATTGTCTTTGTTGCTCTCCTCTGCACTCTTAAGTCACTTTTTTCAGTGTCATTGTAACTCTGAACTGTCACTGAATGAAAGGTTGTAAGTCAAGGACTACATATATCCTAAAACTGAATTCCAGCTACTTGAATCAAAACTTACTGTTTGTTATTATTAGTGGTTCAAGGGTTAAGATAAGAAAACCCACCCACCCATCTCCAGTTCTTTCTTATCATGAGCCATGGAAAAGTTTTTCAAGTGTTATTTACAATCAGATAAAAGAAAATAAGTAAAACCAAACAATTCTGGGACAATAGATTCAGGGGCTTATTGCTTAAACCCTGGATGTAGTATTGAAATGAGACAAATGACTGTTACTAAACTGGGGATGCATATGTATAATAGTAGTAAGAGGGAAAAAATTGAGCATCACTTTAGATTGACTTTCTGAAAATAAGCAGACTTTAAAGACATTGTTCCAAATCAGTTTTATAATTAGTTGCATCGTTCATTCCTGCAATAACCAAACCTTTTGGATTTTAAAGAACAGCATGTCTCAGGCTGGAGGAAATATTTTAAATATTCATCTTTAAATATACTTTAAAAATTTAGGACCTGAAGTTTCAAATCAGGTCAGGATGAAGAAAGAAGTCTAATTTAATGGACTCACAGACAATCATGATTTAATATTGAAACAAACAAAAAAAAGGGTAGCTACTGCATTGGAACTCCACAATTAGGAATGTTGTTGAAAATACTATTATTGCTAACTTTTGAAAAATGCAGGTCAGAAGTGGACAACAGAAGCAGAATTGGCTTTTGTTCATTTTTTTTTTTTTTTGGTGCACAAAGTAAGTTTTTATCTATCACTGAATTTCACACACCGATCAATTGATGTCTATTCTTTTGGTTGTCATACACTACACAATACACAAATAGGTAGGGTCATTGATCAATGGCTGACAGTTCCTTTTGTGAATTCATGTCTCCATGCTGTCATCACAAGAATACCATACCAATCTATTATATTTGTGGTAGGCAGAAACATTTTGGACATGAGATTAATAAAACTATGAACAATGACCAAGAACTAGTAAGTCAAATCCATGAAAGCCTCTGGGGCATGTATTATTTTTATTAGATATGGACAATGTATGACTTACGACTCCCAAGCAGATTTTTGTTAATACTGTTTGGTTCTTATTGGACTCAGGTGGGGGGGGGGGGAGGGTTTGCATTGAATGCAAATTTTGGAAATACAACAATTTCCATGACACTTGGTAAAATGTTGTTTTGCCTAATGCCATCATAGTCCAGGAGAGAGAGGAAGGAAGGAAGGGAGGGAGGGAGGGAGGGAGGGAGGGAGGGAGGATAGATAATAGATAGAGATAGATATAAAAAAGTTTCAATTACATATTAAATATTTGACATACATTATGATAGATTAGATAGATAGATAGATAGATGGATGGATGGATGGATGGATGGATGGATGGATGGATGGATGGATGGATGGATGGATGGATAGATGGATAGATATAGATAGATGATAGACAGACAGACAGACAGACAGGATAGAAATAGATGAAAGAGGGAGGGAGAGAGATACAGATATGCAGATAAAATTTCAAGGTTAAAGAAGCACCATTAAAACACTACTTTATAATTTTTAATAGCTTTCAGAGTGCATGTCAAACACTCGATATGTAATTGAAAAATCTTTTTCTTCTTTGTTCGTTTGATAAATGGATATTTGTGTGCAGGAGGTATGGGGAAAAACATTTATTACCGTGTTCCTTTTCTCCTCAACTCTTTACTTTACCTTTTCAGGAATCATAGCCCAACAATAACTGCACTGTGGGAAGGTAATGGGAATTCTGAAAGGTCTTGAAATAATATATTCAACGGGTGAAAGCACATGTGCTCTCCAGCTGTCTATTTAAGATTCTCTTCAGAAAGCATAGAAAATAGGAACAGATGGAGTAGATCTAGGAAACTGACATGGTGGACTGATTTCTTCCCTAAGCTTGGATCTTGTGTTTGTTGGTGATAGAGAAGAAAAGTGTATCCTTCATTAAGGTTGTAGGTTGTAAGCTCTTCATATGTCATAATCCAGTCAAGGGGTGTAGATCCCACCCCTATAATCATGAAGGGCATGTTTTCAAACAAGTTCTCTACGGAATTGAAAAACTCATAGCATTATATTACAGGAGTGTTTCTCAACTATAGCAACTTTAGGATGTGCAGACTGGGAATTCTGGGAGTTGAAATCGACACATCTTAAAGTTGTCAAGGTTGGAAACATTGCATTAGGGCTATATTGTATTGGGCTACAAAATATGGACAATCACTAGATGGCAGCATAGATGGACAAGAACTCAAATTCTTTGCTGCCACCAGTTGTTAGCTGGAGCTTTACAAACATATAGTTTTAATTATATGAATATTCCTGATCTTTATTTTCCTCTTTGATGAAGCCACACTTCACACTTCGTTCTTATGTTCAAAACGGGAACTTCTAATATTTTAACCCTAACCTTTTAATTTCTGTTTTTAATTTTGATGTTATTTATGATTTTACATTATTATGTCTTTTTAATGTAAATCATCCAGAATCACTTAGATAAACTGGGTGATGTAGAAATGAGATAAATAAATAAATAAATAATGACATATTATCCCAAAAGGTCTAAGTCAAAAGTCCCAAATTTAAGATGGTCAGTTACTCAATCCATAGTTAAATATACTTATAAGTTGCTTACAGTCATCTCTAGGTGAGATGGGAAGTATATAAATTTGCTAAATAAATTAATTAAATATAACATAATTTGTTTCTCTTAGATAAGAAATGAGATTCATTTGAAAATGGAAATATATGCTTCTAATACCTATATTAAATGGGAGGCAGGAACCCACATTTCCATGTTTTGTTCACATAGCAATAAATACTATTCATAGTGATGGTCATTATTGCTTGAGCTCAGAGCGCTAAAATACAGAAATATAATTGTATTTCCCATTCTCCTTTTTCTTTGGCTTTCTTGACATTCTCGTCCTTCCCCATTTTATTCTGTTTGTATATATGCTGAGGTAGGTTTTAACATAAACAACCCAGTATATTCTACTTGAGATTAACATTTCAGCCCATCCCAAAATAGCATAATGAATATATACAGAACATATTAATATTCTTAAATGCATACTCATTAAAGTACAGCCACGTTCTTTCAAAGAACATGAACAGAAAGCTTCTGAGCCCATCTCCAAGTCAACACTCACAATTGTCAAAAGCTGGTCTGCATTCATCTTTGCATGGGAATGAAAAAGTTGGAGTTTTGGGCCTTCAGGTGACAATATAGACAGATCCATGCCATTCCGAGTCATTGAAAGTCAGCAATCTCCCTGTCTTTCAAAAAGATCATCACCAAAATTAGGAACTCATTTGACTTTTCCCTTAAAACTTCATGTTGTCTAAGAGATAATGCTGGAAAGTGTCTTAAGCCCTATAGAAACTTACTTTAGTTCAAAGCTATGGCAAATCTAGACTGCATACTAAAAGGCAGAGACATCACCCTGCCAACAGAAGTGCGTATAGTCAAGGCTATGGTTTTCCCAGTTGCAATGTATGGCTGTGAAAGTTGGACCATAAGAAAGGCTGAGCACCAAAGAATTGAGGGCTTTGAACTATAGTGCTGGAGAAGACTCCTGCTAGTCCCTTGGACTGCAAGGCGATCAAACTGGTCAGTCCTAGAGGAGATCAACCCTGACTGCTTTTTAGAAGGCCAGATCCTGAAGATGAAACTCAAATGCTTTGGCCACCAAGTGAGAAGGAAGGACTCACTGGAGAAGAGCCTAATACTGGGAAAGATTGAGGGCAAAAGAAGAACAGGACGACAGAAAATGAGGTGGCTGGATGGAGTCACTGAAGCAGTAGGCATGAGCTTAAATGGACTCCAGAAGATGCTAAAGGACAGGAAGGCCTGGAGGAATGTTGTCCGTGGGGTCACGATGGGTCAGACACGACTTCGCAACTAACAACAACAAAATTCATAGATCGGATTGTGTTGGATTTGATACAATATAACAATTAAACTTGTTAGATAATGTTTAATAGCTTAATGTTTGCCACTTTGAGCTATTTGTAAAAACAACAAAGGTGGGATACAAATAAATATCCTGTCTAACTTATTTTGTTTGTCTGAGTAAGCTAGGGTTTTGTTTTGTTGTTTGTTAAATGTATTTACCATTTCAGAACGTTTCCAAAAGCACTATATTTTTTTTAGCAGATGAACATATCCACTGTAAATAGTCCATTGTGTCCCAATTTCTCCAAAATTTTGTGGTTGCCCAGAAAAGCTTTTGTAATGGGGGCAGCTTTTGGCAGAATCACAAGTAGCGGTTAGGGGAATGGCCACAAATTGAAGGCAGCAGAATACTGTAAACCACAAACAAGAGATTAAAAATAATAAAGTACATAAGAAGATTTTTTTTTTTGCAAGCCAACAGTAGGAAAATAGATGTATGGAGGTCTGCTTTCAGATGTACCCCAACTGGTTCTGCAAGTGTTTTGCAATTCTGAGAAAAATATTTCTAGGTACAAGCTGGGTACATGGCTGAGACAGGAAGAAGGGAAAAGAAAAACAAGCAGTAAATCTTGCATTCTTCATTCAAACCTCACTAAAAGGGGGAGAAGAAACCTAATGTGAAATGTTGCACTTAAATTATGCAAAGAGAGTGGAGAGAGTGACATCTAGGCCACTAAATCCAGTTCCTGCTCAGTGAAAAAAATCCAAATTAAAGGAACAGCTGTTCATCCATCTCTATGTGTACCCATCCAATGGGGGGGGGGGATTCTTTATGGCAATGAAATCAGTGTATGGCTGGTCCTTTCTGTTGTGATGTTGAAATGATTTTCAGTGGCATCATTTGATTGGCTAAGTTATGGGTTTTCTTTATTAAATTTACATGCCACCCTATCCCATCTGATTCTGCAAGTGCCTTCTTAGTTACTTTTGGGATCATTATTTTAGGCTTGCTGTGTTATCCTTCCAAATGTTACTTATTTGTGTGGGCATGTAATTTGAGAAGACTCGCTTCTGTTATATTTTAGTTTTGTGGTTTATATGAATGTATACAACCCCAAGAATACTTTATTCGCAAAAGTAAATCAGGCAACTGCATTTTCATTACTTTCATCATGCTTGAAATCCAACTATAAAATCCAGGTTTTGAAAAACAAATTTTTAGCAGGCTGTGATATAGGGAATATTTAATGTATTAATGAATGGTTGATATTCAAAAATATTTGCTGGAAATCCAAAATGACATTTGTGAAATGTTTCATTCTTTAAAAAAAACAGGCCATGTGTTGGTCCATTTTTTGGACATACTGTACACTTAATGGCATGCATGTATGCTGTTGTATCTCTGGAATTTCATACTTTAAAAACTTTAGAGTAGAGCAGAGCAGAGCAGGACAGGACAGGACAGAGAAGAATTCTTTATTGGCCAAGTGTAATTGGAATTTGTCTCCAGTGCAGAAGCTCTATAACTTTCACTGTACCCACAGATATGGTTCCCACTTTCAAGGACCAGGGAGATTACTCGTTAAGATTCCCAAATGTTTTTATATACATGCTGCTTTCTATACACACTATACAGTAGTGGCCAAATTGTAGTGGCCAAAATTGGGAAAAGTGTAGTTTGATGGCTTGAAGTTTGATGGCTAATAACTCCACTTTTTTTCCCCTTTAGTTTCAAGATAATTATATTCCACCTTAACCCAATTGAAAATCTATGGAGCTGACTAAAAAAACTTGTTAGTCAGAAGTGACCCATCTATAAAACCCAGTTAATAGAAACAATCATTCAATCTTGGTTTCACATGATAACAGCTGCAGAACTAAAAGACTTGGTTTACTCCATGGGAAGATACTGTAAGGCCGTAATTCATGCTAAAGGTTATCCAACTATTACTGACATGGTGATAATTTTTGTATATCTTGTTTTTTCTATAGTGATAATTTCTGTATATCTCTTTTTTCTACGTGTTTCATTTTTCTTCTTTATACTGTAACTGCTATTCTAATAGCAAATCCTTCATAAAAGATATTGCATTACAATATCTTGTTGATTAAATTATCTATTGTTGATATATAATTTTATGGTACTGTTCAAAAAAAAATAATGGTGTTATTAGCTAATTTTAGAAAATACACTTTTCCCAAGAGGTTTTCACAATTTTGGCCACTACTGTAGAAAGCATTCTGCTTGCTCTTGAATACATGAGATTAATTTACACATAATGTTTTGGTGTCAAAGGATGAGACCCACCATTTGCCTCCTTCCAAAACTGAGACCTCAACTGGGCCAAGATGCATATGGGTGTCCTCCCCTTTGGTTCTACAATTTAGGCACGTAATTGCAGAAAGAAAAAGAATTTTTAAAAAAATCTTTGATCTCGGTGAGGTGCTAATTTGTAAGGTCTGAAGGTTGTTAAGAGTTTAGGAAGCAAGGAACCAGTACATAAACAAGGACCTTTATCTGGAAGGCTATTACTGACACATTACTCTCTGGAAACAGTCATTTACTCAAGCATTTGAAGACAAGACAATGTGTCAATAAAGGAATTAGACCAGACACCTTGAATCCATCAGGTTTATCTCAGCTTGCTGACAGGAACAGTAGGTGATGTTAAGTCACAGAAAATACTTCAAAGTCTCCTGGACCTTAGATTTTCTACAGAAGCTAAACAACATTTACAGCTCTGGTACTAACAAACAATGTGTAGGTAGAAGGCAGATGAAGATGAAAGCTTAGTCCTTTGAGCAAACATTCTGCTTTTCACATTTGGTATTCTTTGACCAGATTTAAGTCAATTGTTGTTGGCTTCGGAAAAAAATTGAAATGATTTCTTTCATCTTGACCATTTTGCAAGAAAGACTTCATTTTAAAGAATGTAGCAAGTCAGATAACTAACCTGGCTAAAGCTACCAAAAGCTGAAAGCTTTTCTACTTGTTGTTTCTACAAATACAGCACACAGTATGATGTGAAAGGTGAGAATCATTTTGCTGGGAAAACTAATCTTCTCTGGAGTAATCAGGACTTCTAAAGTGGTTCTTCCCAATACATCTTTCTACTGAATACAAAAGTTAGTAGTAAGCTATTGGAGTAAAATATGTTAGAACAAGTAACTTAGAGTAGCCTACAATATCATGTAGCACAGTGAGATATTTCAGATGTGAAAAGGTGAACATTTTTTTAAAATAAACAACTATAATTTCCATTGATCTGTAGCCTACTAAGAAACGTCATGCAAAATGAAACAAAAGGTCAAGGTATTCAAGCATTCCTTATCTAAAATAATCAAACAAATTATTATAAGACACCCACATGTAGACCACAGGTATACAGTATGTAGACTTCCCATAGATCCTGATACTGACACGAAGTAGTCTGTTTTTCTATAGGTTTTCATTAGTATGACTAGTAACCATTTTTCTCTTTCATGAAGGGACTGATTCAGTTTAAAACCAACGAGCTTATCTCGTTGCAGGGCACTCAGGTTCGGAATTAAGGGTGTCAGTTTTTCCACTCAGCATCTTCTTAATGACTGAGTCATTGCACCCTTCAATCTTACCTTACCTCCCTACTACCTCCACCCAAAGGTCCAACCTCTGAAGTAGCACCTACTATGGATTGTGAGAAAGTAAAAAGAAGTTCCCAGAGGGTGGTGAGATGTGGTATCAGAGGTCTCAGGGCTCAAATGGCATATCCTGGCCAACCATGCCATGATGCCAAGAGACCCACTAAGTCCAGAGGGAATCAGCTGTGAGGCTGCCACTGTTTAGATCTTCCTTTTGCCTTCTGTGTCCCACTTCCCCCCTCCCCCCCCCCCCCAGAGTGAAATTCAGCATGTTCTGACAGGTTCTGGAGAACCAGTAGCGGAAATTTTGAGTAGTTCAGAGAACCGGCAAATACCGGCTGGCCTCAGAGTGGGTGGCCTCAGAGTGGGGGCCACCCACTCTGGCTGGCCTCAGAGTGGGGTGGGAATGGAGATTTTGCAATATCATTGCCCCAGGAGTGGGAAGGGAATGGAGATTTTGCAGTATCTTTCCCCTGCCACGCCCACCAAGCCACGCCCACAGAACTGGTAGTAAAAAAAATTGGATTTCACCACTGCCCCTCCCTCCATATGTCTGTTCCTCAATGCTTTGCTCTGGTTGGGTAGCAGATCTATAGCATGTTCTGCACTTATTGTAGCTCATAGAAAATGAACTGTCCAATGTGCCCTAATAGCAATGACTTAGAAGCTGCAGGAACAGAACATGCTGGAGGAAGAGTAAACATAGTGAACATAAAATAAGAGAGTTGTTCTTACTGTTAGAAATCTCTCCTTAGTTCTAAGTTGTTTCTCTCCTTGACTAGTTTCCATCCATTGTTTCTTGTCTTGCCTTCTGGCTGACCCCCTCTTCTTTGTGGCAGCCCCTCAAATATTGGAACACTGCTATCATGTCTCCTCTAATCCTTCTTTTCACTATACTAGTGAAAAGACTTATCCAATTTCTGCAACTGTTCTTTATATGTTTTAGCCTCAGTTCCCCTAATCATCCTTGTTGCTCTTCTCCACACTCTTTCCAGAGTGTCATGATCTTTTTTTATATTGTGGTGACCAAAACTGCATGTAGGATCAGGTGTTCAATTCTATTCTGATCAGCTTCCTTTAAGAATAGGCTGACTTGGCCAAATGCTAGATTATGAAGCAGATACCGGGAGTATCGACTTCTCATCTACTCATCTGTCCACTTCTACTTTTTCAAAATTTATTTCTGCTTTCACACACGCTCTTTTATGACGAGAGGTTTAAAGCAAAATAAAAGACGGAAGGGATTTCATTTCTTTTATAATGAAGGTACCATTTTGTTATGCAAAAATCCCTCTCCCCCCCACTTTCCTTGCTACACTGAGTTCATGATGAAAGAAAGAAAGAAAGAAATGCTTGAGGGTCTAAGGGTTACTATTACAAATATATTGGTCTAATTACAATTTTAAAAGACTGTGGTTACCTAACTAAGTTATTAACATTAATGAAGGTATTTTGTTTGGTTTCATTCAGGGATATTCTGAAGTCCTAGTGACTAATCTATTATTAGACTTCATCTGCAATCATTAGGAAGGAAGTCTCATTAAATTCAGTGGGCTAACTTCTGAATAGGCATGATTTGATGAACTGTTATATTACTGTAATTCTGTGCATCACTATTTGGATAAAATTAGGTCAGTTTTGTGATTTCTAAATATCATAGAGACTTTATGCTTCTATGTTCTGATATTTTATCCTCAACACCTGAATCTGTGTTGACCATTACATCGTGATGACCATTAATAGACATTTATCTCTCAATTCAACCTGAATTGAATTGGTCTTGAATCTGTGTTGACCATTATATCGTGATGACAATTAATAGACATTTATCTCTCAATTCAACCTGACAGACTCTGTGTTCAACAACTTCTAATCTAATCAAGGTTTAAGAATACCTGTAAATGTAGCCAAGTTTATTCTGACAGTCTACATAATAAGCAGCAGATAACAGCTGTTTAACTTCTTGTTAATGGGTCTCACTCAACATTATTGCCATCTGTCCTTTCATGTAGATATTGTGTCTCTCTCTTTGAACGCTATAGTGATAAATGATGTGTAACTTGTTTTAACTCTTGATTTTACTCATTTTAATACTAAAATACGGTAGCATTATTTTAGTCTGTGGTCATGGTAATGGAGAATCACTATTTAAAGTAGATTATGCTTCTTTTACAACACAACATATAAATACAACATACATCATATATATTTAAAACCCGTTTTCTCCATGTCTGTAGAGATTCTCAGTCATCCAGGTCATGGTTGTCCCAAAGGTGCTTTTTCAGGAAGCAAGTGGACTTTCTTGTTTTTTTTCTTTTGAAGATGTTTTGCTTGTCATCCAAGCAGCTTTTTCAGCTCTAACAGCACTATCCTGTCGAGGTTGAGGAACTCTGGGAGTTGAAGTCCACAAGTCTTAAAGTTGCCAAGATTGGAGACCCCTGCTTTACAGCACTCTCATTGTCAGGATATTGCCCCCAAAATCTGGGCCCTCATTTTACCAACCTCGGAAGGATGGAAGGCTGAGTCAACCTTGAGCCAGTCAAGATCGAGCTCCTGGCAGTGGGCAGAATTAGAAGTTAAGAGGTTAAGTTAGAATTTATGCTGATTCAGTGGAAACTTCATTGCATGAGTACAAATATTATTTTTTTTCCTTTTCATTAAGTTCATTTTTCCTTTCACTGATGAAAACAAGCTGCTTCCTCCTGCCTGCCAGTGTTCTTTGATGTCAGAAAAGAACATTCAAGGCTGCTTAGTAGCAAAATTAAATGATATAAAAATGTCTAATGATCTGCCTTGTGAATTAAGATTATATTTTAAAATCATTTTAACGTTGAGCTGTCCAACTCAGTTTAATTTTATTGGACTTGTACTTTTCAACAAAAGATCTCTCAATCCAAGTAATGGGGGGGGGCAGAGAAAGGGAGGGAGGGCGGGAGGGACAGAGAGAGGAAGGGAGGGAAAGAGGGAGGGAGGGAGGGAAAGAGGGAGGGAGGGAGGGAGGGACGTCAGATATTTTTTCTTTTTCTTAAAAATCACATGTCTGCTACCATTCAGTTAATGGTAGAACCTCAAGATACACCTATTCTTTCTGTTTTTATGTGTGTATTTCACCAGATACAATCTTGCGAAGCTTCTTCTCTGGTAACATTGTACTGCAAACTAGGGTATACAAAACCTTTGCTAGACCAATTCTCGAATACAGTTTGTCTGCCTGGAATCCACACTGTATATCGGACATTAATACAACTGAGCGAGTCCAGAGGTATTTCATGAGAAGAGTACTGCATTCCTCTTCTCATAACAAAATACCTCATGCCACCAGGCTTGAAATTCTGGGCTTGGACAACCTAGAACTACACTGCCTATGGTCTGACCTAAGCATAGTACACAAAATTATTTGCTACAATGTCCTACCTGTCAATGACTACTTCAGTTTCAACTGCAATAATACACGAACACACAATAGATACAAATTCAAGGTAAACTGCTCCAAATTCAACTGCAGAAAATACGACTTCAACAACAGACTAGTCAATGCCTGGAATGCATTACCTGACTCTGTTGTTACATCCTCAAACTCCCATAACTTTAACCTTAAACTATATACTGTTGACCTCACCCCATTCCTAAGAGGTCTGTAAGGGGGCGTGCATAAGCGTACCATTGTGCCTACCATCCCTGTCCTACTGTCCCCATTTATTCGTACCCATTTCCTGTGTTCATATCGATGTTTATACTTATTCCTGTTATAAGGCACATTTTAATGTGATCCCCTTGAATGTCTTGGATAGCAGGTGCTCAGGAGGCGTGAAATCCACCCACTGTTCATGTGACAGTCATTCTTCGGAATCATTGGCTCACATCGTATTTACTTGTCCCCACTATGGGAGATAAGATCAGAACTTATCTCCCCCATTTGCCAAAGATTTCCTGGATTATCTGAAACTCTTAGTCTCTGCTTCTTACTTCAAGATATTGATTCTAAGATTACACTAAAGGTAGCAAAATTCTTTGCTGCAGTCTTGAGATGTAAGAGCTGGGAGAAGGGATGGGCTGGACCCACTGACTGAGGTCAGTCCTATTGATCACCAGCGGTTGAGCTAGCTGGTGGTGGTATAAAGTTCGAGGTGCGGATTTATGTAAATTGCAATATAGTATTTTCTATACAACTTTACTGTACAACTTTATTGTGAGTCTGACGGAGTGGTTTCCACCACTGATCTTGTTGCTGTTTTGCACTTTAGTCTGGTCGTGTGCCAGCTATGTGCCCTGGATGTTTTGGTCTTTCTGGTCTATGACCGCAATAAAGTATACCTACCTACCTTATTCCTGTTATCTCGTACATGTTTGACAAATTAAATAAATAAATACATAAATATAAATTTATCACAGGAGAATGTTGATGGGGAGTAATTTTATCTATGTACACTAAAGTTGAGAAGGGAAGACAGCGATAAACAAGCAAGGCAATGTGGTATTACACATTGTGTAAATAGGGGAAGAGTGTATTACACATTGTGTAAATAGGGGATCCATTTCTTAGAACTTCTTACTTTTGAACTCCTGAGCCTTTTGTCTGGATGAGAATACAGAACATCTCAGATAAAATTAAGAGGGAACATTTCCAAAGATATGGAACAAAGGCATGTTCTAGTGATGAAGTCATGGCCAAAGAAGATCAAGGAAAAAAAGATTTAAAGCTTTGTGGTGGTATGGTCATTCCATTTTAAATGTTTTGTGTGTGTGTGTGTGTGTGTGTACCATTAATACCCAGGTTATTTCCCCTCTCTAGCTATTTTTTATACTGAATCCACTGAGTCTTTAGGTCAGATAATATCATAAATACTCCCCACAGAGTTGAAGCACTCTCATTCTCTCTCTCTTTCTCCCTCTCTTTCTCTCCTCCCGCCCCCCGTCATCTCCTTCAAGCCTCCCATAAAGTATATGCACATTTTGTTTCCAGCTTTCTTTTTTTCAAAACTTACTTGGCCAAAGAGTAGGAGACAAACTTTCTTAAGACTCTTCAATTGTTTCCAATGGTCTTTTAGGACTCTTTGTCTAGCTTCTCTCAACATCCAAATCAAATCAAAAACAAAACTTTATTACAGCTTTTTGAGTCAAAAAGCAGAACACTAAAATATATAAAGCTATAAGTATTAATAATAATAATAATAATAATAATAATAATAATAATAATAATAATAATTACCACCTTTAAAGCGCTCCATGGCCTAGGACCTGGATATCTACAAGACTGCCATCTGCCACCGACTAACTCCCACCGGCCAGTACACTCCCACAGAGAGGGCCTCCTCAGGGTGCCATTGGTCAAACTATGTCGACTGGCGACCCCCAGGGGGAGAACCTTCTCTGTGGGGGCCCCTGCCCTAATGGAATGAATTGCCCCCAGAGATATGAAGGATCCCTGACCTCTGCGCCTTCCTTTGTGCCCCTAAGACCCTGCTATTTCAGCAAGCCGGTCTGGTGGAACAATGAGTTTTTAATAGATTTTAAGGGGTATTTTAGTTTTAGGGTTTTAAATTATGACCTGATTATGGAATTGTTTTAATTGTTTTTTAACTTTTGTGTTCTCATTGCTTTTATTATGGCTGTACACCACCCTGAAGTGTACAGGAGAAGGGCATTTTATATATATATAGGGTATTTATATATATATATATATATATATATATATATATATATATATATATATATATATATATATATATATATATATATATATATACTTTTTTAAAAGGCAGGCAATAAAAGGTGTAAAAATAACTGTAATCCAAATCCCAGTAGCAATCACCAAGATGTTGTGTTAACTTCAATCATGGGTAGGATACAAGAAATGTTAGCACAAAATCAGGCAACCTGGAAAGATAAACCCCTTTGAAGCAGTAACAGTTTAGACATTGTGGTCTCTAGCAGCGCAGTTCTTTAAAATGGGATAAATATCCATTATCTTCTGAGATCCCCTATAGAGAGACCAACACAGGAGCAAATGGCTAAGAGACTCCACAGGGCGATCTCCACATGAGCAAAAGTAATGCTGAATAGGGCTGTTTTCCTATCATTTCCACATAACCAGCTGCTCGGTGGCCCCTTATAGGGCAAAATAATAATTTAGTAAATAAATAAATGATTGCGGAGAATATTGCATCCAATCTGGCGAAGGTGAAAGCCTGATGGAAGTTCAGAATTAGAACTGAAGAGAGATTTCATGATGACACATACTCATTTGAGAATAAGCCATAGCCATAAAGTTGGATGTTAGGCTTAGACAGGTTTGAAAATCAATATTCCAGATATGTTGTTTAAGATGATTACAAGCATTTTCAACCCCCGATGATCAGAGACTTTCCAAAGAGAATCCTCAGGACCATAGTTTGCTATTAAATTTTGTTAAGCAGATTGGTTTAAAACAGTCTCCATAAGAGCTCTCAGGCTATAGACAGCCAACTCTCCCATACAAATCTTACTTCACATTGAAGGTTACTCTAAAATAAAATAGTAATCAAAAATTCAAGACTTCAAACACTTAAATCTTGCTCTTTGGATTGTTCACTGTTAATATTTATCACTATGCTGGTCCAGTATTAGGTGAACTAAAGTGAAGGCTATAGCTTCCTATCCAAGGAATTATTGTTTTTGAGAATTGGGTATCAAGGGATCAATTTCACATCAGTAGGCATCATGAAAATTTACTCTATTCCTAGGGCACATGGTCCTTACCTATCAACCCAAGGAGTCACATTTCTTGATTGGTCAAGGAATAGACTTGGTCGGTTGCTTCTTGCCATGGCTAATCTTTCTAGTTAAAATGATTACACTTCCTTTTGTTTCTATAGTTCCATACTTTGGAAATATATTGTTTCCATACTTTGTAGGTCAATAAAACTCCTTAATAGGAAGGGAGTTTCACTGGATCTGTAGTATCTGAGAGAAATTTGCAATATCTAGTTTGAGTAATAATCAAAGTAGTCATTCATATCTCTTATTAGGTATGACTTCGGTATTTGCCTTGAATTTTGAATGAAATAATTTTGTTTTAGAAAGTATTCGATATAGAGAAGACAAAGGATAGTATTCATGTAGACAAGCAACATGAAGAAAGGATGTAGATAGATAGATAGATGATAGATAGATAGATAGATAGATAGATAGATAGATAGATGGATAGATATCAAGAGAGACAGAAAGAGAGATGATAGAGAGATAGAGAGATGACAGGATAGATAGATAGATAGATAGATAGATAGATAGATAGATAGATAGATAGATAGATAGATAGATAGATAGATAGATAGGAGGGTGGGAGGGAGGGAGGGAGGGAGAAATGATAGATAGATTTGGTAAAGAGTAACATTATTAACCACATGACTTGACATGCAATGGTGCTAATGTTACCAGAAAGATTGCAAGCCCTTTTTTCTGCAGACAGCTACTCTATGTTTACACTTCCTGCCTTGTAAAAAGAGTCCAAACAGGAGTATTATCTAATTTACTGTAAGAACCCATCTGTGTTCCATGAATTATATAATACAGTTTGGATTCAAAAACCTGAAAAAAGCCCCATTAAACAATGCATAAACATAAGCAATCATATGTGTTTACTTCGCAATTTGGATTCCGACAGGGATTACCCTATTTTTTTTTTTAAATCCAGTATGATTTGTGAATTGGATATCCTTAAACACCTTAATATGTACCTCTCTTAGATAGCAGCGCTTGGTTCTTTGATGGAATCACATCAGACTTTACCCTTTCATAACATTGAACATTGTGATATCCTTTTAATTTGCGCACTCAAGGGGAGATGCAAGACCACCAACAGAGATCCAGGTGCACTTGATTGCTGCTGGCAGAAAAGATGTAAAATCTAAAACAATTCGGGGGTGGGGGGGGGAGGCAGACATTGTGCAAAGAGAGCTTACCACAAATCAAGTGAGAATCGGAGCTCAAGCATGACAATGATAGAAAGTTTGTATACTCAGGCACAGCACATCAGGAAGTGGAAAAGAACATGCAGTGAAAGGAGTAAGTCATAATTGAACTGTGTATGGTGAAACTTGGAAGCCATGGAACGCAGACACCAAAATTACAAGTGGGATTTGTAATCCAAGTGGACCAGGATGAAGGATGGGGCCAAAGCTTACTGTGCTACTATTATGGTAGCCTTGGGTGCTTGCTAGGAATGTTAGGATGACACAAAGGTTGAGTCTACCAAGGAAAATATTGCTGTCTAGAGTTAATGAAAGTTGAAATCCAGTTAGACTGTGAATCTAACCAAGCATCTCAGCCTGTCAGTTGTGCTTAAGCTGCTACGTCATTATTTCATCTACAGCCTCTCATTTCAGTTGGATTCCTAAATATACCGTGCAGAGCAGAAGACAAGCAACCTACTATCAAGGATCATCTGGTCTCCCTTTAGGCTTAGAAAATTAAGGGTGCCTGGCACCTTAGAAGAGATGCCCAGCACTTTTCACTGTCAAGCCATAAATAAACAACATATGTGGCTGCTCAAAGCTTAGTAAAGTAAAATGAGAAATCCACTCTGTTCAAAACCAACCTTTGCTCTATGTTATTTGCAATGTGCTATCTTTAACTCAAGGGGCCCATTTTTAGCAACTTGGACTAGAAAGTCATTGGAGCAGGTTGGGATTTTGTTGGCACAATTTGAGTAGTCATTTCCTGTTGTTTAGCTACTTCTATAGCTACCACAATTCTTAAGGAATGAGGATGAAAACATTTTTTTGCCTGCCCACACAAAGTCGGAGTGGAAAGAAGGCTGAAAGAGAGAGAGTAGAAAAGTCAAGTGGAAAGACAGGTAACAGATTAACAGAGTTGGAAAGGACCTTGTAGGTCATTTAGCCCAACCCCCACCCGCCGCTGCCCAAGCAGGAGACCTTACACCGTTTCTGACAGATGGCAGTCCAGTCTCTTCTTGAAAGCTTCCAGTGATGAAGCTCCCACAACTTCTGAAGGCAAGCTGTTCCATTGGTTGATTGTTCTCACTGTCAGAAAATTTCTCCTTATTTGAATCCTCCTTGTTCACTTTCCATCCATTATTCCTTGTCTGGCCTTCAGGTGCTTTGGAAAATAGTTTGTCCCCCTCTTCTCTGTGTCAGACCCTCAAATATTGGAACACTGCTATCATGTCTCCCCTGGTCCTTCTCTTCACTAGACCAGCCTTGCCTAGTTCCTGCAACTGTTCATTGTATGCTTTAGCCTCCAGTCCCCTAATCATCTTGGTTATGAGATGAGAAAGTGTACATGCATGGGACAATTGTAGAAGAGCATCATATATGGGAGAGATCAGTATGCATTATTCTAGCAGTATACAATCTCCATGATTTTATTTTATTTTCATGCCATCAACTTCCAGGAAATTCTTAATCAGCCAACCCCGTCTATTATATACTACTTAATGAAGAGTGTGCCCAACAAGTATTAGTAAGAGACTTGATGTCTTCCAACAAAGATGCTTTCATTGAATCTTAAAGATTTACTATTTTGACCATGCTACTAACATAACAAGTGCTCCAAAAGTGTTCCTCCTGCAAATTACATAACATAATCTCATGCAGAAGATTCCAACTTCCAGGTCATATACAGGTACCGTAGTCCTTGATTTACAACAGTTCATTTAGTGATGGCTCAAAGTTACAATGGCATTGAAAAAAAGTGACTTATGACCATTTTTCACACTTACAACTGTTGCAGCATTCCCATGATCACCTGATCAAAATTCAGACACTCAGCAATGCAGATTTATGATGGTTGCCATGTCTCAGGGTCACCTTTTGTGATCTTCTGACAAGCAAAATCAATGGGGAAGCCAGATTCACTTAACAACCATATTACTAACTTAACAAGTAGTGATTCAGTTAACATCTCTGGCAAGAAAGGTCATAAAATGGAGCAAAACTCACGTAACAAATGTTTCACTTAGCAACATAAATTTTGGGCTCAATTGTGGCCATAGGTTGAGGACTACCTGTAATGCGTATGGAGAATAATCGAATTCCCAAGATAGCAATGAGATGGATCCCCCCTGATGCCAAATAACCAAGAGGATGCCCTCAAATACATGGCAAAGAACTTCACAGATGACTTAAAGCAGGGGTGAAATCTATTTACCTTCCCTACCGGTTCGGAAGTGCATGCACCACGGATGTCATGGCTTGGACCCTTTGTGTATGCGCAAACCCTTCTGCACATTGGCAGAGGGTAAAAAACAGGTTACTTCCTGGTTAAAACCAGGAGGTAATGACATCCTGGCGGGTGGGTGGAGCCTCACGCTGCAGCTGCTATCAGTTCGCCCAAACTGGTGCGAACCGCTGGCATTTCACCCCTGACTTAAAGACTTTAAATATCACACAGGAAGATGCTGACATATTCGCTCCAAACCAAAAATATTGGAGATCACTTGCTCCTTCATACAGTATGCTACATCAGTGTTTCTCAACCTTGGCAACTTGAAGAAGTGTGGACTTCAGCTCCCAGAATTCCCCAGCCAGCTATGTCCACACATAGCTATATTCCCAGAATTCGCCATTCCACACATCTTCAAGTGTTCAAGGCTGAGAAACACTGTGCTACATAGCATGGGAGAATCTAATGGTAGTGCTAAAAATGCCATCAACCACAGCCACCACTGCCTATAATGAAGAGTTTTAGTGCTTGCAGTATAAAATATCTGCAAATTTATAATTGGGGTTATCTTTCATTATATTTACTTTCTAATCTATCAAATTTAATACTGCACCAATTTTCATAAATAATCTACGCCTCATGAGATACAAGCCTACAGTCATGAAAACTTTTAAGGGACAAGAAATCTACTGCTATACAAATCGTGATTGGAGCCTTTGGAACAATTTAAAGGTCTCTCTTGATATTTGAAAATTTTAAATTTGTATTCCTTAAATACCCTGTTATTATTATTAGTTTTGCTTGGAACTGCCTGTATCCTCAGATGCTACCTTAATATTCTTAGCTCTTTAGTTAGAACTTGATTTATTAAGTTTTCATCAATCTTTGATGTGTAATTCACAAACTGTGAATTACTAACAGTAACAGAGTGGGAAGGGACCTTGGAGGTCATCTAGTCCAACCCCCTGCTCACGCAGAAAACCTGTACTAGGGATTCGAACCGCCGAACTGCTGACCTCTCTGATCGACAAGCTCAGTGTCTTAGCCACTGAGCCACCTGGTCAGGCAATTATAATAATTATGGTTGAAGAAGATGACTACAAATATCTGGGCATCCTCTAAACTTACAAACAATTAAGAAGGCTAGAAAGGAATACATCATAAGAATGATGGGATACATCATGTCCAAATTCAGTGGAGGAAATACCAACAAGACAAATGGGGCAATTCCAGTCATTAGATGCATGAGGTGGAATGGGAGACTGGACTCAAGCAGAACCAAAAACTTAATAAGAGCCTGGTGGTGCAGGGGACAAAAGCACTGTTAAATAGCACTTAGTTGCCAGCTGCCTACAATTACTGCAAGTTCAATTCTCACCAGGCTCAAGGTTGACTCAGCCTTCCATCCTTTCAAGGTAGGTAAAATGAGGACCCAGATTGTGGGGGCAATAAGCTGACTTTGTATGAAAAAGAACACCGCTTGTGGGGGGCTGAAAGCCCTACTAAGCAGGTATATACAAAAGTATGAAGGCTATTGCTTAATGCATTGTAAGCCACCCTGAGTCTCCAGAGAAAGGCAGCATATAAATCAAACTAATACATACATACATACATACATACATACATACATACACACACACACACACACACACACACACACACACACACAAACCCTGGATAGGAAAACCAGAAAAATAATAACAAGAAGTCATGCCCTTCATCTATCCTACTAACCAAGGAAAATAGGTAGGTGTGGAATGTTATAAGTACATCAGACGGTTGAAAAACCAAAAAAGAGCATGGAAAGAAGGACAGTGAAGAAGATCAAGTGAAGCTAGTGGACCTTGAAGGCTCCTTGGATATTAGAGAGGCCTACAAACTGGCCTACAAGAAATGAAAAATAGGAAGAGAGACATGAGAAGACAAAGTAGTATATGACCAGTAAGCAAACACACCCACCCACCCACAAAACCTAACAGGCAAAGCAGATAACAAGAAGACCAACAATAGCCAAGAGCAAAAGTTAAAGAACTTTTAACTTTAACTTTAAGTTAAAGTTAAAGAAAGAGACAGAGGGCTAATTCTGACAGCAGAAGACCAAGTCTTAAGAACAAATGCATACAGAGCCAGGATTAAGAAGACAGCAACAGAAACAAACGCAGCCTCTACCAAGAAGCTGAAGAAATTGTGGACCCACCTAGTTAGGCGCTGCGAGAAGATCACAACAGACTGACTGCAAACAATGGCAGGACAAAGTAGCAACAATGGTAGTAAAGTAGCAATCTGCAAGCTATACCAACTCACCTGCAAGCAAGAACTGGCAAGGCCACAAAATAGAAATAGAAAGTAAATACAGGTGTTCCTCCACTTACAGCAGTTTATTTAGTGACCATTCAAAGTTACAACAGCACTGAAAAAAGTGACTTATGAGCATTGTTCACACTTGCAGCATCCCCATGATCATGGGATCAAAATTCAGATGCTTGGCAACTGACTCTTATCTATGACGGTTGTACCATCCCTGGGTTCATGCGAAGGATTTTACAACCTTCTGGCAAGCAAAGTCAATGGGGGAAGCCAAATTCATTTAACAATCGTTTTACTAACTTAAGAAGTACAGGGATTCACTTAACAACTGTGACCAGAAAGGTTGTAAAATGGGACAAAACTCACTTAAGAAATGTTTCACTGAACAACAGAAAACTCGGACGCAATTGTGGTTGTAAATCGAGGACTATCTGTAGTTAAAGGGCTCTGGGTCTTTAGAATTCAAATACCCAAGTTGTTTGCTACATAACACCCTAATTTTAACCATGGTTGATAAGAAAGACAAAACAAATATATTTGAAAAGACACTACAGTAGTCCTTGACTTTTGATCTCAATTGAGTTGAAAGTTTCGGTTGCTAAGTGAGACACTTGTTCAGTGAATTTTGCCCCACCTTACAACCATTCTTGCCACATTTGTTAAGTGACAACACTGCAATTATTAAACTAGTTAAATCAGCTGTTAAGTGAATCTGACTTCCCCTTTGAATTTGCTTGTTAGAAGGTTGCAAAAGGGGATTATGTGGCCCCAGGAGACGGCAACTGTCATAAATATGAGTCAGTTGCCAAGTGTGTGAGTTTTGATCACATGACCTTGGGGATGCTGCAATAGCGTTGTTAAGAAATATGCGCAGAGTAACCCTTGAATAGCAAGATTGTGCACATGAGAAACGGCTGAGAGTGATTGTGAATAAGCACTGTCAATACAGACACACTCAGTTGTGATATTATTTTACTTTTAGGAAAAAGCAAAGCAAAGTCCAATAAACAATCCTGGTCATACACAGATAAAGATAGTTAAATTGTCAATCCAGGGATATTCCAAGAACAATGTCTTCTTACCAGTTGCTCTAGTCATACGCAATAAAACAGTTCTTTTTGGAGTTGCAAACAGGAACACGTACAGCAGTGAAACAATCAGTAAAACAGTAGAAAACAACAAGTAGCAATCAGTGATCATGCAGAGAGAACAGGCAGAGAGGAGCAGTGGTAACAATAATAATATAATAAGAAAAAATAAGCCATGATTCAAGTTTCCTCTTAAGTACATTGGCTACAGAGCTAGCCAATCAGAATACAGTATGATGCAATGCAGCATTACAGTCTTAAAGCTATACATTACATTTTGACTGCAAACATGCATTGATGGTTTATATATATTGCCAACCCAACCGGTTAGGCAATAGCAATTCCCTAACAAGTGTAATTGTGGAAAATGGTAATAAATCATTTTGTTTCAGCACTGCTGTAACTACAAATGGTCACTAAATGAAATGTTGTAAGTCGAGATCTGCCTGTACCCGGAAACAGTAAAATAGAAGAGAAAGAACTGGAGAAAATCAAGATACAAAAACCTGCAAATGGAAGTAGAACGACTGTGGTAAAAGAAAGCAAAGATAGTATCAATAGGAATAGGCACCTTAGGTGTAATGTTAAAACAACTTAGACACCATTGGCACTGACAAAATCACTATCAATTGCAAAATTGCACAATTGCTCTATCAATTGCGGGACCGCCTTCTGCCGCCAATAGCCTCCCACCGGCCAGTACGCTCGCACAGAGAGGGCCTCCTCCGGGTGCCGTCGGCCAGACAGTGTCGGCTGGCGACCCCCAGGGGGAGAGCCTTCTCTGTGGCGGCGCCCGCCCTCTGGAATGACCTACCCCCGGAGATACGCAGGATTCCAGATCTCCGGACCTTTCGTCGGGCCCTTAAAACCCATTTATTCCATCTAGCTGGGCTACCCTGATCCCATCCTCCGTTTTTAAATTTGAATTTGATTTTAAATTGGGTTGTTTTAATTCTTGGCCAAATAATATTTAATAATTTTTAATTGTTTTTAACTTTTGTGTACCATGTTTTATTCTGGCTGTTCACCGCCCTGAGTCCGCAAGGAGAAGGGCGGTTTATAAATTTAAATAATAATAATAATAATAAAAAAGGCAGCTTCACTTGGAACAGCTAACATCCTACCACAATACCTTTAACACCATCAAAGAACAACCTCTGTCTATCCAAGGTCCTTGGAAAGAACTTGATAGGTGGATTAAAAAGTGCCAAATCCAATCTAAACATTTCAACGACTGTGCAAATAATAATGATAATAGTCTGCAGAGCAAATTACTAATGATAACAAATAAATCATTAAGTATAATGCAGGGACTAACTAGAGAATAATTGGTCTTTGGTTGACAGGAACCTAAAGGATATTCACAGAGAATAAGATAATCATTAAAAAAATCTTTGTCCTTTCCTTCAGGGCTGAAGATAAAGGGAAGATACCAATGCTTGAGGTGATATTTTCTAAGGAGCTGAAGCAAACAGTGATGGAAACAGATGAGGTTCCATTTGTCAAACTGACAAATTGAAAACGTAATTCATCAGTATCCTTCCAAGAGTTTTTTTACCTCAGATTAAGGGTAGCTGGGAGACAGTTTAGTGTAGTGGACTTCTAATCACAATAAGTGATATAGCTTTGAAGCTGTACTCCATACTAGATAACTGGAAAACACATTCAAAAAAAAAAAAAACCCTTCAGATTTTCAAAGCTAGGCTTAGGTGCCAATTAATTTAGCATGTGTTCCAGTTCAACAGGAGATTGCATTGATAAGGAAGAAATTGTCAGAAGGTCAATGTATGGAAAGATTAAGCTATTCTGGAAAGAAATGCATTTCATTCTGTTTTTGTGAATGTCATGTGGCAAATAAGTTAGGGTTAGGGTGACTAGAACCAGAGTACTCATGATTACCTGGTTACAGACATATAATTTTCTTTCCCCCAGAACTTCACAATCTGGTCCACAGTAGTGGCCAAAATTGTGGAAACCTTTTGGGAAAAGTGTATTTTCTAAAACCAGATAATAAAGCCACTTTTTTTTGGAGCAGTACCATAGAATTATATATCAATGGAAAGATAATTTAATCAAGAATGTAATGCAATAACTTTTATGAAGGATTTGCTATTAGAAGAGCAGTTACAGTATAAAGAAGAAAAGTGAAACACGTAGAAAAAAACGAGATATACAAAAATTATTACATCAGTTAAGATTTACTTGGGTAACCTTTAGCATGAATTACGGCTTACAATGTCTTCCCATGGAGTAAACCAAGTCTTTTAGTTCTGCAGCTGTTATAATATGAAACCAAGATTGAATGATTGTTTCTATTAACTTGGTTTTATTGCTAGGTCGCTTTTGACTAACACGTTTCTTTAGTCAGCTCCATAGATTTTCAATTGGGTTAAGGTCTGGGCTATTCCCAGGCCATTCCAGCAGTGGACTATGATTATCTTGAAACTCCAAAAAAAAAAAAAAAAAGTGGTGTTATTAGCCACCAAACCTCAATAATACACTTTTCCCAAAAGGTTTCCACAATTTTGGCCTCCATTGTACCTTTATGAAATACAGAGCATGATCCTGGTTAATAATTTCAACATAAGTCAAGATGGCTAGGTGTAATTAATAAATCATAATGCTTCCTGGATCACTTTTTGAATTATTAATATTACACTGGTATTATGCCTGCTGTCAACAAAAGAGTTTCTCAGGTTTTTTTAAAAATTCAGATTTATTGAAAGGGGAAATATATTAAGCTATGGAAATCTCAATAACAAGGATTGTTTTCACACTCGCAAGCCATTTCAGAGTGCTAAAGCAGGGACCATTCAGCTACTGAACCACCGTCTCTCTATGAATCGGTGGAGCCCATTTCTTCAACTGATGAAAAAACAATAATCCAGATATCCAGCATTGGAAGCTTTCTCAGGCTCTGAACACACATTTGCACTTACTCATCAGAGAATGGATAGGAACTAAGGGCAGTGACTATTGTTACCTACAGTGTTTATATATTGAAAAAGGAAGATGTGAGATTGAGCCATCTACAAATCTGTGCCCGGATACAAAACATTATGGTTAACATACCCATTACGGATAAGTCTTACTGTGTTTGATGTGACTTTTTCAGAAGAATTTATGCATACCATTGGCATTTCAGTCATACTGAGCATAACTAAGAGAAACAATTCATCCATAAATTCATCATCAGTATGCACCTGGTACAGAGGTCCTGTTTCCCACAATTTTGTGTTGGGTTGCCGCACCGCAGACAAAGACAAAAGATTGAATCTATAAGAAGAGATTGGTCAGCCATTTGTCAGCCAGTCCAGAATGGTATAAAGCAGTGATGGTGAATCTTTTCGGCACCGAGTGCTGAAAAGGTTGCACGAAACATTGTGCGCATGCACTCATTGGGGGCGCAAAAGCCAAACTTCCAGGTTTTGGCACGCATGAGCACCCAACCATCAGCTGGCCGGCACGTATGCACACACTGGTTTTCGGCACTGCTGTGCGCATGAAGACAGATGATCGTTGCATTGTGTATGCGTGTCAAAAACCTGGAAGACAAACAAGGCAAGGCCGTGCATGCCAGGCAACATGGCTTCACATGTCACTTTGGGCACACGTGCCATAGGTTTGCCCTCACGGGTATATAGTCTCCTGCTTGAGCAAAAAATTGGACTAGAAAACCTCCAAGGTCCTTTCCAACTCTGTTATTCTCTAATAATTGGTCTTTGGTTGACAGATTACCATAAATGTACCATGACTACAAGAATCCCAATGAGCATTAGATGGCAGAATAAGAGAGATCCTGCATCTCTTTAGACTCTTTTATACGCTGCCCAGAGTCACTTTTTGTCAGATGGCCATAAAACAATCGATAAATAAAAATAAATAAATATCATCTGTTGGTTGTCTGGATTTTATTTTTATTTTTTTGCAACCAAGGTATGGTAGCCCTGTTTTAATTCTACTCAGAAGGAACATCCCTCTCCCCAAACCCCTAAGCTGTAAATCAACAGAGTCATTTTTTAGCCAAGGAGGAACCGCAAACCAATTAGAAATTATATTGCTGGGCAACCCACATCTAATTTAAGTTTCTGCATTTTGGATGCTTTATTTTTACCATTTGAAGAAAAACTGCAGCTTCTCATAGGGTATAATCATGTTTATTTAAGGGCGACATACCTCTCTGTGTGTCGGAAGGGGTGAACAGTTAGCTGGCAAATTGCTTTCAGCGAATTCACATACATGAAACCTGGAGAGAGGTCAGTGAAGGTAATTCGGTAGAATCTCCTCTAGATAAGAGGCAGACATTGAATCTGATTAGATGGGGAAAAAAGGGGAAGTCAAGATCTCCTGATTTCACTACAAAATAGGTTCTCAATTTGCAGACGTGCCTTTAGGCCAAAGGATAATATATCATCACTCCGCTTTGCCACTTTTTCTTTACGGAGGGACACAATATTCTTTCCTTCCCCAGGGAAATTCCCTAGAAACCTTAGAAGCAGTTCAAGACATTCTGCTGCAGGGGGAAAAGTTCAGCCTTTCTCCTGGCCTGCACTTCCTGCTCCAATTGATAATCTCGCTGACAGTTGGGTCTCATTTCACCAATGGCAGACAATCCTTCATCCTACTTGAAGGCCTCGAGATGGCTGTGAGGAACAGCACAACAGGCTACACAGCTTCCACAGCATTGTCTTCACCATCTATGTTTGCTTCTCCTGCCTGAGAAATTTTGCCTACTGATAGGACTGCAGTCATGTGATGTCCTTCTAATAAACTGCTTTCCATATTTTTACCCTTGGAGAAAATGCCTTGGCCAGACTTTGTGACTCTCCCCATCTCCCAAAGTAAATCTGAATGGACAGGGAAAGCTAAGGTGGGGGGAGCATTTAGTAGCATACAACCAATAGGTATGCATGAAACTGTTGATATTATGAATTGCCTAATAACGTTTTGCCAAATGGATAAACAGCTAGGCATCTTTTGATTTGTTTTTCTCACCCTGTACATTTATACATCTGAACTAGACTGAGTAGTTTCTCTGTGTCATATATGTGGGTCAATGGTGGGATTCAAGCAGTTTGCACTGGTTCAGGTGAACTGGTTGTTAAATTACCCACCCGCTATCGAAGTGAATCCTCGGGGCTGCATTGCACTGCAATAGAGAAACGGGCAACGGAGCGGCCGGCATGAGGGAAGGAGAAGGCAACTTTTCCTTTTTCTTCTCCCTGCTCCTCCACTTTCCCTCGTGCTGGCCGCTCCATTGCCCATTTGTCCATTGCAGTGCAGCACCCAGGATCCACTTTGATAGTGGGAGGGGGGTTAATTTAACAACCGATTTGCCCAGGATCAGGTTGGCTGTCGCGGGAGGCTCGTCCTGCATGTGTGAGGGAGCTGAAGGACGGGGATGGGACATGCCTCCCATGACAGCCAACCTGACCCTGGGTGAACCGATTGTTAAATTATTGTATTTTTCAGAGTATAAGACACACCTTAGTTTTTGGGGAGGAAAATAAGAAAAAAGCTGATTGGCAGATGGATCAGGAATACCCCCAATCAGCTGTTCCAGGAGGTGAATTTTAGCAAAGATTCGTTGGTTGTGAGCTCTGCGCTTTGCTTTTTTCTGCCTCTGAAACTTCTGAAACTCCATTTCAGAAAAAACTTTCTTTCCTGCCTTTGAAAGCCTCCAAAACAGAGCTTCAGAAGAAAAGCCTCTGAAGCTCTGTTTGGGGGCCTCTTTTCTGAAGCTTCGTTTCTGATGCTTTTTTCAGTCTCTGAAACCTCCGTTTGAGAAGCTGGGCAGGGCTACATTCGGAGTATAAGACGCACCCAGATTTTCACCCTCTTTTTGGAGGGAAAGAGGTGTGTCTTAAAATCCAAAAAAATAAGGTATTTGAATCCTACTACTGATGTGGGTATATGCATATTTATTTATTCAATCATTCATTCATGTTTATATAGTGTATATAAACATGAATGGTGGTGACTCTTTGAGAGCTGTATGCAACAAAATTTCATTTTAATGTATGCCAATTAGTGTACATTCAAAGTAACAAAGTTAATCTAAGTCTAAGTCTCATTCGTCAGAGGTCAAATAATGGTGATGCAACAAGTTGGAGACAGCTAGACATGTTAGGACTACAATTCCCACTCATGCTAGCTTGGAGCACTGGAGCTCTATCCTAGGTCCCGAGGCTACATCTGCAGTCCTAAGATGGTTCCACATTTCATTTGCATTCTGTGTCCTGTGTCCTGTGATTTATGACATTTTTGGCAAAAGCAGACATTTACGTCTGGTTTTTGGCAAAAAATGCCCCATAGCAAACAATGGGTTTGCTTAACCTTGGTGTCTGCTTAATGACTGTTACACAAAGGTTGTAAATTTAGGTGAATCACAGTTTTACGACCATCCTGACTCACAGCCATAAATGGCAAGGCTCCATCAGGGTTGTAAGTTAAGGACTACCTATAATAGAGACCACAATTTGATAAGGTTCAGAAAGAATTTATAAAACACAGTGAAATGTCCACACACTGCCATGTTCACAAAATATACCATGCTCCTCCGAATATATTTTGGTTTTACATGATGTTGCATATAGTATGATAATTTTAAAAACACCAGCTGAGTTCCTTAAAATAGAGTCACCATCATCAATACTGGGAATATTCATTGAAGACAATGAAAAAATGTAATCTAAATAGTGGGTGATTCACATAGTGATAGCAGCAAGAAGAGGGATTCTTAAAAATGCAAGAATGAAACATTAACCCTATTATATAAATGGTTTGAGAAGTTTTGAGTACAGCAACAGTGAGAAATCAACTTGTTCTTCTTTCAGCACAATTTAAGCCATGTTGCTTTCTTCTTGCATGACCTGGCAAGATTTCATTTAAAAAAACGAACTACTTGAATTTTGAAAGATGCCAGTTATTTATAAAAAGTTATTTATTTATATATTAAAAAAATATGACTAGACTATTAATAGCCTGTCACTATTATGATAACAAAGCTGGGATGTCCTCAGAGTGTGGCAAGAAAAAAAAAACCAAGAAGGACACCACAATAGTGGGATCAAAGCTCTGCCCATTGTTATGTGTGTTGCATGTATGTACACAATACATACCTAATGCACGTAAAAGCAGAATTCTTTTGCATCACTGGGGCCACTATATTGACTTTTTTTGACCCTGCCTTGTGGACACCCCAGAATAAGATTTCAAATTTCAAACAAAGCCATATACCTATACCTGCATGGGGGTGGGAGAGTTAACCTGTTTTTAATCACTTTTTTTTAAAATAGCCAGGTATCTCCCAAATCCCCATTTTAGCCTGGTCTAGCATGCTGTGTGTTACTCCAGCCTGGGCACGACTAGATGCCCTGGTGATACAGGGAGAGGCAGAGAAAGATTGTGAGTGAAGAGGTGAAAACAATTTAAAGATAGTCCAAAAGGAAGGTGTTTGTTTTTTTTTCAAAAGGCAACCAGACTTTTATTTTTCCTTGAAGTCATTTCTGAAGAAGCTTCTTGGATGTGAAGCAAAATGTCTTCAAGGAAAGAACAAAATCCCCTTTTTTGGGGGGAGGGGGGGAACACCTTTGGAACAACCGTGACCTGGATGACTGAGAATCTCTTATAGACATTTAATAGGTAGATTGCTGTAGGCAGAGAAGGGGAAGGAGAGAGGATGAAGAGAAAAGAAAAAATAAATAAATAAACTGATGCATAAAAAAGGCAGCAATGAAGGCGCGTTGGGCCGGGTATGCTATGAGACAGAGATGCCGAAACAGAGATGAAAAGTACACTAAGGACTAGGAACTTGGATGGCTGAGAATTTTCACACGCGTTAGGGACTAGGAACTTGGTTTGTTGAATGGGTTAAAAGGAAAAGCATGTTTCCGATGAGGAAAGTGGAAGACATTCCGAACGGACGAGGGGGGGGGGAGGAGTGAGAGGGGGAGGGAAGCGACCTCCCGCAAGGCTCAAGACCACGCCCCCTTCTCCCTGCAGAGGAGCAAAGGTGCACCTTCAACCCGTCGCCCTTTGGGGCTCGGCGCGGGGCGGCCTATCGTTGATCTCCAGACGCTGCCAACTCCTTTGACTCATCCTCTCTTCCTTGCAACCCAACCCAACCCGTCAGACCTGAACTTTTCATTTCCTCTGGAATCCCTCGGCGTTTTCTGCACAGCCTCGGGTCTCTCGTCCACTCCTGACAGACAACCAAATTAGGTTTATTATGGCAAAGGCTGCCTTGCTGCCGATGCGGCTAATGCCCTCTGTCTCTCCGAACCAGACGGCGGCGGCTCCGGCTGTAATGCTTCAATTCCGTTCCTTAACTCTAATTGCCAGCCAACCTGCTCCTTCCTTTGCTGTTCCTCCAGCCTGCCCTTCAAAACAGATATCCGCTTCTTGTTTATAAGCAGTGAGCGGATAGATGCCGGTTGTTGCGGAGAAAATTCCTTCCCTGTAGTAGTGTCTCTAGAGATCCCTTTGGAAGGTTTTTTGATCGTCTTAGCTTTCACTTTTGAACAAACCAAGTTCCTAGTCCCTAATGTCTAAGAGAAATTCTCAGTCATCCAATTTCTCCTTGTAGTTCTTTTCTCTAGAGATCACTTTGCAGGGTTTTTTTTTTTTTTTTGATCATCTTAGCTTTCACTTTTGAACAAACCAAGTTCCTAGTCCCCAATGTCTACGAGAAATTCTGTGTCATCAAAGTTTCTCATGTTTCCCTGGTAGCTAAAATTTGGGAACAATTCCACCATACAGTGGTGGAATTTCCACATAAACACGACATGAATTATACAACATGAATCTCTTTCCACATAAACACGAAAGTCCGTGTTTATGTGGAAAGAGATTCATGTTGTATAAGGTTTGAATACATACATGCAAGTATACATATTTTACGGGTTAAGATTAGGATTGAAAATTGTGTCTAAAAAGTGGTATAACCAAGGGCTATTTTAGCACCTATTGACTTTTGTAGACTTGAAGTTCAGATTGTAGCCCATTTTAGCTCTTTGACTTTGAGCGATGTCCATTTTGTTATTTTTCCTCTGCCAAAATTATCTACTATATAAAAATATTTGGAGAGGTTATCTATTCATTTTACGGAAGGCAGAGGGACACAAGTGCAGCGTTCGTATTATGCATCACTTGTTGTGAGACAGTTTAACAAAATGTCTGCAATTACTGTAAGTTCGAATCTCACCAGGCTCAAGGTTGACTCAGCCTTCATCCTTTCTAAGGTAGGTAAATTGAGGACCCAATAAGCTGACTTTGTATAAATATACAAAAGTATGAAGGCTGTTGCTTACTGCATTGTAAGCCGCCCTGAGTCTCCGGAGAAGGGCGGCATATAAATCATTTTTTTTAAAAAAAAAAACCAAGTATAGTTTACCATTGGAAATCAAATCTTCGGACTTGTGACCTGCTGTGCGCATCTCCCATCTCAAAGGGAATCAAGCTTTAGTTACAGAGCCCTGTAGCCAAATTAGAAAAGCAAAGCAAAGCAAACAGCTTAAGCAGGTGGCTTACTTCTTTCTTTTTTTCCTGTTATTTAATCATTATAGCTTCTCTTCTATCAAGAAATTAACTGGTTTTCCCCCTTTTACAGCATAACCTTTGAGACTTCTATCCACCCACGTCATGGGTTCAAAACGAGGAAGTTTGAAGATGATTAAACTTGATGTTCAGGGCTCTACTCACCGTGTGCAATTTGCAATCAAGGACACACATGATGGGAAACCGTTCTGAATAAATTTGCATGCCAGATCCGTTTGCGTGCCTCCAGGTCTCTCTATATATTAAAGATGAAGGTCCACTGACTTTAATAGATCTTATTTTTAAGCCATTTGTATGCAATACAATTAATCAGTAGCAGTGCCCTGAGAGGCTAACAACAGTTCAAAAGTATGCTTAGAGATCAGCTTCCCTTTAAAGGTTCAAAGGATTCTTATGCCTAGAAAACTTCAACAAAATGTGAGAGCTTATATACTATTGTGTGAAAATAGATCCATCCCAAGAGGAAAAGGAAGTGGAAGAAGGCAGTAGTATTGCATTCCAAACATGGTCAGATTAGCCCATAGGATGAAGGCATCATTGATGCTCCCACCAACTAAAGCAGTCAAATATCTGAAGACCAAAAGATGGCAACAGCATTTATGCCTCTATAACTACTTATTAGTTGTCCAGACCCTAGAATCTGTAACTCAAGTCTTAGAGGTTCCTCAGGTTGCACTCTTCAGTGGAAAGAATAGATGGAGAGAAAGGAATAATACAGCCATAGTGGCACAGTGTTTAGAAAATAGTATTGCAGGATAATTCTGCCGACTGCCAGCAGTTCGATTCTCACCAGCTCAAAGTTGACTCAGCCTTCCATCTTTCCAGGATAGGTAAAATGAGGTCCTAGGTCAGGGGTCAGCAACCTGCAAGTCTGGAGCCGCATGTGGCTCTTTTACCCCGTCACTCGAAATATGCATCACATCTGGCAATGTGTGACAGCCAGCAGCACACAATTTATTGAGCTTTTCAACCTCCGGTAGGCCAACCATGGATAAATCCAAGAAAAGAAAAGTTTCCGAAGAAAACAGAACATTTAATTCAATTACATATGCTAGTTTTGTGGCCGCTCAAGAAATAGTCAGGCACGGGAAGGGTTTTGTGGCTCCTGGTGTTTTCTTTTCTGTGGGAAACAGATCCAAATGGCTCTTTGAGTGTTGAAGGTTGCAGACCCCTGTGCTAGGTTGTTGGAGGCAATATGTTGACTCTGTAAACCGCTTAGAGAGGGTTGTGAAGTGCTATTGTTATCTCCAGTCTTTGTAGATATTAAACGTTACACAATCACAATCTGATAACAGTTCTAATGTTGTAGTCTCACTCTCAAAAAAGGGTGCATAGCATTCTAGATCACAACATTGTACAACCGTTGCCGGACTTCCTTGAGAAAATAGTCGGGTTGCATCCGGAAACACAAATGACTTATTCAGAAGAAAATTCATCGTAACTTTGAAGTAATTTCAAATTTTCAAAATGCTTGTGATCTTGGTAAATATTATTTTGAAACTCATTTTATTTACATTTGTTAGATAAAACACCTTAGAGATCTTATAGTTAATGTGCTGAGTAAATACCACACTGTTATTATGGGTAGTTTTGATGTTTTACTTTTCTTTTTATCAAAGCTGCCTTTTAAGAGCTAACTTTATGGATCTAAATAATAAAAAGGTACCCCACCCACCCACCAGAGCCATGTAGAACACTTAAGCCAAATTCCTTAAAATAGGGAGAAAGATATAATAGGTGCTATAAACTGATTTTTTAAAAAACCCTTCTACTCTCCACAAAGTATCCAAGACACAAACATTTTAGAAATGGTAAAATAACTCATCAAAGCCATAAGCAGACCATGCATGAAAAAAGCCCAAATGCAACTAAATAGGTTACTTGGAACCCCAACAATTTTTTTTTCTTAGCTTTTGTCAAGAATGCAGCAAAAAGGAAGTTCAAATGTCAACTGAGAATCAGAATAAAATGAATAAAATAAACACCGTTCTCTTACAAATAACATTCAACCATCCGAACAATTGCACTGGCCACGGCAGATGAATTGAACACGTTCGAACCCCATGTCCCCTGCCTAACAACCCCCAAAGAAGCAATATAGGAAACAACTCAAGACATTTTGCTTCTGGGGCCCACTGCAAGATAAAAGATAAAAGGGTGGATTTTCTGATCTTAGCTAGTTAAAGCTGCAGGGTTAGGTCTGGTGCCAAAATGGGAGGGAAAGCCACGGTAGCACACAGAAACATAAGAACACCAGTGAAGTACAAGAATCACCTGCTCGAGACACAAATTCAAGCTTTGATTATGTCTCTTTTGGATTATAGTCGTATTTTATTTTCCTGCCTGTTTTCATTTCCGGTTTAAAGGACAACTTACATTATTGGGGACACTAAGCATGGTGTGTCCCCTGGATCAGACTTTCTCTCCCTTATTTGCCTTTCAGATCCAATATGACTTGCTGTAAACTCCCTGATTGGTTGAACTTTTCATCTTGGTGATTCTTGCTATGGTTTCTTTTTGAGATTGGGGGGGACAAACAACAGGTTTCAAACAGATTTCATATTAACAACAGAAATAGGGGGGAGGGGAGGAGGAGAGGAGGAAGAGAGGAAGAAGAAGAGAAGAAGGAGAAGGAGGAGAGGAAGAGGAAGAGAAGGAGAGGAAGGAGGAAGAGGAGAGGAAGAAGAAGAGAAGAAAGAGAAGGAGAGGAAGAGGAAGAACAAGAGGAGAGGAAGAAGAAGAGAGGAAGAAGAAGAGGAGAGGGAGAAGGAGAAGGAGAAAGGAGAAGGAGGAGGAGGAGGAGGAGGAAGAGAAGGAGAGGAAGGAGGAGGAGGAGGAGAAAGAAGGAGAAGGAGAAGGAGAGGAAGGAGGAGGAGAAGAGAAGAAGAATTAAAAAAGCATGTGATATAATCTTATTTCAAGAAAACATGGAGGATGAAAAAGGATATAGGTAGCTAACTAACCAGAGGGAATGTCATTCAAGAACATTATCAAGCATCACAATTTGTGAGAACCGCTTTTTAAATAGTGATACATATGGCACTAAGCCAAAATCTCAGTGCAGTTCGTTCTAGTGTTTAAGGCACAAGGATAGAGAGTGGGAGACTATTTAAACTGGGAGTTCAAATCCCAGCTTAGCCATGAAAGTAGTCCCATGGCTAGATAGACAGAAAATAAATTTAATAAACAAAAAATAAATAATGAAGGAACAAATGTATGAATAAATGAATGCTGTTTCTAAGGGCTGGAATGGATTGTGTTTCACTCATTTTTTCAGATTACCTTTCATGGATTACTTTTTAAAAATTGTTTCTTCATTTTATTTTATTTTATTGCTATCTCCACCTATCTGTCTGTCTGTCCTCTATATACAATGTCACTATGAAACTCTGAATGCAAGTTGCTGAATGGGAAGAAGACATACTTCCTAGTATGCTAGAGCATGAGCCCTTTAAACAAATGAAAATTCTGTCCTCAATTAAAATAGAAATAATAGGTTTTCAAAGTAATAAATATATTTAAGTTATCTCAATCAAGACGCCAGCAAACAGACCTTGACTCCAGTTGATCAACAATGTTGTTGTTATTATTGTTATTATTATTGTTATTATTATTGTTGTTGTTGTTGTTGTTATTATTATTATTATTATATTATTATTATTATTTGAAAATTAAGGCAGGTAGGAGGAATACCAGTTTAAGAAAAATCCCATTGAAGAAAAGCTGTATTTCCTTTCCATGAAAAAAAAACCAGCCCTGGAGTCTGCAGCATTTTGGCTATTTGAAATTATCAGGTAAATATGAGGCAAGATACCTGACTACTCATCTAACATACACACCCCATCTACTCAAACACCTATTTTACCCTTCAAAAGAAATGGACTTTATGGACTGCATTTTTAGGAAATAAGAACTGCCTCTCCTGGTCTGAAAACCATTGCATAAAGAAAACAATATATGTAGTTCAGAACGGAATTGTGGAGTGTCTAATTCCCTCAGAGCTTGGTTGTTTGCTTATAGACATTTTATTACCCCAAATAGCTATCATCATCAGTGCTAGGGAGTCAGTGGTGGGATTCAAAATTTTTTACTACCGGTTCTGTAGGTGTGGCTTGGTGGGCGTGGCTTGGTGGGCGTAGCAGAGGAAGGATACTGTAAAATCTCCATTCTTGCCCCACTCCAGGGGAAGGATACTGCAAAATCCCCATTCCCACCCCACTTCAGGGGAAGGATACTGTAACATCCCCATTCCTTCCCCACTCCAGGGGAAGGTTACTGCAAAATCTCCATTCCCTCCCGATCAGCTGGGACTCGCGAGGCCAAGAATAAATGGAGGTAGGGCCAGTCAGAAGTGGTATTTACCGGTTCTTCGAACTACTCAAAATTTCCGCTACCGGTTCTCCAGAACTGGTCAGAACCTGCTGCTTATTGCCCCACCCCCCTCTGTAGGGAGGGTGGGGCAATAAGTATGAAGTGTAAGAAGTTATTCCCACCCTTACTAGTGATGTAATAAAATATCTGCAAGCAAAGAACTAAGCTCAGAGAGCACCAAAAACTGTCGTGTATGACAGTCACAGCAGCGCTGACTTCTGTACTGTTCTGTTGATTGGCAACAGAATTTCGTTCTACTGATGTGCTTGTTAGATGCGGAAGTTCAAATTTAAGGAAATAAATGCAGTTTGAAAGAGGACGCAAGAGAACTGAAGTCACGTTGGATCGAGTGCTTTAAGTCTTTACAAGCTATTGTACTGGGTGTCCTCATAAAAAATTATAACTCCCTTCAAAAAGAAAGCCACAGCTGGAAGAAAGCCCACACCGATCTGCCAATATGGTTCCCATAACAGGCAGAACTGAACATAGGATGACACAATGGTGGTGGTGGTGGGGAGAAAGAAATGGAAATGGAAAAACTCACAGGAATAACGACTGCGGTGGTTTCAAGCTTCTTCATGCAACGTTTGCTTTAACATTTGTCAACAAGTTACAGCCGTGTGAGACACATCCAAATTAAAGGGATCATTTAAGCAATGCCAAAAGTGTGGGGTAATAATAATAACACAGATATTTTACTGAATTGAACAGCCCGGTGCTGTGGAGATGTTTAAAGTTATTGGCTGGGTTTATTTATAATGTTAAGTCATAATATTGCTTGTTTTGGTGAGGTGGTAATATTGCAGCTTAGCTGCTTAACTGAATAAGCCAGGTTAAAATTGTCCTGGCATAAGGTCAGGCATGAATACAGCCATTCCTCTTGACAATTATATTTGTATGTCGAGGTTTGCACTGCAGTCTGCGAAGTTCAATATGGCTTACTTCAGAGTAATCATACATAAAACCAAAAGAGGAGTATATCAGTGGTGGGTTGCCCCTGGTTCACACTGGTTCTATAGAACCGGTAGTAAAACTGGTGGGAGGCTCCATCCACCGATCCCGACATCATCAAAACACTTCTGCATGTGCGCAGATGAGCATGTGTGTGGACCCGCTGCGAACCGGTAGTAAAGGTAAGTATATTCCACCCCTGGAATATATCAGGGGTGAAATCCAGTAGGTTCTGACAGGTTCTGGAGAACCAGTAGCGGAAATTTTGAGTAGTTTGGAGAACCGGCAAATACCATCTCTGGCTGGCCCCAGAGTGGGATGGGAATGGGGATTTTGCAGTATCCTTCCCCTCCCATGCCCACCAAGCCACACCCATCAAGCCACGTCCACAGAATCGGTATTAAAAAAATTAGAATTTCACCACTGGAATATACTCCTTTTCAATTATTTAAATGCTACTTCCTGTGATCTATGTCATTAAAAAACTTGATCAGGCTCTTTCTAGCAAAATAAGAAACAATGGATAGAAACTAGCCAAGGAGAGAAGCAACTTAGAACTAAGGAGAGATTTCCTAAAGGTGAGAGCAATCAACCAATGGAACAACTTGTCTTCAGAAATTGTGGATGTTCCATCACTGGAGGCTTTCAAAACAAGAATCATTTATTTGAAATGGTATAGGATTTCTTCCTCGAGTAGGGTGTTGGAGTAGAAGAACTCCAAGGTCCTTCCAATTCAAGAGCTGTGGTGGCACAGTGATTAGAATACAATACTGCAGGCTACCAGCTGCCAGCAGTTTGGCTGTTCGATTCTCACTGGCTTAAGGTTGACTCAGCCTTCCATCCTTCCAAGGTTGGTAAAATGAGGACCCAGATTGTTGGGGGCGATATGCTGACATTTGTGAATGCTGTAAAGCAGTGTGAAGTGGCATATAAGTCTAAGTGAATGCTGTAAAGCAGTGTGAAGTGGCATATAAGTCTAAGTGGTAAGTGCTATTATTATTCTATGTTCTGTACTGTGAGTTATACAGAGGTCAATATATATTCTCCCTTTACTAGAGAGATTGCCAGGGAGGACAGACGACTCTTATGTAGGCTTTCTCCTCCAAGACTCAAACCTGGCTACCATGCGGGCAGTGGCAAAATTCTGTGTCGCTGCAATGTCCACAAGAAAAAAATTGGTTACAGAATTATAGATGTCAACTGGTGCCAATTTTTTGGAGATATCTATAACAATTATTGGAAAAATATATTTACTCACATACTAATCGGATCTCCACTCATGTAAATTAGGGAGGGACCCTAATGGTTTGAGATCATGTATTTTCATAACAGGGATGTTATTATTCACGATTAATGTCAGTATTATTTTGAGCTCAATTATTAGGACTACCTGGACTTATGACCATAGCCGAGCTCAAAATTTTCATTGCTAAGCTGTTGTTTAGTTTTGCTCCATTTTACAATCTTTCTTGTCATAGTTGGTAAGTGAATCACTAAAATTGTTAAGTTAATCAGATGGTTGTTAAGAGAATGTGGCTTCCCGGTTGATGTTGCTTGACCTCAGGAGTCTGCAACCGTCATAAACACATGCCAGTTTCCATCTGAATTTTGATCATGTGACCATGAGGATGCTGCAACAACTGTGTGAAAAACGGTCATGTCACTTTTTTCAATGCCTTGTAGCTGCTAATGGTCACTGAGCAAATGGATGTACGTTGAGACTATGTGTATTAAACCCTTATTTTCAGATATAATTCTCAAATGAGTACATCAAAGAATAATTAATATAGGCGTAGCATTTCTATCGTAGCATGGATTAAAGATGCTTTATCTTTAAGAGCTGTGATGGCGCAGTGGTTAGAATGCAATCTTACAGGCTAATTCTGCCGACAATCAGCAGTTCAATTCTGACCGGTTCAAAGTTGACTCAGCCTTCCATCCTTCCAAGTCGATAAAAAGAGGACCCAGATGGTTTGTTGGGGGCAATATGCTGACTCTGTAAACCGCTTAAAAAGGGTTGTAAAGCACTGTAAAGCGGTATATAAGTGCTATCGCTATTTATGGATGCTGAGCCTTTTTCTTCCTTTTCCCCTCTTCCATTAACCCCTGATAATAAAATCTTCTGCATACAAACCTTAGGTTACCCCATGGCTATAAGAGAGCCTCAGTTACCACTCTCCTAAGGAGACCTTGATCTGAAACATTGCGAGGCAAGGAGAAAGAAGGATGTGGTTAGAAAAGGCATCATTTAATCGCCTATCTTCCCTCTTTAAGGCTCCCCTTTGGAGGAGGATCTGTTCTTTTTGCAACTAGCAGGTTTCCTGTTTCCTTTCCTCTGTTGTGTCTTCCTGACATCCAAGCTACAGAGATGAATGGGGATGGGATCTGCAACTTCCTGGGATGGACAGAGGCCTGCGAAGGGAGGAGCGATTATGAGCTTTTTTCCCCCCTTGAAATGTTTAGCTCCCCTCCATTAGAAGAAGTGATAATAACTGCGTTTCCTGTGCTTTGATATCGTGCTGACAGGGTCTGCATAAAACCCTCTAGCTCAGCGAATGAGATAAAAGTAAGATTGAAGGAGAGAAATAGGCAGATCAGCTTGTGCGCCAGTTGCCAAAGAAAACACATAAGAGCACAACGACGAGCCTTTTAGCTTAAATTCTTGAAAGATTGGGGGAAAGGATTGAATCCATGTTGGAATGTAAACTTCCAATTTTACGCAGGAGAAAACCCGGATAACCAAAGACCTACACACACATATATATAGAGGCCGCCCCAATCTGTGATGACTCCATACAAATCCTCGAGGTGGCAACCAATTGGTTGTGATCTGTGAAATGTTTCAGTTGCCATCTTGGCAGAAATGCATAGACCAGGGGTGTCAAACTTAATTTCATTGAGGGACACATCAGGGTTGTGTTTGACCTCAGGGGGGCGGGGTGGGTGTGGCCAGGATGGGTGAAAATGGGTTCCTGACAGGGTGGGTTCTACTTACCTTTACTGCTGTTTTGCAATGGGAGCATGCTAGAGCATGCACAGAAGCGTCTGTGCATGCGCAGATCATCAATGATGATGTCTGGGTTGGTGGGGGGAGCCTCCCACTGATTTTACTACCAGTTCTAAAGAACGGGACAGAATTGGGAGCAACCCACCACTGGCTCCTGAGCCCTGCGTTTTCAGCTGCCTCGGCCTCCTGCAACCCTCTGCCAGTGAAAACGGAGCACAGGAGGGCCGCAAAATGGACCTCTGGTTGCTGTTTTCATTGGCAAAAACACCACGGGCCTGTCCTTTGCTTTTCTAGGGCGGCCCGCAGGCCAGATCTAAGTACCCCATGGGCCGTATCTGGGGCCTGGGCCTCGAGTTTTGACACCTCTATAGACAGATAAAACATACGTAACACAGTTCATAATGATCAAAGCACAATAATGTCCTAAAGAATACACCTCACCCCTCCTCAAGGAACACTCGTAAATTGTCCCAACAATTTAATCTTAGAACGTTTGGCAAGCATCAGAACCTGGCTGAATTTCCAAGTTTTGTTTGATTTTTTTCTAAAATGGTCTATTTAGGAGGCAGGTAAATCCCAGCTGCTTTCAGGCACACTAAATATTGCTTTGGGGTTACTTTGACCGAAGGCGAATCTATTTGTATTTTTTTTTTAAAAAGGGAGCTTTTCTCTCAGTTTGAGATTTACACCTATTTATAGTACTTATATTCCTATAAAAAAATACAGCACATAAATCATGTACCGGAATTGGAGAAATTATGCCAATTTTTCCAGTCCTGGAGGGGGGGTAAAAACTTTTTTGAGAGCAAAGAATGGCATATAAAATTGCATATAAAATTCTCTTCATATCCTGACATCAGTAATCGGTCACTTGTTCCAATGAAGGCAAAATCAGTGAAATAACTTCCAAAAGTAATCTTTCTTTGCAGTCAGGCTAAAAATGCAGTAAGTTACAATATTTGCATTCATGGTGGTTATCAGCCAACCAGTGAAATCCATTCCATTTTTCATAGAAGCTTAGCTTGTACTAACTTTAATGAGTCTTCAGGTTGCAAACCAATAGCATTTTATTTGTAGTTAAGGGATATGTATGCATGCAAGGCTTTGTCTGCCTTATCATATGTCATAACAACTCTGCCATTTTCAAAAAGAATGGCCCAGTTCCAGCACTGTGCAAACTGCAAAACCAGGGTTCATTTTTAACATGATTTATTAAGCAAACCACTATTGACTTAAGTCATGCTAATACAAAGCCGCCACATCTTTACACAATGTGTGAACTGGATTATTATTAAGTCTTTCAGGGAAAGTATTGCTTGCTGATTTACAAGAATCCAACCCCACACATTTCTCAGTCTAACTTAGCCTGACTTTGAGAATTTTGTTGAATTGTTAAGATTCCCATACTGCAAACTGGAGTCAGTCGATTAAGTTAATCAATTAATTAAACCTTTCCTAATTAAACGTAAGGTCACCAGATAAGGGATATTTAAAAGATTTTATTAAACTTGCCACCAAACAATTCTTAACGTTCAATATAATAAAACCAGTGTGTATAACGCATGTCAGAATAGACATCATGCAGCACTTTGGGAAAAATTAAAATTCCGCAGTGTACAGTTAAGTGCCACACCCAAGAATTTACAGACACAGTAATTTACTGCAATTAGTCACTTGAAAAATAGTTTCTGAAAGAAACATGCCTTGTACTCCATTCACAGAGAGGGGAAAATGCCAGAGTACTTTAGGGTAAACTCTGAACAAAATAATGTCAGTCTTTTAAGGTATTTTCTGTAACGAGAGTCCCTCCGAGTCCATCAGGATTAGAAGAAAGCCAACGCTGCTAATGTCTCTGGCAAGTATGTAATCTTGAAGAGTTGCTAATGGTGTGGTCTTTTTGCAGTCGACAGGTCAGTCCGTCCCCGCAGTAACACCGCTGGAAGAGTTCCAAACCATGGGAGCCTTTTTTGTGGTGCTTTGTACACACCTGACCTTCCTTAAGGACAGGTTTGCAAATCTTGGACCAGAAGTGGCGGGCGCAACAGAGTCCTTCAGCACAGTCTGAGGAGCGAAGACATACAGCACCTTCTTGGCCTTAGGAGCAAGTGAGAGAGAGAAAGAGATTGTTGAGAATACAGAATATTTGTTCACAGTCTCATTTCGTACCATTTGAAGAGGTCATTTGAAGATCTTCCCTAACCTGATGCGGAATGGGACAATTCACCACAGCCAACTTGCTGCGGCCAACTTGCTATGGGAGAACTCACTGTTGGACACTCAACAGTGGACTTTCAGGTGTTTTTTGAGAAGATGTTTCGCTTCTCATCTAAGAAGCTTCTTCAGCTCTGGAGAAGAGCTTCGAGCTGAAGCAGCTTCTTGGATGAGAAGCAAAATGTCTTCAAAGAAAAACCAGAAAGTCCAGTTGCCTCTTGAAAAGCACCTTTGGGACAACCATGACCTGGATGACTGAGAATCTCCATAGTCACTGTGGGACCATTTAACAATTCAATTATTTAAAATTAAAAAATATATATATTTTAATGTTTGTCATTCACATTTCATTCTGTCCCTTCTTTTTTCACCCTTGCTTTAATGATTCTATTCCACTGTTTCTTTGATATTAGTATAACATTTGTCTTGCAGCGAGTTGTCCTGAGACATGTTGGCTGTGGCAAGTTGTCCATGGCCAATTGTCATATATACAACCTGGTGCTCTTCTCATTATCATTCTGTAGGCCTGGCAAGGAAGAGCAACAGGAGTAGTGAGCTGACACACTTGGGAAGCACGAAGATGGAGAAGGAGGCCAAGCTAATCTAATAGATTTGGCTTCATTTGAGAGAAAGTCCGAGTTGCTACTATTGGCATCAACCACAATGGTGAAATAATTAGCGTGTCTGCTGTACATACTGCCACAGGTTATCGAACTATATGTACCTGTAACACCCTTTGGTCCTGGGCCAAATACTTAAGCTCTGCTAGCAAGCAGGAATAGGTCCCCGCGAGCCATGTAAGAGAACAAGAAGATCATATTCTCTAGCTAAAAAGTATTATGAGAAGTGATCTACTCCATGGTGGCGCAGTGGTTAGAATGCAGTATTGCAGGCTAACTCCCTGCTCTCTCCAACAGTTCGATTCTGAGCAGCTCAAGGTCAACTCAGCCTTCCATCTTTCTGAAGTCGGTAAAAAGAGGACTCAAATTGTTGGGGGCAATATGCAGACTCTGTAAACCGCTTAGAGAGGGCTGTTGTCAGGGTTCCGACAGATGCCCTAATTAAATCATGATCCTCGGGTCAAACTTCAAAAGAAATCTAGTTATTTATTAGGAGCTTCATGTCCGCAGTTCCCAAGTGAAGCCAGTTCTGACCCTAAGTAATTTTATTTATTTTTTATTAATTTACGCCCCAATCATGACTCTGTTTCCTTCTTCCCCCAGCGTGTGTCATCAATATATTCCACTCCCCTCAGGCCACTGTGGGTAACCCTGGGGTACAGCCTTGAGAGATAAATCTGGAATGTGCCTCTGTCTTTGGCTGCCATGCCATTTCATTGGTTACCCATCCCCCCTTGCTTATGACACCTCGAGAGCAGGCCAGGGATGCTTGGCGAGTTTAGACCGCTTAGAGAGGTGTGAAGTGGTATATAAGTCCAACTGCTATTGCTATTCATACTAAATTGTTCACTGCAAGGAACAATTAGAACATTGGAAAAGCACCCCATAGAACTACAGAACTACAATAAAATGCTGACAAAAATGAACAGAAATTGAAAACCAATCTAAATAACTAAAGCTCACGTAACGGTAGGAGTTTGAAGAGGAAACTAAAAAACATGTCCACATGCTTTCAGTTAAAAGTCTTTCTAACAGCAATTGAACTTGTACAGGTAGTCCTCGACTTACAATTGCTTTTTTAGTGACTAAAGTTACAACGGCACTGGAAAAAAGCAACAACCGTTCTTTTCACACTTATGACCGTCGCAGCATCCATGTGGTCATGTGATCAAAATTCAGATGCTTGGCAAGTGATTCATATTTATGACGGTTGCAGCGTCCTGGGGTCATGTGATCACCTTTTGTGACCTTTTGACAAGCAAAGTCAATGGGGAAGCCAGATTCACTTAACTGGGTTGCTAACTTAGCATCTGTAGTAATTCACTTAACAACTGTGACAGGAAAGGTCAGAAAATGGCACAATACTCATTTAACTGTCTCACTTAGCAACAGAAAAATTGGGTCATTAGTCGAGAACTACCTGAATTGCTTTCCAGAAGTTATTCAGAGTCCTCCAACAGCTTCTATTTTATGTACTCCAAGTTCACTTGGATCAACCCAAAATCAAGCACCTTCTTTCAGCAACGAAATCAACATTACAACTGTTTATTCTTTCCTGGATTTAAAAGCAGTGCATTATTGTGGCCTTACCTTTTATGTGGTACATTTGAGATGACGTTGTGGTCCTTTTCAGATGGGAGTCCAAAGTACCATGGTCAAAATTTTCTATGATCTCTTCAAATCTTCCAGGATGAAAAGGGTCAAATTCTACACACATACCTGATAAGGGAGAGGGAAAAAAATCATGAACATCTGTCAACTTCCCAAGGATTTTTTTTAAAAAAAGTTAATTTCTGGACATTGGCTCACTATTCAGATGCTAGAAGACTGCAGATGATCCACTTAGGCAGAAACTACCTACAGTTCCTAGAGAAGATTTATTCTGAATCCAAACCATATAAATATATGACTTGGTGCAGACCTCTTTCTGGTTAGGTTTTCTCTGTTAACATAGGAATTTCCCTTAGCATTGGAGCCTGAATGAGGATCTGCAAGGAATGTATCCAAGCACTGTTATCTACTCATTAGATCCTTTCAAAGCTTGACTTGAGATACTAGGATAGCCTCAGAAAAAGGGTACAGCTTTGTAATATCATATTGCACAAAAAATATCCAGGTTCTGCTTGGATGGAGTTTTATTAAATTTGAACAGCCCGTGATGATAAAAAAAAAAAGATGCTAGTTAAGATATTCTGTGGCTACTTGGCTCATGCAGAGAAAGCAGAGTATTAAACTGTATGCAAGGAACTTTATGCATGAAAACTGAATGCAACAAATGTTTGCTTCTTTATAATTGCAGAACACTAACAGCCCTTCTTAAACAAGCCACAATAGCATGTCTTGTTCCTTGCACAACCTATTCCAGAATACAGAATATACACGTTATATTAACACAAGCAAAGAGGAGCAACCTGGAATTAAGGACAAACTTCATCGAGGACAATTAATCAGTGGAACAGCTTGCCTTCAGAAGTTGTAGGGGCTTCCTCACTGGAGGTTTTTAAGACAGCCACTTGTCTGAAGTGGTATATAGGGTCTCCTGCTTCAGCAAGGGGTTGGACTAGACCAGGAGTCAGCAACCCGCCGCTCTGGAGCCCCATGTGGCTCTTTCATCCCTCTGCTGTGGCTCCTTGTTGCCAGACAGCTCCACAATTGATAGGGCTTTTGGTTAGGACAGGTAGAGGAAAAAGGATGCCGTGCTAGGAGGAGACTCTATGGTGGTGGGGGTGGGGGTGGAACCAGACTTCCGGTCAGCTCAAGAATTGTACGGGGGGGGGGGGGGGCTTTTCCGGTTGGGACCTTTGTGGCTCTTTGAGTGTTTAAGGTTACTGACCCTTGGACTAGACCAGGGGTCTCCAACCTTGTCAACTTTAAGCCTTGGCGGACTTCAACTCCCAGAATTCCCCAGCCAGCAAACTTTTGCTGGCTGGGGAATTCTGGGAGTTGAAGTCTGCCAAGGCTTAAAGTTGACAAGGTTGGAGACCCCTGGACTAGACAACCTCCAAGATCCCTTTCAGCTCTATTCTAACTAGATTCCCCTTATTCCAAAAGTAAGGGTGCTTAGAATTTACAACCTTTTTTTTTTTTTTGGCTTTTAATAACATCCCTTGGCCATAAAAAAACAACAAAAACACCACATTCTCCTTGAAGGGATACAAGAGGGGACTCCCTTTACTTCAAACTCTACATAATTCACTATGAGTGAGCTAAAAAAAAACCCAAAACAAATCCAAACCCTGTTAGGTTAGAACCTGGGTTCAAGACCCACCCACCCTCAGGAGCGCAAACCAGGCTGCGAATCCCAGAAGAACGAGGGCAAGTCCTTTCCATCACGGAGCTACCAAGCACTACTCTATGATAGTAGTTGTAGTACTACTGGACCATGGAGTAGCGCTACTCCACGGTCCAGGTAAAACCTGAGCAAACTTGAGGGACACCATCTCCACCTCCTTCCAGGACCCCACAAAAACCTTCCCAAAAGAACAAAAGACAATCCTTCGGACGGCAGGGTGACGCAGGGAAATTCCTTTTCCCGGACGGACTCTTGAAAACAGTTTCTCCGCTTTGCTCCCCTTTCCTTCCTCCCTCCCTGGGACCCCTAGACGCACCGTTGTTGCAAAAGTTGCCCGAGCAGCACATGGCGTCGCGGAAACAGCGCTTGCGGCGTTTGCGGCAGGTCAGACAAACCAGCCCTCCTCCTCCTCCTCCTCCTCCTCCGGAGGTGCCCCCCCGGGCAGGGGTGGAGCAAAACTCTTCGGCGTTGCAATCCTCGTCCGCGTCACACAAGACGAGCTGCGAGGGGGGTGTAGAAGCGGAGGGGCAGATGAGACGCAAGCCAAGGGCGCCCCCCCCCCCGGTCACTCCCTCCCCCCTCTCCCTCCAACCTCTAGTACCACCAAGGCCGGTCCTTCTCCGCCGCCCTTACCTTCTGCGAATCGCCGGGGCGGCTTTTATTGCTCCCGTCGTAGATTACCCCGCTCCCGCCGCTAAGCGAGGAGCCGCCGGCGGGCGGGTTCTTGATGTAGTTGGAGCCCACCGCGTTCGCATGGAAAGGGTCGGCGGCGGCGGCGGCGCCGGTGCCAAACCAGGTGGAGAAGCAAAGCGCCGCGGCCACGGCCGTCCAAGCCCGGCAGAATCCACGCCCGCGCAGCGCCAGCATCTTCGCCGACCGGGAGTTGGAGAAGGAGGCAGGCAGGCAACCCGGTGTGTGATTTTTTTCCCCTCTCCCGGGAGTATCCTTTAAGGGACTCTGCAACGAATTGGAAACTCTCCGCAGGGGCCTTGGGCGCTGCCTTTATAGGCTCCACGCCTTTCGGATTCCCGCCTCTCCAAGGGGTGGGGGGGTGTGAGGAGGAGGAGGAGGGCGCGCAGGATAAGCGAGGGTGGGGTTATACAAACGGGTGGGGTGGGGTGGGATAGAGGAGGTACAAGACCTCTCCGCAAAGTCACGGACTCCTTCTCCAAATGCATTTAAAAGACCCCCCCCCCACACTCTTTTGAAGACGGCAAAGTCCCATATTTTGGACGAGGGGGGGGGGTTGAAAAGAGGCCATCTGTGTCAAAACGGGGCCGGCCCTCTCTCATCAGAGGGGGAAGGAAGGGTCACGGCATCATCTCTCGCTCCAATCTACAACACCGTCCTTTCCACAGTTCCAAGAAGGCTCCGCACGCACCCAATTTGCACCACTCAGGTGACGCTGAGGACACAGGTCAACCTCCAGGGGACCTTCTCCAGCCCCTAAAAGGATGCAAAGGTCCAGCTGTCTGTACGCAGTATCCCGCCATCCCGGTCGGAGCTGAAGAAGCTTCTTGGATGAGAAGCGAAACGTCTTCAAAGAAAAACCAAGAAAGTCTGATTGTTGTCTCTTGGAAAAAAGCACCTTTGGGACGGGCTCATTGGGCGTTCGGGATGGGGGGGGCAAATGTATCTGACAATAAATGAATGGTTGGGCACGGTTGCAATTACTACCATCCGCAACCCGCGCGGTTTCTGCGCGAGAGGAGCCCCTGCTTCGATCCCCACTCGCATTGAGGGGCGCGGGAGGGCTCTGTCCTATATTGTTGCTTCAGTCGCCCCCACAGGAGGGACCCAGAGAAATCGGAGCAAAACAAACAAACAAAAAAAAAAAAAAACCCCTTTGCCTCCTTTGGGCACCAATCGCGATCGGAGTTCACTAGGAATCGTTTCGGAGTCACTCCGGGTCCCCACGCAATCGGGGAGAATCCGGAGCCTACAGGAGCAGAAATGAGGTTTTGGAGCTTGCAAACCCCCTGCCTCCTTTGCTATTCTTGCACTTCCGTCCTAACGTGGATTTATTCCCAAATTCAAGCCGGTCCAATAAAAGTAATTAATTAATCCCCCCCCCCCAAGCCTGGATAGACTGCTCGCTCTCGAAAGAGCCTAAAGGACTTTGAATGGGCTCCGTTACTGTATTTTGATTCCATTAAAAGTTGAATGGGCTCTCCATACTATATTTTATAATAATAATAACAACAACAATAATAATAATAAAAACAGCGGGGGAGTGGGGAAGCCCAGCGTAAGCACACCTTCGATGAGATCACCTGTAGGTTTTGTGGATTGCAAGCTCTTAAATCTTTAGACGAGGAGACTCAAACCCCTTCCATCCCCCACCCCTTCCCGGCTTTCTCTTTAAAATCTATATTTTTTAGTTCCAGAAGAATGTCGTCGTCTTAACTGGGCTGTGAATGGGTAACAGCTGGATACTCCCGTCTTCCGTCCTCCCCCCCCCCATGTTGCATTGATCCGTCTCGTTTCCACCGATGTTCTCACCAAAGGGGCGCGATTTCCATGCGCCCCCCCCTCCCAAGAAAAGAACTGGCAGGGGCGGGCCGTCCTAATAATTGCTCTTTGATCCGCTGGCTTTTCGGCGAGCCGGAGGAAAGGCGAGAGACCGCCGTTTGGTAATCGCCGAATAAAAGGAAAGGCGCTCTTGGGAATTTGCAAAAGGGGAAAAAAAGAGCCGCGCGGTTTAAAACGTCCATGGCTCGCTTCTTTCGATCTCTGCACTTCGTGTGATCGCCAAGTTGGGTATTTTTCCAACCTCCTCGTCGGAAGGGGTTGGAATTGGCCGGCCAGCGGCTGGTGAACCACCCGGGGTGGGAAGAGATCAAAAGCCCAGGAAGAAGCGCTGAGCGAAATCCTCCTGATCGCCTTTTTCAAAGCCCTCTCCGAACCAGATGGCTTGATGAGCTCAGATCGATAAGAACCCTAACCTCTCTGATCCTCAACTTCGGTGGGGGCGAAGGGAGGTGTTAATGGAACCCAGTTTTAGCTCTAGATCCGATAACCAGGTTGGCTGGATCAAGAGTTCAAAGACAGCCAGCTGGCAAATAACCTGGGATCCATAAACCCCTTTCCATGTGGTTCTTTTCAAGATGAATGGGGGAATTCGAATGAATTCTGCTAAAGGGTTTACATTTAGGAAAGCCTGCAGTTCTCAAATAGCTACAACCGTGCTCCCACTAGATCTACTGAGTTAGAATAGAATAGAGCTGGGAGGAATCTTGGAGGCCTTCTAATCCAGTCCCCTGTTCAAGCAGGAAACTACACCACCTCAGACAAGTGACTCTTCTTAAAAAGTTCAACAGCGTTTATTCCTAAGGGTAGACATGCTTTCCTTCATCTATTATGCTACGGAAACATGATTTAAGAAAACCAAAAAAACTTGAAACCTTGTCACAGTGAGAACTGTACAATGAAATGGGGAGTGACCAATAGATTGATTTCATAGGGTTCCATGGGTGGCAGAGGAAAAATACTTTAATATAGTGACCGTTTAAAGTAAATATTTACTTCTGTCTTGCACCTTACACCTTTTTCACAATACGCTTCCCCAGAATGCCAAAAAGGAATGTGGCATTCCAACTTATCAAGGGAGTACTTGCTTTTTAGGGGGTATAAGTAGCTTCAGGATTAGTATCTGGTGAGCCACAGAGATAAAGAGGTAGCAATTTGCTCCTGGCTAATCAGAGTATTTCAGGCACCTTTAGTAGAAGGGGGACACAGCAAGGAGTAGGCTTGGAAGCACTGGAATATTTGGGAGCACAATACAACCTGTAGTAGTGGTAAAGTTGCTGGGGTAATGGGATACGAAGCCCAAAATATCTGAAAGGCATTTGATTGCCCTAACTGCACGGTTGCTAATTATTAAAGAATATTTTAAAGTTAAATCCAAATGAGTCACTTTCCCAGACTTCTGCTCTTACTCACATGTAACAAAATTGTAACAGATGGAACTGGATGTTGAGATTATATAATTCGAACTGCTTACTAAATGAATCTAAGCACAGATGGTTGTTTAGCCTTGACTTCCGCCATGGAGCAAAGGAGAACTCCCCATCAATTCATTGTTTCGTATTGTTAGAAAGTTTATTCTGTTAATTCAGTCAAAATCGGCTTTCATATGATTTAAATCCACTATTCCCTGTTCTGCATTCTAGAACAATGGAGAACAGGCCTTGGCCTGCTGTAGGATATCCTTCTAGGGATTTGAAGAATGACATCACATCCATCTTAATCTCTTCAAGGTTAATGGGTCTCAATTTCTTCATTCTCTCCTCATGGGACTTAATTTCTAATCCTGTGGTTTTCAGTTTCATCATGATAGGGCACTAAATATATCTCTAGGAAAACAAACACATGAGATGATTCAAGGTTGAGGTGCAAATAGGTAAATTGCTTTTATTTCAGATTTGGAAGAAGCTTTACCAGTGGTGAAGATCATATTCATTTCTCATGTCTGGGGTTTAAATGATGCCTCTTTTCCTGCCTTCCCAACATTATGTGAAAGCTGGCTTTGCATTTTTCAGGAAAGCATCTACACAATCTTTTGGTGGCAACAGATACCTATGAAAATCAAGCCATGGTATTTCTTACAACCTTGTTAGTTGTGAAGTTGTATCTGACACATCGCAACCCCATGGACAAGGTGCCTTCCTGTCCTTTATCATCTTCTGGAGTCCATGTAAACTCATGCCGACTGCTTCAATGACTCCATCCAGCTACGTCATTCTCTGCCGTCCCCTTCTTCTTTTGCCCTCAATCTTTCCCAGCATTAGGCTCTTCTCCAGTGAGTCCTTCCTTCTCATTAGGTGGCCAAAGCATTTGAGTTTCATCTTCAGGATCTGACCTTCTAAAGAGCAGTCAGGGTTGATCTCCTCTAGGACTGACCGGTGTGATAGCCTTGCAGTCCAAGGGACTCGCAGGAGTCTTCTCCAGCACCATAGTTCAAAGGCCTCAATTCTTCAGCACACAGCCTTTCTTATAGTCCAAATTTCACAGCCATACCTTGCAACTGTGAAAACCATAGCCTTGACTATACACACTTTTGTTGGCAGGGTGATGTCTCTGCTTTTTAGTATTCTGTCTAGATTTGCCATAGCTTTCCTCCCCAGGAGCAAGCGTCTTTTAATTTCTTGGCTGCAGTCCCCATCTGCAGTGATCTTGGAGGCCAGGAAAATAAAATCTATCATTACCTCCATTTCTTCTCCGTCTATTTGCCAGGAATTGAGAGGGTCGGATTCTATAGTAGCAAAATCTATAGTGGATTTTGAAGAGCAGGATAGGATAGGATGGATATAACACTATTGAACTTTCATTTTGGAGACTGAGAATACCAGAGGTTGAGGATAACCATGGACAACCAAGAAAACATACCAATGGATTGTTGGTTAAACTCATTAATCCAGATTTCTCATTTAAGGCACAAAAGACCCAAGTTCAAATCATCCTTCTTTGGATATATTGTGGAAAGACCTAGCTCCTTGGAGAAGGCTCTTGGAAAGGTTGAAGAAAAGAGAAGAGGGCAACCAAAAAAGGATGACTAGAATGATTAGAAGTGCAGGTAGTCCTTGATTTACAACAGTTCGTTTAGTGACCATTCAAAGTTACAACGGCACTGAAAAATGTGACTTATGACCATTTTTCAGAGTTTCGACCTTTGCAACATCCCCAAGGCCATGTGATTAAAATTCAGATACTTGGCAACTGGTTCACATTTATGACCGTTGTTGTGTCACAAAAGCCAAGGGGGAAACCAGATTCACTTTACAACCAGCTTACTAATTTATCAACTGCAGTGACTCACTTAACAACCATGGCAAGAAAGGCTGTAAAATGGGGCACAACTCGCTTAACAAATGTCTCGCTTAACCACAGAAATTTGGGGCTCAGTTGCGGTCATAAATTGAGGACTACCTGTACTAATTCAGCTTTTTTTCCTTCTTCTTACTTTATCATGGTGGTTCTGAGACGTACACAGGCCCAGGACTGAAACTTGTTACGCTCCAGTTGGGAGCCAATTTATCCCACATTTCTACTCCTTTTACATTCTTCATAAAGGTTTCCTATTGATTAATGTCATGTCAAAGATAGCTAATCCCTGTTGTGTCTTTTATCCTCTCAGTGAGCAAGATGTCAATAAGGCAAATCAGGAGTATCCTGGAAGAACCATGATTGACACAGTTGAGCTTCTCGGAAATGCTGCAGAATTTAACCATGATTAGGGACCTCGTCTGTGCAAGAAGCTATCCAATGCTCCACACCATCCCAATTTGACAGAAAATTGAAACCAACTCGAAGTTACAGTATTCCTCTTTACTCTGTGCTTTTGGAAAACTTAAGCCCCTAGTTTGTTTTCATCCTGTTATAGAAAAAAACATGTGAGAAAGAGAAATTCAGAAGGTGGGATCTGTGCAACACCAAATTGAAAGTGAAACATAATGCATCTCTCTGCCTTCTACAAGAGAGACTAGATAGAGATGCTTTTTCTTGCTTTCTTTCTTTCTTTCTTTCTTTCTTTCTTTCTTTCTTTCTTTCTTTCTTTTTCTTTCTCTCTCTCTCTCTAACTCTTTCTTTCTTTCTTTCTTTCTTCTTTCTCTCTCTCTCTCTAATTCTTTCTTTCTTTCTTTCTTTCTTTCTTTCTTTCTTTCTTTCTTTCTTTCTTTCTTTCTTTCTTTCTTTCTTAAATAGAAATCATATGTTACCATACTATGCAACACAAAGGTGGATGAAAATAAGAGTGTGCGTGTGTTTTTTCTGGGAAAATAAAATGGGTTATTATCAGGAGAACTCTGTCACTGACTTTTTAAATATAATCTCAGATTCTCTAGGTCAGTGATGGCTAAATTTTTCTGGACTGAGTGCCCAAAGCACACGCGCCCGAACTCCCCAAATGCAATGCGCGTGTGGCCCCCGTGCATGTGCCCCACCCCCATGCGTGTGCCCAATGCACACACACCCCATGCATGCACATGCACCCTGCATGTGCCCCATCCCCACGCATGCATGTACACCCCCCCCGTACATGCTCCGCCTCCCCATGCATGCACAGCAGAGACCCAGCTGGCTGGCGGAGAGGGCATTGCATGCCACCTGTGGCACTTTTGTCCTTGTATCTGGGAGCAACTGTTCAATTACTTCAGAACATAAGATTGAATCCCGGATACCTGACTGCTGTCCGCTGCCTTGGTAGGCGGTTTGCCTTCAAGTGGTCAAGAGACTCAAGATGGCAGCCCCGATGGTGCCACGGAAACTCCACCCATTTGCACCAAGGATACCCTTGTGCCTTTCTCTATTGAATGGTAGCTCAGTTTAATGGTAGGCAGTCAGAGGGAAATCCAGCTCTATTTCTCCGGCAAGGGAAAGGAATATGAATTATCATTAAGAAACTCAGTGCCTTGGAATGCATGGTGCCACTGAAAACTGCACTTATAATTCATGTGTTTTCCAGCGCATACAATCCACTCAGTCTGCTGATATTTCCTTCTCTCTGGGCTGTTCCAGATCTACTGAGTTAACAATTCTCACCAGTCCAGGCATTACAGGTAGCCATCATCATCATCATCATCATCATCACAAAAGTAACAGAATTGGAGGTCATCTAGTTCAAACCCCTGCTCACGCAGGAGACCTGTGCTAGGGATTCGAACCGCCAAACTTTCTGATCGACAAGCTCAGTCGATCAGTGTCTTCACCACTGAGCCACCCAGTCCTCGAGTTACGAACCACAATCAAGCCCAACATTTACGTCGCTAAGCGAAACATTTGTTATGTAAGTCTGCTCCATTTTTACGACCTGTCTTGCTATAGTTGTTAAGTGAATCATTGCATTTGTGAAGTGAGTAACACAGTTAAGTAAATCTGGATTTCCCCCCCCCCTCCTTGGCTTTGCTTGTCCGAAGGTTGCCAAAGATCACACGGTCATAAGTATGAACCCTATTACCAAGCATCTGAATTTTGATTAGGTGACCATAGGGATGCTGCAATGGTCGTTAAGTGTGAACAATGGTCACTTTTCACAGTGCCATCGTAAGGTTGAGCGGTCACTAAATCAACTCTTGTAAGTCGAGGACCACCTGCCTTCCTGAAAGGAAAATGCTGCTGCTCCTCCTCCTGCTGTTCTTCTGGCCAGGTTAACTCTGGATTGTCCTACCCTAGGAACACAAAGCAGGGCATTTCCCTTGAGGCGAAAGGAAGAAGAAAAGGGGTCCAGCGAGGAAGGCCAGCAGTGCTGTGTAGAGAAGGAGGAGAAAAGAAAACTGGCCCTTGTGTTGATTTGCAACCCAAGCTCCACCCATCGCTTGAAAGGAGGAGGAAGAGGAGGAGGAGATGGCCGCCTTGGGCTCCGCGCTGTGTTTTCTCAAGCCAAAGCCAGGCCACTGACTGGGGTCAAATGAAGCTTGCTGGGGCCTCTCTTTGAAGCGTGGAGGTTACAAAAATAAAGTCCCAGGACTCCAGACTTTCATCACCCTTCAGGCGGCATCTGCAAACAGGGCTCATCCCAGATATCTATCTATCTATCTATCTATCTATCTATCTATCTATCTATCTATCTATCTATCTATCTATCTATCTATCTATCTATCTATCATCTATCTATCATCTTCTCTCTCTCTCTCCCTCCCTCCCTTCCACCCCCCCCCTCCATCCTGAGCCGGCCCGTCCTTGATTGAGGGCAGTGCCCGGGCAAAGCAGCCAAGCGGCAGGCTGTCTCATCAACAGTTCTTCACCGTCTCCAAGCAGATGAAGGAGAGAGCAGCGGCTGGGATCGCATCCGGCGCACATCTGGCCGGCGCGGAGAAAGCCCACTCGCGCAGCTCCCCCTGGTGGAGGCTCGGCTTTCGTTGCGCCGGGGGCCAGCTTCTGGGGTATCGGGCGAGAGAGGGGCTCCCTCTTCAAAAGGGGTGGGGGGAGGGAGAGCTCCGAGTTGGGGGCGGAGAGAGAGACCAGGAAGACATTCTGGACCCGAAGCTCGCTCCCAACCTGCTTTCCTACAGCTATCCCGAATCAAAAATTGGAAATCTCTCTCCCCCACAATAAAATTTCTTTGAGCTCTCCCCCAAAAAGGTGGGGGTGGAAGGGAGAGAGAGAGAGAGAGAGAATTAGATATGAGGTAGGTAGGTAGGTAGGTAGGTAGAAAAGATAGATAGAAAAGATAGTTTAGATAGATAGATAGATAGATAGATAGATGATAGATAGATAGATAGATAGATAGATAGATAGATGATAAGATAGGAAAGAGAGATAAGATAGAGAGATAAGGCAGACAGACAGACAGACAGACAGGATATAGACAGATAGATGATAGAACAAGAAGCTCACCTTGAGTTGGTGCATTCACCCAGGAAGGAAGGTTGGATGGGTAGGTCCTTGCAGGGTTGGTCAAAAAAGTCAAGTGGGGGCTTGGAGTTCCATCTATTCATAAATAAATGCATCTACAGAACTTTTCCCAACCTTCCTTTACCCTGATTTTGGCTATTCTCATCTAACAGAGACTGTATTTAATAGCACCTATTTGAGCAAGTTTGCTGTACGTTATGAGTAGCCTATCTGTGAAATTTAAACAGGAATGGCTGGTGTCTGAGGTAGAAGTCGAGCATTTACCGACTAATAGCATTGTTAGTCCTTTTATGAAAGCACAGTTGCTCAGATGGCACTGGGAAAACCATGATAAAGCCCAATGTTTTCAGTGGGCTGCTGTTACTAGCTGATGTACAATCATAGGCCAAAGAATCCTAGATTTCTTTCTTGAAGAACAAGGCAAACTGGTTGTTTGGATTAGTTGAGATATTTCCCAGGGGTGAAATCCAGCAGGTTCTGACAGGTTCTGGAGAACCGGTAGTGGAAATTTTGAGCAGTTCAGAGAACCAGCAAATACCACCTCTGGCTGGCCCCAGAGTGGGGTGGGAATGGAGACTTTGCAATATCCTTCCCTCAGATGTGGGGAGGGAATGGGGATTTTGCAGTATCCTTCCCCTAGAGTGGGGTGGGAATGGAGATTTTGCAGTATCCTTCCCCTGCCACGCCCAAGCCACACCACACCACACCATGCCCACAGAACCAGTAGTAAAAAAATTTGGATTTCACCACTGTTATTTCCCCAATACAGTTAATTAAGTGGAGTGAGTTTGAGCCTGTGAAATATCTGCTTTTTAAATATATTTAGTTATGTATAATCCCAGATCAACTGAAGACAGGTACAAAATTTAAACAACCCCACCGTGTAACATTAATGAAGCATATAATAAAAAGCGAGGGCATACATTCAAATTTCTGCAAGTCATATCTATTTTATTTATGTATCCATTTATTAGATTTTTATTCCTCCTTTTATTTTATAAATAACTCACGGCAGCCTCATCTCATTTTCCACACAAGAACCCTGTGAGGTGAGTTGGGCTGACAAGGAATGACTGATTCGAAGTCAACATAGCCAGCTTTGGGGCCTAAGATGGGACTAAAACTCACAGTCTCCTATTTTCTATGTCAGCACCTTAACCACTGTGTCAAACTAACTAACTTTATAGTGGGGGCATTTTCTCCCCTTGAAACTTTGCTATCTCTGATTTTGGCTGAACCCTTTATCCTCTTGTTAAAGAGTAGAAGGCTTAAAGCCTTGGTTGTCTGAATGCTACTGGATAGTTGCTTCCCAAGGAAGCAAATTAACTGAGAGGACAGCTGATCTTCATCCAAGCTTTTAGCAAAGAAAGATGAGATTCTAATTTAGTTTAGTTTAGTTTAGTTTATTAGATTTATATACCGCCCTTCTCCTGACGGACTCAGGGCGGTGAACAGCCAAACATTAAAACATTAAAATACAAGCAATATAAAAGTTAAAAATAATCTAAAAACGTAATTAAATCAAATTTTGGCTCCCCAAATTTAAGATCCCTCCTAAAATTCACCCATTAAAATCTACATTAAGCCAGCCCGGCTTCCTGGACTAGAAAAGTCTTTAATGCCTTGCGGAAAGTGAGGAGGTCTGGGATTAATCGAATCCCCGGGGGTAACTCGTTCCAGAGGGCGGGAGCCCTCACAGAGAAGGCTCTCCCCCTGGGGGTCGCCAGTCGACATTGCCTGACCGACGGCACCCTGAGGAGGCCCTCTCTATGAGAGCGTATTGGCCGATCTACCTGATCTGCTGTACTTTTCATCTTTATTGAGTTTACTGCTATGTCTTGTATCCAAAGTAAGATCATTTGAACCTGGTCATTTGTGTCTTGAGTGAGGCTACTGGGTTAATTTGTTCAATGATCCATTTGTTTCTCAGCTGTCCATGATACCCCCAGAGGTGGTATCAAGTTCAGAGGTGTTAATATTCTTCCTGTCCTGCATCATTTAGTTGCTCCAAAACTTATGTTTCTTTCTGGCATCATTCAATAATGCAACAGCTCTCTCACCTTTTGGGATTTTTTGGATTCATTACAGTAGCAATACACCTAATATATTCATAGTTGGGGCTGTTCCATCAAGCCTTATGTTTCCCTTGTTTAATTCATTCCAATTCTTTTGAAATGTTTTTCACCATTCCTAAGAAATGTAGGCAATTCATTTTACTGATTTCCTTCACTCAGGGAAGATAAAAACATCATTAAGCTTATCTTCCACACGAAAAGGGCTTTCAAAGTAGAAAGACGGAGCAATAAAATTCCATAAAACTGCACTACTATTCATTTCATGAAAACAGTACAGTCTGCAAAGGTCAATTCCCTTTAAGAGCTGGGTGCCTGTATTTTAGAACAGAACTCTTTAATTACAGCATGTAACTGGAATTAGCTGACTGTCTACAGGTGACGTTTTTTATAACTAAAATGCTCTCAGATCCTGCAAAAGAATTGAATACTTGCTGAGGCCAGAAAATAGATAGGAACTGAAAATTGAGGCAGCGTCGGAATTTGTGGAAAATGTCTTGCTGTGGCTTAACAAAATTAAAAAGAAAAAAACTTGCTATACCACGGACTGGATTTCAAGGCCTTTTTTTTCAAAGGAAAAAAATCTACATCTTTCTGCTTTCAGGAGGTATGAGACAGAGGCGGGTTTCAGCAGGTTTCTGACCAGTTCTGGAGAATGGGTAGCGGAAATTTTGAGTAGTTTGGAGAACCGGTAAATACCACCTCTGACTACCCCCATCTATTTTCTGCCTCCAGAGTCCCAGCTGATCAGGAGGAAACGGGGATTTTGCAGTAACCTTCCCCTGCCATGCCATCAAGCCACGCCCACCAGCCACGCCCACCAAGCCACACCCACAGAACTGGTAGTACAAAAATTTGAAACCCACTACTGGTATGAGATACATCACGCTCACTTGCCAATAGCAAAGCAATCCTTGTCGTAAAAAATCACTTCATTTGCACATATTTTTGTTATGATATAAATCCGTGACACGTTTTGTCTACTCCTCACCAAAATGCTTGTCATTAACCTGGCTATCTGTGACTTTCCCCATCTGCTTACATAAGGTGGATAATTACAAGACTTTCTTTAGGGTAATCGTATCTCTGACCTTAAATGGTCTTAAATGGTCTCGGGGGATGGCAGAGGACAAGAAGGCCTGGAGGAAAGTTGTCCATGGGATTGTGAGGGGCCGGACACGACTTCACAACTAACAACAACAACATCTCTGAACCAAATTTCCCTATGAAGGTCATCTGGCGTTGTTTTTAATTTTCTTTAAACAATTTTTCACATGCCCAGCCATTTCCTTTTTGCATGCTGGCATTTTAATGTGTTGCTATTCTACAGTTTATTGTGATGTGATTTGAAAGAAATGATAACCATTCTGCACTAAAATCGATATCCTAGGATAAGTCATTTCAAGAGCATTTGACTAAAAATCCCATAACATAACTGAAAAGATAGAACTTTAGGTTGCTTTAGTTATTTACATTTCAATTTATGTAGCCAGCCTTCTGGAATCTTACCTAAAACCGTAATAAAACCACACCTGGAATACTGCATCCACTTAGTAAGACCACCCTGAAATGCTATATCCACATTACAAAAAAGATGTTGAGAATTTGGAAAAAGTGCAGAGAAGAGCAACTACGATGATTAAGGGCCTGGAGACAAAAACACATGAAGAGCGGTTGCAGGAATTGGGTATGGCTAGTCTAGAGAAAAGGATTAGAGGTGACATAGAATAGAATAGAATAACAGAGTTGGAAGGAACCTTGGAGGTCTTCTAGTCCAACCCCCTGCCCAGGCAGGAAACCCTACACCACTTGAGACAAATGGTTATCCAACATCTTCTTAAAAATTTCCAGTGTTGGAGCATTTACAACTTCTGGAGGCAATTTGTTCCAGGGATTAATTGTTCTAACTGTCAGGAAATTTCTCCTTAGTTCTAAATTGCTTCTCTCCTTGATTAATTTCCACCCATTGCTTCTTGTCCTGCCCTCTGGTGCTTTGGAGAATGGACACCCTCTTCTTTGCAGATATTGGAACACTGCTATCAAGTCTCCCCCTAGTCCTTATTTTCATTAAACTAGATATATCCAATTCCTGCAACCATTCTTCATATGTTTTAGCCTCCAGTCCCCTTATCAACTTGGTTGCTCTTCTCTGCACTCTTTCTAGAGTCTCCACATTTTTTTATATCATGGCGACCAAAACTGAATGCAGTATTCCAAGTGTGGCCTTACCAAGGCATTATAAAGTGGTATTAACACTTCATGTGATCTTGATTCTATCCTTCTGTTTATGCAGCCCAGAACTGTGTTGGCTTTTTTGGCAACTGCTGCACATTGCTGGCTCATATCTAAATGGTTGTCCACTAGGACTCCAAGATCCATCTCACAGTTACTACTATTGAGCAAGGTACTACATATACGGTACCTGTGCTGTACCTGTACATGATAGCAGTGTTCGAATATTTGAGGGGCTGTCACACAGAAGAGGGGGGTCATCTTATTTTACAAAGCACTAGAGAGCAGGAAAAAGAAATGGATTGAAAGCATGGATGGAAATTAATCAAAGAGAGAAGCAACCTGGAATAATGGAGAAGCTTCCTAACACAGAGAGCAATTAACCAGTAGAATGGCTTCTCTTCAGAAGTTGTGGGTGTTTCATCACTGGGGGTTTTTAAGAAGAGACTGGACAGCCACTTATCTGAAATAGTATAGGATCTCCTGCTCGAGCAGAGGGTTGGACTAGAAGACCTCCAAGGTCCCTTCCAGCTCTATTCCAATTGATCAATTAAAAATGATGACAGTTAACAGCAGTTTAAAATCCTGTATAACAACATTTAACAATAGAGGTAATAAATTCATAGTTGACATCTGAGGTAGGATCTAAACAACCAAGAAATAAATGGGTGTAACCAGTGTAGAATTGTACAGACTGTGTCATACATCAAGTTTCAGAAACCTGGTGAGATGACCATGCCTTTAAGGCAATATTAGAATTACAATGTGTTTTCCTTGGTGAGGTTCCAAGACAGCATCCCAGTGTTTCTCAACCAGGACAACTTAAAGACATGTGAACTTCATTTCCCAGAATCCTCTAGCCAGCAGCCAGAATTCTGGGAGCTGAAGTCCATATGTCTTAAAGTTGCCCAGGTTAAGAAACACTGCATACCCAAATCTTATTAAGTGTTAATGGCAGTCATTTGAAGATACCACTCCCTGTTCCCCTTTGTGATTATTGTCATTTGCTTGATAGGACGTTTATATGTTTTGAAGTACATGTAGTTATTACAGATGATTTTGTAATGCACGTATTCATTCCTTTATCTATCCATTCATTATATTTAGAATTGTATTTAGAAAGTATATTTATACTTTTTGTTTTTGCTATAAATTGTAATATATAATGAATTAACCATATCCTTGCCCTTGCATTAACTGTTCCTGTTTCTGGGTTCAGTTTTGTTTGTAAACTGTCCCTTTTTCTTTTGGCCATTCACAAACCCTGTTTTGAAAACTGACTTTTTCATATATATCACTTCATTCTATTATTAGTTTCATTATTAGCTTCATTAATCAGTAGAAAAACAAAACAAGAGGGAAATCTTTAAATATGGATATTTGAGGGTAAAGGTAAATGTTCCCCTTGCACATATGTGCTAGTCGTTCCCGACTCTTGGGGATGGTGTTTCAAAGCCAAAGAGCCAGCGCTGTCCGAAGACGTCTCTGTGGCCATGTGGCTGGCATGACTAAACGCCAAAGGCGGAACTCTGTTACCTTCCCACCAAAGGTGGTCCCTGTTTTTCTACTTGCATTTTTTATGTGCTTTCGAACTGCTAGATTGGCAGAAGCTGGGACAAGTAACAGGAGCTCACCCCGTTACGTGGCATTAGGGATTCAAACCACTGAACTGCCGACCTTTCAATCGACAAGCTCAGCGTCTTAGCCACTGAGCCACTGCATCACTAGCATTTGAGGGTAAACCCCCTCCAAATGATTAGAGTTACTTTTGAGAAATATGCAGAGGATCCTATCATGTAGCTTTTACAATACTGAACTTATTCAAAAGAAATCTACATTAAAACAGCTTTATCAGTTATATGTAATTGATTGGCATTATACAGTATATATTGTAAATAATAGTATTCCATCACTCAATTCACCTCACTGTTTCTAATTCCCATTGAGAACTTGATTAATTTTGATTATTGGGATTGACTATCTTCAATGAGACTTATGGTTATTCATTTGTACATAAACTGGAACCAACATCTCAAATTCCTTCAGATTAGCTGGGATTTGGAAGGCAAAGGATAGGGGCAGGGGCGGTCAGAATATTTACTACCAGTTCTCCGAACTACTCAAAATTTCCACTACCGGTTCTTCAGAACTGATCAGAACCTGCTGAAACCCATTTCTGATCCAAATGTAGATCACGTGACCATGGGGATGCTGCAATGGTCATAAGTGTGAAAAATGGTCATAAGTCACTTTTTTCAAGTGCTGTTGTAACTTTGAATGTTCCCTAAGCTAACTGTTGTAAGTTGAGGACTACCTGTAATGGAGCCGTGATTTAGATAACAATTCCCTTCAAATATGACATATGGACGACACCGTTCAAAAGTAAAGTTTTTTTTTATTTCAACTCTATAAAGTATACAACAGGCACTCGGCAATTACAGCTGCAGGGAAAATACAGAGCAAAACAAAAGCAGTTAACTTCATGATAAAAAGGTTTTTTTTGTTTTGTTTTTTTCAGTCTACATCAAAAGAGTGCAACTGGTCAAAGACCACTTGATGAAAGTGTATTATTCTTGGACAAACAAAACTTAACTCCTCCTCCTTCATGTAGAATCCTTATGGAGAAGAAAAAGAGCCATCAGGATTATAAAGGAAACCACCATGTGTAAAAACATCATACATTGGAATAAGTACATAAGTTAGGCAACTCTGAATCGAATTTCCCTTTGCAATTAAAGCCTGAAACGTCAAAGTCTCAGGGCTTGGAGCTGACTGTTCACAGAGAAGTGGACGAGGCTTTCAGTGTATCGCTTTCTAGATATACTACCGAGAAGGTGTCTCAGAAACAGTTTGCATATACATGAAATTGTAGGGTTGCTTTCAGATTTAAGCCAGCTTTGCGTATACCGTTAACAATGGAAGTTACAATTTCTGTAAGTCCCATTGAGAGGAATGGGTCAGTAGTGGGGTTCAATTTCGGTCACTACCGGTTCGCTTGTGAACTGGTAGCATGCACACTCACGCACAGAGATGTCTGGGCAGGTGGGTGGAGCCTCCTGCTGCTGCAACCGCTACCAGTTTGCCTGATCTGGGGTGAACTGGTAGCAGCCCACCACTGGAATGGGTGTACTCTAAAGGTAACTAAGTCTGGAACCAACCCAGAGAAAGCACGGGGCCTGTTTTGTTCAGTGGTGCAACAAGATTCGTTCCCCCCCCCACTTTTTTTTCTTCAATCAATGATTTTCCAATCAGAAGGATTTTTCTTTCCTCCCCCCTCCCCCTTTTTGCTATGATGTCAATTTTATTGTCTAATATGCCCGGTTGGATTTTTTAATTTTTTTTTTTACTATGGAATCTATTACAAAATGTGTCATGTCTGAAGTTTTACCGCACTACTGTTTTAAAATTTGCACACCTTAGCAAAACAGGAATACCTGTATACAGACTGATAGTATGTCATATATTAATTTGACCTGCACGTACATTTATACATTTCACAGAAATGATGCTGTATCTCATTAACAGATACACAGCTCTGGTACATTTATAACAGAAATAAGAGAACGACGTCATCATTTCTGTAATTCATCAATATTATATAGTAAAGGCTTATAAACTGTTAGCCGAAAGAACTGTAAAACGCAGCAAGCTAAGAAAGGACAACATTTTGAGGTGTGTTTGTCTTGGTCATGCAGCATAACACCAAATTTGTATCTTTTTTTTTTAATAGGATGCCATGAATTTAAGGCACTTGCAACAATGCCAAATAACTAGATGATGTTCTAAACTATGGGACAAATGGACAACGGTACAGTTGACATAAACTTCAGTAATACTGACAATTATGACATTAATTCAAGTCTACGTTGATCTAAAAACATTACCTTACAAATAAGAAAAATGAAAATAATGCAATGGAGGTCTAAAGAAAAAGCTATATGTATACCATAAAATATCAACACGAAAAAATATCTATTTACATAAATATTTGTCTGTGGTCCTATCATTAAATAATTTTCTATGGAGAATGCAGTTCATCTGTGACTTTAGAACTTAGTTCTAAATCAGTGTGTCTTGAATTTGTTAGCAAACTCATTTTTATGCAGATACGCCATTGCACCTTTCATTGTGGAAAAGCAAGGTCTCAATTTCAAATGCATTATTGGGGAACAAAATGTACCAAATCAATGGGTCTTAAGTAAATCATGAGTAAGTTTATCGAAGGACTATAGCCATAAATAATAAGTTGTCCACATACTACTGAGCCAGGCCAAGCCTGAAATTTGGCCCTGACAAGTTTACCATTCCCAGCTGTAATGTGTAGTTAGCATTTCCATTTCACCTATTAAGTTTAGCAAAAACCAAGAAATCTGCAACATTATTGCCCTAATTTACATGTTGAGTAGCACTTAATCTTATTGCTGGGGATGGAAAACTCACTATGGGAGGCCATTTTTGGTGTGATCTGCATGGAAGGAGTAACATGTGGACTAAGACAGTACGTTGTAACATAAACATGTATGTTGATATATATCTATATTTATATATATGTAAATAAAATATATTACTTATAAATGCAGGGTTTGCTATTATACATATGCTAGTTTAAGTTATTGAAAATACATTTGGTAAAGAAGATGCAAGTGAGCCATATGACAAAATAAATTTATATTAAGTGCACACCACACCAATTATATATTATTGAGTGCAGTTCAAGGACAAAATGGAAGGAATCAAGCATAATAATTCATACCACGCTCATTCGGCAACTTTTCTTGCATAAATATTTTTTTAAAACTCGTGACTACTTGTCAGCTGAGTGCTTGAGGACAACTGAATAGCACTGCAACTGCTTAGATTGGAGACCACTATATATATTTTATAGGAAAAATCCAAGAGTTGAAATGAATACATTTTAGATTTTAATTGATTCAAGGTAGGCACATCACTTGTTTAGAGGTGAAGTGCAGAAAGATCTTTGTCTAATGATCCCAGGTGTAATGTAGAAACAAGGAAACTTGACCAAAATGACTATGGAAATCTTTTAGCCCTATTAGCAAAATCTGCTTCCAGCTTTTCTAAATTATTCTAAATTATGTGTTTTTGTTAAGACTTGTTATATACAATTAATTATGCAGGACTAACAAGCAGCAGAAATGATTAACAAGTGCTGCAGTGTTCATATAGTTGCTCACTAATGTGTATTTGTAAAAAAAAAAAAAGAAACTATAAATGAAGCTTGGAGTCCTTCTAGAAAACTGATGTTATATTAACTAAGCTATGGCGCTGTGTTTCTTTCTGGAATATTCCACTCAAGCTACAGGCACCCTTATGAATGTGAAAAATTATCTGATGGAACAGACAATAGAAAATTCTGAAAGTGAATTCCAGACGTTTATGCTTTCTTGCACCTTCAAGCAAATGAATCTAGTTTCATGAATATGAGAAGAGGTGAAAATGTCTGATTAATTTTAACAAGGAAAAAAACACCTATCGTTCCCTCCCCCCTTTTTTTTCTTCTATAGACTAAATTTCAATTTGGACTGACAAGATTGAAGATTACTTCTGCTCTTCAAGATTGTACAGCCTTTGCCTCCCTAAGCAGCCAGATATTATTCTAATTTATTCTAGTTATTCTCATCATCACACTTTCTAATCTCTGCTTGACTTGTGCCTTAACATTACATATGTATTTTGCTCACTGCTTATAAAAAAAGGTGTCATTCCGATTCTGTGAGGATGGCCAACAATATTTCTTCCTGTGCACGAGGAAAGGTTATGATTTGCTATCTTACAATGTTGTGAAGTTTAAAATTGAAATACCAGGTTATACTTTAGACAGAGAAAAATATATATATATATCCCAGAAAATTACAGTGGTCTATCATTTGCTCTTCCCAGTAACTAACCTCAAGTAAAAAGATTTACCTTTACTAAGGTTTGGAAGCTTGAACCATTTTAGTAAGGCTGTTTGATGTACATGTGATTGGATGTTAAATGCCACATCAAGGATTCCTACTCATGGTCCTATGTCTATTGGAAGCAGAGTGCTATTTCCAGGACAGATTTATTATATCTTACCAGTCCTGGTTGATGCTGGTTCTTTATTATTATTTTTGGTGGAAGCCATCACTAGGAACAGACAAACACTATGGTATTTTTTTCCAAAACTAAATATCTTAAAAAGAAGCCACAAGTTTGTATAAAATATGTGAGAATATTATGAAGAGATTATCATCTCTTTCTGTTTTTTATCCTTCAAACTTCTGTGTTGTCTTCAAATGTATTAGATTAGAGAGCTTTTTTCCCCACTGAAATAACTTGCTGATAATTGGAAGTAGCCAATGAGCTTCATTTCTGGATGTTTTGGGGCTAATCTCTAAGCATCAGTTATGAGGAATTGACAATTTTAGATATAATGCTAAACCAGTGCAATGTATTCAACAGCCAGTGTTTCGCTTCAAGTTCATCTTACAGTCCTGCTCAATTGCAGGGAAATTCTAAGTTATGCAAACTGAATTAGATCCAGACTAAGGTAACAGTCCTATATACTGTATACCTATTTCAGAATAAGTTCTGCTGAGCAAGGTAAGTCTTATTTCTGTCTAAGCACATGCTGTACTGCTTTGTAAAAAAACTAAAATAACTAAATTTTGGTATCATTGAAAATGGTGGTACAAGCTAGTCATGATTCATATTTCATACATTTCAGAGGAAAAGAAAAATATAAACTTGCATGTGTCTAATCGGATGGGCCCATCATTACGTTCAATGGAATTTATTTCCAGTAAAATGTAATAGCATTATAGCTTATATATGGTAATAACTTAGTCTGAATCCAGTCCTCATTAATAGGACTTCAAATGCTGAATAGGGCAAAGTAAATAAACAGAATGGTATTAAGCAACATACGGAGAAAAGATAATGGTAAGCAAGCTAAATTAACGCATGGTGATAAAACTAGAGGTATAAATTTATTTCTGGATTCTGAGAAAAGAGTAAGTCTTTAAACTCTGAAGAGAATTCTAAAGGAAATGAACATCTGTAAATGTGACTGTTGGTTTTCTCTTTATGGAACTCATTTAAGGAGCTGTCACAGATGCAAGATTACTTCAGCAGCATATTGACAAACGTTACGAAGTTGTACTGATACATGGAAGTCTTTGCTGGAATTGCCTCGAAAATTGTTATCTATAATAGCCTTTTTGACATTTCTGTCCTCTGAACATGTTGAATTCCTCTAACAAGTATGGGCAAATTAGTCTGTAGCACTGGCCATTAAAAGATTCATAACTGGTAGATGTAATTCATCATTTAGATGGACCCATTTAAAGACTTGGCCACTACAACAGGACATATTTAAAGGTGAAATTTAATCTTCCTTTTAAAAGGAAGGGCATATTGAAGCATCCCGTTTCAATTACATTGTTCCATGTATGTAGACTGATCTGTAGGAGTTATATTTTACAAGGAAAGATTGACTAATTATCTTTGGGGGAAATAAATAAAATACTTGTGGGATCTACTTATGGGAAAAATAGAAAAGAAAATGAAGTGAGGACAGTACTGCACAGTAGCATTAAAATATGTGTGTGTGTGTGTATGTATATATATATATGTGTATGTAGGTCTTTGGTTATTCGGGTCTTCTCCCACGTAGAATTGGAAGTATCTTGGCGACGTTTCGACAAAGTCTCATTCGTCATCTTCAGGCTGGTGTTCTCGGCTTCATGCTTCCTGGAAGACCCGAATAACCAAAGACCTACATACAAACACCCGCGAAAACCTCAGAAAACAAATATATGTGTATGTGTATGTGTATGTGTATGTGTATGTGTGTATATATATATATATATATGTATATATATATATGTGTGTGTGTGTGTGTGTGTGTGTATGTATATATATATGTATATATATATGTATGTATATATATATATATGTATGCACATATATATATATATATATATATATATATATATATATATATATGTATGTATGTATGTATCTAAAACCCATGTATGAATGTGCGTAGGAATGCATCCACTCATACAGTTCTAACTGATAATGAAATTTCTTGCTACATCTTTTTTTCTGAAAAAAATGAGTGTGGAAGTTTGTTTTCTTTCACAGATGAAAGATGTACATAGCACCTATATAATAATGTAGTGGATTTTGCAACTTCAGGGGGCTCTCAATGTGATTGTTATTTTAGAGTAACTGTAAAGGCCTAATATTTATAGTTTGGTTAATATTTTGTTTTGTAGGACCTCTGAAATAACCATTCTTCCTTTTTCTTTTAAAAGATGGTTATGGTATATATGTAAAACAAATAGTTTTATGAACATGTTTTTCACATGCTTTTATGCATCTGTAATCCACAAAAGAAACGATAAAAAGTAAGTTCTCAGACATATGATTTGAGGATTGACTTGCTTAACAGTTTAGCAGGAAGTGTAACAGTTGTGCTTCTATCATTTGGGAAGAAAAGCGTGTCAGAACTAAAAATGGAGAAAGGTAACATTCATTCTTGTCTTATATACTGCTCGAAAAGAAAGACAAATTATAGCACTGCTTTACATGAGCTCCATTTTTTTTCCTGGTCCTCCTTAGTTTAACACATTGGCCTTCTTTAAGAGGCTCAATGCACTCAACCTGCAGTTTGGGGGGTGGGTACCCCAGTTCCTGTACCGTTGATTCTACAGGCATAGAATCGGCTACAGTACTTAAACAGCTTGGAATATATTTATCAATAAGGAAAAGGAACTTAACAGCTAGAATTATGTGCATCTTATTCTATGAACTTTCAAATCGTAATGGAGGCATAGCATGTTTGGTACCATGATAGAAAACACATGTAAATTATGGTGAAAAAAGTTTCGCTTCAGGACCACCATGTCAACTGCTGTGTTAAATTCAAACAGAAAACATGTGAAGAGCACTATTGTCATCTAAACAAGAAGTCCTAATGCCACTGTAATTACTGTAGCAGCATCAATCAAGGCATCGTGGTGACCCCGAGCATGAATCCTTCCCAAATCTTTCAGGTCTGCTGGCAGCCATGTCTCAGGAAGCTGTCTTCAGCAAGGCAGAAGCAGGTAAGAGAAAAACATTAAAAGTCTATGTCCCATCCTGAGTTGTCATCAGGTGGTGGTTCATCGTTGTCCTCAGGGAAGCTATCAAAATTGCTTGTATCAGTTGGAGATGCAACCTGTCCAATGAAGAAAATTAAACTATTGGTAGTGTTAGTTGCTGCATTTGGAATCTTTAGACAATTTTCTGATTTCAATGGTGAGCTCTTTATACCACTTGTGAATTCATGTTGGCCAGTGAGAGTTAGAGACGGCTCAGAAATGTAGGATTCTGCCGTTTTCATTCATAATGTTGTTCTAGGTAGTGCTGTTAAAAATATTCAGTGAATGGGAATATCAAGGTTAGGAGGCTTCTAAGTACCGCAACACCCAAAGGGGTAAAAGAGGAAGTAAAGAAGTCAAAAGAAGAAGGGTGCAAGTGCATTCTTCAGAACAAAAGTAATGAAAAAATGTGATGGGAAAAGATGAAAAGGTATATTGGGCACCCCATATTTTTTTATGAATAAGGCAGAGTGATTGTATACAGTAATGGCCAAAATTGTGGAAACCTTTTGAGAAAAGTGTATTTTCTAAAACTAGCTAATAACACCACTTTTTTTGGGGGGGGGGGAGTAGTACCATAAAATTATATATCAATGAAAAGATAATTTAATCAAGAATGTAATGCAACAACTTTTATGAAGAATTTGCTATTAGAATAGCAGTTACAATATAAAGAAGAAAAGTGAAACACGTGGGAAAAAATGAGATATACAAAAATTATTACCATAGAAAAAATGAGATATACAAAAATTATCACCATAGAAAAAATGAGATATACAAAAATTATCACATCAGTTAATATTTAGTTGGATAACCTTTAGCATGGATTACGGCCTTACAACGTCTTCCCATGGAGTGAACCAAGTCTTTTAGTTCTGCAGCTGTTCTAATGTGAAACCAAGATTGAATGATTGCTTCTATTAACTCGGTTTTATTGCTGGGTCGCTTCTGACTAACAAATTTCTTTAATCAGCTCCATAGATCTTCAATTGGGTTAAGGTCTGGGCTATTCCCAGGCCATTCCAGCAATGGAATAGGATTATCTTGAAACTCCAGAAAAAAAGGGGTGTTATTAGCCATCAAACAATACACTTTTCCCAAAAGGTTTCCACAATTTTGGCCACTTGTGTATTTAGAAAGTAATTGTGAAGCAACCTTCAAATGAATGGGTTTGGCTTCCTAATATTTCCTAACTAGAATGGAGAGTTTGATAAAATAATGTATAGATTTCTCAATGACATTGACAGCCCTTTGAACTGATCTACAAAGCTGGGATTTAATGCAGATGCATGGCAGGTTATATTGTATGTGTGAAAATCAGAATTGGCGTAGAGCTGTTTAGAAAATGCATACAAGCAATGCCAGAGGAGAAAGAGATTTCTGCCTTTGTCCATATCTAAAAGGTCTGTGTTTGTTTATGCCACATAGGACAGATAGGTTAACAAAAATTCAACAAAAGTTTAGAAAGTGGAAAACAAATTGCTGATATTTTCCATTTAACTTGGCACTGTATGATATGATCCCATATTTATTGAATTAAATATGGTAGGTTCATTATATAAATGTCAACTGCTTTTGTATATCATTTGACTTGGGAGAAATCTGTTTGCAAGAACGTGAAAGACTTAATAAGGAATCTAACAAATTAGAATAAGTTGAGATTGATAATTTGATTTAAACTTAAAATAATATTGTATATTGTAAAATATACAATAAAATATATTGTATATTTTAGAAAAGTGGACTCAAAATATTAAAAATTAACAAGGCATAAGTAATATGATATGATAAGTGTTTCCCAGTAGTATCTATATTTGCATGTCTCCCAGGAATATTTTTTCTTCATATTAGCACCAGTAGTGAAGTATCTTTTAATGATTAAAAGCCAATATAATAAAGACAACACAAATATTCTCTCTCCTCCAAAATACATTAAATCTTGTTGTGCTGTTCCTGAAAATTGTCATTGCTTGGGGGTGTCTGTGTGTGCATGTCACGATAATAAACTGAATGACAGAAGAAAACTTACTATTTTGAGAAAAATGACCTTCCTGATTGCTAAATGGATTGAAATGTACATTCATTCAAACAGAATTAGTTATTCTTGAATATGTTAATTATTATTGGGTGTGGTTATAATAATTTATAGATTCTTATGTGTTATGTACTTTTCTATCTACTAGTTGAAACACAGGGTAAAGGAATTCAAGAATTCCACAGTGAATGTGTGAAAATAGATCAGAAAAGTCAAATATTTTAAACTGCATTCACAATGGGTATATATTCAAATCTGATAGGAAATATTGGTTTCATGTGGTAAAATTCAAATAATATGCAGAAAATTAAACTGAGTAAAGTTGTAGCAAAGTAATGTGTATTGAAAGAAAAGCAATCACATTTATCACCACCAGAATTTAACCCAAGTTTAATTAGCACGTCCACCATTCTCATAATAATAGTTTCAACAGACCACAATTATAAGAGGGATTTCCTTTGTATTTATCTAACAGGAATATTTTTCAGTGTTTGTCTGCCTTAAATAGTATTCTCAAACCATGACTTCTTTCTGCTAAAAAGAGTTATGTTTTATATAGAAATATTTTAACAGAATGTCACCGATCTTCACTTTTTTTTTCTTTTCTATTTTTTACAAATTTAGTGGAAACAAAGGGAAAAGACTTAAGCCAAAGTTAAAAATAGGTATTTCCTTTTTTTCTTTCAATAATATTTTTAGGACCCTATTATCAGTATTGATACCAATATTTACTGTTGGCCTCAAAATGGCTCTGCATAGAAATTAAGGTGGCTCAGTGCCAGGATACTGAGTTTTCCGACAAGAAAGATCAGCAGGGGGTTGGATTAGATGATCTCCAAGGTCCTTTCCAACTCTGTTACTGTTAAATCTTACTTATTTATGCCAAATTGAAAAAAAGTATGACATGTTGTCCATTGAGTACAACAGCGTGTGATCTGATAGGGCATTTAGAAACTGATGGCGTGATTGAAGAAATGAAAAGGAGAACTAAGGCAGTGTAAATTGGAAGAAGAACAAAGAAGCTTTCGGTAGTAAAGAAATAAAGATTTCATTAAAATACATTTCAACCTAAACTTTTGTATTTTACTATAAGCTTCATCACTGATTCGTTGTCAGAAGAGGCCTTCAGATACACTCTTATTGCACGTCTCTGAAAATGAAGTCAAGCAGAGGTCTGCATCAGGGATGAAATGTAAAATTTGTTACTACTGGTTCTCTGGGTGGGTGGGGACATAATGTGACTGGGTGGGCGTGGCCAACTTTTTTTTTTTAACTTTTCAAAGCATTTTTTTCTAATGCTTTGAAAAGCCTCTGCCGATCAGAAAGCTCAGCTGGGATTGTCACTTTTTTCCCCCACCTCTTCGGCCAAGAAGTTGCAGGAAAAAATTCTTTGAAAAGCCTCTGACTATCCCAGCTGAGCCACGCGATCATCAGAGGCTTTTTTTTTTAACTTTTAAAAGCATTTTTTCGTCGGAAGAGGTTGTAGAAAAAATGCTTTTAAAAGTAAAAAAAAAAGCCTCTGATGATCCTGCGGCTCACTGGGCATGGTGGGGGCGCAGGGATTTTTGCTACCGGTTCTCCGAACCACCCACCGCCATCGCTACCGGATCAGGCGGTCTGAACCGGGAGCATTTCATCCCTGGTCTGCATACATGGGAATGCTAATGTAAGATAAGAACACATTCCCATGTTTTGGCTCAGAGCTCCTGCTTGTTTTTCCAATGAGTTTATTCAGCAACTTTCTTAAGTTATGATTCCAATATATACATTTTAGCAAGTAATAAAACTATACTCACACTTGGTACAATAGGAGGTGTCAATGTACCTTTTCTTAAACCTTCCCAGTTAAAGCCTTCAAACCACCTAAAGTCAGAAGATAAAACAATACAAGGACATTGATATGATCCATTACCATTGCAACAAGACCAAGTAGCCTAACATTAAACATTACAAAAATGACATTTCTGAAACCCTCTAACTTTATACTTGGGGGCAGATTTGTGGAACACACTGTTTTATATTAGGGCTGTCAAACTCCCAGCCCGTGTGCTGATGCGTCATGCGCTGGCCACGCCCACGCCCAGTTTAGTGAATGGGGGAAAAGTCCCAATACATCATAGGACACTGCCGTGATGTGAGTTTGACACCCCTGTTTTATACTAATTGTGGGTAGTTAGGAATTTTCCTCAGTTAGAGAAAATTCTGAATCAAGGCTCTGTCCAGATGCAGATGTCTAATTTGTGATGAAAAAATAATAATAATAATAGAATAAGTCCATTAAATGACATGAGATTCCCAGATGCTGAAGCAGATTGACAGATACTTTGATACTGGCTATCTGTCTTCTTCAAACGTGTAAAAATTTATTAAAAGCTAATGAATATCTTTAGGAGATCTGACATTTGGATATCTGTAACCCTATTTACATTTAACCTGTCTCCTGTTTATGTTGTACAGGAACAGGAATTGCTGATTGGCTTCTGAAGCAATTTCATTTATTATGTTGTTACGTTATGTTAAATTTATTGTATTATATATGATTATGTTACTGAATTTTGGTGCTAGCTGATTCTAATTGACCTTGAAGTTTTTTTTTTTTTCCATTTATTTCCATTGCAAAATCTTAAATGTTACATAGATAGTTAGCCCATTCAGGTTTGGAGTTATGATACCAAGCTGAAGCCCACACTACTCAGAATATATGCAGAGTCTTACAATACTCAGGTTTCTGGTGCAAAAAATTGCAGGTACTGGATTGTGGTAACTCTCATTTCATTCAGTTTTTCTTCTGTGCACAAAATACACCTAAATATATTGATGGATTTAAACAGAGGATTACTTTTCATCCTGAAATATACCTACTTGTGCTTTTGAATATCCTTGACTCCGTTTTTCAAGTTACCTAATCTTTCTGATGGGTTGTCCCTGTTTAAAAATAAAAGAACAAGAAAAAAGTTATAGAAGAAAGTTGGAAATCGAAGTTTTTTCTAGTATATGTTTGTGTGTTTGTATTAGAAAAAGCTTTGTGTGTGTGTGTGTGTGTGTGTGTGTGTGTGTTTTTCTATAAAGATTAGAAAAAGCTTTTATATATACTATATATATGTATTCCTGGCAAATAGATGGGGAAGAAATGGAGGTAGTGACAGATTTTATTTTCCTGGGCTCCAAGATTACCACAAATGGGGACTGCAGCCAAGACATTAAAAGATGCTTGCTCCTGGGGAGGAAAACTATGGCAAATCTAGAGAGCATACTAAAAGGCAGAGACATCACCCTGTCAACAAAAGTGCATATAGTCAATGCTATGGTTTTCCCAGTTGCAATGTATAGCTGTGAAAATTGGATCATAAGAAAGGCTGAGCGCCAAAGAATTGACGCCTTCGAACTCTGGTGCTGAAGAAGACTCCTGTGAGTCCCTTGGACTGCAACGTGATCAAACCGATCAGTCCTAGAGGAGATCAACCCTGTCTGCTCTTTAGAAAGCCAGATCCTGAAGATGAAACTCAAATACTTTGGCCACCTAATGAGAAGGAAGGACTCACTGGAGAAGAGCCTAATGCTGGGAAAGATTGAGGGCAAAAGAAGAATAGGACAACAGAGAATGGTGTAGCTGGATGGAGTCACTGAAGTAGTCGGTATGAGCTTAAATGGATTCCAGAGGATGGTAGAGGACAGGAAGACCTGGAGGAACGTTGTCCATGGGGTCACAATGGGTCGGACATGACTTCGCAACTAACAACAACAACATATGTATGTATATGTGTGTCTGTGTGTGTATTTCTATATGTACTAGAGCAAGCTTTTATATATACAATACACACACACAATATATGTGTGTGTGTGTATGGGTTACAATGGCTAACGATGTTAGTAATAAAGAATGAAAACAAAATATTGACTTCAATGAACTTAATTAACAAGAACCATTAAAAATTAATACACACATATACATACACACCCACCCACCACACCACACCCACCCACCCACCCACACATATATTTATTTGTGAGACTACTAACACATATAAAGAATTTACCTGCATAGTTTTTTAATTAAGTTAGCAGCATTTTTGGCAATCTTCTTTGGAAATTCAATCATATCAATCCCCCTTAGTATGATGTTATAGGTTTTCATGGGATCTGGGCCTGAGAAAGGTGGACTATAGAAAAAGAAATCAAATACTAATTAAAATCTAGTTATATATATATATACACAAATAAACTGAAACCTGCTTTACCTTATTTTGGATGATTTTGGATGATTACTATATGCTGCTTATAATGTAGATATTATGTCTACATCACAGGTGAGAATAAGAAAATCACTTGGGACGCTGCTTTTATCCTGTTACAGAATAAAAGCTATCCATAAACTACCAGAAAACCAAAGTTTTACCGTGTTTCCCTGAAAATAAGACCCTGTCTTATATTTTTTTGAATCCTGAAATAAGCGCTTGGCCTTATTGCCATGCGCTCAAAAGCCCAATTGGGCTTTTTATCAGGGGATGTCTTATTTTGGACGAAACAGGGTAGTACTTGCTCAATTATCGTAAAAGTCACAAATGGCAAATAAATGGGATTCAGATTATGCAGGTGTGCAGCTATACATATCTTGCAGTTCACTTTCATGCATTTCTGTCCTTGAATAGTATTTTTTTTAAAAAAAAAAGTTATCAAGATTGAAAGAACAGCCAGGACTCCAAATTTGGGAGTGCATCCTAAGTTGCTAAACTATTTCCTATCTTCATCACTCAGCCTAGTGTTTCTCAACCTCAACCTCAATTAAAGCAACTTTAATTCATGAATTTTGGAAGTCAAACTCCACCCATCTTAAGCTTGCCAAAATTGAAAAACAGTGTTTTGAGAAACATCTGGAACCCTCAAGTTCCCAGGATCAGTCTGGGAAAGTATTATCCATTGCACAGAGCTTATAACATTTTACATTTTTTTCTGGAATATTTTGTAAACAGTAGTTTGGTAATAAGCAAATAATAAAATTTTGTGCTATTATTTTACCCAAAATGCTTACGGAAATTCTTCCGTAAGTCCTTCGGGAGAAGGGCGGTATAAAAAACTGAATAAATAAATAAAATAAAATAAAATAAAATGCCAAATATTGGGAAAACATACATGAAGGCATGATAGGGAATTATTGCAGTTCACTCTGTAAGAATTCAACTGAATTTGTCACTTACAATGATGTATTTTATTCTTACAATACTTCATTACAGGTAGTTCTTGACTTGGCCATAATTAAGCCCAGAATTTCTTGTTGCTAAATGAGACAGTGGTTAAGTGAGTTTTGCCCCATTTTACAACCTTTCTTGCCACAGTTGTTAAATGAATCATTGCAATTGTTCATGGTTGTTAAGTGAATTTGGCTTCCCCACTGACTTTGCTTGTCGCAGGGTTAAATCCATGAGTAGCTGGCCTAAGTCTGTTGAGCTGCACATAAAATTATGCTAATCTATATCTTTCACTGATTGAAGTTCTTGAAATCAAGCAGCTCCGACTTATTTTTATATTGTGTTTCTAACTTTAAGAAAAGAGACGGTCTGTTAAAAAAAGAAAAAGTTGTAACTTTGTGTTGATTGTTTGCACGTATATAGGTATTTTTCTTAATTTTCAGTGGCGCTATTGTAATGATAACATCCAAAAAAGCAAGCCATTAGACCAGAGGTCTTCAAACTTGGCAGCTTTAAGTCTTGTGGACTTCAAGTCCACAAGTCTTAAAGCTGTGAAGTTTGAAAACCTCTGGATTAGACTATCTCACACACGAACCTATTTGGAATTTATATTCCTTGTAGGTTTGCCACTGAGTCTTCCGGCCTTCACTTGTGATCTGAATAGAATGTTGTCAGAGATAATATTCTAGTCCTGAAATGTAGACTCCAAGGGGGTTCAGCTAGCAGCCTCTAAAATATTATATTCAGAAATCTTTCACTTATTTGATCATTTATATCCCATCTTTATTAATTTAACAAATAACTCAAGGCAGCAAACATATCCTTCCTTCCCCCCTTAATTTCCCCACAACCTTCCTGCTTACTTTCCCCACAACAGCAATTCTCACTGGAGGTGAATTGGGGCTGAGAGAGCGAGAGAAAGTAATTGGCTCAAAAATAGGTCAGCTGACTTTTCATAGCTAAAGCAGAATTTGAACTCACTGATTTTTTTGCTTTCTAGCCTGGTGCCATATCCACTAGACCAAACTGGCTCCTTTTAATCTTCCTATTCGATGTCTTTACTGGTTTTTTAAAAAAAGAAATAGAAGCTACATTCAACTTTTCTTTAGAAATGTGTTGTTTCAAAATGCTACCGAGCTGCTTTCTAGCATGTTTCCATTTTGTTTTGATTGCCTTATGTTCTGAAGAGATGTTTCAAGTTCCTTCTTGAAAACTGAAGTTCAGTTCAATCTGCATCTATTGAAACATATCTAACCGGTACAGGGGTGAAATTGCTCCTGGTTCGGACCGGTTCATCCGAACCGGTAGTGATGACGGCCGGTAATTCGGAGAACTGGTAGCGATGGCAGCTCAAGGCTCCACCCACCTACCCAGTTGTCATTACTTCCTGGTTTTAACCACAAAGTAACCTGTTTTTTACCCTCTGCACATGCGCAAAAGGGTTTGCACATGTGCTGAGGGTCGGTGTGTGGACCTCTGAACCAGTAGGGAAGGTAAGTAGATTTCACCCCTGAACTGGTACCACGAACTCATGATTTGGTGAACTGGTAGAAGAACCCAGGTTGATTTGGTATTGGGGGCGAGGGCAAGGAAGTGCTCACCAATTAGAATGAAATGAACAAAAATAGTAAATTTGTCTCATCCATACCCTTTCCTTTTATAGTGGTTATCCAAAGACTTTAGTTGCTAGAAAGCAGGTTGTAAATCCTTGAAAATCATAATAAGTAATTCCATAGTATGTTTTTAAACACTATTTTTGTTTATCATAGCGTATGCCAGCTCTGAATCCCAACTCTTCTAATCAAAGTGACAACAGCAGAAATATTCTCCAGTTTGCTGAACTATTTTTATCTGCAACTCCAATTCAATGCCCATACCTGCCAGTCAAGAGCTCATACATTAAGATTCCCAGTGACCAGTAGTCTGCTGAAATATCATGACCTTTGTTCAGAATGATCTCTGGAGCTACGTACTCTGGAGTTCCACAAAAAGTCCATGTTTTCTTTCCAAATCCTATTTTTTTTGCAAAACCAAAATCGACCTGTGAAAGAAGGTTCACACACCCATCAAGGAAGACAAAAAGTTAAAAGCACTTTATGCAGGCACAAGCACATAAAGAGATGGTCACAACACAGGTTTTCCCGAGCACAAGTTAGTAAATTTACACCGTCAACATAAATATATCATAGCAAGTGAAGATAAATGTATATATATGATTATATATTGAAATGTTATAGATAGAAAACTTTTTCTTAGTAATATTAGAACATAAGTAATACTGAAATGTACTTCGTCTTTAGTTTTAAGATTGTTTTTATGACTTTTGTCTTTTTTGTCTTTTATCTGTTTATATCAAATAAAGTTGATTTTAAAACTCAAAAAAAAAAGAATAGGCTTCATGAGAAAATTCTCAAAGGAAGAGTATTAAAAGAAAGCTCTGAAGGAGCTGGGTAGCCTAGAAATATGAAATGTAAATAAATAATTTAAAAAAAAACAAACGAAAGTCATAGTAGGATAAATTTTATAATCATATTTCTTCAAGTTCATTAAGTTATTAAAATCTTGCTCCAGTTCCAGAAGGGTGCGACGGAAGAAAACAAACTTCTGAAATTATAAGGAGAAGAACAATAGTCAATTTTTGCTTATTTGGCTCCCAGAAATTAATTGGTTTGTATTAATTCTTTGATAAAGTGATTTGTCCTAGAATTACAGAGATGAATACTGCGTTTCAGCTAGAAATACCGTTTTATGGCTCTTAGAAATGGGGTTTTATAACAATGGGAGTGGCAACTGAACCTTAACTACAGGGCAATATAATATTTTATTGCTGTTTGGGAGGAAAACTTCCCCACCACTCACCAATTTGGCATAACCTCGGTGATCTAGGATGAGGTTTTCTGGCTTGAGGTCCCTATAAATGATTCCTTTGGAATGCAAATAGGCAAAAGCTTCTACCACACAAGCTGTATAAAATCTGGTTGTAGAATCTTCAAATGAACCTCTGTCAAGAGGAGAGAAAAAGAGAGAGGGAGGGAGGGAGAAAGAGAGAGAGGCAGGGAGAGAGGTTACTTATTCATTCAATTAAGGATCTGGGGCAACAATAAAAATAAACATGATAGCATCATTACTATGTAATTATAATGTAAAAACCAAAATGGCCAATTAAAATTGGGAAAATAAGTACAGAAAACATAAATATTTTAAAAGAATTAAAATATATTTATTGAGATTTTTTAAAAAGTCAACAGCTCTAAGACACATTTTTAAAGATATATTTGAGCATCAAAACGCATTCCATTTTGACAGAATGGTTTATAAGGAAAATCAGAAAAATACCACATGGACAGTTCTAGAAATGTCCATAAGTAAATTAATTGAAATGCAAATACTCCAAAATACTTCTATCCAGTTTTCTAAGTTTTCAGAGTTCCCCTAAGCACAGCCTCTGGTGATGAGCTTAGAAGTCAACAACGAATAGAAAATTCCCAGATATTACGCTTCACCTTTATACTTCATTCTTTTTTTGGGGGGGGGGGAGGACAGAAAATCTCACAGCCTTGCTTCAGTACAAGTCTGTTCAATGAGTAAACCTAGTGAAAATAATGAGATTTGTGTTCATCATGTCTTTCTCTTTGATTTTAATAGAACTGATCTAAGCGTGACTAAGTCTGAATCCAATCTGTTTTCATCCTCATATTGCAGATAAAGGATCTGAAAACAAGAGAACAGGGATTTGTATAAGCCTGCTTACGAAAACAGAATCTGGGGGCATCCTGGCTCAAAGCAAAATGCTTTAGATATTCTATTTTCCTTGTTCTAGCATGAGGAGATAGCGTCACGTAAGGAGGGTATGTATGTGTGTGTGTTTGCAGTTAATATAAATATGGCCAGTCCACTAAGATAACCTTCCAATTCCTGGTTTTGCATCCTTGCGCCCACCATCTGATGTTTCTGAATAGAATATGTCTAGGAGTACAAATGTAGAAATTCTACATGCATTAGGACAGGAGTGTCAAACTCAATTTCATTGAGGGCTGCATCAGGGTTGTGTTTGACCTCAGGGGGCTGGAGTGGGCGTAGCCAGCATTCATGTCAGGGCACCTGTAGTGGAGGGGTGGATTCTAACCAGCTTTACTACCGGTTCTCTTTGTGTGTGCGCTTCGCACGCGATCACCTCTTTGGTCACGCACGTTGCGAATCTGTCCAGCTGAGGTGCGGCAATCCGCTCTGCGGCACCTCTTATCTGGGTGACAAAAGAAGAAATATAAGGTCGGAATAATGCGGAGGCGGGCTCCCGAAGAAAAAGAACCGGTTCGGTGACCTAATAGCGTCACCGCTAATGGCTTGGCTGAACCGGGCCGAACCAGGAACTGCTATAGTGGCCAAGTGCTAAGGCAGAACTGCCCCCAGACCCTCCCTCTCATTATAATCTCCTTGCTTGCTTGCTTGCTTCCTTCCTTCCTTCCTTCCTTCCTTCCTTCCTTCCTTCCTTCCTTCCTTCCTTCCTCCCTCCCTCCCTCCCTCCCTCCCCTTCTTTTTCCTTCTCTCTTTCTTCTCTTCTTCCTCCTTCCCCACTCCCGATCCTTCACTGTTTCCAGGGTGGTCTACAGGCCAGATCTAAGCACCCCGTGCTTGAGTTTGACACCCCTGCATTAGGAGGTGAGGAAAAGATAAGAGAATTTCATTCCAGAAAAAGAATCATAGTAATTTGGGCTCCAGTAATAAGTTGATTAATGTATTAATTTGTGTTGCTCAGTGCTGACTTGGTTAGGAATAAACTAGTCCCATTCCAAATGATTTACTCGTTTTTAATCCACTCCACTGTACAGTAGTAAGTGTTATGCACATGGTCAAATTAAATGGGGATAATGAAAACTGAGGTATATGAAAATACTATTTGGAATTTACAAATAGGGAAGGATAAGTCATCTTAACTGGCTGTATTATTATTATTTTCTTAAAACTTGATACAGCACCCTCAACCTCAGCCATCATCATGGCTTCCAGAAGACAAAAAAACCAAAATAGGAGGGTCATTGAAAACAGTGTCATTGAAAGACACTGTTGAAAAGAATAATGGAGCACGGCTGATTTTCCCCATTTCCCCAAAACCAGAGATTTTGACACTGACAAAAACAGACATCCAATTATCTCAAGTCTACAAGATATGAGGACATTAATCTTGCTTCGGTTAGATCAGCTTTTGAAGCAGTGCAGTGAATTACAGGTAGTTCTTGACCATAATTAAGTCCAACATTTTTGTTCCTAAGTGAGCCATTGGTTAAGTGAATTTTGCCCCATTTCACAACCTTTCTTGCTACTGTCGTTAAGTGAATCACAGCGGTTGTTAAGTGAGCAACATGGTTATTAAGCGAATCTGGCTTCCCCGTTGACTTTTGTTTGTCAGAAGGCCGCAAAAGCTGATCACATGATATTGGGACACTGCAACCGTCATAAATATGAGTCAGTTGCCAAGCATCCGAATTCTGATCAGGTAACCATGGGGATGCTGTAATGGTCGTAAGTGTGAAAAATGGTCATAAGTCACTTTTGTCAGTTGCATTGTAACTTCAAACGTTCACTAAATGAAGTGTTGTAAGTCAACGACTTAAATATGTATAGGATTTTATGAGTGGAGTACTTGGCAGTGTTTTCCTCAGGCAGCATTATATCTTGCAAACTGAAAATCACAGTTCGACTACTTTTGTGTGAAACCACTGAAAGTGTCAGAAGAAAATACTTTATTTATCTAATGACTTGACTGCAGAAGCCCAGTAGCTATCAGATGAACCAGACAGCAAAATAACTGTAGGCTATGACAGAATTACATTTCTCTGTTTATTGCTTATTCTGAGATCTTTAAAAAAACAACAACCCAAAAAAACCCCTCATACATTTATTCTCCAAACTGAATTTATTTTTCTTCATTCCCTTCCAAATAAAAAAGGCACAGAGATCAGAAGCTTACTCTCAACAAATCACAAAATCAACAATCACTGCTATATATTATAGCCCACTTCCAAATTAAGTTTTAAAAGGAGAAACAATATGGTCAGTTTTCTTGACAGATGCAAATGGCTTCACATTTCACATTACCCAAATTAACTTCTGGGTAAGCACCTATACTTTTTATTTCCTTAGGATACCTATATACTGACATTTTGCTGTATAAGCCTAAAGTTTTAGGCATGCAGCCTAAAACTAAAACAGCATAAAAAGTTAACAAGGTTTTGCTAGTGCTAAGCATTTCAATTATTAATAGATGACCTAAGGAAATAAAAAGAGACATTCTCTTTCGTAGCTAGATGGCAGCAGATACCAGGAGTAGACAGAAAAAGTATTAAAATAAAGGTTCAAAGACTTATGCAAACAATTAAAAGAATCTAAGCACAACGTAATTTGTATTGTAATTTTATTTTTTTAAACAAATTAAATACAAATAAATGTTTGGAATTTAAAACGATAATAAAAACAATACTATAAAAGTAAGTTTTGAGGTTTCATGACTATATTTCTGTCTTATTTTGCTATACCACTTATGCAACTGATAAGTTTTAAATACAGTATTTGCTATCCAATCATAACCCAAGTAATCTACTTTTATTTACATAATTTCAATCAGGTGTTAGAGTCCAGCTCACAGAAGCACCACCAGGCAGATTAGCCAGTAAGCCCATTCTTTCATATCTTTTGATTTTGATATCTTATTACTGAATTTTGTTTTATTTCTAATATATTTTAGAATTATAGGAAAACTGCTGACTCTGATTTACATTCTGCCTCTATATTTGGATAAAGGGAGGTCTAAAAGTTTAATTATCCTCCTCCTGATAGGGTTTTTATTATATTTATTCATTCATTTATATTTATATGGCTTTCCGTCTCAAAGTCATGACTGTGGGTGGCAGACAACAATTAAAAACCACATAAAAATTATATAAAAACTCCATAGAAATACTGATCAGAAGCCAAGGTTAAAAGAAAAACTAAGTGACAGATTAAACACAATGAGTGCACGGTTTTCCAGACATCCAGACTCCCCAGCACAAGGACAAAACTGCATCTTTAAGGCCTTGCAAATCTAATCCCCGGAGGATGATGTTACAAAAGGTGGGCCCACAACAGAAAAAGCTCTCTTCCTGGGCTCCATCAGATGACATTCTGTAATAGATAGGATCTGTATCACTGATGCTCACTAAAAGAAATATTTTGCTTTGGTTGGACCGTGGCTGTTGACTATGGATCAGTGGTGGAAGTCAATTTTTTTTTTACTACCGGTTCTCCAGAACCTGTCAGAACCAGCTGAATAGCACCTCTACTATGGATGGTTCCTCTAGCTCAGGGGTGTCAATCTCAATTTCATGGAGGGCCACATCAGGATTGTGTATGACCTCGGGGGGGGGGTGCAGGGGGGCATGGCCAGTTCTACATCACTCGTGTTGGGGGTGCCTGTGGTGGCCCGAGTGCTCTCCCAGTGAAAACGGAGCTCTGTTTTCACTGGCAGAGGCCCCATGGGCCGGTCCATCACTGTTTCCCAGGTGGGCCCGTGAGCCAGAACTAAGCACACTGTGAGGGTCGAATTTGGCCCATGGGCCTTGAGTTTGACACCCCTGCTCTAGCTGAAATGGTTTCCATGATACTTTGAAAGGAGATCTGGAGGAACATTAGTTGTGTGGAAGAGAATAGGTAGCTCCCTGTCTGAAAATGATAACACAATGGAAGTGGGGTGGGGTGCCGGGACAGGGATGGGGGTGAGGCTTAACTTAAAAGCCTCAAGGAGAACTTTTGAAGGACCACAAGGGGGAATTCAAGTTAAGTATGAGGTTGGGATGAGATGCATTGCTGAAAGTGTTTGAAAGAAAAGAGATCATCAGTAGTGGGTTAACCAGATTTTAGACTGGGGATGGAGAATCCTATTTAAATGGTAAAGGAGGAATCCTCTACAACATATTTAATATGTTGAAGGGGTCAAACATCAATTTGAGTGAGGTATCGTCAATATTCTGATCATACTTGGCTAATTCGTTACCTGAGCCATAGATCTATGGCTCAGCCATAGGAGATCCTTATTCAATATCTGGAAGCTGAAAAGGATTGGATGGGGAAAACTGGGTAAAATTAAACCCAGGCAAGGTGGGAAGTAGTGTTCATAAAAAAGATTCAGACTTCTATTTTGGCTCCGGACAAGGTTACCTTCCCTACTGAGTTCACACACATACACAAGCCTTTCTGAATTCAAGCTCCTGTTTGATCAGCAAATAGAGAGTGAAGGCCAAAAAAAGACTTTTGCCCACCTTCAGCTGGTGCAACAATAAAATCCTCTTTTTTTTGGTGGTGGTGGGTAACTTGTAACTTTTGGTGGTGGATACTAACTCATTGTTCACATCTATACGATATAGGAATGCAACATATTCTGCCTGGAGCTACTTTTGAAGGCATCTGAGAAATTGCAGTTGGTCAAGGATTGCCATGGACTAATTAAAATATACAGATGTCTATGGAGATTCTCGGTCATCCAGGACATGGTTGCCCCAAAGATGCTTTTCAAAAGGCAACTGGACTTTGTTTTTCCTTGAAGACTTTTCGCTTACCATCCAAGAAGCTTCTTCAATTCTGACTGAATGGTGGAGGATGGAAGGATTTATATTCTTTGCAGTCATTTGGGAATATAAATCCTTCCATCCTCCACCATTCAATCAGAACTGAAGAAGCTTCTTGGACGAGAAGTAAAATGTCTTCAAGGAAAAACAGTCCAGTTGCCATTTGAAAAACAGTATATTGGGACAATATATACCTATCTTTTTTGTGGGCTCAACACTGATTGGCCAATATGTTTCTGAATTCAATTCAAAGTGCTGAATTCAATTCAAAGTGGTATGAATTATAAAGTCCATCTTGATTGTCTTTGGAATCAGGGAGAATCTACCCATTCTGAAAAGTCTTCCTAGGACAAGAAGTTTTTGCTTCCTATCCCACATTACATTTCTTGTTTGTTTGTTTTATATGGCTGCCATATGAAACAATGGTGTCATGGTAGAGCCTCTGGATAACAGAGAAAACCAAACCAAAGACCACCAAAGTAAACCCCTGGGTTACTTCAGAGTGCAGCCAGACCGGGAACCCCATGGAAGGAGACATCCATGGATTTTGTTGTTGAATTGCCTGAAAGTGGGGGACATACAGTCATTTGGGTGGTTACAGATTTGTTTTCCAAGCAAGTGCATTTTATACCATGTCCCAAGATCCCTTCAGCTAAAACTCTGGCTAAACTGTTTGTCCAGCATGTGTATAGATTACATGGGGTTCTGGAGTGAATAATCTCGAACAGAGGGGTTCAATTCACCTCCCACTTCTGGAAAGAGTTCCTGGGGTTGTTAGGCTCCGCCCAGGGGTTAAATTCCGCCCACCACCCTCAGACCAATGGGGCTTGTGAAAGAATTAACTCAGTATTGGAACAATACCTTAGATGTTACATAAATTATCAGCAAGATAACTGGGTGGACCTGTTGCCATTTGCAGAGGTCACCTATAATAACTCTATACATAGCAGTACTGGTTTTACCCCGTTCAAGATGGTCTTGGGTCAAGACTTTGTACCTATCCCAGAGTTGCCTCAGGAAAAACCACAAATACCTTTATTGGCTGAGTGGATTGAACAGCTATGTAGTACCTGGACTGTAACACGTGAGGCTCTGGATGAGGCTCACCGAGCCCATAAAAAACAAGCTGATAAGAGCCCATAAGAAACAAGCTGATAAGAAAAGAATCCAGGGTAGGGATTACGAAGTAGGAGATAGAGTTTTCCTTTCCATTAAGTGCCTACAAACTACTGAAAAGTAAAAAAAACTTGGGTCTAAATATGTGGATCCTTTTCCTATTGTACGCATGGTAAATCTAGTTACAGTGCAGTTAGAATTACCTAAAACCTTGCGGAGGATTCACCCTATGTTTCATGTTAGTTTATTGAAACCAAAGCATACTTCCCCCCTGCGTCCAGATCAAGAACTCCTCCTGTCCCTATACTCATCGAAGGAGAACAACATTTTGAGATTAAAGAGATATTGGACTCTAGGAAACATTGAGGGAAGGTGCAGTACTTGGTGGCCTGGAAACATTTCCCATTATCTCAATCTGAATGGGTAAATGAGCGAGATATTAGAGCTCTGAGGCAGTTGAAATTATTTTATTCCAAATATCCTGATAAACCTTAGTTATGGGACTGTACATATGTTACTTGTCTTATATTCCATTTGTTCTGTTCTCTTTCTAGGACTAACGTCTCTTCTGCAGGAGGGCCAAATATCAGCCTCCACCTCTATATTACTTGCTTGCTTTGCCTGCCCTTGTAACGGGGAGAGCTGTTTGGGTATTTGGGAAGGGGGAAGTGAGCTGGTGGAGATGTCTCATAACAAAGAGTGAATTGGAGAAAGTTTTCCTCAGTGCTTTCTCTGCAGCTGGAAGATGTGCTGATAAGCAGTCAAGATCAACCGTCCTGGCATACCAGAAGGATGGAGCCATCTGAAGCTGTGTCCCACATGACACCTTGGGGGATGTGGATTGGATAATCCTGACTGGATCCTTGGGGGAGGGTTTTGGGGATGCTTTCTATATGTGATTTTTGTGCCTATTGCCTCAGACCTTGCTTTTCTTTGGTTGCATTCAGTTCATACTCAGTAAAAGTACTATGAAAATGGAGTTGGGGGTTTTCTTTCTTGAGTTATGAAAAGAGGCATACCTGACATTAACCACAATACAAAGCAGGCCTTAAAATAAATAAATACATTAATACAAGTTGGGAGGTGGAAGCAGACTTCCTTGGTTGCACTGCAAACAGCTTCTTCTACAAGCTGAGATTGCCTCCTTCCCAATTTTGTTCTCCCAGGTATTTGAAGGGTCAGGGTTGTTGGGGTAGCTGGATTTGAGTGGATTGCTTGCAGCAAAATGTCTTTTTGTGGCTTTTGTGAGATGTATGGTTTTATTGGTTATATTTTCTTTCTTGCTGCATATTGTAAACAACTCTGAGTACTGAGATTAGAGTGGTAGGCAATATAAGAAACCCTCCCAGGTAAGAATAATTGAATTTAATGGAAATTCTGTTTAAGTCAGGATTGCAGCATTACTTACTTGAATGACGTACCCTGTTGTCTGAAACTACCTCGAATAAAATTGCATGTTGAATATTTAAAAGCACAATGTAGCAGTCCATCATAGTAGTGAAATCTGTCAACTTTAAGAGAACAACACTAATTCAACAACACACTGAGTGTATTGGGTGGGATGATGAAGGAACCCTTTGCTGTACTTTGAGAAATTTATTTCTGCTGGCCAACGCCAAAGATTTTTTGGCAGAGATATCTGTAAGAATTGCCCTGTTGGCCAAGATGAGGATCATATGAGGACACTCTTCTTGCTGCAAGTAATTTCCTACAATAGGCAGCATGTCACGATGGATAAATGTTGTCTTCAGTAAGAGTGTCTTCTCAATATCATTAGCTGAAGAAGGTGAGCGGAAGGACTAATATGTTGGCTAATGGGCTTCCCATAAACATCTGATCAGCCATGAGGTAAAATGACTGCTGAACCAAGCAGGCCTTGGTCTGATCATGACATGGCTATCTTTCAAAATCTCTTGGTAGTTAGCTCAATACCATAAATTCTACTAAATACATACATTTTGGACACATGTAATCTTGATCATCATCTAGAGCAGGGGTGTCAAACTCTCATCACGTGCTGACCCTGCCCAGCTTTAGCAAAGAGGGAAAAAGTCCCGATACATCATGTGGCACCACTGTGACAGCACAAGTTTGACACCTCTGATCTAGAGCAGTAGTCCTAAATTTTGTGGCTTGGCAGCATGATGGGGGAGGGGGAGGAGAGGGGAACCAGGCCGTACGAGCAGTGGGCCAGCACAAGTGCAGCACCACTTGTGCAAGCGATGGACCGGCACACATGTGCACGCACAGCTCAACTTGCACAAGTTGTGCTGTGCATGCATGTGCACAAGTCCTAGCCTGCTGCTCGTGTGGACTGGTTGTGAATAGGCCACAGCTTGGTAGTGGGACACCACTAGATCAGAATATTGTCTTACATTGGAAGGTTGGATCACATCTGTTTGCCATAGAAAGTAGTTTCTTTTCTTTTTTTTTTTGTCAGTCCTAGAAAGTGAAGAGTTGTTTACATGGCAGCACAACACACTAGATTATTACCCATTTAGATTACATTTTGAATCTTGCTCAAGGATACCAATTGGTATCGGAGCCAAGCCAGAATTTGACTGTTCCCAAATTCATTATTTCCATTATACCGTCCAAGTTCTTTTGACCCAAAAGCCTGGGAGATGATTCCTATTTCCTTACTAGAATCAGGGGACTAGCTATGTAGGTTGCATTTCACATACTTCATCTCTGCCAGAAATAAAACAATAAAACAACTTGGACTTAAATGCTGTCAGAGCATGAAGATGACAGAGATCAAATTGGCTGCATGTACCACTCAAAATAAATGCTGTAGGGATGCGCTTTAGAAAAGATATGGTAAGTTACAGCTTACCATTTGTGCAAAGCAAGTAAATGGAGAATTCTGATAGGACAGAGACACTTGGGAAATAATTCTATGAAATGATGCTTCTTTCCCACATTACAATAATAAAAGAGAACTTCATATTGGAAGTGGTTGACTAGTTAAAACTCAGTACCACATCCTCCCCCCACCCCCGTCCCGTCCCTGTGTGTCTGGCTCCCTTCTCTGCCATTTTGTCTATGCGATTTTATCTGTTAATGTTTTATTTTCTGTTTTTTTAAAAAAATAATGGATGATTTTAACATTTTTTTAAATGTTTTTTTATGTTGTAAACTGCCCAGGGTCATTGGATACAAGATGGGTGGCAAATAAACTTAATAAACGAACGAACGAATAAATGAATAAATGAATGAATGAATGAATGGCTACTAGGTTTTATATCTTGGGTGTAGGTTACATATGGGACTGAGTCGCATCTGCATGTAGCTCTTTCAGCTACCACACAAAATTTCAGATCATTCTAGAAAGTTGAATACACCGCACACGGATACAACAAGATCCAGAGACTCTCTGAACAAATGGGGCTATCCGGTGGCTTCTGCCCTGTGCAACTGTGGTGACATGCAGACAACAACACACACATACACACACACACACACACATCTGTCCTTTGTATATTCACACTTGATAAGTTCACATTGAGGACCACATGACACCCGACAGAACACAATTAATGTTTCTAGTTCCTGGGCAAGATCTGTTTAATTTGTACATATTTTAATCTTGTATTTTATATTTTATGACATATGGTAGTATGCCTTATTTTAATCGGGACAGGAATAAACCAACAAACTCTAGAATTTTTTTAATTATACAGATTGTTCACGTGATTGCATTTCGTATGCCAAGCAAAAGTCATTTCCTATCACAATAAACCTTATGACATCTCTTACCTGTCCCTGAGAATTGTCCAAAGCTCTCCACCTAAACAGGCTTCCATCAACATATATAAATACTTGCTGTCCTTAAATGTCCTATATAGCCTATAAAAGAAAGGGGGAAAAGAGTTATGAATGCTTACTGGACTTTGAAATGTTAAATACAGTCTATGATCTTCTGCCACTTAAAGAATAGGTGATGGTCTTTAGGTGTTGTATTATTATCAACTGTATTATTATCAACTGAGAAAAAATGAAATCTATTCAGACGTCTGTCAAGTAATTCTTTTTTCCTGAATTCAGTAGACAACATGTGACTTAGGTTTTGAGGATTTCTGCTACTTTTTTTCCTTTTCCTGCAGCAAGGGAATATAAATACTGGAGGCTTACTATGCCAACCATTGCCAATCTCTAATAAATTATAGATGATGTAAGACATTTGGCCTTGAACTGCCTTCAGCTATCAATGAACTGCCTTCAGCTATCAGTCATGGCAAATCTCAAAAGATGCCCCATCATGAATGCCTCTGTCTGTGGGGGTTCCCAATTACAGAGGGTATGCAACATGTCCTATGTTACTATCATTTTGAGAAGGACTTGAGTGCTACATTAATTAGACATCTCACAAAAGCATTGCCAGATGCAGAAGAAAACGGGTGTATCTCTTTTTTTGGAAGCAGACTTTGGCCTAGCAGCTTTGAAAACATGTTTGTAAATACAATCCAACAGGGCTGAATTATTTTAAAACTTCTGTCTTTTGATTCTGGAATTGCCTTACAGATTATTTCATGTTCTTTTCTGGATCCTCCATGATAGCAGTAGCACTTAGACTTATAGACTGCTTCATAGTGCTTCACAGCCCACTCTAAGTGGTTTACAGAGTCATATTGCTGGCAATCTGAGTTCTCATTTTACCAACCTCAGAAAGATGGAAGGCTGAGTCAGTCTTGAGCCGGTGACAATAGAGCTGCTGGCAATTGGCAGAATTAGTCTGCAATACTGCATTCTAAGCACTGCGTCACCACTGCTCTACATATGGATAATGAAAGGTCTTAGGTGTATATATAGTCCAAGACCGTACTAAAGATGTTTTGTTTTGTTCATTTCTTGTCTTGTCTTTAGTACTCCCTAGCTTGATGAGAATTCTGACATATAGAAATCTCACATTTTTGCAACATTTGGACTGCTTTTGATCAAAATAAGCTATTCTGTGAAGGGATTTTAGTATTTTTTTTCCTTATTTTTCTAATCTTTTTGCTAGAAAGCTGGATATTTTGAAATAACTCTCAGGCAGAAATAACTTTTACTTGTATTTTTACTATTTTATACAAGTTTCATAAAATTATTATGAAGGTGATTCAAAGAAGGTTAGGGATCCAAGTATCTAAAGAAGCCAAGGCAGAATTCAATGTTGTTCTAAGCTATCTTGTAACATTTTGGAGGTACAAATGTGTGCATGTTTTTGTATATCCACCTATACACCTACAATGAGTTACTAAAATATGGCCTGTGCTGCTATAGCTATTAGTTAAGAATGGGAAGGAGAGCAGAAATAACAATAATAGTAGCACTTACACTTATGCAGTGTAAGCTGTACTTACACAGCCAACTCTAAGCAGTTTACACTAAGTCAGTACATTGCCCCCAACAATCTAGGTCTTCATTTTACCAACCTCGGAAGGATGGAAGGCTGAGTCAACCTTGAGCCAGTACAAATCGAATGGCTGACTATTGGCAGAATTAGGCTGCAATACTGCATTCTAACCAGTATGCCACCACAGCTTTTTGAAACATAGTTAACATGCCTTCAGTTAGGCATAACATTTCATCGTTATTAATAAGCAAATGTCTTTCTTTAAAAATGAATTGGCTGTTTTAAGTTATTTATTGCCTGGTTTTTTATGCACATTGCAACTTTACTATTCATTTAAGTTACACTGTGCCATAGTGACTATGGTATTTACAATGATAAATAACGTAGTGAAAATTCATGTACTCGTTGGATATTTCAGGCATTTGAATGAATGTTTAGAGCAGAGAAGGCATTATATAGCAATTTGATAGAAGAATGTAATGAAAAGCTGAGAACAAATTCTGCACTCTGAAAGTTTTATCCAAGAACACAAGTCATACCTCACAATAAAATCTGAGTGAGCGCCTTGCATGATCTGTTTTTCTGAGCGTATATGTTCTTGCTGTCTCGTGTCTACTATGTGGCGTTTCTTTAGTATCTTCATTGCAAAAGTTTTTGATTCATCACTTTTCAACTGCACCTTGAGGAAACCAGACATTTGAATGATCAGAATCAGTGGTTATAGTAGGGCTCCCAAATGTTGAGCTTTGAGTACATAATCGCTAGTCATTACTTTCAAGTGCAAAGTAATACAATCAACAAGCTTAAAATTCTATATTCAGACTCAAGTTAATGGCTGTGACAGCTTATTCTTCCTTTGAGTAAAACACATGTGAAGAAATGTTATTGCTCTAATTTTCACTCAGATTACTAATGAGTTGGGATGGAAAACATATTGGAAGGGACTAATCTGATTTTAGGGAGTCAGAATAATCATTTTCAGGAAGGAAGTAATCTGATTATTTAAGAAGATGAATGCGATGAGAAAGTCTGCACAATTTTGAGGAAAAATTGGCATGTTATTTGAAATTATTATCATATTTATGTATTTTAAAATGTGTTGTTGGTGGTTTGTTATCCGAGTTCGTTGTTTAATTTCCAAACATTCAGAAACTAAATAATAAACTTGGATAACAAACCACCCGAGCTACAAATATTTTCTGCCATTTCTAATTTTAAAATGTTTATATCTTGCATCTTATTCAGTAATGGGAAGCAAGATATATCCTTGCATCCAGGTCAGGCAGACGATGTGATTGTGGTGCTAACTGAGTGCCTGGAGACTGAGAGTTTGGATGGGGAGAAACTGACTTTGATTCAATTTTGGCAAAATGGAGAGGCTTTGGGGTTTTGACCCCACCATCTTCAGGGTCTGGTGATCTGTCATAATTGACTTGCACCTCCTTAGATGAGCTGATGTGCAATTTGGGGGAGTCTTAGTGGACTCACCTCTCCTGCTTCAGAAGCAGGTGGCACCCATAGTTAGGAGGGGCTTTGCACAGATTTGTCTAGTGCCCCAAATGTGCTTTTTCTGAACCCAGGGGCCATGCTCGTGATTACTCATACTTTAGTCATTCCCATTTGGATTACTGCAATGTGCTCTATGTGGTGCTGCCCTTGAAGACTACTTGGAAGCTACAACTGGTCCAGAATGCAGAAGTGTGTGTGGTACTGCACGTTTGAGAATGTTGCACCTATGTTGTGCAAGCTACCCTGGCTCCCAGTTTCCTTCCTTGTCAAATTTAAGGTGGTGGTTACCACCTTTAAAGATCTTCATAGCATGGGATATGATTATATGCAGGACCATCCCTCCCTGAGAGTGTCTGTCCATCCTACCATGTTGGATAGGGTGCCATGCTCTTCCCTTGACATCTTGTTATCTAATGAGATCTCAAAATTGTCCCTTTTCTATAGCCGCTCCTATTTAAGGAATACCTTCCCCAACAAATGATTGGGCAGGCGCTCACTTTTAGTATCTTAGAAGGCTATCAAAATCTGGCCTTTTACTCAGGTACTGGAATAGAATGAAGCTATCTGGAGCTAATTGTGGGGCATCATGAGTGAGGGACTAGATTTTTGTTTTATTTTATAGCTTATGATTTCATAGTTACTAGTTTTGTTTTGAGCCACCAAGAATTGTGTTTAAGATGGGCAGCCATTCATATAAATAAACAAATAAATGAAATACTAACAGAGATTGAAGCCATGTCATTTACCAAGTTTCCACAGCTTAGTCTAGAACATTCCTCATTCCATTCCGCCGCTTTAACCACTACACCACATTCCCTCTCTTATTTGACTTCCTTTTTCTTTACTCACCTTCAGCAATGACAACTAAACAGACCAGCAAACCCTTTACCTTTCCACATGTGTTTTGCAATGACATCTCTTTTCAACATTTATTTTAGCTTTATCTAAAAAATAGCTCCTTCAGACATATTACATTACATAAAATTTGGTCAACTGTTTAAACAAAACACTTAATCTTGAGCATGTAAAATAATTTTCAACAGTCCTTTCATTGTGCACTCCAATAACATTAAATTATCTACAACTGCATTGTCTTTATTCCCTTATTAAGAAAATACTGTATACTGTACAGAAGGGTTAGAGTTAAGGTTAGGAAATATGAATGAAATGTTGGAAATGAAAGGAAAAATGGAATAGAAATCAGCTATCTCTACATTCTGCTTTCTTTTTAAGTGTCCTTGCAATGCTAATAATGAGATTTTAATTCTGCCTTGAATGTAAACATGGAAAAGGTTGCATGTTATACGGTATATTAAAGAAAGAAAGAAATTCTACTTCCTTCTAGCACTGATGATGTTACCTAGTTTGGTAATGAAACATCAGCAAGAAAAACTACAAGGTTCACACCACACTGTTATTTATTTTTTTATTTTTATTTTTAATTTGATTTATATGCCGCCCTTCTCCGGAGACTCAGGGCGGCTTACAATGCGTTAAGCAATAGCCTTCATACTTTTGTATATTTATACAAAGTCAACTTATTGCCCCCACAAACTGGGTCCTCAATTTACCCACCTTAGAAAGGATGGAAGGCTGAGTCGACCTTGAGCCTGGCTAGGATTGAACTCAGAGAAATTACAGGCAGCTGGTGTTAATTGCTGCCTTTTAATCCTGTTAATCCTACCAATAAATGTCATAATAAATAATGACTTTATTTATTTTGATTTGATTCATATGGACATCCATCTTGTAAATCTAATTCATCTAACAACATATTAAAAGTAATACAGAAGAACAAAAGCATGAAAATCTAGAACATCTAGAAACAAAGTAATAACTAGAAGCCAGCACGGGTTTTTTAAAAACAGATCATGCCAAACCAATCTTATTTCATTCTTTGACAAAGTGAATAAATTGGTAACCAAGAGAAATGCTGTGGACATAGTATACTTTGAGTTCAGCAAGGCATTTGACAAAGTAGACCACAACCTACTTTTTCTAAGCTAGAAAAATGTAGCATAGACTCATGTAGTATCACCACCAGATGGATTTGTAACTGGCTGACAAACCATACTCAATGAGTCGTCCTTAATGGTGCTACATCTACATGGAGAGAAGTGAGCCATGAGGTTCCACAAGATTCTGTTTTAGGCCCAGTACTCTTTAATATCTTCATAAATAATTTGGATGAGAAAATAGAAAGGGAACTCATCAAATTTGTTCGACATTAAACTGGCAAGGATAGCCAACACCCCAAAAGACAAGCTCAATATCCAAAAAGATCATGGCAGACTTGAATAATGAACCCTATCCAACAACATAAAATTTCCTATGCAGGAAAAACCAATGGTACAAGTACAGATTAGGCTCAAAACCTGGCTCAAAAACAGTAACTGTGAGAGGGACCTTGCAGTCCTCGTAGATGATCACTTAAACATAAGCTAGCCACAGTGTGCAGCCGCTGTCAAAAAACTAATACAATCCTTGGCTGTATAAACAGAAGCCTAGTATCAAAATCACATGAAATATTAGCAGTACTTTATAAAGTCTTAGTAAGATCACACCTGGAATACTGCATCCAGTTTAGGTCACGACATTACAAAAAAGACGTTGTGATGTTGGAAAAAGTGCAAAGAAGAGCAACTAAGTTGATTAAAGGCCTGAAGACTAAAACATATGAAAAATGGTTACAGGAATCGGGTATGGATAGTCTAGGAGTGACATGATAACAGTAAGTCCAGTATTTGAGGGGCTGCCGCAAAGAAGAAGAGAGTCAACTTATTTTCCAAAGCACCAGAAGGCAAGACAAGAAACAATGGATGGAAACTAATCAAGGAGAGAAGCAACCTGGAACTAAGGAGAAACTTCCCAACAGTGAAAACAATTAACCAGTGGAACAAATTGCCTTCAGAAGTTGCAGGTGCTTCATCACTGGAGGTTTTTCAGAAAAAAATGAACAGGCACTTGTCTGAAATAGTATATGGTCTCCTGCTTGAGCAAGGGGTTGGACTAGAAGACCTCCAAGGTCCCTTCCAGCTCTATTCTGATTGATTGAAAATCTTCAGTGGTTGCCAATAATAACCCAAGTAAAAACTCAGTAGAAACAGTAGCATCTCACATAACATCTAACTCCCCAACTCTCATCCACTGAGCCATTGAGCCACTGGGCCATCTTTTAGTTTCCAAAGGTCTCCAAAAAGCCATCAAGGCCCTTCCTGAATTTAACCAAGTTTGAAACCACATATATATATATCGGGTGGCAGCAATCCATTTTGGAAATTCTAAAAGAAGATGATTCTTGTACTTTTTCCAAACAAGTAGATGAAACAAATATTTTAAGGTAAATTAAAGTGCCTTACAGCAAGAAACTCTGACTCAAGAAAATGAATTTATTTCCAGAAACTTTTCAACAATGCACTGAAGCAGCGTGCAACCTTTTCTAGCTTTCACTGGAGGAAACCCAATGTCACAATTCACTGGTTCACATACTTGACCAGAGTTTGTCTTCTCTGCGTCTTTCTGAGGTCAGAAAGAAATCATTTTGAAAGAGCCGAAAAATTGCTCAATGATTGGATGGATGAAAAATGCAGATGTGCGAGAGAACAAGGGCCAAAATGTCAGTCCTGCACATTGCCAGTTTTTGCTGTACATTGAAAGGGAAATTGTTCACCTGAATAGTGTGGAATGAGAATATTTATGATGCAAGTCATCCAGTCAAATGAGATGAATTTGTATGCTGCCCAAGACAAAAAGCTGCTTCATTTAACAACTCTGTTCTCTGATAGCTTGACATCACCAGTCTGCCAGAGGAGGAAAACTCTCTTTCAATCTAATTTCCTTGCTGTTACTAAAGGAGATGCAATTTGATCATTTGTTGAAAGTTTTCTGCCTAGATTCCTCTTTTGAATGCAATTGGCATTTTCTCAAATATAAGCAACCTGAGCATGTCAGACATTTGGCGTTTCAATCAAAGATGGGGCAAGACAAATCAGCAATATCTCAAAACCCAGGAAGCAAAAAGTAAGTTTTTGTGCAGATCATTAAGTTCTGCAGAGCTTTAAAATAAGGTTTTAAAGACAAACCCAAAGGTGCATGTAATAAACTGTTTGGATGTACTTAAAGGAGTGTACTAAAGTCTGTGGGACTCTGATGCAATTTCTCACTAACCCAAAATCTTATTAAAGTTCATAAAATTATCTGCTACAATGTCCTACCTGTCAATGACTACTTCAGCTTCAACCACAACAATACATGAGCACATAATAGATACAAACTTAAGGTAAACTGCATCAAACTCAATTGCAGAAAATATGACTTCAGCAACAGAGTGGTCAATGCTGGGAATGCACTACCTGACTCTGTGGTTTCATCCCCAAACCCCCCAAATTTTAACTTAAGACTGTTTACTGTTGACCTCACCCCACTCCTAAGAGGTCTGTAAGGGGCGTGCATAAGAGCACCAGCGTGCCTACCATCCCTGTCCTAATGTTTCTTCTATTTGTACCTATTTTATGTATCCAATCCATGCTTATACTTATTACCAAATACGTTATTGACAAATAAAATAAAATAAATAAATAAATAAAATAAACATACGATTAAATTTAGCTTCAACTCAGTATGCTTCATTCGATCATTGCTTTTTAGAAAAACAACATTTGTATTTCTAGCATTCAAGAAATCAAGATGGGTTTCCAAACCTTGGTTATATTTGTGAGAAAGAAGTGCTGTATAAAAATAGGTGTTCTGAGTTATGTAGAAATATGATCTTCATAATAGCTATAGAATCTACTTTGGCACCAATGACTGCATCATGAGTTCTCGTATTGCTCTTAAATGGTGTCTCCCACTATGACTGTAGCCAAAATATGGCCACTAAGGAATAATAAAGGAGATTAAGGGATTCTCCGGTCTGTAATGTATATATGTATATTTAAAAAAACTATAAAAGATCACTATTTCATCCCAAATGATTACAGGTTCTGCTTAGTGCCAACCAAAGTAGTATGAATATTGGGAGAAAAACCCTATATGGAATGTACAAATACAAAAGAAATGTTCCTGTTTCAACCAATAATTGACTGGAAATCCAAGCAGAAGCCTTCCTGTTAAAAAGGAATGACAGTCTGACATTTTGCTGTGAAACATCTACTTATTTTTCTCAAATAGGAAACTATTTTAAAAAAAACAACTCAGGTGGTTGAATGCTAAATAGTTAGGACGTGAGAAAGAGCCACCCACAAGTAAAGGAAGAGCTTCTAATACTGGCTGACATCCAGCACAGCCTGCTATGACTTTCCTGTGAGTGAAGCTGATATCTGGAGAAACATCTGTTGCTGGCAAGAATCCATATGACAACTGCTCTTCTATCCTGTGATGGAATGGGAAGCATCTCTGCATGAAAGGAACTTGTTGTATCAATATACCAGTGGGTAATCCTTCTCCTGGTCATTCATATATATGAATATATATATTCATATATACATTCATATACATTCATTCATATCATATGGTTTGGAAACAGTGGTGAAATCCAAATTTTTTTACTACAAGTTCTGTGGGCGTGGCTTGGTGGGCGTGGTGTGGCTTGCTGGGCGTGACAGGGAAAGGGTACTGCAAAATCTCCATTTCCACCCCACTCCAGGAGAAGGATACTGCAAAATCCCCATTCCCTCCCCACTCCTGGGGGAAGGATATTGCAAAATCTCCATTGCCACCTTACTCTGGGACCAGCCAGAGATGGTATTTGCTGGTTCTCTGAACTACTCAAAATTTCCGCTACCGGTTGTCTGAACTACTCAAAATTTCCGCTACCGATTCTACAGAAACAGGTTGGATTTCACTCCTTTTGCATAAATTAATTTGATCTGAAGCCATTTGATGACAATATGAATAAAATTGGCTATAATGATGAAAGCTAACTAACTATGCAAAATTAATAAATAATATTCCTGAACTAAATTTGATGGGGTTATTTTATTTTAACAGAATGTATGAGGTCTATCAGTAATTTTATATATGTATATTGCTTTGTTGTACCTCAACTATCCCACCATATTAGAAAAAAAATGACAAAGGGAAGAAAACAATTCCTATTTGTAATGCCTGGACTTCTAACATGGATGGTCTGTTGGCTTTTGTCTGAAAATTATTCAAGTTGGCAGCTGTTTTCTTTCTTTTTCTAAATGCATAATTTTGAGAGCAGCCTGTGCCATTTAGTAAAGCTAAATGTATTGGAAAGGAAATATGCAACCATTTTTTGAACAGCAGTACAGCACGGAGAGGATAAATGTGGCACTTCAACAGGAAAATATGAAGAAAACATTTTCCTTCCAGTTCAGCAAGTAAAATCTAAACAAACTGCGAACTTAATTTTCATTTGAAAAATAAGAAATGAATGCACCCCCCTCCCCTTTATGGAAAACAGGACTGTTCCTCCTTTGAGAAAGAGAACTAAGCTTCATGATGGTCTGAAAAAGCTAACAACTCCACTCACACTGGAATAAAATAACAAACACCAAAACTGCTATAATACTGAAACTCAAACCCATTAATCCTGTAGTATGAACAGATACTATATATGGTCATAAGAAGACCCCCTGAATGTTCCAAATTCAAATTTGTTAGAATCTCATCAAATGATTTCCCACCCACCCCAGCTTTGCTCTCAGTGGGGTCTGTAGAGTTAAGTTTAGCTGTTAGATCACCACACAGTGTGTCTATATAGCAATTCTTATCATATGATTCCTCACCAGGTAGTGGGGAAGCTGACATTCTCAAGAGTACTGCCTGGAGTCCTAATTCAAGCACCAGCATTTCCACATGTAAGTAAATAGTCTTTTCCTCAAATCATCATCTCCTCTTTTAGCCATCCCGTAATCCCTTGTGGGGTGGAGTCTGGGCAAGTGAATGGAGCTGAGTGTTTACTGGCCAGATGCCCTTCCTGTCTCCAATGTGGAGGGGTTTTTTTTGTTTTGTTTTTTTTGAAGCAGATATATTCTCAGTGTGCCCAGAGAGAGAAATCTCTACCTCTACCTAGGATCGAACTCACAGCCTCCTGATTGTAAGGCGAGAGCTCTACCTCTAGGACACCGCACCACTGAGTTTTTTCCTCAAATGTCTCACTTAAAATAGATCAGAGGTTGGGGAAGAATTACTGTGACAGCAGTGGCAGTAGTTCAAGTCTCCAAGACTTTCTCTGAATGAAGAAATGCTGCCATGTTTATTAGAAGTGAGCAAAAGATACAAAATTTAAGGATTCAGAATATCACAAATATCCTACAATTAAGAAATGTTCCATGAAATATTCCCAATCTGATTGTTTTTTCAACCCCCCTCCCCACAAAACTCTATACTTTATAAAGTAAGTCTTTACTGTTGCAATGATCCTTGAGTAAAAGATAGATGGTTATCCTGATTTGTGTTTCTTTCATGCTATACTGTATATCTGTTTCTTTCCTGCAGCATTACATTCACTTAACACCATCTACAGTGAAACCCCGATTTTATGGACCATTCAAGAGAGAGGTTGCCTATTATACCTCACCTTTGATTAAACCTGACTGGTATCATGTGTGTACCAATATGTTTATTAAGACCCAATGAACTAAACAGATACAACAACCACATTAATCGCTTTCATACGTGCACAAATGATGTAAGTTGACAAATGACATTAATTTATAAGAATAATCCAAATTGTACTTGCAACAGACTTGGCTATTATTTGAATGGGAAATCCGGACTCATCTTATCCAAAGTTCACTAAAGGGAGGGGGTCAATTAAACCAAAGATTGCCTACAGTACAGTGGTGGGTTGTCCCCAGTTCAGACCGGTTCACAAGAATTGGTAGTAAAACCGGGAGGCCCCTCCCACTGTGCCAAATGTTGTCATCAGTGATCTGCACATGTGCAAAAGCTTCTGCGCATGCACAGAAACAAGATGTGCACACAAGCGAAGCAAGCAAGCACAATCGATCCTGCTGTGAACCGGTGGTAAAGGTAAGTAGAACCCACCTCTGCTATAGTAGGTTTTTTTTCACATGCTTTCAGTGTACAGACTGCATTTACAACAAGTACATATGACTAGCTTGTAAATGGCTGGAAAGGAAATTGTTGTCACCTCAGCTTCCTGAGTCATTAAAACATAGGAGTAGTCCCCAAAACCTCTTTTATTGCAACAGCTGTGAATTACATTCATTCACAGCCAAATCCCAATTAGTTGCAAAAAGTCCTTACCAACCTTTATCTCCCTTGACACGCTACCAAAGACCTATTTGGCAAAACTGCACAGAGTCCAGAATCAAACAGAGATGCCGACTGGGGACAGAATTAACAATGTTGCTTTCCTGCAAAGGGCACACTGCCTTTGCTCATCTTTTAAGCCTTATGGGAGGGGCCAATCATCTCCAGGCCTTACTCTCAAGTCGTCCCTTTTGTTTTAACTGTTCTTACCTTTTGGCAGCTCTGTGCATGCGCGCACTAGGAACAGGTTCCTCCTGTTCCTCTGCCTCTCTGATGTCCAACTCTGGAGGCTCTGAAGTCCACGCATCACTCCCGGATGGCCCTGGCCCCATCTCTGCCTCTGACACAGAGCCCTCATCCGGGCCTTCCCCAGACTCCCAGACTGGCCCATGTTCCTCCTAATAAATACTGTCTTCAAATCAATAGCTCGTGAACTGGGTTCTCCTTGCTGAGGTAACTTCTTTTAATGAACTAACAACGAAACTGTGGTAATGCATGTATGGAACAGAACAGAGAACTGGCTCTGACATTTCTTATATAGTACTGTCAAAACATAAGTAACCAATCACGTAACTGCTCACATGTTCAACCAATCACGGGCTAGTACATTTAATACCATTCCAATAGGGGGCGCTTCCCTGGATCATGCTCAGTATACAACACCTCCCAAGCCTCCTCACTGTCTGACTCCACTGCCAGCTCTGCAGGCTGTTGGCAGACCACAACAGAAATGCTCATTTTATCTCTGATCATGTTCTTTTAATTCAGGGGGGTCAAACCCACTCGCAATGCGGGCCATATCATGACATATTGGAATGTTTTTTGCCTTTTTAGAGCCAGGGTTGGTGTGGCCAGTATAGGCCTTATGTGGCCTGCGTGCTATCAGTTTGACGGGTTCTAGTTCCTTCCATATAAAACTCAAACCACGGAGTTGTGGATTTGTACTCTTTGAAGAACATGCGGACATAAGTGGTCCTGATATGTTCAAAAATCTGCCTTGCCCTTATTCCATTGCAATTACTTATCAACAGAATAAACAAAGTTTGGAAATCATCTAGTCCAACTCACCTGCCCTAGCAGGAGACCCTATACCATTGCAAAAAGATGGTTGTCCAATCTCTTCTTAAAAACCTCCAATGTTGGAGCATTCCAGCTTATGCTCTTTTACATGAGCAACTATAATATGGTGGGCATGCTTTGGGTTACAATGGCTTAGGAATGCCATTTGATGCGGACTGTCAAAGTCTGCTTTACTTACTATGGAACATTCTCCCACTTTAGATAAGGATGAAACTCAACCCTGCTTGTTTTCCATTCATTTGGGCCCGGGCCTGGGTCTGGTGCCCTAAGTATGTGCATGGACCTAATTTTGGGTTATATTAGTGATACAGTTGTATGATTTATTCTCAGCTGCCATGTAATCTAAGTTTTGCCTCATTGTAATTCTTTGTATTTTCTTTTTAATTTTGTTCCCTGCTGAGAGTCATTTGCTGAGATGGGCAGCCATACATAAATGAAATACATAAATAAGCTAAATCTTGCAAATTTTTCAGAAACAACCTTACATCTTGCTTTGAATAACTGCTTGTGATTTCTGCTAAATGTGGACAGAATAACAAAGAGCCACAAGACAACAGCATTAAATGTAACCTTGATTCTCAGTCTCCCGTTGCTGATATCTGGAGCACCAGGGTGAAATATATAATAAAGTTAACATCTCACTTTTGGAGGGGGGGGAGGGTAGATGATCTTGGTTAAAAATAAATTAGCCAACACATACAGAAACATGAGAAAAGCTGCGCCCATTTATTTTCAGAACTGCTTTACTTCCTCTTATATCATTTCCAAAATTCTGCACAGGTGTTTAATTAAAGCAAAACCATAGATAGCTTTTTTTTACACAGCCTTCAGCATGCATTCCTACCCTGCTACCTTGTTCTCAAGGTGACCAAGTGAGATTAATCTCATGAAATCTGGTATTTAGGAAATATAAGTCATGACCACACTGTGTACATTGTGTAAACTGACATTGCAACTGAACTTGACAGGCCAGATTTACTGGGAAAGATCAGAAGCAATGTGCCTGCTAAACAAACAAAGAACAAAATAGCAACACCGTCTCTGTATTCGCCAGAAAATGATACTGGAAGAAATGCTACCTTTGCTACAGGAAATGATACATCATTATTGTGACCAACAACCTATTTCAACCATTGTTTCATCATTTACAGGGAGAAGGATAATGAGATATCAAGGAAGCAATAGAGAGCAGCTATTGAGTTTTTTGCACGCAATCTTGCATTGGAGAATTAGGAAGGTGTCTATGGAAATTCTCAGTAATCCAGGTCATGGTTGTCCCAAAGGTGCTTTTTCAAGAGACAACTGGATTTTCTAGTTTTTCTTTGAAGATGTTTCACTTCTCATCCAAGAAGCATCTTCAGCTCTGACTGGATGGTGGAGAACGAAAGGATTTACACTCCTTTCAGATAGCTGGTCATTTGCATTTTTAGAGAGTCATTGAGGCCATCTGGAGGCCATCCTGAGTAGTGTCCATGGGTGTGGAACCTGGAAAGGACTCTGTCCTTTCAGCAGTTCCAAGAAGGCCCCACACCTATTGGCATTACTCACATGACCCTGAGGACACAGACAAACCTCCAAGTGGCCTCAACAACTCTCTAAAAGAATGCAAATGACCAGCTGTTTGCAAGAAATATAAATCCTTCCATTCCCCACCATCCAGTCAGAGCTGGAGAAGCTTCTTGGGTGAGAAGTGAAACGTCTTCAAAGAAAAACCAGAAAGTCCAATTGCCTCTTGGGCTTTGGGACAATTAGGAAGGTAGTATGGTATATGGTGCATTATCACCTTTCATCTACAATAATTTGTATATACAGAGGCGGTTGAAAGAAATAGGGCACCTATAGTAGGATTATAAATTTAAATTATTCAGTAAACAGTTAACCCAACAAAAACAATAACCCAACATCATATTTAACCTAGATGGCCTATCAGGACTGTCATTCTGCACCACACCCATGCTTTACCTGATACTAGTCTGCCATAGGATCTGGGAAGGAGGGAGCTATAGGGAGGAGGGAATAAGGAGGAAAAGGGATAACTGAAAGTGTGTGTGCCCTGCTGTCCCATGAGAGAATCTGGCTGCTTCAAGGTCAACAGATGGAATGCACTGGCCAGCCTGCAAAAATAGCCCGCAAAGAAAGGAACAGTTATCAAAACAATTTGTTTGAACCTAATTGGACACTAAGGAATAATCAGGGGGAACATGGGGAAAAGGCAAGAATCAGCTTCCATGTGTGAAAATCCCAGTTCCGGTTTTGCTACACTATAACCACTTGGTTGCAGTAAAGTGTACTTTTGCTAACAGTGGAGTCAAGAGTCTTTCTTTTCTAACTGGCCAAGTTGGGACAGCTGACATGGGCCCAGCCAGCCCTTTAAATCTTTTGCAGGTGAAGTAGAGGCAAATCTGATTTTACCAGAAGACTATTCCAAAATAAAACTGCCGATACCAAGGATTTGCACTTTTCCATTTTATATCTCAATGCTTCTCAATTCATAGATGTCAAAAACAGCCAGAAGCATTTCAAGTCAACCATGTTGGTTGGTCAGGGCAACTGTGAATGGAGAATGTGGTTCTGCAAAATATCCAAATGCTAGGTATGCATTTTTTACTTTTACTAGTATATGAGACATGGTTTAATTTGAGCTGTACCTGGAAGCTTACTGAAAGTCAACACGGAGCTTGAAGTAACTCAGGCCAATTAGAAACATGCCACTGCATTTTATACCAACTCCAGCATCCAAGTGGTCTTCAAAGATAGTCCCATGTCAAGCACATTGCAGAAATCTAGAAGAGTTGTAAGAACATCAACTGCCTACTGTCACAAAACCTTCATCCTTTGTTATCAGCTTTCCTTTCAATGATGTATCGGGGCAGAATCTAACTCACATAATTCCATCAAAATTACCACCACTATCTTTTCTTTATATATTTTCATCATGCATCATAGGAACAATTCTTTTTTTTTTTTCATTTTCACCACTTTTTTAAAAAGGTCAACTAATTTATTTATGAGCACTATTATCTGTGCATTTGAGGAACTCTTGATTTTTGGCATTTGCAGTTTTCTTGGCAAGATTTTCTAAACTGGCTTGTCACTGCCCTCTTCCTAAGGCTGGGAGAGCATGACTAACCCAAGATCATCCAGCTGGCTTTATACCTAAGGTAGGACTAGAACTCACAGTCTCCATTTTCTAGCCCAGTGCTTTAACCACTACACAAAATTGGCTCACAATTTTACTGTAAATTTTATTGTTGCATTCCAATCTTTATCTAGCATTTTGCATGTTAATTTTATGTAAAAGTCTAGCCTTACAGAAACTGAAGGAGAAATCATGTTCTCCTTAAATGGTACAAGTTTAGACTGTTGCTTGATGTTGGTCTTCTGGGGTTTTGTTTTAAGGTGCCATTTTTATAGAAAAATAAGATATTAAGAAGATTCTAATCAAAAGGGGGATTTAATTTGTTAGCAACAGATGATGTTGTTCAGGTGCTTTCCCACATGTAGCAGAGTTGAAGAATAAATTTACTGTAGTTTTGTCGTGTGAAGTACCATTTATTTAGCTTAAGCCTAAATTTATCTTCGTTGATAAACATCCAAATCTGTTAATGATGCAATTTTCCCTTATCATTTCTCCTGAAATATGCAAAACTGCAGATAAAACTTCCATGGATATGACATTGCACAAATAAAGCCCTATACTTTTAAAATGTGTGGGTCAATTGCAATTCTTGCAACAAAAAAAAAAGCAGCTGTTTTTCAGATTGGTTGAAACCGACAACTTGACATTTTGTCAACATCACAAACACACCTGCAAGGATGCGTCTGTTTAGGAATATTTTATTAGAAGGAATTATGATCTGAGATTTATAATAATCTGAAAGACTTGTCAAGTGTTTTACTGTATATATCCCAAAAGAGACCATAAGAGCTTGTCAGGGGGAATTGCCTACCAGCTATGAAAGCAAAGAAAAATTTGAATCTGTCAAATGTAAGAAAAATGCGTTGACCACATACTTGCTTTCACAAAAGCAGGGAAATGTTTTTTGTTGGTTTCTACAATATCTAAATCAATACGACAGGGCATAGTGTAATTTTGTTTTTAGGTCAATTTTACACAGGGTTTAAGTAGTTTTTATGTACATTATACATAAAATCAATATTGCTACTAAAATTAGAGAGAACATTCTCTCATATCTGGCTTGGAATTTCTGTTTTATTTACTTAATATATGCATGATTCATTCAGCTTCACAGAAAATGCTTCTTTGCTGGAATCTCTCCATGCAGTTACTCATTTACTAACACTCATTCTGTCCAAGACATGATATTTTTCTTGTAAGACAAGTGTAACTGAAATGCTGATAACAATGTATTTTTAAGATAATAATACAGATTTTCATTTTCTTAGATAGTTCAGTACTTATTTAAAAAAACAGGAGTGATTATCTTTACAATGTTCTGTAGATCCTGGAGCAAGAAATTCTCCAACGTCTCTGAATAATTAATCAAAAGAGGTCTATATTTTGCCTTTAATCAAGATAATGAAAGGTAATCTGATAATACCAAGAGAGATGTTATCTGAGGCAATCTTACATCGCTTGGAAGATCAGAAGGAGGAGTCAGAGGTGGTTGGTCTATAACAGATGAAGTAACCTAATTTATCAAGCATAACTGCCATCTTACTCCAATTTAAAATCTGCTTGAGTTTATTTATGCCTTTTCCTGCTTTTACAAGAAAAATTTACACCACTGATTTAGTTTTACCCATCACATTGTATGGAATAAAAGGGTGCTTAAAACTGATTAGTTTCTCCAAATAAAGTAAAATAAAGAAAGAAGTGGCTAAGTATTTTACAAAGGTTTATCTAGGAAGAAGATTGTGGCCCTTAAGTCAAATAATGCAGTGATTACTCAAGATCTTTTAGAACTCTGTCACTCATCAATCTTGCCCTTGAATGTTAGATGAGGTATAGAAATGGCACTGACATAATTAGCAATTATTTATCTCCTTCCTGAAGGGTATGAAAATTAATGACCCACGCAAATGAACTCTATACTTTGGCACAGCTCATGAGCTTTTAGCCCTATGGTAAGGTTAACTCATTTTCAAAATAAATTATTCACTCTGAAAGGATACAGAGCATTGAAGGGTGATCTGAAACCTACATTAAAATAAAGACGAAATAGGCGCTAGCGTGGATTTACCAGTCCCCAGCATTTAGCAACAATAAGTTTGATATTGTTATTATTTTCTCTGATTATACTGCACAGTAAAGCTTCCTAAAACATTAATGCAACAGTAAATAATTATGTATCTTTATTTCTGTCTTTAAATATATAAAAGTTTTTTTAAAAGAAAATGTTGGATTGCAATTAATAGGCAACAGTTTTAAACAAATATAATGTTTTTCCATTGACACAGGCTGAACAAGCCTGAATAAATTATCACTGGAGTTGCAAACATTTTGGAATGCGATGGACACCCATTCAGCTAATGTGCTCCAGTGCCAATAAATCAATATGGAATATTGCAATGATTCCATATAGCAGGTCTGGGCACTTTGGCTGTTCCTGTCCAGCCTGCATGAGGCTAACCAGACATTAGAAATCAAATGTAAATAAGTGCATATCAGACATGCAATACAGTTGGATTGCTTTTATTTTGAAGGCTTTTTTTGTGGAGCAAACGTATTGTAAATGTGGCTGGGTCAGAAAGCTCCACATTGGGCAAGGTTTGGCTCTACTAATGATTAATTCTAGATCTGCTTCTCTTCCAGAGCGAAAATAATTTCTGTAAATTTGAGCTCAACTCAAAACTTCTACAGTACAACTTTTTGTCAGTAATTGTAATTTCCAGTTAGTATCATCAGTGTCATTTCCTTTTTTAAAAAATTATTATTTAGAATGCATCCTGGGACTTCAACAATGTAGCCATAGCACACGGACAGCCAAAATTAGCAACAGCTGTTACTTATAGCAGGATTTAAGCAACACCAGACACGTACAGAGTTATATTAATACTAGTAGAGATGAACTGCTGGATTAGCAGAGGCAATAAAGATTTTTTTTCCCCGGCACAAGAACATCACGTAGTCTCAGCAGTAAATAAATGTATCTGGTCGGGACATATTATATCTGCAATCAATGATTTTTAATATAGACTTGGAAAGTGCATAACTCTCCGCTCGGGAAATCACAAGTTCGTAGTGATGTCCAGATTGATCCAGTTGGGGAAAAATTGTGTTATCGTTCATCAAGTTATCAGAGTTGCAATAACAGTGTTCTCTTGGGGCCATTCCAACTATCTCCATGTGTTCTGCCCCAGCTACGGATCCCAAAGAACACAGCACATACAAACTCTGAACAAAACTTAATTTACTCAAATAAAGCAGTTTTAGCAAATGCTGGCTGTTAATAAACGTTCTTAACAGCCAGCCATAATTCCACAGATAAGATAGTCAGAGTCTTACTGGAGTCGGCAGCAAGCCCAGAAGCAAGGTTGCAGAGACATCCCAACGTGATGATTAGTGAACTAAAGTTGTTTCCTGCAGCTTGTTACAAACTGCGTTCTTTCTTAAATAGACTAAGGGCATGGCCAATTAGCCCCAAGCCTTACTCTCAAGGAGACCTCCTCCTGAGGAACAACTTCTGCCTTTTGGCAACTCTGCATGCCTGTGCATTGAGAAGAGGCTCCTCCTCTTCATCCTCTTCACTTAAAGGAGCCTCTGGAGGTTCTGAAGGCCCTGGCTGAATCCCCACCTCTGGCACCACATCTTCTTCAGCCTTCTCACTGTCCAACTCAAGTGCTGGCGCAGCACCACACCAGCCTCCTTGTCGTTAGGATCAGCAACAATCCGCGCAGGCCCCTGGCTGGGCACAACACCATGTGGGAAGGCAGAACAAGCTGTTCTTGGGTATGTTAGTGGAATATGAAATCAATGTATTCTTGCAACAATCATCACACACCTCCTATAAATTGTCTCACAGAGTTAGAATACCAAGATGTTTCTTATAAGGGTGACAAAAAAGATGACAAAACATGACAATTGGACACACCTATAGTACAGGTGGTCCTCAACTTAGAACAGTTCATTTAGTGACCGCTCAAAGTTATAACGCCTCTGAAAAAAGTAACGTATGACCGTTTTTTCACACTTATAGCCACTGCAGCATCCCCATGGTCAAGTGATCAAAATTCAGATGCTTGGCAACTGGTTCATATTTATGACGGTTGCAGTGTTCCAGAATCATGTTGATCCGCTTTTGAGACCTTCGGATAAGCAAAGTCAATGGAGAAGGCACGTTCTCTGAACAACCGGGTTACTAACTTAAGAACTGCCATGATACATTTAACCACTGTGGCAAGAAAGCTTGTGAAATAAGGCAAATTCGGTTCAACAAATGTCTCACTTAGCGACATAAATTTTAGGCTTAATTGTGGTCGTAAGTCAAGGACCACCTGTAAATACACACGCAATGACAAAAAAAGGCATCTCTCTCTCTCTCTCTTCCAGAGAGAGAGAACGAGAAAAGGCAGAAAGGGAGGATACAGTACATTATAACTGTATAAAGTTTGTTATTTGAACTTGAAGCACTAATGGAATGATAAAGAAGATACCCCATTGATCTTGGAGGCTTATGACAGGTGGTATGTGAGGCCATCAAAATGAATTGTATCTGAGACTATGTCCAAATTCCTGAATCCAAGGCAACAACTTGGGAAACACAAACATGAAAAAGCTGATGTCTAAAGTATATCTTTGGAAACATCTGCTAAATAATACCTGATGTGTGAATACATATTGGGGGATATGGATGAAAAAAGCTCTATTAAGCTGAAGCTTGTGCTTTGCATCTAGATATTGAGAAAAATCTATAGAGAGTAAAGAAATGGCACAACCTCTCAAGCAGCGTGTTATGCTGTAATAAGATCCTGTCTTATATTTTTCTGAACCCTGAAATAAGCGCTTGGCCTTATTGCCAGGCACTCAAAAGCCCGATTGGGCTTATTATCAGGGGACGTCTTATTTTGGGGGAAACAGGGTATCACACCAGACGGCTACCAGCTAATGATCCTGTGAGCACAAAAATAAATGGAAAGCTTTTCACAATCAATTGCTTTGACTGACTGTGGGCCTAGGACAGTGATGATTAACCTTTTCAGCACCGAATACCGAAACTGGAGTTTGGCCGTGCATGCACGCAGTGGCCAGCTGCTCTCCCGGGTTCTGTCACATGCATGTGCATGCCGGAACCCGGAAGAGAACAGCTGTCCTGTGCACATGCATGTGATGGAACCCGGAGGAGCAGCTGGTGATGGCACTTGTGCCAACCTCTGTCATGCGTGCCATAGGTTTGCCATCACAGGCCTAGGAAAACAGGCTACAATTTGAACTAAAATTTTAGGTATTTCTTCTATTCCAATTCTCTGCATTTCTTGTAGATACATCAGCAAATTGTAACCTTTTCTCCATTACTGGTAGTCCTTGACTTATGAGCACAGTTGAGCCCAAAATTTCTGTTGCTACCTTGTTTCCCCAAAAATAAGACCCTGTCTTATATTTTTTTGAACCCTGAAATAAGCGCTTGGCCTTATAGCCATGCACTCAAAAGCCCAATTGGGCTTATTATCAGGGGATGTCTTATTGTGGGGGAAACAGGGTAAGTGAGACACTTGTTAAGTGAATTTTGCCCCGTTCTTGCCACAGTTGTTAAGTGAATCACTGCAGTTGTTAAATTAGTAACGCGGTTGTTAAGTGAACCTGACTTCCTCATTAACTTTGCTTGTCAGAATGTCGCAAAAGGGCAAAGTTTAGGATTTTACTTTCTCAAATAATTTTTGAAAACCCCAGGAGACGGACCGTGGAGATGCTGCTGCAATGGTCGTAAGTCTGAAAATAGCAATAGCAATAGCACTTAGAATTGTATACCGCTTCATAGTGCCTTACAACCCTCTCTAAGCCCAGTAGCCTGGACTACTGTAATGCTCTCTACATGGGGCTCCCCTTGAGGAGCACCCGGAGGCTCCAACTGGTGCAGAGTGCGGCCGCGTGGGGGATTATGGGAGCAAGGGAGCACTCCCATGTGACACCTCTCCTGCGTGAGCTGCATTGGCTTCCAGTGGTCTTCCGGGTACGCTTCAAGGTGTTGGTTACCATCTTTAAAGCGCTCCATGGCATAGGGCCTGGGTACTTGCGGGACCGCCTTCTGCCACCGATAGCCTCCCACCGGCCAGTACGCTCCCACAGAGAGGGACTCCTCAGGGTGCCGTCAGCCAGGCAATGTTGGCTGGCGGCACCCAGGGCGAGAGCCTTCTCTGTGGCAGCACCAGCCCTCTGGAACGATTTGCCCCCGGAGATCCACATGATATCTGATCTCAGGGCTTTTCGTCGTGCCCTAAAAACTTTTTTATTTTGTCAAGCTGGGCTGGCGTAATCCCCCCCTTTTAGTTTTTTAATTGTCTGTGGGTTTTAAATTTTAAAATTGTCTATGGATTTTTAAATTTTCTGGGCCAAAAATTGTTTAATTCTTTTACAAATCTTAAATTTTGTATTGTAATGTTTTATTTTTGGCTGTGTACTGCCCTGAGTCCACCAGGAAAAGGTACACAGTATATAAATTTAATAAACTAACTAACTAAGCGGTTTACAGAGTCAGCATCTTGCCCCCAACAATCTGAGTCCTCATTTTACCCACCTCAGAAGGATGGAAGGCTGAGTCAACCTTGAGGTGGTGAGATTTGAACAGTCGAACTGCAGCTAGCAGTCAGCCAAAGTAGCCACCAGTAGTGCACTATAACCACTGCACACACCTCTGCTCTTATGAAAAATGGTCATAAGTCACTTTTTTCAGTACTGTTGTAATTTTGAATGTTAGTAACTGTACAGGACTACTTATACAGCCCTTAACTTTCCCAAAAGTGGAAGGAGAAATGAGTTCTTGCAAAAGTTTAATTAAACATAGGGCCCTTCACACTACTGTCCTTTTATTGACAAGGCCACAGTATTTTCCATTACAAAGAAAATCCTTTGTTTTTGGTTTCTGAGAATAATAGGAGGTTCACAAAGTTTAGGATTTCACTTTCTCAAATAATTTTTGAAAACCTGGCCAAGACATAACAAAACATAGCATTGCTCATCAAAAGAACCAGTGGCCTTATTGATCAGACAGAAACATAGTCCTTTTTTTTTTTTTTTTTTTTGGCCACTAAAGCATTGCTTGGCTTTCTGAATTTTAAGACTGGAATTCCAGTTCAGCAGCTAAGATGTGACCCGTACACGGACTGTGCAGCTAATTGGCCACTCCCTTCGCCTATTTAAGGAGGAACACTGACTGAAGCAATTTGCAGGGAACAACTTAGTTCACATACCTTCGTGTCTTGTCTTGCTTATCTTATCAGATTCCTGCAAATTGCTTCTGGGCATTCTGCCAACCACAGTAAGCTTTCAGTTATTATTCTTTGAATTCTTGGCGGCTGTTAATGCAGTTATTTAACAGCCGTTGTTGTAAGATACTGGTTTATTTAGTAAACTAAGGTTTGAATGGACTTTGTGTGTGCTGCGTTCTTTGGGGTCCGTAGCTAGGGCAGAACAGATGTTGAATTTCAGAATAAGCCTAGAGACTGCTACAGAGAAATTTTTTTTCCTTCTATGGAATGCCAGCCAATTTCCAAGATAAAAAATATAAGGCAAACTTCCCAAAGCCAGTTTACTCATCTTTTTGAATCTCTCATGAAATATATTGCCCAGGACATTTACTGATTGGTCAAGGCAGGCAAGACAATGATTTTCATTCCTTGTTCTCAACCAGGGGTAAAATACTACCAGTTCGCTCCAGTTTGGGCAAACCAGTAGTGATTAAAAACTACTGGTTCAGTCGAACCAGTAGTTTAAAAAACCTACCGGTCTGGCCAAACTGGTATTTACAACGATCAGCTGTGCCGCATGGTTTAGCTTTGCTAGTCTAGCAAAGCTAAATCGCGTGGCACAGCTGATCCCCCCTCGCTATTCTACTTACCTTCCCAAACCTCCTTTTGGTATGTGGCGGATATGCGCGCACAGTGCACATTTGCTGCGCACTACACATGCATGTGTGTTTGGTGCACATGCATGGCCAGCAAACCAGTAGTAAACCGATTCAGATTTCATCACTGTTCTTAGCATTTCACATGGGCAGAAGTGAAACCAGTCTGAGGAATAAAATCAACTTCAGTGAGGTGGATGCATTTTTGATTTAACAACATCTGGAAGATCACGGGTTCCTCATCTCTGTACTTCCAGACAAATTAGGCTTTAGTGAAATGAATCTAAAGCTATTCTACAAATACAAAATGTTCAAAGGAATGGTGGGAAAAAGAATGTGTAGAGGGAAGGGAAAATAACATCATTTGGAACCCTTATAAAATACCACACTTATGTCAGAATAATTGCACTTTGCTTCAAAATCTTCCAGTAAGTTCTTACAACAAAATGTTCCTTCAACTCTTCCAATAATAGTTTTCTGGCATGTTTTGACACATTAATAGGCTCTACCTCATCAGTTTGTCCCTTGGCTTCAAATGCCCTGACAGGATTATGGTTCACTTGGTAGCATTCTAGATCCTGGCTCTGATAATACAGACTTCTCCAACGTGAAGATTTATTCAGCTTCATTTCCAATGGGCATTTACACAGAGGCCATTGGGATTTATATTAGCTTGCCTCAGTCTGGTGCTGTCCATAGTTCTGCAGACAACAGCTCGAAAAATTTGAAGTAGCACGGATTCTTTGGAGGGTTTTGATCTGAGGTAGCTGGTGTAGTTAATTTTAGTCCCAAGTTAGGAACTATATATTTATTTCTGGGAGGCTGTTAAAATAGAATGTCTGATGGTTTTATATTACTACCTTTTATTTCAGCTGGGACCGAAGCATGAGACATATATTTCTTGAAATAGACCCTACTTATTTGGAAGCCAAGTCGAGATTTGTGACGGGAATACTGACCAGTCTGATAGCTGGGTATTCTGTGAGAAGTCTAAGTTATACTTTTTATCCTTTTGTTCTTAAGATGGACAATAAAAGAAACAACAGGTTGTGGTTTGTTTTGTTTACCTTATGAAATGAACTGATATCTGTTTGATGGTGATATAAGCAATGTTATATGCTTTGATTTTTCCAAATGGTTTGCATTGACTGCAAACTGGCAAAATGGCAGTGATTTGGATGGGTGGAGAATTTGGCATCAGATGACTTATATCTTATCTACTTCTTGAATTTGAGGCAGTAGATCAGGAGTGTCAAACTTGCCGCTTGCGGGCTAGATGTGTCACAGGCTGGCCATGCCCACACCCAATTTAGCGAAAGGGAAAGAAGTCATGATACATCACATTACATCACTGTGATGATGTGAGTTTGACACCCCTGCAGTAGATGAGCTGCAGAAATTTAAATAAATCACCGCTTGGAACTGTTTTGGAGCACCATGGCATTGAAATACCAGTATCATTCCTGCCAAATGGATTAGCATATTTAAAGGCCAACTGCACCCACAACAGGTAGTCCTCGATTTACGACCACAATTTAGCTCAAAATTTCTGTTGTTAAGCGAGACATTTGTTAAGTCAGTTTTGCCCCATTTTGCAACCTTTCTTGTCACAGTTGTTAAGTGAATCAGTGCAGTTGATGAGTTACTGTAGCCAAATTTCTGTTGTTAAGCAAGACATTTGTTAAGTCAGTTTTGCCCCATTTTGCAACCTTTCTTGTCACAGTTGTTAAGTGAATCACTGCAGTTGATAAGTTGTTAACCCAGTTGTTAAGTGAATCTGTCTTCCACATTGACTTTGCTTGTCAGAAGGTCGCAAAGTATGATCACATGACTCTGGGACACTGCAACGGTCATAAATATGAACCAGTTGCCAAGCACCTGAATTTTGATCACATGATTATGGATATGCTGCAAAGGTGGTTGGTAACTCTGAAAAACGGTCATAAATCACTTTTTTTAGTGCCTTTGTAACTTTGAACGGTCACTAAATGAACTGTTGTTAATCAAGGATGAACTATAATACTATGCTGCTTCATTTAGATCAATGTTTCTTCACTGTGGCCAATTTAAGATGGTGGGGGTTCAATTAAATCAGAATGATTTAGATCAGGGGTCTGCAACCTTAAACACTCAAAAAGCCATTTGGACCTGTTTCCTACAGAAAAGTAAACACCGGGAGCCACAAAACCCTTCCTGTGCCTGACTATTTCTTGAGCGGACACAAAACTAGCATATGTAGTTGAATTAAATGTTCTGTTTTCTTCTGAAACTTTTCTTTTCCTGGATTTATGATTGGCCTACCAGGGGTTGAAAAGCTCAGTAAATCGCCTGCTGGTGGGTGTTGCACATTAGTGGTTGTGACACATATTTTGAGTGACAGGGAGCCGCAGCAGAGGGGTGAAAGAGCCACATGCGGCTCCAGAGCCGCAGGTTGATGAACCCTGATTTAGATAAATGTAGAGGGCAAAAACGAACAGCCACCTTGAAAGCAGTATTTTGCTTTTTTCCATCAGAGCCCATGACAATTAAATTGTTTCTTCCAAACATTTCTTCGAAAAAATATTGATTCCTGGCTCTCCAACTACAATATGATTTGAAGATGGGTTGCCAGCATTTCAAGTAAATTTCATGGAAGGGGAAAGAGCCTTGCAGAAGAAGTGAGTGTTGAAGTTTTTTGTTATTTTACTTCAAAATTAAAGTGTGGGTTGGTTGCTCATTGTTTCACCGGCAGCAGTATTTATTTACATTACATTTATTTATTAAACTTATATGTGACCCATCTCACCTGGAGGCTACTCTAAGAGGCTTACAATCAATAAAAATATTAAGAAATATTAATACATTAAAAGAATAAATATTAACACTAAAATTAGTTTAAAATGAACAAAGATGGAAAAGAAGAGAGGAAGGTGCACACGGAGAAGAGATGTGGTTTTCTCTTAGTCCATTAAAGGTGAAGGCTAAAGGTTCCCCTCACACATATGTGCTAGTCATTCCTGACTCTAGGGGGCAGTGCTCATCTCCATTTCAAAGTTGAAGAGCCAGCACTGTCCAAAGACGTCTCCGTGGTCATGTGGCCAGCATGACTAAATGCCAAAGGCTCATGGAACGATGTTACCAAAAATAGGGACCCTCAAAGATGGTCCCTATTTTTCTACTTGCATTTTTTTACTTGCTTTTGGACTGCTATGTGGCACTAGGGATTTGAACCACTGAACTGCTGACATTTCAATTGACAAGCTCAGTGTCTTAACCACTGAGCCACTGAGTCCTTTCCTTAGTCCATTAACCACTTCCAAAATGATATGCCCCGCTGGGGCCCTTGGCCAGTTGGCAGAGCCAGGTCTTCAGGTCCTTTGGGGATCCCACAATCTTGCATTGGGGGACACCAAATTTAAGAGGGCGGGAACCATGGCAGAAAAGGCATTTGACAACATCTGACAGAAAAGCATATGCTAATATTAAGTCAAAATGATACTGAGGAGGAATGTCATATGAATCCCATCTTTGATGTTTTCCAGCAGTAAAATCATTGATATTCAAAGAACATTTAGGTTAATAAATGACTGGAGATCACATTTCAGCCAAAATTATAGCTTAGTAGATGATGGGATAGGACCCTGCCTGTTGCCAACCAAAGGACAGTGCTAGAATAATCATGCAATAATGTTAAATGCATTAAAATATTTGAATGAGCCCCAAGTATCCACTCTGCATCTGAAGGTACATCTTGAGATTAAGCATCGATCCTGCTGTTATACACACATGATCGCATCAAGAGGCATTCATATTACAAAAGATAAGGCTGCCATCTAGAATGGGATCTGACCTCCAGATAACCTAGGACAGTATTTCTCAACTTGGACAACTTTAAGATGTGGGGATTTCAGTTCCCAGAATTCCCCCACCAGCATGATGGATCTTGAAATTGCCAACATCGAGAAACGTTGGTGTAGGCATAGAAAGAGCCTGTTTTCCAGGTCAAACAGAACATTTATTATGCGGAGTGAAGTATTGTAGAAGTATAAAGTTATTGATTCAGATATATCATTTTAATCGTCCTTGTCCTTTGATTAGCTTTATTGTTCCCCTAAAATGTTGAGAGACAATGTAAAAGGGACTTGGCCAAGGGACACTTGTAAGAACCAAGGATAGGAATCCAGCCCTCTCTTTTTATGTATTACTCTCATACAGGGGTGAAATCTACTTACCTTCCCAACCAGTCCGGAAGTGCATGCGCTGCACGTCATATACACGTGTGGACCCTCTGCGCATGCGCAAAACCTGTGCATATGCAGAGGGAAAAAAACAGATTACTTCCTGGTTAAAACCAGGAAGTAATGATGACCGGGTGGGTGGGTGGAGCCTCATGCTGCCATTGCTACCGGTTCTCCAAATTATCAGCCGCCATCATTACCGGTTCAGCTGAACCGGGGTGAACCGGGAGCATTTCAAACCTGCTCTCATAGCTCCTAACCTAACAGATTCTGCCAACCATTTGAGATGTAGCAAAGGACAAAAATAGTACACAGATACCGTGTTTCCCCCAAAATAAGACCCTGTCTTATATTTTTTTGAGCCCTGAAATAATTTTGAGTGCATGGCCTTATTGCCATGCCTGATTGGGCTTTTTATCATGGGATGTCTTATTTTGGGAAAAACAGGGTAGTGATAATGCAATATGAAACTAGGGTCAGATTCCTAAGAAAGAAAGAAAAAAGCCAGAAAACTCTTATGAATAATAATTCAAGTTTACTGGGAATGTCCATTAACTTATAAAGACAAGCAAATTACCCTAGAGAGACCCCATTTCTCTGTGTGACAGTCACACAGAACTTTCTTACTAAACAGGTTTTAAGATATGGCTTCCTATGGTTTTGCTTCCCTTCCCCCCCAAAGACAATCCTATATGCTCCCCGACTCCACAATTCCATTCCAATCATTTCAAAACTGACAATTATTTAAACACCGGTCTCATTTAATAGACATTTACCTGTATTCATATTAGTTCAGAGAATGCATTTTTAAAAATGCAAAATATGTTTAGTGTACTATCCATGTATTTATGCAAGCAAAAACTAAACATTAATCCACAGTTTGTTGATGCTTGATAGGCAAAGCATAGGTCTGAACTACAGGCACCTCAGTTTTCACTGATTATATGATATTGAAGTCGGGGACGGGAGAATTCCCTCCACAAAATTCAAGATCAACTATAAATAGTATTTAAATAAATATTTTTTTTTTACTTTTTCTGCATTTTTGTTCCAATTTTCGCTATTGTTCTGCTAGAGGCATATTAACTTTTTATGTTATTATGTTTATGAAAATGATGTAGGTTGATCTTCTTTAATAAGATGGTGTTTCTCACAGCTATATTTCCATAGCAAAATAGGAAAATAAAAATGGCAAATCTACTTTAGAATATATTCCGTGTTTGTCCTGGTTTCATTTTAATCTACCCTGCTGTTTAGAAAGCTAAAAAAAAAAAGTAGTAATTAAAAAATAAACTTTGACTCTGGTCACTAAATGGAAATTTCAATGCGGTTCACTTATAATTTCCTTCATTTCTTTTTCTTTTTTTTAAAATATCTCATTCCAGTCTACAGCCCTGCAATTTTCATGTCTCCCATCAAAATGCAAACAAGTTTTGATTCTGTTTAATTTTGTGAGATCAGTCAAGATTGGCTAAATCCTGCCTTCTTGTTAGACAGAGGCATTGTTAAAACTGTAAAAATTCAGATATATTGTGATTACGCCAACATATCATAGGGAATTACTTACTGCTAGTCAGAAAGTAAATGAAAATTTTATGGAATTAGGCCATACAGGAAAACTGTATAGTTTGTAGTGATGTATAGAACTGAAGTTTTCACTTTGCCTATAGCACAGCTCCAAAGCATATCACCCAACTTGGTAAAAAATGTTTGTTTTCACATAGGAATAGAAATAATGCTACTTTTTACATGATAAAGCTATCTGGCTACATATATTTGAATAGCTTGTGCCACATAATTATGTTTTCTTGCTGGAGGAAAGAATTATATTCCATTTCTTATATATTATGGTCTCCATATCATTGTTCACAAACAATAGACAAACAAGTTAAATTGGGCATTTTATATTTCTCTTTTGGCCCACATTTATATTAATAAAACATGGTGTTAAATTAGTTTTTCAACCTCAGCAGTTTAAGGGGGGGGGGGGTGGATTTCAACTCCCAGAATTGCCCAGCCAAACATCTTAATGTATCTGAGGATGAACAGGATTAACCTAGATGGTCTGTCTATTTCTAGGGAAGGGAAGCAGCCTCCAAATCCTGCCAAGGATTCACATGAGCCAAGAGCCACAAGCCATTTTAAAAATATTGTTCTCCTATCAGGATCTAATAGGAAAGTACAGATGGATCAGAAGAATGTCTTGGTTATTTCTAATCCCATGATTGCGATTCCATCAGTACGCAGTGATATATAGACCCCTGACTTTTGTATGACTAATATTGCTGATAAAGAGATAACAATGACAATTCCATTTGCTATGCTGCTTCCTAATCTTTTACTATTCAGCTCTTATTACTACTGCCTCCTGTAAACCTTTTACCAACGTCAGACAATCCTATGCAGCTATGTGCTGTGGCTGTGAACTCATCTAATAGGTTTAGTTTTTGTTTTCACTCAGTAATAGAAATAATGCTATTTGTTACATGATAAAGCTATATGGCTGCCTATTTTTGAATAGTTATGCTGCATTGTATTGGAACGATGTAGTGGCCTACTGGTGAAAATGCTCACCTCCCATTCAATCCTAGATACAGTCTCTCTCCCTTTCTCTTTCCCCCCTCTCCCTCCCTCCCTCTCCCTCTCACATACACACACTTTCTCTCTTTGTCTATCATCAGTTTAGTCTGTCTGTCTGTCTGTCTGTCTGTCTGTCTGTCTGTCTGTCTGTCTATCTATCTATCTATCTATCTATCTATCTATCTATCTATCTATCTATCTATCTATCTCTGCCATGTGGAAGCTTGGGTGGTTTAGGGGTGGGAAATTTTTGGTGGGTGGCGGTGTTTCTGGACCAAGCCCATGTGTGTAGGGCTTGGTCTCTGGGTATTATGTGAATTTTGTTGTATGGGTATACTGTGAATATATGTACAATGACAATAAACTTTCTATCTATCTATCTATCTATCTATCTATCTATCTATCTATCTATCTATCATCTATCTATTATCTATCTATCTATCTATCTATCTATCTATCTATCTATCTATCTATCATCTATCTATCTATCTATTATCTATCTATCTATCTATCTATCTATCTATCTATCTATCTATCTATCTATTATCTATCTATCTATCTATCTATCTATCTATCTATCTATCTATCATCTATCTATCATCTATCTGTCTATCTATCATCTATCAAATTAAAAATGAATGATTAGGTGAAATTTTGAGTTAAATATGGCTTGGATGGACAGTGGTCTAGAATGCAGTGGTTATACAATTATAGCTACACTTTAGTGCAGTCATGTAACTCCTCTGCTACATGAGTCGCACTGCTTACTATTGAGCTTCTGGGTACAATTCAAAGTGCTGGTTCTTACCTTCAAAAGCCCCAATGGCATAGGCTGTCCGAGGGACTAGCATCTTTCCACTGTTTCTGCCAATCCCATAAGATCAGCTACAGTGGGCATCCTTCCTCTCCCAACTTTCAAGAATACTATCTAATGGGACTTATGAAGCATGCCTTCTTTGTTGATGTTTGCTCTTTGGAGCAGCATCTCTCCAGACATTTGAACTGCCTAACCCCATGATCCTTGATATCCTTGAGGATCCTATATATGAGCCTTGAAAATTTGGCATTTCCATAGCTCTGTGATAGGTTGGGACATGTCCATGCAGATGTTATTAGAGTATATCAGTTAGCTCTGATGTATAGCACTTAGCAGTAGCACTTAGATTTATACCCCGCTTTACAGTTCTTTCTAGCCCTCTCTAAGCAGTTTACAGAGTCAGCATATTGCCCCCAACAAACTGAGTCCTCATTTTACCAACCTCAGAAGGATGGAGGGCTGAGTCAACTTTGAGCTTGGTGAAATTTGAACTGCCAAATTGTAGGCAGTTGGCAGTCAGCAGAAGTAGCCTGCAGTATTGCACTCTAACCACTGTGCTGCCTCTGCTCCCCCCTCCCTATTATGTTTATGGTCTTTCTGTTTTGCTTTAGGTACTATGGTTGATTTCAACTTGTACTTTGACCAGGATCATTGCCGAGTTAATTTCATGAAACGCAGCTGAACTTAAATTATAACAAAGGGATTGCACTGCATGTTTACAATGATCTCACATTTCATGTTTATAAAATATATGTTTACAATTATCTCACTTGTTGAATTGGTTAATGTTAGGCATGCTTACTTGTGCTACTTTTATGGAAAGGATATCCCTTTACTTAATAGGGTTTCCTTAAGTCTGGCTGGTGTCATATTCCGGGAGTCCTCTTAACTGATGTCAGTCAGTGGGTTTACATAATTGCACAAACAGTTACTCAGCTACATTTCACATTCTCTTAACATATATTTAAACTGCCAAAGGGTTTGGTTTAGCAAGAAAACTACATTTTGATTGTTGATATTTTTCTTCTCTGCTTTTGGCTACATATAGCTCAACGTAATTGTATTTACATGACGTCTATAGATCATATTCAGTATATTTAACAAAATGTATATCTTTACATCTGCCAGGTAAACAGATGAAATAAATAGTTTAAAAACAGAATATGCAAAACTGAAACCGCAAGTTAAAAGTTCACTAAAATATTGTCATTTATTTCATAATTCCTTTGCAAATTGTAAATGCATTTTGAATTTAGTTGTAAAGATCAAGAACAAAGCAAATAGCATTAAGAAAAAAATTGTCTGTCTGTCTGTCTGTTTATCTATCTGTCTGTCTGTCTGTCTGTCTGTCTATCTATCTTCCACCTATCATCTGTCTATCTAATCAGACATCCTCTTAAATTCTGTCAGAACCCATAGGAATCCTTCTTTTAATATATTGCTTGAGCCATGTCTCTTCTAATTTTAGTATTATTATTAATAATAATAATAATAATAATAATAATAAAGCATACTAGAAATTGCATACCAGTTACAGGTTTTTTTTTCAGTTTCATTTTTATGTACTACTGTTTAAAGTTAAACAGAAAGTTCTGCAGTGGCTGATAGCTTTATTAACTTCTCTTTATAATATTTATCTTTCGCTCTGTAATGGGAAGCAGTATTTACCTCAAGTGAGAAAAACCAAAAAAATAAATTAAAAAAAAGGAAAATACAAATCCTACACAGATTTTGCATGCTTAGAAATAATAATAATAAAAAATGTTACTTACCAGTTCAACTCTGCCGAAACCTCCAACTCCAAGAGTGTCAATAATGTTGAAGTCAGACAGCTTCAGGTTGGCGAAGAAGGCAGCTTCGGCTTCGTATCTGGATTTTTTAATGTGAAAAAATGGAAATTTCTTAGAAGTGTAGACATGAGCGCTATGCAATTCTGTTCCAAAATGAAGTATGCGTTGACTGGAAGATACCACCTTAATTTCCATCTTCGTTTTTAAAAAGTCTTTGTTTTCTCACCCATTGGTCCCGAATTCACATTCTAAATCTAATGATTTCTCTCTTTGTTTTTTTCAGAACGAAAGAACCAAATGTCCAGACAGCATATCTATAATGTGACCATTTTGTGTTATAATTCAATTGGACGTATTGATTGAATTTCACATCTTGACAGCTTCTTTTAGTCTTCTAGAGAAGATTTTTTCATTTTTTAGGGTTTTTTTTTTAGTATTTTATGAAGGTAAAAGTCTTTTATATGAGTAACCCTTCTGCACAAGCTGCCAGAATTTCTATGAATGTTTATTGAAAGTGGCAAGATCATTAAGGTCCCTGGAGAAAAATCTCAGCCAAGTCTTATCAAATCAGATCCAATAAGCTGAGAAAATGGTATACGGCCCTCTGAAAGGAATTATTTCAGGCACACACTGCTGCTCCTAAAAGAACGTTTTCCTATACCCTACATCTTTAAGCTTGTGGTCCTTAAATCCTGAAGCGTTCCCTCTAGACTGTGTGAAGTAGCTCTGAATAAAAATGTACACAGTACTAACTATGCAAGCCATCTGTAAATGACACATACACACATGCCAAAAATAAGCCTCCCATAGATATACCCCTCAAATATGACTCTCTTAAAATAGTGTCTTGCTAGGGATTATGATATTTTTAGAAAGGCGATGAGGGTAAACTGAGGAGGATGTTCCATCTACTCACTGAACTTCGATATGGGAAATATCTTGGGTGAGGAGGGGGGAAAGCGTAACACATAAACAATTTTTCTAATGATACCTTTGTTCTTCTGAACTGAGTACTCCAAAATGCACGTAGAAAAAGAATGCTTTTTCATTATTTTGGAACCGGCTATTCATAACATTAGCAGTTTAACTAAAGGGAGGCAATGAAGTAAAAATCAATGACGAGTTCTTGGTCTACAAACTCTTAGCTCCATTATTCCAAAGTAATGTAGATATGTTTTTCTATCATGTTTGCTGGTAGGATTTTTAAAAAGTGCTTTGCTTAAAAAAAAAAAGTGTTTGTATTTTATCTAAAAAAACCAGTTTATAAACACTGGGTACCTACAGGGCCATCTCTTGCCTTCCTCCCATCGTCCAGTGCGCTCCCACAGAGTGGGCCTTCCCTGGGTGCCATCGGCCAAACAATGTCAGCTGGCGGACCCCAGGGGGAGGGCTTTCTCTGTCGGAGCCCTGACCCTCTGGAATAGTTTGCCCACCGAGCTCAGGACGGACCCCGACCTCCTCTCCTTTCATCGCAGACTAAAGACGTGGCTGTTTCAACAATAATATGATCGAGGGGTTTTATAATCTTATAATTTTTAGTATGGTTTTAATGGGGTTTTTAATTTTTTAATTGTTTTACTGTGATTTGTATTGATGATTGTTTGTATGTAAGCCGCCTTGAGTCCTCAGGGAGAATGGCAGCATATAAATCGCAATAATTAATAAATAAATAAATAAATAAATAAATAAATAAAATCTGTTGGGTCTCTAAAGGAGGTTACCAACAGTATGGGTTGAATATAGTTTATGAATACGGATGACTCGAGTCCTGTATTCAGTTTGAAGTCTCAATGCTCTTATTGTGAAGATTAATTTTCTACTATGGAAATATGACACTCTATAGAACAGGAGTGCCAAATTTGCATCATGTTGTCATCACGTAACGTATTGTGACTTTCCCCCTTCACTAAAATGGGAGTGGGCGTGACCAGTGCATGAAGCATCTGTGGGCCGTGAGTTTGACACCCCAGCCATAGAAGGTATCTCCTACCAAGAAGCTCTGGTTGTAGGGCTAGAACTTTTTGAGGTGGTTTCCTGTAAGAAGAGGTAGCTCTTCCCAGTTTTAGAATAAATGAAGAGAAGACCTTAAACAAAGAACATTTGACAATACATGGGTAGAGAAAGAATATATATAACTATGTACAACTGGTTGCTGGTATTGAAAGGGACCCAATACATTTTTTTCTCCTGTTCCCCATTAAATTGGTGCCTGAATGAGCAGGATATCCCATCTCCACTTTACAAAATGGAACTTCACAATTAATCCAATGTAAAATTTCCTAACAGCAAAGAAAGGACATTCCATAGAGAAATATACACTGAAGTCCCTGAAAGTGGGATCCATTATTCAGACAACTATACACAACTATGTAAAACTGATTGCTGATACTTGCACCTTTCTGCTAAAAGACACTTTGAGTGTGACATGACTTAAATGTCTGGTTTTTAATAAAGAAGGATATGTAGGATGACACAGTGGCTCTATAGAAGACAGATGCCTTCTATCTATCTAAAACAAAGGCTGCTTTAGATGCCCATTAGGGATGCAGGCTTCTTCTATTTCTTGTAGGTCAACTTATTTTAGAATCTTCTGGTATGCAAATGGATTGAGAGAGGGTCATTATTCTGTGCTGTTAAATCTGAGAAAGATGCTCAAGATTTTGGTAATCAGGATGTTGATTAGAAAAGTTGGCCTTTTTAGAAAATACTGGGATTTGATCCCTAGGAAAGTAATGCAGTTTTTGCTTCTTCCTCTGTCCTGACCTCTTGGGGTATCTGGCCTCGAAAATTCCAAAAGTGACATCATAGTGAACTGGATTTACTGCAGTATTAAATTCTCCTGCAATGGGCTTAGTAAGGATCTCAAGAGACACATTTAGCCACATCATCAGAAAGGTCTTCTGAGAAAAACATAGAGAGCAAATTACAGTGAGTTTGCTGGCTCTTAGTCCCCTAAACAGCTACAATTAAATTAAATAACTAAAAGGATAAGTAAAAGGGAAAAAAGAGGAAATAAAGAAAAACAAACAAGCAAACAAACAAACAACCCATGTTCCTAACCAAGTGACCTTGGAGAAACTATGAACTATGAACTATGTTAGCAAAACTTGATTTCAGAGCAGAAAAAGAAAAAAAGAACCCCTCGAACTATTAATTCTCTAAAATTATTTTTAGGCTTTCAAAATTCTGTTACTACTGCCCATATCAATCAAATATGTTCCATTATTACTTTGGAAACCTGTTTCCTGACCTGATCTATGTTGAAGGACTAAACACCAAGGGAATTTTGATCATATGAATGATTGGCGTAACTCATGAGTAGGTATACGCTCTGGTTCCAGTGAAAGGGATCTTTATTGGAAAGGTGTGAAAGTGATCACCATCACAGCCTCAGTATTTTGGGTCTGGAACTACAACACAAAAGGGTTGCTTCTTCGTTCCTCTTTGCCCAACCCTCCCCCCATCCTGGTAGGACTGGAGAGGTGCTTAAATCTGGCTCGCGGGGCCAGCCTTGAAATATCAAAGGACTGGCCCATGGTGCCTCTGGCAGTCAAAATGGGACAAGGCCCCTCACCCTGGTTTGGCCAGCAGAGTGCTGCAGGAGACCACCCAGGCCAAAAATGGGGCACAGGGGGCCTCAGCCACACCCTGCACCCTGTTTTGGCCTTCAGGGGGCTGCAGGAGGCATCCGTCCCATCCCCCCGATCAGCTAGCCTGCGGAGAATTACAATGCTGATCCAGCCCTCAAAGAATTCCGGTTTGACACCCCTGTCCTAGAACATGTGATGGTTGCTGCTCGTGCTGCTCCCATTCTTCTCCTAAACTTTATGAGCCTGCCGAAATGGAACTTTTGGGTCATAATTTGGAAGCTCCGGTTCGCATTGATTGCTATGTTAATTGGAAGGGTAGAAGTTGTTTAATTTTGACTCTGCGGGGACAGCAGAGAGAATTTTTGGAAAATGAACCACAAAGAGAAACAAAGCAAAGAATTATGGCAGGGGCACTGTTTAAAAGGTCTGGTAAAAAAAATAACAGTTCAGTTCTGGGTTTTCTTCTGCAGCCTTTCAATAACCTTATACTCATGGTCATTCTGTTGCATCTTATTTTGGAAATTAATCAGGGTTGAGCCTGTCCTAGTTCATAGAATAACCTTGTTTCACATTGCTGCTTATTGATTATTTTGTTCTTGTCAAGATGTGCATCTTAAAGGTTGAGACAACTAAACAGCTATCAAATGGAATATCAATTCACAAATCTCTTTAACCTGAATTGTAAAGAACATAGGGCTACAAGCTTGAAACATAGTCAAGAGCGGTGATATGCCTAAATCTATTTTATGGTTTTATCAATGGCTAATACTCTAGAAGACTGCAATAATATTTAAAATAATAAGATAGAAAAAATTACTGAAAACAAAAGAAGGAAATTTAAGAGTGAGGAATGGAGATGGGGGAATTCTTTAGGGAAATAAAAATAAAGTAATAACCAATTCAATAAGATGTGCTGAATTTGAGCCAGATAAATGACATGTCTCCAAAAGTGGCCAACATTTTCATAATGTCACAGACTAGAAAAGGATGTTCATCAAATTCTGAAGGCAACATAATGCAATTTCAGATTTCCAAAGGGTCCTGACAGTATGGAACAATGGGCTTTCCCAATAAAATGCAGTTCAGTGGTGAGAAATATAGGATTCTGCATTGGTAGATGCACAGGTATATAATAGGAAGTACCTGGCTTGGCAGTAGGATTAAGAGAAATTAAACGTGTTCCACCAGTGTGCTGCAGTTGCAAAAACATAATGCAACCTTGGCTGCATCAAAAGACTTATAGCGTTGAAATCACGAGAAGTTATACTTCTGCCCTAAGCTGCACTGGCCAAACAGTATCTGGAATACTGTGTCCTGTTCTTATCACCACATTATAAGGAAACTAAGAAGTGCAAAGATCAGCAATAAAAATTATGAAAGGCTAAGTGCGTAAATCTTATGAGCAATTGTACATCTATGTATCTGTAGCCTAAAGAAGAGAAAGCTAAGACTGCAATCCTACCAAGAATAAGACAATGAGTAGAAGTTACAAAGGGGGATCCAAACTCAAATGGACTCCCATTTGTTTGGAATGGTCAGGAATTCCTGCTCTCGATATAAGATTGGAGCAGAAGACCTCCAAAGAACCATTCAGTCCTAAGGTTCTGTAACTTGCAACTCCATTGTCTTTAGAATAGTTTCCAGCTCAAAGGAAGCAATTGTTTTGCTTTATCCTGCACTTGTCAGATCCCAACTTAAGCACTGCACTCTATAACAACCACCATTAAAAAAAAATCAAACAAGATAGAACAGATCCAGAGAAAGAAAAGGATCACCAGGGATTAGAAACTAAACTCTACAAAGAGGCAGCAAGTTCTGATTGGATATTAAGAAAAAACCCCTTCCTAATATCAAGATTCATTCTCAGTTATCCAGAGGTGATGGTTTTCCATTCACCCATCTGTTGTGGCTTCTTTGATTTTTGATCCTGCACTGAGAAGAAGGTTGGACTAGATGTCCTAATGGGCCAGTATCAATTTTATGGCTTTTATGATTATGATTCCCCTTGTTATTTCTTATCATCTGTGATACTGTGTTATTTCTAACTGCAGTGTCACAACTGTCACATTTATTTGCTATAATTACTAATCTGGTTTTGAGCTCTGTCGCAGCCGATATTAGCTGTCCCATCTCTATATTCTTTCTCTGACAGCCTTATCTTTGGGCTATTAATAGAAAAGGCCACCGGTTTAGTATTTGAGTGCAAAACTTTTTGGGTGCTCACACCCCCTCCACCCAAAGCCTGGACCAGGATGAAAATTAAATGAGATTACAGTGTATGATTTTTATAAATCCTCCCCTTCCATCAAATTATAAATTCCAATTTTATGCAAACATTTGTATGGGGGATTGTGTAGATAATGTTGCATCATACTGTAAAAAAAAGGCATAGATTTGGATTTTTCACACTGTAGCCTGTCTGCTCATTTTTTATCCCTTTAGGGTCAAAACATAATTAAATAAAGATTGAATCTTTCATTATTGTAGTGGCATCCCATTAGGAAAGCTTTATCACAACTAACTACTTTCTTGATACCTTGTTGTGTATCACATTGGAGATAAACAGCCACTGGTTCAACAACAACAACAACAACAACAAAAGTGAAAGTCTTAGCAACTCCCTGTGGTCACAAAATATCTTTAACTAGACTCTCTATCCATGCCTAAAAAGGACCATATTTTGTTCACACCCCATGAATAATTCCAGTTGTGAAAAGCAGTAGCAAATAAGTAAAAATGTAAAGGTAAAGGTTTCCCTCGCACATATGTGCTAGTCGTTCCCAACTCTAGGAGGCAGTGCTCATCTCCATTTCAAAGCAGAAGACGTCTCTATGGTCATGTGGCTGGCATGACTAAATGCCAAAGGTGCACGGAATGCTTTTACCTTCCCACCAAAGGTGGTCCCTCTTTTTCTACTTGCATTTTTTACTTGCTTTTGAACTGCTAGGTTGGCAGAAGCTGAGACAAGTAACGGGAGCCCATCCCATTACACAGCACTAGGGATTCGAACCGCTGAACTGTCGACCTTTCAATCAACAAGCTCAGCATCTTAGCCACTGAGCCACCACGTCCCTTCTGAGCAAATGTGGTGGGGAAGAAAAAAAAGACTTTGAAAACTACCTGAACAATTCCCCAATCAAAAAGCTGAATGAACAGAAGGAATGCCTGAACAATAATAATCTCTTTCCACTTACGAAGCCTCTCCAGAAGAGAAAATATTCTGTCAATGGACAGAGGCAATTATTGTATCAGAATTTCCTCCCCTCCTCTCTTTCTGTGTATGTGTGAGTGAGTGAGTGTGAAAAGAGGGGGGGGGGGGCGGGGAGAGAGAGATGAAAAAAAAGGAAAATAATTGTGTCCTGATACTGAGGTTAAATAGAGGCTATCCTTTGATGTTAATAAAATGAGGCATTCAAAGAAGGAGGAAGGAAAGACTGGCAAACAAAAAAGAAATGTTGAAGGAAAACACTGACAGCTACTGAGCAGAACCCAAATCCCCCAAAGTTCAACCTTAGACTGTTTACCTCACCCCATTCCTAAGAGGTCTGTAAGGGGTGTGCATAAGCGCACCAGCGTGCCTACCGTCCCTGTTCTAATGTTTTCTTTTATTCATATCCCTTTCATGTATTTATAATTATGTTTACACTTGTATCTATCATAAAATACATGCTTGACAAATAAAACAATAAAATAAATAAATAAAACACTTGTTAGATACATTAACAACACAATGTCAGTTGGAACTGGGTAGCACCAAAATTGAATAAATGAATAATTAAAATTTATTTATTGATTTATTGATTTCCTACCTTTATTATGGTTTAATAAATAATTCAAGGTGGCAAACATACGTAATACTCTTTCTTCCTCCTATTTTCTCCACAACAGCAACCCTATGATGTGAGTTGGGCTGAGAGACGATAACTGGCCCAAAGTCACCCAGCCGGTTTTCAGGCTTAAAGCAGAACTAGAACTCCTGGTTTCTAGCCCAGTGCCTTAAAAATCACTCGATCAAAGTGGCTAATTAATTGATCTTTTAAAAAATATTTTAGTGTCAGACAGCTTTGAAAAAGACACAGCATAAATAGAGTTTAATGTTATTGATTCTGTATGAACTGCCAATCAAAACCTCTAAAGAGCCTGTGATTTCAACCAATGCCACAGTTAAAGAAGAAAAGGTGGACAAGTGATTTAGAGAATGGGAAGAGACATTTTAAGGGGCAATTAAATACTTTAACCTACTGTTTTCAAATCCTAAAAATGCAACACTAGCATAAGACTAAAACATATATCATCAGCCATGCCAAGGCAGATCCCAAAAGCCAAAAGCATCTCCTAGACGAAATAATCAATATCCATTAGAATAAATGGAAAATATGTCATGGCCAATAATTTCCATTGATTTCAATAGATCTTCTAAGCACGGTTAATTTGGATCCAACCAATGAATATTTACTAAGGTTTTCAACTGTATACAAGAAAAAGATCTGAAAGCTGTAATGGCCCCTATCATCTTAATATTTGTCATTATTCTTACTTACTATTCTTACAAAGTTTATAACTTTGGCATAGAAGCTATTTTATGCCACAAAGCTGTCCAAGAATTCTTGGAAAATTGACATCTATGTTACCAGTGAATTTTATGGATTTACATGGCCTTCCTAAATATCTGTCTGTAAGATGATGACAGAAAATGTAAGGAAACCCAAATAATTCATTTTTCAGAGTTCCTTCTAAGCCCTATATTTTTTACACAAATGCTTTTTATTGAAATTAAATATATTTCTTGTATCATTCTGTAGTCTTCTAGAAAACTACACTCACCTGTCATAATAGCATCAGAAAAGGAATGGCATCTAATAATGAGTGTTAATCTTCAGTAGCTTCTTTGCGATTTCATTTATAGATTTATAGATTTCATCTATAAGAGCCGAGGTGGCGCAGTGGTTAGAGTGCAATACTGCAGGCGACTTCAGCTGACTGCTAGCTGGAGTTTGGCAATTCAATTCTCACCGGCTCAAGGTTGACTCAGCTTTCCCTCCTTCTGAGGTTGGTAAAATGAGGACCCAGATTGTTGGGAGCAATATGCTGATTCTGTAAAATGGCTTAGAGAGGGCTGTAAAAGCACTATGAAGCGGTATATAAGTCTAAGCAGTGATTGCTTGCATGTGTGTGTATGGTTGTATAATAGCATCCAAATCCATTTAATGAGTTGAACGAATTAAAATATTTTACTAAATGAAAAACCAAAGCTGCCACATGAAAATTATAATATTTTTTTTTCTAAATTGGAGCACCTAATTGGACAACGGTATTCTTAAAACTTTCCTATCCCTTTATCAAGTCTCACAGGCACATAACTGTGCTGTGCATTATTAATTAGAGGCCATGAAGTTAAAAACCTGATCATCTAAGCATGTAAATACTTGATGGGTCCCTTGTCTCTAGGCTGGAGACTGAAAAATGACATTGCTTGCATAACTGGATGTTTACCACAGCAACAGGAATGCTCTGCTGAATAACTTAATTGCTTCTTTTTTGTCTTTTTAAGAAGAGGTAAAAAAATTGAAGTCAGAAAAAAAAATCACATACAATCTGCCTGTGAGGCATAACCTAACAGCCTGCTACATGTTTATTTGTCCTTTTCACGTTAATAATTATATATTGATTGAAATGGCCGTGGGGAACAAATTATATTGGGTTGCTTAGAATGCTTCCTTTGGAATAGTAGCATTCATACTATTTCAGAATTTCCTTTAAAATCAGGTGGACCAACTTTGCTAATAAGTATACAGAATTCATAGAAGATGGACTGGAGCAGTCTAACTTGGGAATAGAGAATTCACTATTACACAAGTTTAAAATTCAAGGTGGTTACATTTAAATAATGATATCTGATGAAGACTGATTTTATTTTCCAACCAATATAAATTTTCCTACACCATCTTTGACGGTGAACTATCAAAAACAGGTTGATGGTCTATACTTATTCAGAAAAAGGGCCCCATCAGTATGACAATCATTTTTACAAATAACTCAAGGTGGTGAACATATCCAACACACTTCCTCCTTTTATTTTCCTCACAACAACAACCCTGTGAAGTGAGTTGCGCTGAGAGAGAATGACTAATGCAAGGTTATCCTTCGTGATAAGGGTAATCTTTCATGGTTAAGACAGGACCAGAATTCTCGGTCTCCCACTTTCTAGCCTAAATAATACTATTGTATTCTTTCTCCTTGATTATCCGATTTATCATAAAACTCAACAATAATTAATTATTTGAATGTATAAGCCACCTAATTCCAATATATTTCCCAACATTGAAAATATATACTGTATTTAGCATAAGTACGGAGCATAAGACACATCCTTTTCCCCCCTAAAAGGGGGTGAAAATTTAGGTGTGTCATATAAACTGAATGTAGCCCCACCGATCCACTGGCCCCCACCCTTTGGCCTCTGCCTACCAGCAGTTACCTCAGTGGTGAAATCTAAAATTTATTACTACTGGTTCTGTGGGCGTGGCTTAGTGGGGAGGGGTAATATGACTGGGTGGGCATGGCCAATTTTTTTTTTTACTTTTAAAACCATTTTTTACATGTCAAACCATGTAAAAAAATGCTTTCAAAAGGCTGTGATGATCCCAGTTGAGTTGCCTGGTTGTCAGAGGGTTTTTAAAAAACCCTCTGCTGATCAGGCAACTCAGCTTGGATCGTCAGAGTCATTTAGAAGAAAAAAACTTTTTTTCTTTTAAATGGCTCTGATGATCCAAGCTGAGTTACCTGATCAGCAGGCAACTCAGCTTGGATCGTCAGAGATTGGATTGTCAGAGGCATTTAAAAGAAAAAAAGCCTCTGATTATTGCCCGGCTCAGCTGGGCATGGGAGGCAAGGGCAGGGATTTTTGCTACCGGTTCTCCTATCTGCCCACCGCCATCGCTACCTATTCACCTGAGCCGGTCCAAACCAGGAGCATTTCACCCCTGAGTTACCTCCTTGTAGCAAGCAGCAAGAAGAAACAGCACATTTCAGTTCAGCACAGCCTAATTAGCACAAGTTGATTGGATTGGCCTCCCGACTCTCAGCTGTTTTGTTCTCAGCTGTTTTGTGCAGGCCTCTCTGTTTGCTGCAAGGAGGTAAATTGCTGGAGCAGATTTTTTTTTCCTTGTGCTAATCAAGCTATGCTGAAAATGAAAATGAAAGTAAAGCAGACTGTTTGCTATTTGCTGCAACGAGATAAAATTGCTGGAAGGCAGAGGCAGAGGCAGATTTCTTTTTCTTGTTTTCCTCACCAAAAAAGGTAGGCGCGTCTTATAGTCGGGTGCATCTTATACTCCGAAAGATACAGTAAGTACATTTTCTTGATTTTACATCACCTGTTGCTTTAAACCATGTTTACCCAAATGTGGGTAAATTATCCAAAATTGGCTAAAAGTCTTTTCTTTAGGCAAAGACATACAAACCCATTACAACCCAGTCACAACATGGACATTTAAATTGACTTAAAAGCATTTTACCTACATAGCAGTGGTGGGTTGCTCCCGGTTCAGTCCGGTTCTTGCAAACCGGTCCGTCTGCCCGGACGTCATCATGAACAACCTGCACATGCACAGACGCTCCCGTTGCAAACCGGTAGCAGGGGTAAGTAAAACCCACCACTGCTACATTGGGTAAAAAGAGCTTTCTGACAAGTGTTTTGAGTAAGGGAAAAAAACAGTTTGGGAATCACTGACACTAAACTGTATTGTTAAGTTTGTGTTTTGCTGTTTCTCTGGATGAGATGCTTTATCCATTTCATATAAATGGATTTTTAAAAGCAATAATTTCTACACAGGAAGGCCACATAAGTATGGATGAAAAAAAATGATTATTGTCATTTAAGATGTTCCTTCTCTGCTTTCCTACCCAAGAACCAAGGAAGGAACAGTTGTTGTTTTTTTTAAAAAAAAAGAAACAAAACAAAACCTTATAATTATAGTCTAATGATGCAAAGAAGCAATTTTCTTGAGAATGTGAAATAATGCTGAGGATAAGCACTGTCTGTTTTCGTGGGGAAAAGGCATTATGGTTAGAAAAACTAACTTCCTCTGTTGATAGAAAAAGTATCTGCAAGAAGCCTTTCTACCCCTATGGATAGAGAATACAACTTCATTCACTCACTCCACTGAGTCCTGGGAAAACAACATTATTAATACTCAGGGAAAAGAAAGCGGTCCTATTCAGCGGTGGGTTTCACATTATGTTACTACTGGTTCGTTGCACGTGCGCACGCTTGTGTGTGTGCCCAGTTCGCATGCATGCCTGTCTTCTGCACATGCGCCCAGCCTTTCACACATGCACTTTGCTCACACACGCACCTTCTGTGCATGCACCCTGGCTCAAAAACATGCTTAAATAGGATGGATAGAGCCAGGGTGGGGCGGGGTGTAGGGGAACAGGCCCACCCATGATTTCCACTACTGGTTTGGCCGAACCAGTCCGAACTGGTCCTATTCTTTGACTGATGAAGGATCAGTTTTAGGAAGTGTTCTTTGCAACCTTGAAACAGAAAGAAGTTAAAAGCACATCCTTACATGATGAGGATCTATAAACTAGAAAACCTGACGAATCAAATATTATAGCACTGCTAAGAACCATCACTAACAAGGAAGCAACTGCATATAGCCCTTGTAAAGTTCAACCTGTTATCTATCTATCTGTCTGTCTGTCTGTCTGTCTGTCTGTCTGTCTGTCTGTCTGTCTGTCTGTCTATCTATCTATCTATCTATCTATCTATCTATCTATCTATCTATCTATCTATCTACAAGTACAAGGAAACAAGTAACAATATAGATGGACACATGACAAAAAAATTGGCAAGGATATAAATAGGTAAAACATAGCCATAAACACATAGAATTATTACATATAAATGGGGACAGTAGGACAGGGACGGTAGACACACTGGTGTGCTTATGCACACTCCCTTAGGGACCTCTTAAGAAACATGAAAGGTCCATGGTAGACAATTTAAGGTAAAAGGTATGGGAATTAGCAAGACTAACAACAGGATCAGGTAGATCAGGTTCTAGACATTTACTACTCTATTGCAGAAATCATATTTATTTATTTATTTATTTATTTATTTATTTAAACTTGTATGCCACCCTCTCTCCCAAAGGACTCAGGGAGGCTCACAATGATAAAAAAACTGATAAAAACTGATAAAAAACTGATAAAAAATGATAAAAAATAAAATTCAGTATTCAAATATAAATACCAATACAATCCCCTTTAAAAAACCCTTCAGTCCAATCCGGCCAGGCCAAATAGCCATGTTTTGAGGTCACAGCAGAAAGAGTGAAGGTCAGGGGCCATCTGGAGCTCCAGGGGGAGCCGATTCCACAGAGTAGGCGCACCCATACAGAAGGCCCTCTCCCTGGGAGTTGCCAGCCGACACTGTCTGGCCGATGGGACCCCAAAGAGGCCCTCCCTATGAGAGCACACCAGGTGATGGGGAGCTGTCACTGGCCGCAGATGGTCCATCAGGCATTAGAATGGGCCTAAGCCATGTAGGGCTTTATAGGTAATTATCAGCACCTTGAATCTCACCCGGAGGGCAACTGGTAGCCAATGCAGGTCGCACAAGAGGGGTGTAACATGAGAGTGTCGGGACACTCCCATCACTACCCGTGCAGCCGCATTCTGCACCAGCTGAAGCCACCGGGTGGTTTTCAAGGGCAGCCCCATGTAGAGAGCATTGCAGTAGTTGATCCAGGAGGTGACAAGTGCATGAGTGACTGTGTGCAGGTCATCACAGTCCAGGTAGGGGCGCAACTGGCGCACCAGATGAATCTGAGCAAATGCCCCTCTAGTCACAGTCATAGCATGGTCATCCAGAGTCAACCATGAGTCCAAGAGGACGCCTAGATTGCGCACCCTTTCTACAGGGGGCAACACCTCACCCCCCATAGCCAACAATGGAATATTCTCCTAGGACCATGATGCAGGTATCCACAGCCACTCTGTCTTGGCAGGGTTGAGTGAAGCCTGTTCCTCCCCATCCAGAGCTGCACCGTTTCCAGGCACCGGGACATCACATCGAGGGCATCACTGAGCTGATTTGGGGTAAATATAAAAAGTTGGGCATCATCAGCATACTGATGATACCCCACCCCGAAACCACGGGTGATCTCCCCCAGCGGCTTCATATAGATGTTGAACAGAAGGAGAGAGAGAACTGACCCCTGTGGGACCCCACACATGAGGGGTCTCGGGGCCGACCTCTGTCCCGCCACCAACACCACTTGCGAATGCCCAGAGAGGTAGGAGGAGAACCACTGTAAAACAGTGCCTCCCACTCTCAACCCCTCAAAGCGCCGCAGCAGGTTACCATGGTCAACGGTATCAAAAGCCGCCAAGAGATCTAATAGGACCAGGACAGAGGAATAACCCTTGTCCTCATCCACCAGTGTGACCAATGCCATCTCTGTGCTGTATCTGGGCCTGAAACCCGGCTGGTACTGGTCCAGTATTTCCTACAATCAAGATTAGAGCGAATTACATTGAGTTTGAATCTATTGATAGCCCTTGTGTTATTACGGCTGAAATTGAAGTACTCATTTACAGGTAGGACTTTTTGGTAAATAATCTTATGAACTAAGCATAGGTCGGAATGTAGACGGTGTAGTTCGAGGCTATCCAGACCTAAAATTTCAAGCCTAGTGGTATAGGGAATATTATTTCGAGCAGAAGATTTGAGTATTCTTCTAGAAAAATATCTTTTACATCTTCCCTTCTTTTTTCTTTCTTTTCAAGCTTGCAAGACTAGGCTAGAGCGTGTCTCCCATTTACTATACTGATTCACACTGCAGAGAAGCTGCCTTAGAAACAGGATTTTAAAAATTAAAAAAGTTATGTTTCTAAATTAGTACTGGGTTTGTTTAAAACCACTAGGAGGTTTGCTTGCAAGCAGAGCAATTAGGATTTGAGTAATTGAAGGATAAATTCTGTGTAATGCAGGTTTCTTCTTAAGTAGTTTATAGGCAAGTGAAGGCTTTGTTTTTCTTTTAAAGTTCAGAATGCAGGAGGCAAAAAAAAAAAAAGTCCCCATCATTTAAAATTGGGCAAAAATATCCACTGTTGATGTATAAAGATTGGTATTCTTGATTCACATATTATAAAGCAATAGCATAAAATAAATGAGGGCCAGTAATAACTGATATAAAATAAAATATAGTTGTTAATATTGTAAGATCATGCTTTTGAAATATGTTTGAGGTTTTCTTTAGAAAGCTGTCTTGTAACAACCACCTCTGGGTATAGTATTTTTCTAATCTTCCACTTGGGGGCAAACGTGTTCCAGATTTTTAGAAAGAAAATACAAGCCTTCCTGCAAATTCAACCCAACTGATATATTTTCATTTTAAGGATGATGATAATAATAATATGTAAATAATTCAACCAATTTTAAAACCAATTTTAAAAAATAGAATTTTTCCGTTTTAAACATAGCTAGAGATCAAATTCTATTGTTTCCAAGTTTTACATCTTCAATCTGTGCTCCCGAAATATTGAATTATATATTTTACTTAAACAAACAATGCAATAATAAAAATCTAAAAAAAATGTAAAAAGTGAATGCAGGAACAACGGCAAAATCTACATAGAAGCAGTTTAAAAATATTTGGGGAACATATATGGTCTTTGATTTCAGTTACGGGAAGATTTTAGTTATAAAACTGTATGTTGTAACATGTTTTCTTTCTTTTAAAAAGATACAAGCTACATTTTTCTCACGAAGCACATTGAAATATTTATGGTATTTGTGAAGTAAAGGTAGATATTTTTTGACATTCTCATTATCTTTGATGTTGGAGGGGACTTAACCAAAGACATAGTTTGGAATAACTTTTAATCTTATAGTTGTTTTTCATTTGAGGATCAAATTCTTTTCTATATTCTTTCTTTGAATGCAATGTCTATGGAGATTCAGCTGTGAAGAGATCTGAAGAAGCTTCTTGGATGAGAAGTGAAATGTCTTCAAAGAAAAACCAGAAAGTCCAGTTGCCTCTTGAAAAAACACTTTTGGGACTTTGAATGCAATGTTTCCCAACCTTGGCAACTTTAAGATGCCTGAGCTTCAATTCCCAGAATTCCCTGTTTGAAAATTCTGGGAGTTGAAATCCAGATATCCTCAATTTGCCAAGGTTGACAAATTAAATTGCATTAAATGGATATACTGATAATTGATACTTCCTCTTAATGTTCCCTATTACTAGAAATAGTTCTTCGAAATTAATTTCAATTTCTACAAGGCACAACTGGGACATGTGCTTGAAAAGTTTAACTATATTGCATGCTACATCACAAAAACATACAGCTGCTCTTTCTTTAGTGGTATTGAAATGTGTAACACCGTATTTCCACACAATAGATTAAATTTTGAAAATGATACTATGAAATGGCATTTGTAGCAAAACATAAGAGCAGGATTACTGTTCAACTATTCCAATGTAGACAACCACTAGTATACCTCTGTTTGCTGCCTATTGCAGAATTAAGACTATTATAATATTCATATAGACCAGTGTTTTCCCACCTTGTCAATTTTCAGATAAGTGACAATCATACTGGCAGAATTTCCCTGCCAGTATGATTGTTCCTGGGAATTCTGGAAATTGAAGTCTTTGTTGGGATTTCTATTTCAGGGGTGTCAAACTGGCGCCCCATGGGCCGGATGCATCATGTGCAGCCAAGCTCACCCCAGCTCTGCGAAGGGGAAAACTTTGTGAAATGTCATGTGACAGCAACGGGTTTGGCACCTGTGAACTGTTTATTTACCTAAAACATTTGTAGGACTGCCCAATTTTACCTAAGTGATTCTGAATAGCTTACAGACAATTCAACAGAACCTAAGATAAAGAAGAGATACCACTATTTATAAACTAATAATAATAATAATAATAATAATCACTGAAATGGCAATTCAAATAGAAATGACAACCTCATCCAAAAGAACCAGGTCCTACCAGCCTTTCTATAGGCCAGAAGGTGTCGGGAATATGTTGACAGGAAAGATGTTCCATAAAATAGGGGCCATCACTGAGAAGGCATGTTGCTTGAGTCTCATAAAATAGCAGTAGCGTTTAGCATTTAGTAAATCGCTTAGAGATTTCTGCCGTTTGCAGAATAGCAACATCTATTCATAAGGGCCTGAAAAGAAGCACTCATAACTACTCACACTGCCACATTCTGGACCAATTGTAGCTTCTGGAGGGCAGACCCATGTAGATCACATTGCAATAATTTTAGAAAGGCTTTCAAAATTACTGTCAGTCAGTCCTTCTATATTTAGAAGTTATCTGGATTACTACAACCTGGAATTAGGATTTTTACCATCTGGAATTAGGATTTTTACCAATGATCATGTTAGAAGTACACAGTGAATACTAAAAATAAAGAGTAAAGGAATAATAAGAACTTATGGGAAACACATGCTGACCTTCAGCCCTGCCCCACCACACTTCCTGGGTAGCAGCTGGTAACTGTTTTCCCCAATGGTATGTGATTCTGGGTGAGAGAGGAAAGAACAGCAGGGAACTGAGCAATCATTGTCCCAAAAACTACCCTGTATTTCATTGTTTAAGGGTAGTCACCTTGTCTGGCCTTATTTAACAAAGTTAAATTACAGATTGCATCCAATTTATCTTGATTTAGTTTTTTTTCCCCTTGACTTGAAGGAATAGAGAAAAATTAATGTGGTCAAGAGGAAGAGGCCATAATCACACAGCCTATTTTATCTTCTTTCATTTCATTCATATTTTTGTGAATTACTGCTTTTATATTCCAAGCTGCAATCATACATATCCCATAGTTGTAAGTAGATATTGATTTCTCATATTCCATCATGGTTTTGATCAATCATGTAAGCCTTCACATGATGCTTATAGGAAGTTACAGAAGCTTATCAAATTAGTGAGGTTTGTGCCCCATAGAATATCCCTAGCCACAAATCAATTCTCCTTGGCACTTTATATCTGCTTTATAGACCCATGGATATGCAAAGAACTAGTAAGTAACTATGGTTGAGAGCAGATTTGGCATAAGCAAAATATTAACCTTTTCAACTTCAACAGATGTTTATTTGCTCCAGAGTTCATAGGATTAAGGAATTTGGGGGGAGGGGAGAATCCCTGCCCAGTTTTTCCAATACCAATCAGAAATATTTTTTTCTAGATAATTGGTAATCCTAAAAGACAGGTGTACTATAGCAGTAGTAATAGCACTTAGACTTATACAGTATATCACTTCATAGTGCTTTACAGTCCTAAGTGGTTTACACAGTCAGCGTATTGCCCCCAACAATCTGGGTCCTCATTTTACCGACCTCGGAAAGATGGAAGGCTGAGTCAATTTTGAGCCAGTCAGGATCAAACTGCTGGCAGTCGGCAGAATTAGTCTGCAATACTGCATTCTAATCACTGTGCCACCATGGTAAAGCTTGTCACTCCTGGTTTAGCCTGAATAAGTATAGTAGGTTAGTCACGCCGTGTTAATAATTTGAAAATCCTCTTAAGAAAAGAGGAAAACATCAAATAACTAACAAATAAAATAGTCTTACCAACTATTACATATCGATATAACAGGGAGGGTCATTTAAAATAATCATCTCAACCCACAAGATAAGATCCTTTTAGTCAACACTGTGAAATGCAAAATATTCCACATTTGGCTTAATTTTGCTTTCTGTCTTGAAAGTTATAAAGCTTTGACTATCCCCAAAGATTATGCAATTGTATTGGTAAGAAAATCATGTAACAAATGATGAATAATACAAATTTTATTTCAAGATACAATTTCATTGCCCAGGAACTTTGCTAAGCAAATCTGTCTCCCTTATTGTCTATTAGACATCTGCTTCTAAAGGGGAAAATAACTAAGAAAAATGCTCCATGACAGTTTTTACATTTTAATTGAATTGAAAAAAAGTAAAAAAAAATAATTGTACGTAAAGCTACAGACATCAAGAGCACAGTTGAAAATAATGCAGAACAATATGTCAAATGAATTGAAAACAAATAGCATGAGAGACAGATAAAAACAAGTAATAATGAGAAAAGAACTACTGTATAGTTTCATTTATCAGAATAGGCTAAAGATGGCTGGGGAATTCTGGGAGTTGAAGTCCGCCAGGCTTCAAATTGCCAAGGACATTAATATTAATGTCCTGGGTTAAAGGACATCCAGGACATTAATATTAAGGCAGAAGGTCATCCTTGCCATATGCACGAGTAAATCAAAGTTTAAGACCAAAGTAGTTACACTGAGCATTGCCTCCCAAATTATCTGAAAAGATCCAAGGTTATCTTGCAAGCTATAAAACTTCAATTTTCAATTTATAATTAAAATAAATATTAAGGGAAAAGTTGCACAACAGAATTCTAGCAAGTCCTAGACTACTATTTAGGATAATACAGAGGCTCTTAATTTAATTAAAGCTGCGACAGCCTGTAATATCAATTTATATCATTTTTCTATTTCCAAGCACCCTAAATATTCATCCAACGTTTAAGAAAGTGTCTGAATTTAAGAGTACAGATTATTAACAAAAACAGACTTGTGACATTAGCCCTTGCCGCTTTTATGGTTTCTCTCCCGATGTTGTAATTTTAAGTTCAAGTAAACACACAGCTGAAAATATTAGCCCTTTCATTGTTTCTGACAGGTATATAATCCATGGAATACTGAGATTATTTATATCCTTGAAGAGCTGTCTTCTTGTCTTTATTCTCTTGTTGTCACAGGAATTCAAGTTTCCATGGAAACTGAGATGAACTAGGGAATTTGTAAAATCCAAACGAACAGGACCAACTTGACAATCCTATGTTTCATAAAACATTAAAATGCAAATAAGCAACACGCTGGCAAATTTGAGCAGGAGGTAAACCCCCCAAAACAGTTATTTATTGAAGATAAAGAGTAACGTTACTGCAATACTAGTACCCACTTATTTAAAACGAAACGCTCGATTAATGCAATCATACATGACCCTGATATGTCATGACATCTTGCAAATATTCCCACCATTGATTGTAGCTGAAGGCTGTGACATTTGCATCAGAGCCACAACAGCTTGATTAGGGCTTGATTAAACCTGTACAATTCTTGGTTAATCTGTCATAAATCCATATTTTTTCCACAGGAAGAAGTCAAGCAACACTGTGGGTTTATTAGTACACTTTTTTTTTTCCTGTTCATGGAAGAAAACAGAAACTCCTCAAGACTGAGAGAGGATGGTTCAGGCCACCAGATTTATTTATTTTAAGGTTGGCTGACTCAAAGCTATATTCTTTCATTCCAAATGCTTTTCCTAGTCTTTATGATACGGCCCTTCCATTCCTCCAGTGCCAGCTTATGTTTCCGTTTGGGATGTCGCTGTTTTCAGTGCTAGCACCCTGCCTTGTTTGAACTGCCTTTTCTAAGATTGGCTTGGCTGACTTTTTGGCGTTTTGCCAGTATAGTGATGAAAAGCCTACTGTTATGACGTCTCGTATGTCAGTAAACAAACTCATATCAACTGCTTTGCCGAATCAAATGAAGTACCAAGAGGAATAAAATGGGAACGAAAAGGGGGAAAAAAAGAGATTGGACCCCAACCACGGGGAGAAAAAAAGCAGTTAGGCAAACATTTCTGCAGCAGTTGTTTGGTAGTAATAAATATGCAGATTTCAAAGCAAATATTGACTATTCGTATTCAGTACCCATCAAAGTAAGCATATTAATAATCATTTGGTGCAGGCCTAATTTATAGACAATAGCTTTTTGGCAGCTGTGCAAGCACGCTGTACACATGCAGAGAGTAATTTTTGAGAAAACATTTCTTGCACTGCAAATCCAATAGGACTGGGAAATGCCATGGATCTGATCCCTAAAATGCAAAAGAACATCCATGCAATCCTGGAAAAAGACCCAGCTGTTTTAAAGAATCACAACCAGCCATGGCATCCATACCCACTGTGTGGATCTTCATTTGCCATATTGCTCAATCTGCACCATTAAGTGTACACCCCTTAAATATATACAGTTAAATGCTGTATATATTTCATTTCAGCGTAGAGCTGCTAATATGCCATCAATCGGAAAATTTTAACCTCCACAAATACAAATTAAGAATACAATCTTGGAGCTAATCGCTCAGTGGTGGGCTGCAACTAGTTTAACAAGCGGTTCTGTGAGCGTGCGCTTTGCACACGTGCATGCCTAACGCACTTGCACGCAGCATTCAAAATACAGCAATTTGAAGCTCAGCTGCTTACCTTCTAAGGCAGCCCTGATAAGTAGAACAGAGGAGGGGCGGAAATCAGCTGTGCTGCGTGAATCAGCTGAGTCAGAAAGAAGGAAATATAGGACAGGATAGGGTGGGTGTGGGTGGGTGGGGCCCAGTGGTGGGTTTCAATTTTTTTCACTACCGGTTCTATGGGCGTGTCTTGGTGGGAATGGCATGGCTTGGTAGGCGTGGCTTGGTGGGCGTGGCAGGGGAAGGATACTGTAAAATCCCCATTCCCTCCCCAATCCAGGGGAAGGTTACTGCAAAATTCCCGTTTCCTCCCGAACAGCTGGGACTTGGGAGGCAGAGAATAGATGGGGGCAGAGCCAGTCAGAATTTTTATTACTGGTTCTCTGAACTATTCAAAGTTTCCGCTACCAGTTCTCCAGAACTGGTCAGAACATGCTGAAACCCACCTCTGGTGGGGCCAGCTGATTGTCGGAACTACTATTTTGCCAAAACCAGTCTGAACGGCAGCAGTCCACCACAGTAATTGCTGCTCTAGGGTATTACTGGCGCTAACAGAGCTTCTTTAAGTAAGAAGTAAGCTATTGAAGACTCATTTGGATGTCTTTAGGGGAACAGATACAAACATAATTGAGTTATTTTTATATATGGCTTCATTTTATCTGATACACAAATTAGTTACTTTGGCTGAACCAACAGCTCCCATTGCTGGCAATACAACAGCTTTTTTTTCCCCACAAATTTTTGACAGGTTTTTTTAAAAAATGCTCTCAGCATCTAAAAAGAAACTAAATGTGATTTTGTGAATAAATTAACTTTTGAATACACACAATACGACAATTTAGTAAAGTTAAATGGATACAGTTTAAAATCATTACAATTATTTACAGTAACAAGAACTAGTACAATTCAAAACCTTCAAAAGAGTTGCATCTCACAATGCAAGGAAGCTCACCCAAAGCAAATTATTCAATTTATTAAAGCAGCTGCATCTTTTTCCAGGCTTCTACAGATGCTTTGGAAGCTGATCCTGGTGCTCTGCACATATTTGCATACATACATAGATACATACATGTGTATTTATCTAGCGCAAGCATGAAAAAACCGTGGAATTGCTTTCATGTTTGAAGAGTTGTACTCTGGTTTTGTTCCAGGCCATTGCAAAGCACCAGTTTAGAAAGGGCTGACAATGCCACAATGCATGGATTTGTGTTAGATATAGAGATGCAAGTATAAAATGATCACATTCATATTGTCATTTTGCATCATCATGATACCACTGCTTAGACTCCATACCAATATGGACACAACAGTTTTAATGTAGTATACTGTAGATCAATGGGTCTGAGAAAATGGATATGTTCTAACCTAGGCTTCCCAAGAGCATGAAGCAGACTTCTTGCCCTGACAAAAAACCCTTTTTATTAAGTTACTGTGAATTCCTCTCATTCACATCCAGCAAAGTCTTTCAAGGGAGAATTTATAGTCACAGAACTTATCTGGCTTGGAGATCTGCCAGGCCGATATCTTCCAAACTTGGCAAGGAGTCTTGGAGAGTCATGAACTGATTAAGCGAGCTAATTGTCTCCTGCAAACTCCCCTCCCCTTTCCCTCCTCTTTATTCCCTATGGGAGGGGCCGTTCACCGACCACCTGCGGCTTTACTCCCAAGTTGACCCTTGTTCCTTAGCTGTTCCCTTCTCCTGGTAGCTCTGCGCACACGCACACTGGGAACAGGCTCTAGCTATTCTTCTGCCCTGCTGATGTCTGACTCCAAAGGCAGCTGACAACTGTCAGACAGCCCTTGCCCCATGTCTGCCTCTGACACAGACCACTCATCATAGCCTTCCCCAGACTCCAGGACTGGCCCATGTTCCTCCCCAATCTCTTCACTGTCTGAGTCTGCCACCAGTTCCACTGACAGCATAGAGATGATAAATACTGTACACAGGGTTCGGTCCTATCCCTGTACTGTTTAATGTATTTTTAAATTTCTTTCTTTCTTTCTTTCTTTCTTTCTTTCTTTCTTTCTTTCTTTCTTTCTTTCTTTCTTTCTTTCTTTCTTTCTATCTATCTATCTATCTATCTATCTATCTATCTATCTATCTATCTATCTATCATCTATCTCTGTGATGGTGAACCTATGGCACGCGTGCCACAGGTGGCACACGGAGCCATATTGTTGGGCACGTGATCATTGCCCAAGCTCAGCTCCAGTATGTATGTGTGCGCTGGCCAGCTGATTTTGGGGCCTTCTGGACCCACTGGAAGTTGGCAAATGGGCTGTTTCCAGCCTCTGGAAAGCCTCCGGTGGGGTGGGGAAGGTTGTTTTCGTCCTCCCCAGGCTCCTAGAAAGCCTCTGGAGCCTGGGGAGGGCAAAAAACAGGCCTACCATGCCCACCATGCAGTCACATGCCAAAAGTGGGGGAGGGATGGGATCGTGCGCACATGCATGGGGGGGCAGGGCACCTAGAATTATGGGTGTGGGCATGCACACGCATGACTACCCCGTACTCCCCAGCTTTTGACACGCGATGGCAAAAAGGTTAGCCATCACTGATCTATCTTGTCATATTTATGTTTATATTTTGAGAGTTGTATGCAACGTAATTTCATTTTAATGTATGCCGATTAGTGTACATTCAAGTGACAATGAAGTATTCTATTGTATATTCTATTCTATTTATAAATAACTTGATGAGGGTGGGGGGAAACAGAAACCATGACTATGAAATCTGTGAATGATATATAGATGGGGAGGAATAGTAAATACTATATAGGACAAGAGGAAAAATAGACATAAACCACAGAACACCTGCGGTTCTGAAAACAAAATCAAACGTATGAGTATAGAATGTGGGATATGGAACAGGGGGCTTAAATTGCAATGATACTGTTTTTTCTGGGGACATTAGGAAATCATTCCTAAAGTTAAGAACTGTTCCAGGGTGGAACAGATTTCCCTAGGAAGTGGTAGATTCTTCTTCACTGGAGACATATAAAAAAAGAAGCTGGATACCAAATCATATGGGACTAAGTTCCATATATAGAAATTTAAATTCTATTTCCAATTATTACTGTGAATACCTGCATATATGGATCAATTGCTTGATTTAATAAAATAGCAACAGCACTTAGACTTATATACTGCTTGCTTTACAGCACTCTATGGGTGATATACAATGCAAGCATTATTTGCATATTGCCCCCCAACAATCTGGGTCCTCATTTTACCGACCTTGAAAGGATGGAAGGCTGAGTCAACCTTGAGCTGGTCAGTGAGCAGAGTCAGCCTGCAGTACTGCATTCTAGCCACTGCGCCAGTCTATTAAGTATTTTAAGTACTTAAAATATATAAATTAGTATTTTTTTCAGCATAGCAAACAATATAGTGTATGCTAAGCAGCATAAGAATTCAGGCAACTTTCTCTAGTGTTTGCTTTGATAATACTATATAAAATACTTTTAAATATTGGAGTCTGTGGGTAAACAACCCTAGTATACCATATAATGGGATTACATTTCTTTAAAATACATTTAATTTAAGGTAATGAAAGACGTTCTGAAGTAAATCCCTAAATATTACTTTCACATCATTTAAGATTGCACATAAAGATCAGACTCTTTGACACCACACTTCTGTAGCAAAGATAACTTGCTTATTGATATGTATTAAGTGGTGGCTTAGTGGCCAAGATGCTGAGCTTGTCAATCAAAAGGTCGGCAGTTCAGCAGTTCAAATCCCTAGTGCCGCATAACAGGGTGAGCTCCCGTTACTTGTCCCAGCTTCTGCCAACCTAGCAGTTCGAAAGCACGTAAAAAAATGCAAGTAGACAAAATAGGGACCACCTTTGGTGGGAAGGTAACAGAATTCTGTGTGCCTTTGGTGTTTAGTCATGCCGACCACATGACCACAGAGATGTCTTCGGACAGCGCTGGCTCTTTGGCTTTGAAACAAGAGATGAGCATCGCCCCCTAGAGTCGGGAATAACTAGCATATGTGCGAAGGGAAATTAACCTTTACTTTAGTACAAATTTGACTCTTCTTTCTAAGTGGTCAAATTTATTATCCATTGGAAGATCACCATACTTCTCATGCCATCCATTACAGTATCATCCATTACACAGAAGAAGATAATGTTGCAGGGCATCTGTGGAAAGAGCCTTTTAATGTTGTATATAGAGTTCAGAGATAATAAGGGTATTTTGTTTTTTGTTGCCTGATTCTTTTCCTTGTGGCCTGTGTTTGGGAGTCAGCAACATTTTTAATGCCAGATGCTATTAAATTATTTTGCATGACTGTTAAAACATTTGCCAAAATTTCAAGCCAGAGACATCACCATGCAGATTTCTATGGTTTCCATGAGAGTATTGACAGGACTCGTGGTCTCAGGCCTGAGCCCCAATGTTTTACAAACTTTTATGGTTCTTCCTTATTTATTATGCATTTATTATTAAAGGATTTGTAGGTCATTTCATATCGATCATATCGCATGAAATTTGGGACATTTTGGAGATGGGGACGGGATACTCTGCATGCTACTTGCACTCTCCATTCATCTACCAGAGCAGCTCATGTTTGCTCTATATCATTTACATGTTTATTACTTGGGCACAGTTATGCTTTTGATGAGAAACAAATGAACACATTTGAACTTAAAAGCCACCTGCCCCTGATTTTAAAATGCCATGCTTGGCTTCTATTTTTATTATTTCCATTTTTATATTTGGTAGTTTAATTTTAATTGCATTTATTGTGAAGTTGGAACCATGGCTATATTTTTTAAAAAATGTATTTTGAATAAGCCACTGAATTCTTCTTTTATTGCAGCAGGTTAGAAATGTGTTCAATAAATAAACAAGTAAATAAGAAGTTTAAAAAAAGTCTATTGTTTATGCAGATTTAAAAGAACATGTTTATTTGCCAGAGAAAAAAGTCTGCAGTGCAGTGCAGACTTTTTCAGCTATGAAGTCTTCTGTTTATTTGGAGTCTTAATATCCTTAAAAAGTTCTTTTCTTTTTAAGTTAACTTCTTAAGAGGAGATTAATCCAATCTTTCATGTGTTATCTTCCATTTCTACCAAGGGAGTATTTGTAATAAGACAACTTTCCATATGAGAATATTCTGCCTTTATACCACATTAACTTGGAAATTTATTTTTCCTGCAAACTTGGCAAATAAAGCAGTAATTTTCTTCACAACTGTGTTTCTGTTTTATATATTCTAAACCCAAAGTTTGGGTTTTTTCAGCTTTCCAAAAGTTGTCAGCAAACTGTGGTTTTCAAGGTAATGCAAGAATATGACAATTAAATACTTGGAAAACTGTGAGATTTTTCTTTTTAATCATACAGTTGACTTAAATTAAACTTTAGCATTTGTTCTGGCCTCCTAGCATAGCTTCTCACCTGTAATCAAAAGTCAAGTATAGTTCTTCATCTACCCTGCAAAAAGTTGACTTGCCTGTTCCGAAGTCTAAAATGCACATTTAGTCATAATATTACAAGTTAGTCCTCAATTTACAACTTACAAAGTAACTTAAGACCGTTTTTCGCAAGACCAATGCAGTATCCCCATGGTCATGTGATAAAAATTCAGACACTTGGCAACTGGCTCGTATTTATGCTGGTTGCAGTTTTCTGAGGTCATGTGATCTCACCCTTTGTAACCTTCTGATAAGCAAAATCAATGGGGAAGCCAGATGCTCTTAATAACCATGTTACTAACTTAACAACTGCAGTGATTCTCTTAACAATTGAGGCAAGAAAAGTCATAAAATAAAGCAAAACTCATATAACAACTGTCTTGTTTAATAACATAAATTTGGGGCTCAATTTTGGTCATAAGTCGAAGACCACCTGTACTTGTTAGGCCAACTGAGAGCCACAAAATACCATAGGTGGTTTGGAGTTCTTCTGACTGTTTTTGCATAAGATAAACAAAGGAAAAAGAAGGAAGAATAAATAAGAGGACTTAAGGACTGTGAACATTGTTTCTATGAGTAGCTTACAAAGTTTTGGATAGCTGGATTTTATGTAAAGAATCAGTTACTCTATGCTTGCCTCTTCTGCACTCTTGCCCTTGCAAGAGTCCGGGACATGGTGATATCATCTAAGCACCTTGAGTGACTTTAGCCCTTCCCATATCCTATTTTAAGACTGCGATTTAGCAGATGTCATGGTTTGAATTGCAGTTACTTAACATTTTATCTGATTCAAAGTTCTAGATAGCTCAAAACCCACATGGATCAGAAGAATGAAATGTTGTTTTTATTTTTGCTTTGTTTAAGAACCATGCAAACATGAATTTTGCATCTAATTCATGATTTGGATTTCTAAAGCTTTTGGGATCTTTTTTTTATTTTTAGTAGGCAATACAGTTAATTTGCTTTTTGTGGTTCAAAAGTCTAAATTTCAACTCTGACATAAACAGAGCATTTTGGCAGTCATAAGCAGTAGGCGTGAGCTTAAATGGACTCCAGAGGATGGTAGAGGACAGGAAGGCCTGGAGGAACGTTGTCCATGGGGTTGCGATGGGTTGGACACAACTTCGCAACTAACAACAACAAATATCAACAAATATCAAAATATCAAATTAGCAACTAACAACAACAAATATCAAATTTTGTGGCTAAATGGCTCAACCCACAAAACACGACATGAGAGATCCTCTGGAGTACGTGACTGCCCTAAAGCTTTGCTTGAAGAAGCCCTGGTGAAGGCATTGAAGATGGCAGCTGCCCCAGAGAAAACTAGGTTCACCTTAGTGCTCAGTTTGATATATATGATTTTATATATGTCGCATTTAAAAACCTCCCATTCTCCTCACAGAGGAATTCTGTTGCTTTTCTCTGCCAAGTTACAGGTACATCCCAATTTACAATCGTGAATTTAATGACTGTTTAAAGTTCCAACAGTACTGAAAAAGCAACTTATGGCTAATGTTCACTCTTATGACAATTGCAACATTCCCACAATCACACCATCAAACTTTGGATGCTTGGTTACTGGCATGTAGTTATGATGGTTGCAGCATCCCGGGGTCTTGGGATCGTCATTTGCAACCTTCTTAGGGAGTTTCTAACAAGCAAAATCTCTTTTACTGTATCTGAAGTTTAAGAGTGAAGTTGAAAAGTGTGACAAGAGTTCCCTCCAATGGGGAAACTTAGATGTCCAATACTGCAGATTTCATTAAAGCACAGAAGTCCAGAGCTATTTCAGAATGATGCTGACTCCCATTCTACTTTTTAATTCAGCTTGTCCTAGCTGATCCTCATTCATTTTTACTTCTTTGAGTTCTTTTAACTGCTTCCAGATTTATAAATCTACAGTATGAGCCATTGGGTTGTAATAACAAGGAACAACATAATCAAAATTTCAGAATAATGATAAATTTTAAAGAATCTCAGATTATCAATGAACTGATACTTTCTGCTGTAATTGCAATTCACACAATAGAACATTTGCTGGTCTTCGACTATAATAAAGATTTTATTTGATTTAATTTGACTTGACTATGTAGCAGTTCATTTTAATGATACTCACAGCTCAGTTAGCTGTGCTATTGGGGAAGGCTAGAGAAGACTGAATTGCATATATTACAAGGAATTTGGTCTGCCTGTCTGTGTCTGCCTGCCTGCCTGTGCATTTTACCACAGCATAAATTAACTTTTAATTTTTCCTCTGCCAATGGATGTAATATAGGACAGAGAAGGATAATTAGTGTGTAATTAATTATTAGTCAATAGTTTCCCTCACAAAACAGTCCCAATTCTAGATCAAATAGAATAGGCATGATTCAGGTGCCTTCCCTGAAATATGGTTATCTAGTGGGACCTCAGAAGTGTGCTTGCTTCATGGCTGCCCTACTTGTAATATTCTCCCCTCAGCAAGCCAGCATACCCCCACCCTCTTAATCTTCTGAAAGCCATTAAAATTGGCTCCTTACCAAAATTGGGGTAAAGTGGTAGAGCCTGCAGACAGTTGTTGGTTGATTGAGGCCTGATTTTTATAGAGTTGTAATTTTATTGTTATTTGTTATTGTTATTAATAACTGCCCAGTTATTTTAAGATGGGCAGCCATGCAAACTTTTTAAAACTAAAAAAAATAATAAATAAATAATATTCTCCCTTTTGCTTGATGAGAGAAAATTTTCTGTTCCCTCTCTAACGTAACTAGAAACGTGAAAAATTATTTACAGGGAATGGCTTGAACACCCTGTTTCTCATTCTACCACTTGCAACTTTTACTCATCTAAAATACGTCTGTGTTTAAGAGAGAGAAAGATTGAATATATTATACGGAATTTTACCTAGCTGACAATATGATCAGTGGTGGGATCCTGCCGGTTTAACAACTAGTTCGGTGATTGTGCGCTTTGTGCTTTGTGCTACGTGTGTGCAGTTTTACGAAAACTTACCTTACGTGTTACTGCTGGGGAGTAACACAGCTAAAACATGGCAATCTGCTCTGCCGCGCAAATCAGTTGAGAAGATATAGGTCAGTAAAGCGCAGGAGTGGGCAGGTGGATCCACCTGATCATTGGAGTGAACCAGTTCGCTCCCAGCTGATTGTCGGAGCTACCGGTTCACCCAGACCAGTCCGAACTGGTAGAATCCCACCCGTGAATATGATCCTTTGATACAGATTCAAGCCAAAGAATATTTCATTGTCCATATTCCTATTAATACTTTTCTCATATACAGTGAAGCTGGCCAACTTGAGACCAAATATTGCCTCCACTTTGAGGTCTTTAGAGCATTCCCAGATTGTACTGCTGAAGTTTGGTAGCCCTGGTTTGCTGAAATAAGGTGCAAAAATAGTGCAACAAATTCCTGGAAAATGCCATGCAATGCATTTTATCCAATAAGTCTCTTCCACTGAATAGGCCAAATACATACATACATACATACATACATACATACATACATACATAAATAATTCCAGCCCCAATACTGCCCACAGATACCAGTGTAGCCCCAATTAAATCCCTGTCTCCCTCTAAAAGCAATAAATGAATACAAGTGCACAATATCTTTCAGGTCTCTTTCTACATCCAGATGGTGTTTTTCTTCAGATTTGTTAATAAATTGTAAATGCATCTCCCCACACTCAGGCCTGCATGTTTAAATTCTAAAAAACGTAGCTGCATTTTCAGATCTGGGAATAGAGGGGAAATACTCCTAAGGCTCACCTGACTTTCTATGGGTTTCTACGGTCATAGTAAATCTTGGTTGCAGTGCCTGCCCCACTATCCCTCCAATGCATTGTGAAAGGCCAAGAGGTCCTGATCCTGTTGGCTGTTCACAATGCATTAAAGACCTTTCTTCCCCAGACTTTTAGGCCAGGGCATAAAACCCCATTGATTTATTTATTTAGCTCTGAGCTGGAATTGGAGGTGGATAATTTTCAACTCCACGCACATTCAGTTTCTTTTGGATGTTATATTTTTTATCATGCTGAGTTTTATTCTTTTATTACCCAGAATCACTGTTGTAAAATGGATGGCTACCTAAATTACATACAGTCGATAGGTAGAAAACAGATAATAAAAGGATCATTGCTAGGATAGTAGTTTCTACTTCTAAAACGCTTGTGTCATTTTGTCTGTGTGTAAACTTCAATTGGATGAAACAGTAGAGTCTAGGGCAGTGATGGCTAATCTTTTTGCTGTCAAAAGCGGGGGGGAGGAGTGTGGGGGGTCGAGCGCACACGTGCCCACACTCACAATTCAATGTGCCCCTCCCCCATACATGCACATGCAACATCCATCCACTCCCCGTGCGACCCTCGCTTTTGGCATGCGATGGCCCGGTAGGCCTGGTAGGCCTATTTTTTGCCCTCCGAAGGCTCTAGAGGCTTTCTAGGAGCCTAGGGAGGGCAAAAATGGTCTTCCCCACCCACCATGAGGCCAAAAATGGCCAGTTTCCTGATTTCCAGTGGGCCCAAAAGGCCCAAAACTTAGTTGGCTGGCATACACATGCATGCTGGAGCTATGCTAGGGCAATGGTTGCATGCCCACAGATATGGCTCCACGTGCCACCTGTGGCATGCATACCATAGGTTCGCCATCATGAGTCTAGGGCAGTGTTTCCCAAACTTGACCCTTTGAAGGTGTATGGACTTCAACTCCCAGCATTCCTCAACCAGCCATACTGTCTGGGGAATTCTGGGAGTTGAAGTCCATGCACCTTAAAATAGCCAAGTTTGGGAAACACTGGTCTAGGGCAACAGTTTTTGAATCAAAGTATTTCAATGGGCTGATTTACAGAATGCATCCAAAATCCAGGACCCATTACTTTTGTGGGATTCAAATTTGGCAAAATCGTGGCCACTTCAGCATCATGGTGTCTTCCCAATACACTTCCCAGAAACTCATAGGTTGTGTGGTGCAAGGGAAGATGGGAGAGTGTATCTCCACTCTATTTCCCACTTCCTTGCACTCAGTTGGCATCCACTTTGGAACCGAGGCTGAAAATTGAAATTTCTTAATGACAATTAGTGGTGAAAAAAGCATGAGAGGAGGAGGAAGGATTTCCAATGCTTCCTGCTAGCTTCTCACAAGGAAACTCAATGAGGAAGCCATTGGAAGAAACTCAATGGGGAAACCGCCAACACCGCTTTTTGTCTCCCCGTTTATCATTCTGTTCCTATTTTTTAAGTAAGGAAATATCTCTGAAAGGATGAGCCCATGGGTCATAGGTTGTCTAGTTGCCTCTTAATTTCGTTGTGAGCCATCTGCATGAATATATAAACTTTTGAGAGTGATGGAACCAGTCTAGAAGAAGCATCCATCACCAACAGATACAGGGTAGGATATAAAATAAAAACTGCGTGTTTGAAGAAGGTAAGGCTCCAAAGAAGTGTATTGGAGCCACAATTTCCTTGATTACAACCCAAATACAATATGGGTCAGTCACTGGGACTACAGGTTTAGTCTTCTGAGCTTTCAGACTTATGCTGGCACCCATCCTCAGGGAACTTATCTCTAGCAGAATGTATGCTTTGGATGATTTTGTGGATGTCATTTGTATACTATACACACAGAATAGCCCAAAGTACACACTCTGTTGGAGAAAGGTTCTCTGAGGATAGGCTCCAGCATGAGTCCAATAGTTCAGAAGTCTAAATCTCTGGTCCTGATTCTGCAACAATACCCTGGGACACATATATTCGCCTTCGTGTGTCACAACCAGGATAAACTTTCTAGCCATGATCATCCTCAGTTCTATCAGAATTTTACCTTCAGTTCATATAGCATAACATGCTCCAAAGAGGACTCTTACTGAAGGTTGGCTGAAAACGAATAGAACTCTTTGCTATCTATGAGAAAATTTCTACTCAGATTCAGATGAATAAACATAGACGTTTTCTTTAGAACTTGCTGCTCTAGGATCTGAAGAAAATAAAATGAGCACAGATTGAGGTCAGTTCTGTATGACCTCTTTCTTTACAGAGTTTGTCATTTCGATGAGTGCGGGCAAATAATTTTAAAAAGCATAGATATTACAGTGGAAATGTGAGGCTGGAAAATGCATTGTGTAATATCTTTTAATATAAAACGGACTGTCTCATGTAGTTCATAGTGTTTGCATTATAACAAAAATGACAGTTCATACTATACTAATGAACTAAAATATGGTAATTATCTTAATGTGGCCTAAAATATTTTCTCTATTCTACGGAGCAGGAATGAACTCCATTTAAATGGCCCTTGTGACCTTTTGAACTCTGAATAAAACTTGATTATCTAAATAGGGATACATCAAAAGAGCTTCAAATCATGGAACTGCCAACTCAGGCAACATAACTGCTTAAACATCTGTATTCACGCAAGCTAAAAAAAAGTGTTTTTTTAATGAAGGAATAAAATCTCTATCATTTCCAAGAATTAACATAATGAGGAGCTCTATTATTTCTGGAAAATCATTTAATTAGGGATAAAAGGAAACACATTCAACTTCTCATTATAGCTTTTCCTTGAATTAATTAAACCCGCCTCTCCCCTGCCCCATTCCCTTGGGCAGATTTGCTTAAATTTCTTGGGTAATGAAGAAAATATTGTTAACCTCCCAGGTATGTGCATAACTGCTGGAACTTTAAAAAGTAAGCATTGCTCTCATTTTAATATTTCTTTTGTTTAATGAATAAAACATTCCACTTTCCCTTTGTGACTTTAAGTCAAGGGTCTCCAAACTTGGCAATTTTAAGACCTGTGGTCTTCCTCAGCAAGACTGGCTGAGGAATTCTGGGAATTGAAGTCTTGTTGTTGTTATTAATTGCGAAGTCATGTCCAACTCATAGCGACCCCATGGACAACTTTCCGCCAGGCCTTCCTGTCCTCAAGGATCTCTAAATGTGGCAATTTTAAGACCTGTGGACTTCCTCAGCAAGACTGGCTGAGGAATTCTGGGAGTTGAAGTCTCATTGTTGTTGTTGTTGTGAAGTTGTGTCTGACCCATCGCGACCCCATGGACAATTTTTCTCCAGGCCTTCCTGTCCTCTACCATCCTCTGGAGTCCATTTAAGCTCACGCCTACTGCTTCAGGGACTCCATCCAGCCACCTCATTCTCTGTCGTCCTGTTCTTCTTTTTTTGCCCTCAATCTTTCCCAGCATTAGGCTCTTCTCCAGTGAATCCTTCCTTCTCATTAGATGGCCAAAGCATTTGACTTTCATCTGCAGGACCTGGCCTTCTAAACAGCAGTCAGGGTTGATCTCCTCTAGGACTGACTGGTTTGATGGCCTTGCAGTCCAAAGGACTTGCAGAAGTCTTCTCCAGCACCAGAGTTCAAAGGCCTCAATTCTTTGGCGCTCAGCCTTTCTTATGGTCCAACTTTCACAGCCATACATTGCAACTGGGAAAACCATAGTCTTGACTATACACACTTTTGTTGGCAAGGTGATGTCTCTGCTTTTTAATATGCTGTCTAGCTTTCCTCCCCAGGAGCAAGCATCTTTTAATTTCTTGGCTGCAGTCCCCATCTGCGGTGATCTTGGAGCCCAGGAAAACAAAATCTGTCACTACCTCCATTTCTTCCCCATCTATTTGTAAGTTGAAGTCTACAAGACTGAAATTTGCCAAGTCTGAAGATCCCTATTCTAAGCCTTCCTTTCCATCCACCCTGCATTGATCCTGAGGCATTTCAATTGCCTAGCTGGGTTCTATTGTTCCTCAAACAACCCAGATAGCACAATGAACAGCCAATGTAGTTCGGATGGAACATTTCAGGTCCACAGTTTGGACTTTAAAGCTGGTGCTCCACCATGAAATTAAGATGTGATCTTGATTCAATCATTGTTTTTTCTGCTTAACTGACTGTGATGTTTCTGTTGCAAGCACAATACTTTTAAAAGGAGGAAAGAAAAAAAAAAGACAAGGAAATTAGAAAATCAGGAAGAAAGCTGACTTACAAAAGACTTTTACAAGAACCAGAGGTTTTGTAAAAGAAGAAGCTGTGAATGCGAAGGAAACAGTTGTAGGCCACATAGGAGAAAAATCTAAACATTATGCATTTGTATTAGCAGTATGAGAGGAGAAGACAGATAAATAAAGCAAACTTAACCATTGGTTTAGATTAGCGGTGTCAAACTTAAGGCTTAGATTTGATACACGGGGTCTCCCTGAAAACAGCAAAGGACTGGCCCGGGGTATTCTGCCAGCAAAAACAGAGTTTGGGAGGGCAGCAAATGGCCCTCCTGAGCTCCATTTTCACTGGCAGAGGGTTGCAGGAGGCCAACACAGCTGAAAACGGAACTAAGGAACCCGTTTTTGCTGGCAGAGCACTCAAGCCACCACAGGCACCCTCAACACGAGTGATGTCAAGCTGGCCATGCCCGCCCGTCCCCCAGAGGTCAAACACAACCCTGATCTGTCCCTCAATGAAATTGAGTTTGAAACCCCTGGTTTAAGTGAAGAGCTATGGTCATCTTCATTTGGGTAACATCCTTACAAAATATCCTTACAAAAACCAACCAAAAATGTTACAAGTTTCTAAATTCTTCATCCAGACAGAAAAAGTCTTGTCCAATTAGGAGTTCTGGAGAGATCAAAAAGAGCTGGCTACAGATAACCCTCAACTGACGCCCACAAGGGAGCCCAAAATTTCTTTGCTAAACAAGTTTTGTCCCATTTTATGACCTTTTTTTAACACAGTTGTGAATCATGCAGTCATTAAGCAAATCTGGCTGCCCTCATTGACTTCGTTTGTTGAAGCCAGCTGGGAAGGTTACAAATGGTAACCTTTACATGACCCGGGATAGTGCAGCTGTCAAAATACATGCCAGTTGCCAAATGTGACCATGGGGATGCTACAACGCTTGTAAGTGTTAAAAAGGTCATAACTCACTTTTTTCAGTGCTGTTGTAACTTCAAATGGTCACTAAATGAACGGTTGTAAATCGAGAAGTACCTGCACCTATGTGTAACTGTACTTCTTCCACTGATCATCTGTGAATTCCATACACCTTATACGCTTATGCAGAAGTCCTGACTTCCAAGCAATGCCTTATATGTTCAGGTATGCTTCCTAATAAATAAACTACTTTCCTTCCTGAGTTCAATACAACCAACTTTAGAAGGAATATTAGCATCATTTGGCTCCCACCAGAGACGACAGAATTCAGCAGGCTGGCTGAATTCTCAGGTAACCATTCAGAGAAATGCAAATAAACAACTTTTCTCCCCCTCTCCTACCATTGTACTTTTTATACATGGGTGCCCACCTAGCTGCCTTAATGGATTGTCAATCAGTGTCCCTGATTTGAAGCTCTTTCGATGTATCGCTGTTTAGATAATCAAGCTTTACACTTTTCCTTTTTAGTAATAACGATAACCGTGTCAAACCCCTTCAAGAAGATAAACTGTGCAATTACCTATAATGCATCATTGGACTCTGATTGGGAGGGGAAAGGCATATTGAAGCAGAACTAGAAGTCATGAATCTCTAAAGGTATCTGAAGATAAAACACCATTCACTGAAAGACCCAACTAGTCTATCTGAGGTTCGGCTAAGAGCTCTATGCTTTTATTTATTTTCCTTATATACCTCTAAGAAGTGCCTGTCTTCCAAGGCCCTGAAAACCATAAATCTTTCCACTCTAACTGTAAATCCCAAATCTGCACAATCTTCTGGCTCCCCTGAGCAATCTATAAAAAAGAATGCATGTCAAAGAGATATAGGAAGAGGTTTTAAAAGCCATTTTTGGGGGAGGAAGAGGAAAAGAAGGCATAGTTAAAGGGAACCAAACTTCCTGCAGTTAAAAGAGTTATGTATTGAAAAGTCATTTCTGTGTTTGATGGGCAAAATGGGTGCTTTTTATGGCACATAATTTTTCTTTATAAAAATAAATAAGGAATAAGAACGGAATAAAGAGGATTAATGACCATTATATGAGTAGCTTCTCTAAACTTTCAAGTAAGGTTGCCCATCTTTTTTCCTAACAGTACTGCTGTTAGGAAACAGTAACAGTTTCTGAAACAGTGATGTCTGTGTTTGCCTATGTATAACATAGCTTATGTAACACTGTGCTCCAATTACCGAGGGGCAATTATGGAGGAAAGAAACAACACATTTCTGTGCTTCAGTGAAGACTGGAGGCTGGGCCTGCACTGGGCAGATGCAAATGTGCCAGTTTTTTTTTTTTTAAAAAGAAGATTTGGCACATATCATTAATATAAACTGTGTAGTCTGCCATAGCATACAGTAGTGCAGTCATAATATATAGTCTTCCATAGCATACAGTAGTGCAGTCATTTAATGGAGCAGGCAAATAAGGTATTCACTATGGGAGAGGGGCTAATGGGGGGGGGGGAGAGAGAGAGAGAGAGAGAGAGAGAGAGAGAGAGAGAGAGAGAGAGAGAGAGAGAGAGAGAGAGAGAGAGAGAGAGAGAGAGAGAGAGAGATAGATGTAGAATAATAAAGATTACATATTATGGAAAACTAACAGAACCAAACACTACATAAAATCCTGAAATTTCAACATGGACTCCATTGCATTGATTCACACATTTATATAGTCAAGAAATGGCTGTTTGTCTATATAAAGATATGAAAGTTCTCTGTTATACCTGGCGGAAGAGCAGAACAGAAACAGAGTTTTTATTCAGAAAAATTCAATTCCGACTGTATGGTAGAGAAAAAAACGCAAACGATTCAGTGGGGTACAAGAGAGTTCATAGGTCACACAAGAAGAGCAGCAAGCTTAGAAAGTTACAAGATAAGGCACTTACAACCTCCGTCTGCCCTGTGGAACTCTGTAGTTTGTACAAATGAAAAATTTGCTTTTTATGATTTTATATTCAGCAATTTAGTTGGTGAATCTACACTTTCCTTCTTACTGGAAAGAACAGGTTGAGACAAAGCTATTGATGCATACACTAAGTTCCATGAACACTATGGAGATTTGTGTTTTTATAAACAGAACAATATATAGAAAAGGAATTTCTTTCTTTATTTTATTTTATTTTATTTTATTTTATTATTTTATTATTTTATTTTATTTTATTATTTTATTTTATTTTATTTTATTTTATTATTTATTTTATTTTATTTTATTATTTATTTTATTTTATTTTATTTTATTTTATTTATTTTATTTTATTTTATTTTATTTTATTTTATTTTATTATTTTATTATTTATTTTATTTTATTTTATTTTATTTTATTTTATTTTATTTTATTTTATTTTAATTTAATTTAATTTAATTTAATTTAATTATTTAATTTAATTTAATTTAATTTAATTTAATTTAATTTTATTTAATTTTATTTTATTTTATTTTATTTTATTTTATTTTATTTTATTATTTATTTATCGAATTTATATACCGCCCTACTCCCAAAGGGGCTCGGGGCGGTGAACAGCCAAAATAAAATACAAATAACTTACAAAAGTTAAAAGCTATTAAAAATAGATTAAATAATTTAGGCTCAAAAAAACAGAATTTAAAACATCCAATTTCTATAAAAACATTTAAAACCCAATTTAAAAGGGAGAGCTAGGCCAGACCCTCCTGTTGGAATAAAAACATTTATAGTGGAAAAAGAATGAATGTAGAGTGCTGACACCCTGTAGCTAATATCCAATTTGTATCTACATGTATTTTACACACATGAATACCCTCATCTAGTACAAGTGTTTTCAAACAGTCTGTGGAACCTTTTGTTGTTGTTGTTGTGGTTTTAAAGTCTCAAAATCTACGATTTAAAGACAAAGTTCTAGAGATAGAAAATTGTCTGTGTTACCACAAAAAGATAATATTTATAGCTCAGGGTTGAACTATGGGGTCCTTGGTGCTCTCTGAACTTGCTTACAGTTTGCTTACAGATGTTTCATTATCCAATGAGATAATATCATCAGTGCTAGAAGGGAATAGGGGTTTGCTCGCTGTTTATATATGTATTGTGGCTTGCCCTGCCAGTGTTGGTAGAAGGGTTTTTCTTTTTGGTAGTTCCTTGATTGAGGTATAGTTTACTACTTGATTTCTTTCTCTCTCTCTTTTTTTTTTTTTTTGGCTTTGATATTAATCCTGAATGTTAATTTCTGCTTTTTTGAGTGTCGATGGCTGGTGATGAAAAATTTTGGTCTTTTTGTTTCCTATTTAGCTTTCTGATCGTGTGCAAGTAAATTTCCCTCCTTCCCACCCTGAAACTACTACTTATTTATTAGTATCCCACCTTTATTATTTTTACAAATAATTCAAGATGGTGAGCATATTGAACATAACTTCGTCCTCCTATTTTCCCCCCAACAACAAGTGAGATGGGTTGGGCCGAGAGACTGACTGGCCCTAAGCTTTCATAGCTAAGATGGAATTTAAACTCAAAATCTTTTTTTTTTCTAGCCTGGTGCCTCAACCACTAGGCCAAACTGGCTCATTACAGTAACCTATAGCAACTATTTAATAATATGGTTTATTTTCAGCACAAACAGACAAAACAATGCAATGATATGATTATGTTTCTTACCTAATAGCACCACAGGGTCTTGGAAGAGTGAACATTGTCACCCACTGACACTTCACAGCTTGATACTTTGAATGATATTCCCTTGAAGGGCAATTAGTTGAAAAACCCTCTTACAAGAGTAACTCTGCCAGATGCAATTTTTCAAAAAAGAAAAGTCTAAATGTGCATTTTTATGAAGGTGATTTAAGTGTGGCTTCTATTTAAGTACCATTTCACTAATATTTTTTTTTATTTTTATTGTAAATTCATAACTTTGGAGAGCACAAAAACAGAAGTAACTTCAGAGCGATAACTGGTTTATTTGTATCAGATGGTAGACAATGTAGGGAAATGTGAACCAAAGCTATAGATTATCTTAAAAGTATTTTGGTGACTGTGCTGGAGCAATGTCCCCTTGACATACCACAGGCGCCAATGCTATTCACATTTACGAAAGTGGTTAAGAGCTGGCTCTTCCACCAGGCACAAGGAAAACAGAATAAGAGATGCACCTTTGGGTGGTTCTGTTATGTAGTGGTCGCCATTTTATACTTTATACAGATAATCCTCAATTTACAACCACAATTGAACCCACAATTCCAGTCATAAGTCATGATGGCGATAAAGCAGGTCACCAGATCACCGTGTCTGATTTTATGACCTTTTTTGAGGCAGTTATTAAGTGAATGGTAGTTACATGAATCCATTCTTCCCTATGTTTTTTTTTTGGCCAGAAATGAGGAGTAAATGTTGGTTTCCATCAAAAAGGTAAATTGTGGTTGTGAGACACTACAAACAGCCAGAAAAGTGGGCCAGTTGTCTAGGGCCCAAAATGCATTCATATGGATGTGGGGAAGGGGGTGGCGGATATCAGAACTTTAAATCCATGTTATCAGTAACTTTTTCAGTGTCCATGCTAACTTTGAACAGTTGTTAACAAAACCGGTTGTAAATTGAGGACTATTGTATTTATACTTTGGAAAGACTTATTGTTACACAGTCAGTTTTCTTTTATCTATTGCTTGTTTTTATCTTGTACGTTATTCAGAGTTACATTGTTTGGGATGCACAGGACATTTTGAAAATAAGTAAATAAACAATTCTGTTTTGTTTATGAGCCTCATTTCTAAAAAATAATTCAACCAGAGTACAAAAGAGATAAAGTGAGCTGAGTCAGTCTTTCTTTTTTCTTTCTGTTGTTATTCTGTTTTTTTCCTCCCTATTCATCCATGGATAAAACTTTGACTTGTTCTAGGTAGGATTTTTTAGATATTATATATGTGAACACACACATAATGTATAGGTGTGAACGTATGTTTATTTATAGAATCGAATGTGAATATTTATTTATTTTCACATCAAATTTCTGTGTATGATTGTCCATTCTGCTGCTTAGATCATACACCTAGATCCATAAAATAAACACTTTAAAGAATGTAGAATGGTCTCTTCTTTTACCACAATATTACAGAACAATAACAACATTCTCAAAACTTTATAGATGTAGTAATTTACTACATCTATTTTGGAAATTTTCCATTTTTGTTTTTCAAGGATCTCCTTTTGCTCATTTAGTTCAAAAACTGATAGAAAATACATTCTAGCTTCCCAGAGAAGATTAAACTATAATGCATGGTTGTAAAACTTTTTATTGAGCTTACTCAGGTGGAAGAATATATAAGTAGCAATTATAGCAACCACCGATTTCAATTTTCCAAATGTGGATTAACATGTATGCCCAAGTCTAAGGAACAGTGTTTCCAACAAGATTTTATTTCATCTTAATAAATAATTTTCCTGACATAGTGTTCTGAGGATAGACTTTCAAAGCAATCTTCCTAAGCATTTTTCTTCATATATTTAAATTTTACAGCCTGCAGATTATATTCTATAAAATAAAGATGAACCTTGAGAGACATGGTGGAAGTGCAAAACAGAACCTTGCTAGCTACAGCATGTTGGTTGTGGTACGCTGTTCTTCTTGTGCATTTACATTTATTCTGCAACTGTGGAATATCTGACTATTGAATGCTGATTATAATTTATCTTTTTTTTTTTGTTGGCTTATTGTTGTACTGAGTTATGACCCAGGTGATCAAGGCAATGAAGGCCTTTAGAGAGTCCTTTTATTGCCCTCAAGAAGTGTTTAACAACTGGTCTTCCAATGACTAGTAAGACTCTACCCTATTCTTCAGACTCTACTCTGAAGACAGCCATCTCATCCCCCAAACAACAGCCCATATATTACCAGGAAAATCCACAAGGCAAAGTCCAGGCATAAAACAAGTGGCAGTCCTGAAAGCAAAGACAGGGTACAAGGCAGTGGTGGGTTGTCCCCGGGTCACACTAGTTCTATAGAATTGATAATAAAACCAGTGGGAGGCTCCACCTACCGACCCTGACATCATCAAAATGCTTCTGAACATGCGCAGCCCTGATGTGAATTGGTAATAAAGATAAGTAGAACCCAGCCCTGGTATAAGGCAAAGGCAGTTCTGAAGGTAAAGCAAAGCAAGTGGCAAAAGCAGTCCACAGGACTAGGGTAAGACAAAGGGCACGGCAAAAAGCAGTCCTCAAACCAAGGCAAAAAGGCCCAAGTCAAAGCTGGGGGAGTATAATCCAAAACAAACATTTGTTCCTGGCAAAGACTAATTCCCCATGGCTTCTCCTTAAGTTACTCCACTCCAGATGTTCCTTGTGAGGAGGGATAGGGTGACCTCCTCCCAAGTAGCCTTGCAGCCCTTCTCTGAGCTTGCCTATTCTCCAATCTCCGTGCCCTTGGAAGGAGTGGAGGAGGCAGCTGTTTCTCATCAGAGGAGATCTGCTGCTTATCAGCACCACTGCTTATCAGCAGCCGATCCTCCCCTGTGTCTGTGGAGGCAGCCATCCAGTAACGGACTGCTGCTGGTTCAGAACCAATAATTCCGATGATCAGCTGACCCCGTCCATCCACCCCTGCTCTATCCTGCCCTATATTTCCTTCTTTCCGGTTCACCTGATTCACGCAGCACAGCTGATTTCCACACCTCTGCTGTTCTACTTATCGGGGCTGCCTTAGAAGGTAAGCAGCTGAGCTTCGAATTGCTGTATTTTGAACGCTGTGTGCAAGCGCATTAGGCATGTGCTCACAAAATTGGTTGTTAAACCGGTTGCAGCCCAGCACTGCAGGCAGCTCTCCATCTGGTCGACCACATTTCCCAATGCCTGAGGGACAGCATCATTGTCAGCCCTTGACCTCTCCAAACATGCCAAGTGAGAGGTGCCATCTCTGTCAGATGGCCCCGGTTTCAAACCCTCCTCCGCAGAACAGGGCTCCGATGGGACCATGACGTACTGTAGTTTTATTATTTGCATCCTACCCTGAGAATCATGGTGGATTGGAAATAGCTATGGTATTAGCTAAATACAAAAGGGGCTGCCACAAAGAAGAGGGAGTCAAGCTATTCTCCAAAGCACCTGAGGGCAGGACAAGAAGCAATGGATGGAAACTAATCAAGGAGAGAAGCAACCCAGAACTAAGGACAAAATTCCTGACAGGTAGAACGATTAATCAATGGAACTCCGGAAGTTGTGAATGCTCCAACATTGGAAGTTTTTAATAAGTGATTGAATAAACATTTGTCTGAAATGGTATAGGGTTTCCTGCCTGAGCAGAGGGTTGGACTGGAAGATCTCCAAGGTCCCTTCCAATTCTGCTACTCTGTTATGAATAAAATAATGTAATGGAAAAGGAGGAAATGAACCAGATGGAGGTAGCAGAACATTCATGCCATGCTTTCTTCAGGAAGTGGTTTATGGAGCACAAAGTTTGCAACTACTGCTTCAATAAGGCCACCAAAATCTAAAACAGAGGTGTCAAACTTGAATTCACTGAGGGTTGTGTTTGACCTTGGGGAGCTGGGGTGGGTGTGGCCAGGGTGGGCATGGCCAGCTCAACATGTCAGGGGTGCCTGTGATGCCCGAGCACTCTGCCAGTGAAAACAGGCTCCCAAGCTCTGTTTTCAACTGTGCTGATCTCCTGCAACTCCTGCAATGAAAACAGAGCTCGGGAGGAGCGCCCATGGCCGTCCTGAGCTCCGTTTTTGCTGGCAGAGGCACTGTGGGCTGGTCCTTTGTTTTTTTCAGGTCGGCCCCATGGGCCAGATCTAAGCACCCCACAGGTCGGATCTGCCCTCTCCCCCCCGGGCCTTAAGTTTGACACCCCTCATCTAAAAGATTCTGAAACAATTCCTTTTGGAGTAACCAGAGCTTTGTCTGCCTTCCATGGTTTTCATTAAGTTGATCTGCAGAATCAAACTGACATTCACATCAGGACTGCTTCCCCCCCCCCCCTTTATAAGGATGGTTATAGAAATAGAAAATCTGTTTCACCAAATGCAATCAAAGAATTATATTACTTAACTAACCAAGTTACTTCTTGAATTGGATAATATGGCTGGGCAGTTTTTATTTGCACGAATTTATCCACTCTCTTCAAGAATGCTGTGGTATTTGCTTTGCCTCTTTGCAACATGATATAATAAAAAGTAATTAATTATTAGGAACAGTTCTCTCTCATTCGATCTTTTTTAGGGTTTCTTGTTTTGACAAGAAAGGAGGAGTATTTGGAGAAAAAATGCCTTAACTAGTTTTCTTCCCTTCTTAAAAGGCAGCATGCTAAAAAGAATAATAAAGTGAATATTAGAAAATCAAATTAAGTGAGACTTACTTTGCTTTTGCTTCAGCATCCTCATATGCTTTATTGGAAACATCATCCAGGCCTCCAATCAAATGTTTGAAAGAGCTGTAAAATTAAGACATAATTTAAAGAAAATGTTTCTGGTATAACTTGAAGAGTTGTGAACATTCTCTGTTGTGCAAGGTCCCTAAGATCTTATGAAATACCATGACAAAACATCAGAGATGGGCTTCAAAAATTTTAGCAAGGGGTTCTCTGCCCGGTTGCTGGGTGGGCATGGCCATGATGGGCGTGGCCTAGTCACCTCCTGCACCATGCGGAGGGGGCATTTTTGCCCTCCCTGGGCTCCGGAAGCTCTCCTTGAGCCTCCAGGAGGGGCGAAAACAGCCTCCCCAGGTTCCGGAGGCCCTCTGGAGCCAAACTTCCAGTAGGCCTGTTTTTCACCCTCCCCGAGCCTCCGTGAGTGTCCTGCATCCAAAAAGGGCCACGTGGGACTCCTGGGAGGGACAGGGGGAGCAGGGCCAGCCAGGAGTGGCCCTGCTCCCCCTGCACAAAATCTTAGCTAGAGGTTCTCTCAAACCCCTGCAAAACCCCAGCAGCCCACCACTGAAAATACCATGACAAAACACGCATGTGCATCACAAACAGATTTCCATGCCAATGATTTTGATTCAATGTCTATCTCCCATAAACAAAGGCTTCCATTTGACCATGAAATCATGATTAACATTGATTTTATTTGTATTTTATTCACTTATTTCATTTTTATCCCATCACAACCCAAAACAATTCCTGAAAGTTAATTTAACTCAGTGTCCTTACTCAGTGAGTAGAAGGCTTAGAGTATTTCAGCAGGTGGAAGACGGAAGATATAACATATTAGTTAATAAATAACAGTTTTTCAGCATATGGAAGAGAGCAGTGATATAAGAAATAAACAACAATAAATAGTAAATAATTTCAGGCAGCATACAATTTTTATATATTATTATAGTTTGAAAATCCAGTCTAAACATCTGGCTGACTGTGCTGTTACTACTACTACTACTACTATTACTACTACTACTAGTAGTAGTTAAAATAAACAAATAAGAAATGAAACCTGAATGCTACCCAACTCCTTGTAGTCTTTGCTGATTGCTGTTCCATTCCAAATTACTGTGACTGAGGTAAAAAAAGTATTTTGGAATATATCTAAAATTGAGATAGCAAAAAACCCAGAGATGTTTCTCCGCAGGTATCTTCTTCAAGTAACTAATTGTTTTATTTTCTCTGCTCCAATGTTTAATTTCCTCTAACGAAGGACCAGAATGCATTTTGAGAGGTCCTTGGTGGTAGTGGTGAAATTCAATTTTTTTTTAAGGATATTGCAAAATCTCCATTCTCACCCCACTCTGGGGCCAGCCAGAGGTGGTATTTGCTGGTTCTCTGAACTACTCAAAATTTCCGCTACTGGTTCTCCAGAACCTGTCAGAACCTGCTGCATTTCACCCCTGCGTGGTAGTCTCTGAAGTTAATTGTTTTCCTGCAGACGTTAATTACCAAACTAGGTAACGTCATTGTTAGAGTATTAATGACTTTAGCAATGAAACACCTGCAAGAAAACAGCCAAGCTCAGACAGTACCACGGATCCCTCATTTTAACCCTGAGTTACAAATATTCTCCTTTATGGGTAAAATGCATTTTACTAAAGGTGATTTTAACTAATATTCTTTCAATAAATATTAAGTTTCTGAATATTTGGACAGCATCAACTATTATTTGATCCCTATAACCTTGTCCCATGCACAAACCTTTCCTCCTGAAATAATTGGAGAACAAAGGCTATTAACTGCCTCTTACTACTTTTTTACTAACATTTAAATTCTTTCTTGTCCATCGCATGGGAGAAAGACAATATATTATAGGTTACATCTAAGATAAATATTACTGGATAAGGCACCTAAATACACAAAATGTGTCCTTATTCTGTTTGCTGAGCATTAATTGTCCATCTATGCTTGGTATTTTTATTGCAGCAGACTTTCACTTGTCATAAGTGATTGGCGTTTCCTTTCTCCCAATAAAAATTACATCTAAGCATCTTCCAGCCAAAATCTGTAAGGTAAAAATGCTGCATCACTGAGAAACATCAATATGTGGATTTTGTGTCCTGTGAGGGAGAAAAACATTTTATGCCCCGACACAATAATTAATATGAAATTAAAGAGAGTAGTTCTGTCTGACACCTCTTTTTAACAAAATAAGGTCAGATCAAGATGTTTATTGATCCATCTTCACCTTCAGATTAGAATGCAAGTCAAGCATTAGCTTAGGCCTATCAGTATCTGTTGTCTTTAGTGATGAAATTTAATTTTCTTTACTACCAGTTCTGTGGGCGTAACTTGGTGGGCGTGGTAGGGGAAGGATGCTGCAAAATCTCCATTCCCACCCCACTCCAGGGGAAGGATACTGCAAAATCCCCATTCCCACCCCACTCTGGGGCCAGCCAGAGGTGGTATTTGCCAGTTATCTGAACTACTCCACTACTGGTTCTCCACTACCTGACAGAACCTGCTGGATTTCATCCATGGTTGTCTTACATTTTCTCTACAATGTAACTTATCAATAGAATAAAAAATTCATGGATCATGATTTTTAAAGCTACACAAAGATTTTATAAGTCCTTATAAAAGCCAGGGTAGTTTGTGTAAGGTTTTCCTTCCTCTGCACAGACCTCTAATTTGTTTAAAAGCTTCTGAGGGCATAGTTTGAAGAAAACATACACAAGGCTAAAGGAGTAATCATTAAAAGATTACAATTTATTGTCTTTCTAGTTAAACTGTGTAAATAATACCTTGTCTCTAATTGCCAAGCTTCCAAATATTTCACACTAATTTAGATGAATAAGTATTGGCAGTTTTAGAACAGAATGAGGCACTTAGTCTATAGGGTATCACAAATTGTTCAGAGGAATGTTTCAAATGAAGCAACATCATGACTGGTGGTGCAGTGGTTAGAATGCAGTATTGCAGGCAAACTCTGACCACAGAATGGAATTTGATCTGATGGGGCTCAAGGTTGACTCAGACTTCCATCCTTCTGAAGTCGGTAAAATGAGGACCCAAATTGTTGGGGACAATATGTTGATATCGTAAACTGCCCAGAGAGTGCTGTAAAGCACTATGGGGTGGTATATAAATCTAAGTGCTATTGCTATCTTGACTCAAATGTCCAGGCAGATCTCAAAAGATGGTCAATGCAGTTTCTGGGGCCTTGAAGTGCTCATATAGGTACCTCTTTAATAATCTTCTCAGAAACTGGGAGTGAAGACAATTGGTTTGATAAAATTCACAAGCTTGGAAAATCTTTGTATCCTTTCATGATCAACAAGATGGAGAGCTAGCAGCCTTGTCTAGGAAAAGATTGTTAACAAGAGAATAAAGATATTCTTTTAACACTAAAGAAAAAGTACCACAGGTCAAAATTCTCTCACTTAATTTCTTTTCCATAAATCTAATTAAAGAAGTCTCAGTGAGAAACTTGCTTTCAGGGCTAATCAGCTATTAAGAGGCTAAAAGCGTTATTAAAAATACTTTAGGACTGATGATTTGCACATGAATATTTTAGGTAACACAATGTCTCATCAGGTGGTTTTCTCCTAGTCCTGTTACTAATCATATGTATATGTTCTAATCCTTAATTTGTAGGCTACGCCAACACTGAGTGAATAGTTAATTCCTTATGAATAACTGAGTGAATGGCTGAAAAACAATGAAATTGAGTCTCAGCTGGAATTGTACGTGTAAACATTTATTAAAGTATGAAAGCGCGTTTTCAATCTTCTAGAAAATATCAAGATCAGTTTCCATTCACTGGTTAACATAATGATAAAATGTTCATATTTGATTGATTAACTATTTATTTAGCCTATGGCAAATGAATTAATAACATATTATAAAGAAGGAATGAAAAATAATAGATGTGTATCTGACAAAATTAGCTTTACCAGGTAAATTGAACAGTTAGTTGCTAATATTGCTAGCCAAAATAGGATGCATCTAATTATCAGCAGACAATTAGTTTTCAATTTTCATGTTTTTTTCAACATGAAGAAGAAACAAGGAAATGACAGGAATAAGAGGTAGAAAAGTGCACTCTTAAGGTACAGAGAAAAGTAAAAATACCGACAAATTGAAAATGATTACTGGTGGCTTTGTGGCAATAGGTTATGTAGGTAGTTTTCTATTTCAGGATGTTGGCTACTCAGAATAATTTTGGAAGAGATAATGATTCTGAACCTAGCACTCTTTTACTCAGAGGAAAAATGTAATAACAATAGCACTTGGACTTATATACCGCTTCACAGTGCGGTTTTTCAGACAGCATATTGCCTCCAACAATCTGAGTCTTCATTTTACAGACCTTGGAAGGATGGAAGTCAAGCTTGAGCCGCTCAGAATCAAACTCCTGGCAATGGACAGTGAGTTTGTCTGCAGTACTGTATTCTAACCTCTGTACCTCCACAACTCTTATTGCAGCTAACTCCGTGTTGTGGTTCGCCAGGAGCCTGCGGAGCTGGCAGCAGAGTCAGACAGTGAGGAGGCTGGGGAGGAACATGGGCCAGTCCTGGAATCTGGAGAAGGCTTGGATGAGGGTGCTTGTCAGAGCAGAGATGGGGCCAGGGCCATGTGCAGACTCCGGAGCCTCCAGAGTCGGACATCAGAGAGGCAGAGGAATAGGGGGAGCCTATTCCTAGTGCGTGCATGCACAGAGCTGCCAGAAGGCAAGAACAGTTAAAACAAAAGGGCCGACTTGGATGTAAGGCTTGGAGATGATTGGCCCTCTCCCATAAGACATAAAGGAAGAGCAAAAGCACCATCAACATTGTGGATAATGTTGGTTTGTACTTTGAAGCTCCATCTTTGACTCTGTGTTTCTGTGTGGCCTTGCCAAGATAATTGCCAACTAGGTCTTTGGCAGCATGTCAAAGAAGATAAAGGAAGCCTAGGTCAGAACACTCCAATTTACATGGCTAGAAATGGAAACAAGAGGTTGAGACTCTAGAAAAAGTGCAGAGAAGAGCAACAAAGATGATTACAGGACTAAATCTAAAACATATAAAGAACAGTTGCTTGAATTGGGTATGTCTAGTTTAATGAAAAGAAGGACTAGGGGGTGACATGATAGCAGTGTTCCACTATCTAAGGAGTTATCACAAAGAAGATGGAATCAAGCTATTCTCCAAAGCACCTGAAGGCAGGACCAGAAGCAATGGATGGAAACTAATCAAGGAGAGAAGCACCTAGAACTAAGAAGAAATTTCCTGACATTTAGAACAATTAATCACAGGAACAAATTGCCCTCAGAAGTTGTGAATGCTCCAACACTGGATGTTTTTAAGAAAAGATTGGACAACCATTTGTCTGAAATGGTATATGGGTTTACTACCTGAGCAGGAGGTTGGATTAGAAGACCTCCAAGGTCCCTTCCAACTCTGTTATTCTGTTAAATGAACTAGTCAGATCATTTAAAAACATAGTGTACCAAGACACCCCACAGGGATAGCTTATCCTCCAGTCATTAATATTTAACTACTTTGGATCAGACACCATGATTTGGCCATTATGCCTCCTGGATAGAAGGAGTACTAAAAGTTATCCTTTCAGAGCTGGGACCTAATGGGGCAATTTGTCTTGGCTCAGGAATGGAATGCATGCCTGTGGTGGTAGGCCAGGAATAGTTATTGTTTTTGCATTCCTTAATGCTAATTTAAGCATTTCCTGTCAGTTTTGACCCCAAAGTTTACGACCTGGCTCCAACTCCCGGCTTGTGCCCTCAACTCTGATTCTCTGGCTCACTTCTTAGGGCTGTTGACAGTTCTCTTTATCACAAAGTGCTCATTACGTGCTGTTTACTGCATGTTTGTCTGACTCATTGCTCTTTCCAAAAAGTGCATCCAAGTGAACAATCCAATTTTTATGATACAGGCTTGCATTTCTCTCTTTAGAGAAATGCTTAGCACAATGCCTTCAGCAATACTTTAGCAGGCACTACTCTAGAGCAAACATTCTTATTATTCTTTCTAACTTCACTGAATATTGGGAGTGGCGGGAGGAGGGGGGAGAGAATCACTATGTAAAGGGGATTGAGATTGTATCTGTCTTGAACAGAATTAGGACCAAATTTGGCAGAGCAGCAGAAACTTACAAAAGAAGTTGGAGTTCAAAGATTGGCCAGATCCATCAGTACGATTCTGTGGGGGGAAAAATTTCCCTCCTAACATATCTTCTAAGAGAAAACAATATTTCCCTGTTGTTCAATCTAAGCATCCTTCCCTCCTTCTTTCTCGCCAAGAACAGAGCATATGGAGAACAACCCATTCTTCATTTCTTACACACAGACATACGCACATGCAAATACACACACAAGCCCAGAGACTTTTCCTATAAACCCTGCTGGCCACAAAGCTGGAAAGAATTTCAAAAACCAGGCTCTACAAATATGTCAAGGGATTTGGAACTATCTGTCCTTCTAGTGCATCAGCAACATAACTCTTGAAAAGATGAACAGCACAGGACCAAATTTAGTGTGTGGGGAGCAGCCAGCAAGCTGCAGTTTGAATTTAAAAATGAGCTATATGACATTAGAGACTGGAGAGGGGGGGGGGAATACCCAACATTATGGGAAAGAGAGTTGTGGAGAAATTCAGAAGATTGGCAACAACTCCAGCTTAAGTTCACCTTTTCCTGTCTTCTTGTCATGTGACTCACATATGTAGCCAGCTTGTGTTTCCCAGTAGACTCATATATACAACTATATAGCCACTGCTGATAAATGGCTTGAAAATAATTCACTACATGTTTTTGGTCTGTCTGTCTGTCTGTCTGTCTGTCTGTCTGTCTGCCAATCAGTCAGTCAGTCAGTCAGTCAGTCTGTCCTTCCTTCCATCTGTCTGTATGTCCATCCATCCATCTATCCATCCATCCAATCATCTATCTATATAGCTATCTATACCACTCTCCATTACAAAAAATATATATGTTTTATACCGTGGAGAATTACTACCAATCAGATGTATTTAAGGCATAAGAAATGGACAAATGAGATTCAAAATAGATGAAAAAACTATACAGAAATACATACAAGGGGATAAACAAAATTACTGACATATTAATATATCAGTTAAAGTGTTAATGGCTCTGCCATTACTACTGTATCTGTTTTCATCCCAACAGTATTGACTAATAACATATTTGTAACATCAGCCAGCCATCAATGAAAAGATATAAAGCTAATTCTCATTATTTTTTATTTTGGCACAACAATGATAGGATGCCTCAGGAAGTTGCTCTAAATCAAAAGTGTATGTTCTAGAAACTGGAAAAGATTGGTGTATATGCCAATAACAAAGAAGGAAGATATAACAGAATATACCCAATTACCATACCGTTCCTCATGCAAAGAAGGTTTTGCTTAAGATCTTACAAGAATAGAAGAGATAATGGAGAGAGAAATGCCAAAGATATAGGAATTTTACAGAAAAGACAAAGGGATGTGAGATCAAATGGTTAACATAGGACGGCTTATGAAAGCACAAGAATTTTTTTTGCTTAGCTTTGTTTTATTGATAAATGTAGCCAATTCTAGAAAGAGTTAGAAGTAATGAATGTACAGGAACATCTCGTTATTTTTTTTTTAAAATAATATTTACAACAATTTTTTAAAAAGCAGAATGGTTCAGAATAGGAAAAGAAATGAGACAAGAATGCATACTGTCCCTATAAGGTTAACGTGACCATATTATAAGCAAGGCAGTATTGGAAAGCATGATAATAAGAAATGTACAGAAGACAAACAATCCGTAAAATCTAGATGACACCCAAAGCAAAAAGTAAGATGGATGTAAAGAGTAACTATAGACAGTGCAAAAATGTAAGTTAAAGAGATAAAGTAATTACCACAGTTACTGTAGTTAATTTAAACAATGCAAAAAATGGAGATATTTCTGTTTTCTTGGGCTCAAAAATATAAAGAATTAGAATGTGCTGGAGATGTTTTAAAAAAAGAAGACTAATCTTAGGAAGAAGCAACAGAGAAGCATTTTTATGATGACAGAAATCATGATAATTAAAGCAAAGGTCTTCCCAATGGATGGAAGGCATGGCTGTGAAAGCTTGACAAAGAGCAAGAGAAGGAAGAAAGCAGATTTGAATTATGAGTCAAGAGACTGATATTAAGAGCAGCATGGACAGTAAAAAAGAACCAATCCATTAGTCCTGAACCAAATAAAGACTGACTGCTCCTCTTAATTCCATAATCAACAAAGAGAAGCTCAAAACCTTCTCTGTGTTTGAAGCCAGCGGATGATAAAAAAGAAAAACATTATCAATTTATTTAATGAAATGTTGAAACGTTAACCTACAATGCTTTTAAGCTCCCTATTTTTCTCATTTGTTCTCTATTTTTTCTGTTTGTTTTGCATTTTTCCCTTTTCTTTTGTGTTTGTCTTTTCTTCTTTTCTTTCGCTCCACCTTTTTCTTAAGAATCCATAATAAACAATAGGAAAATGTCTTAAAAAGGGAAGTAGAAAAATGGGAAAAACGATGAATTAATTGGATTAGTGGGTTTAAAATACTTGAGAATACCTATTAGTTATTACTGGAGATTGATACAAGCAGCTACTCAAAGTTTAGCCTGACACAGTGGTATCTAACCAACTGTGAAATGGAAGATTGTTCTTTAAACCCTCACAGGAACTGATTTATACAGAGTTAAATCTACTACTAGTTCCTCTACTCAACAGCTCCAAGTTTACAATGATTTGTAGCCGTTCTACAGGGATTGAATTTGGGAGCTCTTAAAAGCAAAATATGTGCCCTACCGCTGAATGGTAGCTTTTGGGTGCTAAGCTGTTGAGGTTCTAATTAAATCTTATAGCATTACTAACTGACAATATCAGGGGTGAAATGCTCCCGGTTCGGGCAGGATCACCCAATCTGGTAGCGATGGAGGTGGGTGGTTCGGAGAACTGGTAGTAAAAATCCCTGGCCCCCTCCCATTGCCCAGCTGAGCTGCACAATCATCAGAGGCTTTTTTTTATTTTTAAAAGCATTTTTTCTACAACCTCTTTGGCCGAAAAAATGCTTTTAAAAGTAAAAAAAAAAAAAAAAGCCTCTGATGATCGTGCAGCTCAGCTGGGATCATCAGAGGTTTTTTTTTAAAAAAAAGAAAGAAAGCCTCTGCTGATCAGACAACTCAGCTGGGATCGTCAGAGGCTTTTAAAAGCATTTTTTTTTACAAGAGGTTGTAGAAAAAATGGTTTTAAAAGTAAAAAAAAAAAAGTTGGCCATGCCCACTCAATCATATTATACCCCACCAAGCCATGCCCACAGAACTGGAAGTAACAAATTTTACATTTCATCACTGGACAATATCCCTAGATATGTTGGTCCCAATATTACTGGACCATGACTAGCTTACTTATAAGCATTATAAGATCAAAGGTTGGTGCTCAAAATATCTTATGGCATAAATTGGTGACATGGACAAATAATTTTTTTTTAAAAAAAAATTGATTTATATGCCACCCTTCTCCGGAGACTCAGGGCGGCTTACAATGCGTTAATAGCCTTCATACTTTTGTATATTTATACAAAGTCAGCTTATTGCCCCTACAAACTGGGTCCTCAATTTTCACAAATATGTCCACAGATATATTAGCCTTTTTCATTGTTTTATATTTGTAAGCCACCCAAAGTCTATGGAAATGGGTGGCAATAATTAATGAAATAATGATAACAATAATTCTGAGGACCACTTATTTCAACAACCAAGATGAAAGATAGAATTTTGATGAACTGATGAAACTGCAGACAGCCAATTTGTCTCTGATTACACTTAACAAATGGTGACTCCAGGAAATATATTGTACTATTAAATGTTTGTATATAATTCCCATTAGTCTTGAGGAAGCATTAGTATGTGCTTTATTAAGTACTTTGCTGAAAATGGGCTACTCTTAACCAATAAATAAATAATATGCAATTACAGAATAATTTCCTGTAAGCAATATTCTTAAAATATCATTTCCTTTCAAATAAATCATTGGAAAGGATATATTTGAAATCCGATATTTAAGCAGGGAAATTAAGGGTAAGAATATTATTCTGAAAACTCAACAGAAACATAGTAATCAATACAATTAGTAAATCAGGATTTTATAAACCCATATGTGATTTTTCAGTACCGAGAACATTGCGGGGAAGTAAGTAAGAAAGCACCAAAATGAAACATATGTTAGCATCACGACAGTTGTAGAACATGAGTATGGAGCTCTCTGTTGTAACATGAGGCACTTGGAATGAATCTGGGTAGAGAGCACTTCCATATGAAGATTTTGTGCCATTTGTAAAGAAGTTCTGCAGTTCCCGTTCTCACAGCCTAATGGAAAGTGAGCTGGCTGACTTTTGGCTTGTTTTCACCATTCCTGTGGTCGTGTGGCCAGCATGGCTGTATGGCAAAGATACATGGAATGTTGTTACCTTCCATTGAACTGGTAATTATTAATTGACTTGCATTTGTATGCTTTCAAAGTGTTAGGCGGGCAGGAGCTGGGCCAAGTAGTCAGGAGCTCAGCCCATTGTGCAGAGCTCGGGTTTCGAACCTGGGTTGCCACAATCTTCAGCTGACACGCTCAGTGTCTTCAATCGTTGAGCCATCGTGCCCCTCCCTCAATATACTCTCAATATTAAGAGCCTGGTGGCTGCTGCTGTTAAAGTAGTACTTAGCTGCCAGCTGCCTGCAATTACTGCGAGTTCAGTTCTCACCAGGTTGACTCAGCCTTCCATCCTTTCGGGGTAGGTAAAATGAGGACCCGGTTTGTGGGGGCAATAAGCTGACTTTGTATAAAATAGAACACTGCTCAGAGGGGCCAAAAATCCTTACTAAGCAGGTATATACAAAAGTATGAAGGCTATTGCTTAATGCATTGTAAGTTGCCCTGAGTCTCCAGAGAAGGGCGGCATATATAAATTGAACTAATAAATAAATAATAAATAATAAATAAATACTCAGCCTTAATCCTTCCAGCCAGATTCTACTCAATTCCATGTTCCTGCTTGTGAAAATTAGTCTGTGTTAAATTCTTGCCTACAACACAGGTTCAGCTGTTGGAAGAAGCATCTAGCTGATAAACTGTAGGGTCTTGCTGCAGTCACTGCTTTTCATGGGAGCTCATAGAGCAGAGAATGATGCCTCCATAGCCAGCTTTGCTTTATCCAATAGGTCTGATTTTTGAAAGGCCAAAATACACCCCCATGGCTTTGAATAAGAGAAAGAGCAGACTAGGATGTTTGCATGCATGCATGCGTGCGTGTGTGCGTGCTTGTATTAGCAATAGCAATAGCACTTAGACTTATATACCACTTCACAGTGCTTTACAGTCCCCTCTAAGTGGTTTACAGAGTCAGCATATTGCCCTCTGGATCCTCATTTTACCAAACTTAGAAGGATGGAAGGCTGAATCAACCTTGAACCAATGAGAATCCAATTGCCAAACTGCTGGCAGCCGGCAGTTAGCAGAAGTAACCAGCAATACTGCATTGTAACCACTGTGTGTGTGTGTGTGTGTGTGTGTGTGTGTGTGTGTGTGTGTGTAGACACACACACACATTTCTCTCTGGGGCAGGGGTAGGGGATTTTTGTACTACATAAACCATCATAGCTATGCTGCACTGACCATTTCCTGCATTTCAAGGTCAGCAGGAGTACAGACAATCACATGGTCAGCTTCAAAATCCTTTCAAGAAATACGAGAAGGGAAACATTGTTCACAAGTGAACGATCATGAATCAATATTTAATGATAATGATTTAATTCATAATTCATTAATTACAAATCATTACTCATAACATTATTTATTATTCATGACTATAAGTGTCCTTATAACAATAGCCAGCTGGACTCTTCCAACAAAGCAAGATCATTGATCACGCGGCTTCTTTTTTTGGCCAACACATGTTATTGTATTTCGTTGCAATTGCTCTAAGGATCTCTGCATGAATTATGTATTGCCTTTGCTTCTACCTCTCCCAGGAAGGGCATAAGAAAAACAACACCAGTTTTATACTGATGTAAGCTTTCATGGCTGGGATCTGCTGGGCAGTGTTGGGCTTTGGGGTTCAGTGAATGAGGCCAGAACTTTTCCTTTTAAAATTCCTTTTAAAAGCATTGTGATTAGCACCAGCTGTTTGCAATTACTGTAAGTTCGAATCTCACCAGGCTGAGTCAAGGTTGACTCAGCCTTCCATCCTGACTAAGGTAGGTAAATTGAGGACCCAGTTTGTGGGGGCAATAAGCTGACTTTGTATAAATATACAAAAGTATGAAGGCTATTGCTTAATGCATCGTAAGCTGCCCTGAGTCTCTAGAGAAGGCCGGCATATAAATCAAATAAAAAAACAAAGGAATAAACAGTTAGTAAAAAAAGCTGTGGAAGATGATTTCAATATAAGATCACAACAGGAAGATTACTACATGCACAGAGATAGAAAGAGTTGACACCACCCAGTATGGAAGAATAGTTGGAGAAGCTGAGAGCTTTTGCTGAAATGAATATTTTAACTTATTTCATTAGACAAAAGACACTAACTACATGTCTTGCTAATTGGAAGCCTCTGACAGCAATAGCATTTATACTTATATACCGCCCCATAGCACTTTACAGTATTATCTAGGCAGTTTATCCTGTAAGCATTATTTGCAACAATCTGAGTCCTCATTTCACCAACCTCGGAAGGATGGAGGGCTGAATCAACCTTAAGCCCCATCAGGATCGAACTCCAGGCTGTGAGCAGAGTTTGCCTGCAATATTGCATTTTAACCCACTGTGCCATAGGGCTTAGTGAACGTTTGTGTAAGAATGAAAACAATGAACTTGTGACTTAAGGTTTTGATGATTAGGCAGATTATAGATATCCCAAAGATGCTTTTTCAAAAGGCAACTGGACTTCCGGGGGCGGGGGGTTGAGGGCATTTCACTTTTCATCCAACAGCTGAAGAAGCTTCTTGGATGAGAAGCGAAATGTCTTCAAAGAAAAACCAGAAAGTCTAGTTGCCTCTTGAAAAAGCATTTTTGGGACAACCATGACCTGGATGACTGAGAATCTCATAGATAGATTATAGAAGGAAGAGTAATATGATGTAACTATAGAGAGAAAGAGAGATGGAAATATATTTGTACTTATAATTGCTGTGAAGAGTCTATTTATTCCATAAATATAATGTGATTGATATTTCAACAATTAAGTGTTTAGAATGACTAGACGAAAAAGGATAGGAATTGAGGTTACTGAAAATAGAGTGAAAAAGTAAACAGAGAAACAATTATTCTCATCAACTGGCAAAGATGTCTTGTATTGACACAGAACTATTCAGCAATATGAGAGATAAGGCCACTAATGTCCTGTTGATAGGACATAATAAACTATAGTATCTACTGCAAAGTTTTTGCCAAAATCTCATGGCAACTCATGGCTGGCCAACTGCACTCAGCATGTAGTCTTTAATGGAACTACATCTAGGTAACTATGCAGTTATCTAGGGTAACAGTTATCTATGGGGTACTTTAAGATTCTGTCTTTGCGCCCAGTGACCTAGATGAGGGGATGAAGGGATGCTCACTGAATTTCTGGGGAGAAATTGCTAATTCTTTGGAAGATAAACTCAAATTCAGAATGATTTCGACAGACCTGAGCACTGAGCCCCATATTAATAAAATTCACTAGTCAGTCAGAAAAAGTGCTACCAGACTTGTTCTGATTTTTGCCACAGAGCTTTTCTCCTACAGCACTAATATGTTATACACAAGATTATCCCTGCGTGGTTTATAACCTGGCTGGATTATGAAAGTTCATGGAAGGTTTGGTCATAAATGAAAACAAGAAGGTCTTCTCAAAATGCAGCTGCTTAGCAATGATTCTCCCCCACCACAAATTTAGAAGCAGGTATTTGTGCTACTTGGCAAATGGTATTCTAACATCTAAAACTGTTGGCATCATACAGCCATACAGCATGCAGTCACTGATCACCATGAATTTATCTAGTTTTCTTTTACATCCTTGTGGCAGAAAACACAATAAAGTTCTACAGAAGAAGCTCTACATAATGAGATTTGTTAAAGTTCAGCTTGAGGTTACAGCCAATTTGGTATAGTAGTTAAGACATCATGATAGAAACTGGCAGACTGTGAGTTCTAGTCCACCTTATGCACAAAGCCAGCTGGATAACCTTGGGCCGATCATTCTCTCCCAACCCTAGAAAGGAGGCAGTGACAAACCATTTTCAAAAGCTGTTCCAAGAAAACTTTAGGGAATTGTTGAGGAGTCAAAAACTTCTCAAAGGCATTCACACCCACGTATATGCACACAGTTTTTATGGGACTCATGCGAAAATATCAATAGCTTCAAGGTAACATGTCTGAGATGTACCTGCAAAGATATTGACAGAAACCATTCACTAAGGCTTTAAGTGTGAACATTTTAACAAAACCTAACATTTTTACAATCTATTCCACTTAGTTTCATGTATATAATTAAATGAGAGCTGGACACAGATCTGCTGACAACAAAGTCAGAATCTCTAGGTCACAATGCAACTGAAAAAACATTCACTATAAATAGCATTATTGCATTCGTATTCAATTGCACAATGTTGAACTCTCTGGCATGCAGTAGATTAACTTTAGTCTTAGAGGTTATATTTACACCCACTTGGTACTATAAGGACATTGTCAGCAGAGAAAGAAAGATATATTCAGTTGTTCCCATAAAATTAGGGATGCATTATCCCATCATTAAGCACTAATCCTGAATTAATTCTTCCTTTTTGTTTAAATTGTCACTGTAAATTCCAGTTAAATAATTATTTTATTTTCCTCAATAAAATATCTGATGTTCATTAATACTCTTCTATAAATGTGTACATTTTAATGGCTTTTATAATACAAAAAAAAAATCTTGTATACGTTGTTGGCAATTCTAACAGTTCCAATTTTTTATAAGAGGTGGGTTTCACGTTAATTTCAGTGGATCATAAATAAAAAATGGATATTTCCATACATATTCTAAGAAACCTTTCAGTAAATATAAATTCTTGTAAATGATATTGTCAGCCACGTCTATCACCTCTCTCCCTCTCTATTTTTCTCTCTGTATCTCTCTCCCTCTCTCTCTCTCTTCTATCTATCATCTATTACCTCTCTATTTCTTTATCTCTCTCTCTCTCTCTCTCTCTCTCTCTCTCTCTCTATCTGTCTGTCTGTCTGTCTGTCTGTCTGTCTGTCTGTCTGTCTATCTATCATCTATCTATCTTCTCTTTTCTTCTAGATAGATGAAGCATACATAACTATGCATTCTAATGTTTTACAAAAAAAATGGCTTTATAGAAAAAAAATGGTATTGTTCTTTACTCCATGAATCTCTCCCCATTAAAAGACCCAAATGTAAATCTTCCTTTCATTTCTGTGTAAGTTTTAAATTTGAAATTTTCATTAAATGAGGTTATTTGCAGCCTACCTAATGTGAAATAGAGGGAGGGGAAAAATGAAACATTGCACATTCAGTCTGTTGTAGCTCACTCACTTAGCAACACCATAATGCCTTCATTGTGTGCAGCAGCTAAACAACAGAATTATTAACTGTTCATTGTTTTTATTCATATCCCAAGCATGTTTGGAACAGACAAAAAGCAATGACTGAACCGGGGAACTGAAAATTTTGAAATCTCAACAGAAAGAAACCTGACTTATTTCAGATTCAGATAAATGCTATGAATATTCCTTTGCTGTATGATAACCTTCCAAGCATTTTTATGTTTCTGTTCAAACTGGAGTCATTATCAAATGCATCTAATAAACAGTGACTCAGTTGGATGTCTATTTGATCTCAAGACCAGGTCAGTGAAATATTTTCCTGCCAAATGTTCCAAGATTAAACAAGGTCAGTTGCTAAACAGAATTAAAGTGACTGGCAGGTTGAGATAATTAGTATCAATGCTGAAAAGTGGCATACTTACTCTCTGTCGATGACAAGACACGTCACGGGTTCCGCACTAATAACATTAGCCGTTCTGACATCTTCCCTGAAAGGACAACACCACACATTTTACACAAAATGGCCAGGCAGTTATCTCTACATTACTATGCAACATTAGGACACAAATGCATCTTGCAAATGAGAATTATGTTTACTGATATATCACGCTTTAAAAACCATTGACAAATAATGTTATTCTAATTTTGCTGCTCTTGAGAAATGTTTACAAACCATTATCAACATGGTAATCATTCCCCCAGTAGAAATTTTAATGCTTTTTCATAAGATCATTTCATTCATCCTTTTCTCACTTAGAAATTCATTTAGCAGAAGCAGAACATTTATATATTAATATGGGTCACAGAAGAAGTGTGGATATTTTAGTATAGTGACGTCCACACAATCTATCATTTCTATAAATAGAGAAAGGCAAAAAGCAAACAATTAATGAATAAAGCTGCATTAGATGGGAGGATTCTAATGAATGTGGACTTGCTCTGTTCAGAAAAACGGTGTGTGAAGAAAATAATAAATAGGTTCTAATATGTTTCCTACTTATTTGGTTTTTCCTTATGCATCCCTACATAGGTTTCAGTTTGGTATGAATTCCAATTATATCAAGAAAAAAATATCTTCAAGATATGTAGTGTTTAAATGGACAGAAAAAACTTTCTGAAAAGGAGTTGTTTTAAAATTTTTAGTCTCTCACCAAACTCTTTGAAAACACCAACTTTTTAATGAAGGTTCTTTGAATACAGAAATAAATGAGACACAAGCATGTTGCAAGGGAAAATGTAGTAACTTTTTTAATGTAACTAATTGGGTGCCATGTAGGGCCACGGGTACATAATCAAAACAATAAATGATTGTGGCTTAAGAGTTTCGCTTGGAAGTGGGTCTTACTGCCCAGAAAATTAGTCAGAACATATGCTAGAATGCATTATAGAAGAGAGAAAAGGTAATAGAGGAAAATCTTACGACTTTTCATTTTCTAAGTGGATTTTGAATTTTGAACAGAACACTAAATGTCTGTTCAGAAAAAGAAAGAAATATAAAATAGGCAAAACCCATGAAAAAGGCATGGGCGGCTGGCTTCCAATGATGCAACTATCATTGGAAGCCGTATTTGCCATTGCATCTGGGAAAAAAAATCAATTATTTAAAGTTTGATATATATAGATACAGATACTTATCCCTTTAAAAAGTGCCTACGTTGCTCCAGTAACACTATCACAATATTTATATTATGCTGTTCAAGGATTATTTGCAGCTATTGTTTTATATGTAGAAATATTGTTTAACGAACAGAGGATTTTTTTACACCTCCTCTTGAACAGATAATTTAACATTATGTGGAACTACACAATTTGTCATGGAATTATATATCAGAATGCGGTATTGCTCCTACTGGCATAACAATGATTTTTTTTAAGAACATATGCTAATAAATATTCCATTAGTAAATTTGTAACCACACACCACTCCAGATCTGATCAAATGACTCCTCACCATAGAAGAACACCATGTATGTTTTTTAAACTTGTTTAGTTATACCTCTCAAGATTAATACCTGTAGGTTAAAAAGTGATAAATTTGTAAGCATGCAGTCAGTCTTTTTATTAGATTAATCTAAGTATTTGTCATAATGCAGCCATTCAGACAGATCCAGTGCTACAGTCTAGCTTAAAAGCACTATGAAAATGCAATCTGGCAGTTACTAACTCTGAATTTTTTTCAGTTTCAAGATTGTATTCTTCATCACTACTTCCAGAGAGGTAAAATCCTTTCTCAGATTCGCTGTCACTGTCTGAATAACCCATGGCGATGAGATCAGGTCTACCATTTTTCTCCTGGAAAGAAACCTTCTGTTTCCTTCTGTCCACAGACTTCTTCCCTACGTGCTATACTTGCTCTGGAATTTTACAGACCTTTCCATTTAAAATCTCTAGGGTTGGAAAAGGTCACAGCTGCTCTGGAGGCCTCTCCTATGTATCACTGGAAAATGAAAGCAAAGCATCTAGTAAGCCACATGGGAATATTTCTGATCATCAGTATACTGACAACAACAGCATACTGGTTCTCACGAGTATCTACTTTATTTTTTTATTTCTTTTATTTAAAAATATTTATGCTTCAAACCTGCCCTTGTCGATTTGCAAGAAGGTTCAAACAAATCTGCATACCATTTTTTTTTTGTTATGTGCATTTATAAAATTAATTGACCTGCTCAACAAAAATGAAAACGATTTTGCTTTGAATAGCTTATCCTGGTCATTTCACGTAATTTCACGTAATTTCACGTAATTTCATAGTTCTTAGAAAAATGATATACTGTTCTTACTGAGCTTAAAAAAGGCAGAATTGGTTAATGATTCATGCAACTGTTGGAAAATACTTCGAGGTAATTTGACCATTTTAACACTTGGCAATTGAAATATATCAAGCAATTAATAAACCGGATTACTAAAAATAATGTATGAATTACATTTATTATAATTACTAAAAGGAACATGTATTTTCCTCCAATGATAAGTTAACTTTGAAGTGAGGGGATGTTCTTGCATTTTCTGAAACAACCAGGATTGGCTATTCAAAGCAAAGTGGTTTTCATTTTTTATTGAGGAGGTCAATTAATTTTATACATAGAATACATTTGTTTATAGAGATATCTTGACAGTGTGTAAGTACATTGCTTCTATATCATAAGTGATAAGGTGAGACAACAGTCTTCAAGATACATGTACCTTTAGATATGCAATCCTATCTTACCCAAATAATGTGATCATGGTAAAACTGGACTTTGGTGACACTTGGCATACAGGCAACATGTGCCAAAACCAACTAGTACAGTGGTAACTCGGTACTCATCATTAATTGGTTCCGGAAGGTGTGATGATTATCAAAAATGATGAGTACCAAACAAATTTTTCACATAAGGGATAACGTATTGAGTCACAAGGTAGCCAACACCAACTAGTTCTAGCTTGTGTGCTGAGTACCAAAGAAATGATGATAACCAGGACAAAATTTTTGTGTCAAAATGAGTTGAGTACCAAATTGGAAGAGTTTCAAAGCAGTTGAGTACCAAGGTGCCTTGTCTTTACCACTTCCAGGGAATGTTTCATGTAATATGGATATAATAAGAAAGCAGAGAACAAAAGAAATTACTATAACTCTGACTATATAGTTTGAATAAAAATGACCTGGCAAGAATGTGTCAAAAATAACCAGTTCTCTTGAACTTTCTTGAAAATGGACCAATTGGAAGGCTACTTAGATAAGGAATCAATCAGGACACCGCAAAAATAGACCAACTCTAGTCAGCCCAAAGCTCTCACTGCTTAAATGATCTGCATTAGTATATGTTTATGTATATGTATATGTATATGTATATGTATATGTATATGTATATGTATATGTATGAATGACGAGGTCCCACTCCAGGTAACATCAGCCTGAAGATGACAAGTGGGACCTCATCGAAACGTCGCCAAGACACTTTCAATCTTACATGGGAAAAGACCTGAATATGCCAAGACTTGCATACCTGTACCCATGAAAATCTACAAAAACCAATATATATATATATGGAAAAGGCTGGGCAGATTTTGGCCACATACATTGGACAAACTAATAGGAGAATAAATGCACACATTGCAGAACACAAGAACGCAATCAGAAAAGAAGAAAAAACGTCCTCCCTTTTCCAGCACCTTAAAATAACAGGACACAAAATTGACTTTGAAGGAACCAAATTAATCTCCAAAACTGAACACTTCAACAAGAGAATAATCATGGACTTCCGGTTGGCACTGCGGCGATTCAGATGGGGAATTAGTGGGGCTCCTAGGAGCCCCACGAAACCCCGTCTGTCAAGCCGCCGCCGGCAGGTCTGTGGACCTACCCTGTTCTGTAGGGGCAGGGGGTTAGAGAGGGACCCCTCGGATGGCCGAGAGGAACGGGCAGATTCCTCGGGGCCCGAGGATTGCCCTCTGCGCTGGCGGTGGTGGGAGTGGCAGCCATGCCAGCTGCCTCGAGACTACTGGGCAACTGGGACAAGCAACTGGGACAAGCAACTGGGACAAGCGATGTGCAGGAGGAGAAGCAGAGAATAGAGCAAGGCGTTTGAAAGCTGGGTGAGTGGATTTTAACCCAGGCAGTAACAGCCTTTAAATGATGGATGTTAACAAGTGTGCCCTAACCTTAATAGCGGCTAAGAACTATTGGGGCAAAAGGATTTAAAATAAACAATAAAAGGAAAAGACCCGTTAATGGACTATAGTAACTACTGATTGCTTGGGAATGACTGTACTACAAAGTTTGGCTTTTTTTTTCTCTTGTCATTAACGAGAATGGATTACTTTTTAAGAGAGAAAAAAGAGAAGAGGAAGTAAATAGGAACTTTTCAAAGCAAGGAGAAAAGACAAACAGAGACGGACAAAATGGTTGCCAGCTGAGAAGTGAAAGTGCAAATTGTGGATTGTTTGTTATTTGAAAGAGAAACTTTGTGTCTTGTTACTCAAACTGGATTATTTTGAGAAAAAACTTGGGAGGATTGATTTTGGAGATATCTAATCTGTCTACTGGAGAACTTATTGATGCCTAGAAAGAAGAAATTAAATGAAACAATGAAAATTGAACTATTGGGCGCAGCAACAAAAGGAAAGGGTATGGCAACAGAAGAAGACATGATGATACTATATATGGAAGAGTTTTACAAAAGAACTAACCTTATAGAGTTTATAACTTTGATGATCTTGAAACTGAAAAGAAATATTTTTGGATAGATTGGAGAAAGAAAAAATGGAATACATTGGGTAGCAAGATAAGAAAAATATTATAGTTTGATTAAAATGGATTTAATGTTTTTTGTGTATTTGATGTTTGAATAATGCTAGGAGGTATCTTCCTCCTTCTCTTTGTTCTTTCTTTTTTTCCCTTTATTTCTTTTCCCCTCTGTTATCTTTTTAAATTCTCTTCTTAATCTTTTCTGTTATATCTTTATTTATTTTTCCCCCTGTTTCCTTTTTATTTTTTATTGCTATCATTATTATTATCCTTACCATCCTCTCTCTCTTTTTATTTTTATCTTAACTGAAGATGATTATATAAATATATAAATATTAATTTGATTAGGAAACAAGAGTATAAATGATTGTGATTTATGAATGTCTTTATGCTTAATTTAAATTTTGAATTTTTAATAAGTATTATTTACAGAACTTAATAATTAGAGGAAAGTGATTTTCAAGGCAGGAAAAATGTGACTTCTATAGAAAAATTATAAAAAGTATGAAGAGAATAAATGAATTTTTGAATATTAATAAGAACTATTTATAGACTTAACAATGACAGAAAATTGATTTTAAAGTGGTTCAAAATGTTGCTCTTCATAGAAAAATAGGAAATAAGCATGAAATGGGAGAAATTTAGAGAAAATTTATAGCTTAGGAGAGAGCAGGTGAGAAGATATTTGTTACAATACATTTCTATTTTAAATTAGTAGGAGACATGGAGGAGAATATGTTGAAAAATAATACTGTAACATATTGTGAATTAGTTAAAACTAAATAGCCAAATAATAGATGCAGAAGTAGAGGAAAGCATGAAGCTGGATAATAGCTAAAATAAAATGCTATGAACCAGCTAAACAAATGAAGTTAAGAGTGGAGGAAAGCATGACTCTGGAGAACAGTGAAAGCAAAACTGTGAACCATCCAACAAATGGAGTTAGAAGTGGAGGAAAGCATGATGCTGGAGAGCAGTTAAAGCAAAGCTGTGAACCAGCCAAAAAATAAAAGTTAGGAGTGGAGGAAAGCATGATTCTGGAGATCAGCTGAAACAAAGTTGTGAACCAGTTACAAATAGAGGTAGGAGTGGAGGAAAGCATTACTGAAAAACAAGTAATTGAGTTGTGAACCAGTTTAACAATAGACATAGAAGGAGTGGAGGAGATAATGTTGGAGAGCAGTTAAAGCCAACTGTGAACCAGCCAAATAAGTAAGATTAGGAATGGAGGAAAGCATTGCTGGAAAACAGCTAATTAAGTTGTGAACCAGCTAAAAAATAAACCTAGGAGGAGTGGAGGAGATAATACTGGAGAATAGTTAAAGCAAAACTGTGAACCAGTTAAACAAACAGAGATAGGAGTGGAGGAAAGCACTGCTGGAAATAGCTATTTAAGTCATGAACCAGCTAAATACCAGATTTAATAGTAATGGAGAATAAGCCTGAAATAAGCAAAAATAAAATATTTTGGGAGTAATAATTATAGATGGAAATGTTGAATGTTAAAATGAATCGATTCTGAAATGACTTTAAGAGAGGAGAAAAATATTTTGTTAAGACTATGGACACTAGATGTCATTTAAGAGAGGTAAAATATAGATATGATGTAATGTGTTTTACGATTAAGGAATATAAATGAAATACTGATTGTTAAAATGATAAAGATCTAGAATGGTGTTTATTTGGAAATGATTGAATGTAAGAAGGAGCTGTGTATATTTGGAGTTAAAGATTTAGGGTGATACAGTAGAATGCCAAATGTTTAGAATAAGATGTTAGAATGTGTGATAAAAAACTGGGATTGGATTTCCTATTTTTTTCTTTTTCTTTTTTAATATGTAAATGGATGAAATATGGAATTGAATTGGTTAAGGGAGTGTGAGCAATTGTACTTATTTTATACCGGATCAAACCTTTGCTCTAAAAATTAAAAAATTTCAAAAAACCAAAACAAAACAAAAAAACAAGAGAATAATCATGGAAGCCATCGAAATAGAGAAACCCCCATAACATGAATAAACACAACAATACCTCCTGCCTACTGGACATCTGGAAACTAGCCCTAGTCAACAGAAGAGTCCCAGCCATGAAGATTAACACCAGACCCAAGATAACACATGACACCACCACCAATCATTCTCACCAGATTCAAACCCAAACCCATCCCATAGAAGAAATACAACCACCATCCAGAAGCCAGACCACGGTGGCATCACCAGCTGCTGCACCCCCCTCCGATCCCCACACAAAGCAGACTGACACATGCCATGAACACATGAGAAGACTTCAAATTCGGAGCCAAACCAAAGCCCAGGATATGGCATCACAGCGATCTGCACAGGACATTATTTCAAAAAACACAGCATATCACAACACTAGAACTCAGAATGATAACACACAGCCCATTACCCAGGTCGTTAAAACACAAAAGACTAATGGACAAACATCAAGGACGTCACCCACACAGGATGTTGCGAAACATCTGACTAATCTGCAAACATCAATTCCATCAACCAATCAAGATGTAATAACACAGGCAACCAACCCGCTCACAGCAACAAAGCCAGCTGCCGTCCCTCCCTACCAGTATTTATAGAGAGACGGCAGCCCTGATCACGCTTTCCTCGCACAAGCATGAAGCCGAAGACACTAGCCTGAAGATGACAAGTGGGACCTCGTCGAAACATCACCAAGATACTTTTACACTTTTTACACTTACACTTTTTCCCTGTAAGATTGAGAGTATCTTGGCAACGTATTGATGAGGTCCCACTCGTCATCTTCAGGCTGGTGTCTTTGGCTTCATGCCTTTGTGCTTTGCTCGCACAGACACAGACACAGATGTATGTATGTATGTATGTATGTATGTATGTATGTATGTATGTATGTGTATATATTTTTACTTTTTCATAGGATTTATGTGTGTTTCTCTTTGGCCAGGTTTTTCCTACATAAACCAAGATTTTTCTGCAGCCCTAGTTCAGTGAAGTCACATCCACTAGTTTCTGGGCTTTTTTTCTTCTGGCAGCCAGCAGGCCTTATGCTTCACTGAACTAGGGCTGCAGAAAAAAAAATATTGGTTTACATAGGAAAAACCTGGCTAAAGAAAAACACACATAAATCCTACGAAAAAGTAAGAAAATAAATAATGTACTTTTACAGGGAAGATACATAAGATGTGGGTATGGCTTACTGATGAAGGCTAATGAACCAGAAATAGATCTATATAAGTCTCCCAATGGGCAGCATAAGGCCTGCTGGCTGCCAGAAGAAAAAAAGCCCAGAAACTAGTAGATGTGACTTCACTGAACTAGAGCTGCAGAAAAATCTTGGTTTACATAGGAAAAACCTGGCTAAAGAAAAACATATATACATACATACATACATACATACATACATACATACATACATACATACATACATATATATCATCATCATTAATTAGTAATCCAGGATTTCTGGCCAAAGCAAAAGTGCTGAAATTCATCCCCACGTATAATCAAAGCAAATAGGATCTTTCCCGGGTGATCCCATTCTTAGAATGTATTGCTGAGAGAGTCAGGCTGTACTCCCACTGAAAATAATATGGCAATTTAGCCATATCTGATCCCAATGAAATCGAAGTCTGAATCAATCCTTAGATAAGTAACTGGTCAGTGACTTTAAGGTCACATTAGACTTGGGCCAAAGTTGACCTATAAGGACTACTTGTGCCTGGTCCTGTTAGAAAGTAATTACAGGTAATCTTCAACTTAAAGCCATTTACTTAGTGACTATTCAAATTAATAGAATAACAGAAAAACAGAGTTGGAAAGGACCTTGGAGGTCTTCTAGTCCAAACCTCTGCTCAAGCAAGAGACCTTGTACCATTTCAGAGAAATGGCTGTCCAGTCTCTTTTTAAAAGCCTCCATGATGAAGCACCCATAACTTCTGAAGGCAAGCCATTCCACTGACTTATTGTTCTCACTGTCAGGAAATTTCTCCTTTGTTCTAGGTTGTTTCTCTCCTTGATTTTTTCCATCCATTGATTCCTGTCTTTCTCTTCTGCCCCAGCTTCGGATTTCCAGAGAATGTGACACACACCAAGCTTCGCAAACACTGTTTAATTCCAAACAAACCCCTTTCAAGAATGCAGGCTTCCCATGCAAAGGGTTCTTATAAAAGTTATTAAGAACAAAGTCCAACAAAGGTTGGTAGCCAGTCCAGAAAATCAGATATGAGAAGTTGCTCGCTCTCCAAGATACTCTGTAGTAATGAGACATTGTTTCTAGCAAGAAAGCACTAGCTGCGTGCGACTTAAATAGGCTAAGGGACTGGCCAATTATCCTCAAGCCCTACTCTCGAGTAGACCTCCTCCTCCTGAGTAGCCACTTCTGCCTTTTGGCAGCCTTGTGTGCCCGAGCATTGAGGAGAGGCTCCTCTACTTCACTCTCTCCACTGGAAGGAGCCTCTGAAGGTTCTGAAGGCCCTGGCTGAATCTCTGCCTCTGGCATCACATCCTCTTCAGCTTCCTTGCTGCGCCGGCTGTTGACACGACACCACACTAGCCTCCTCGTCGGGATCAGTTACGATCCGCGCAGGCCACTGGTGGGCCACAACACTTTCCTGGAAAATAGGTTGAACCATTCTTCTCTGTGGCACCGCCTAGATATTGGAACACTGCTATCATGTCATCCCTAGTCCTTCTTTTCACTAGATTAGACATACCCAATTCCCGCAACTATTTTTCATTAGTTTTAGCAACTAGCTCCCTAATCATAATTGTTGCCATTCTCTGCACTCTTTCCAGAGTCTCAACATCTTTTTTATATTGTGGTGACCAAAATTGGATTCAGTATTCTAACTGTGGTTTTACCAAGGTATTATTAAGTGGAAATAGCGCTTCACGTGATCTTGATTTTATCCCTCTGTTAATGCAGTTTAGGATTGTATTGGCTTTTTTGGCAGCTACCACACACTGCTGGCTCATATTAAATGACTGTCCACTAGGACTTGAAGATCCCTCTCGCAGTTCTACTATTGAGCCAAGTTTCACCCAATCTGTACCTGTACATTTTTTTCCTAAGTGTAAAACCTTACTTTTCTCTACACTGAATTTCATTTTGTTAGATAGTGCCCAGTATTCAAGTCTGTTGAGATCCATCTTGAGCCTATCTTCTAGGGTAGGGGTGTCAAACTCAAGGCCCTCGGGCTGGCCCCACGGGGCCACTCTGGAAACAATGGAGGACTGGCCTGTGGTACCTTTGCCTGTGAAAATGGAGCTCCGTTTTTGCTGGCAGAGGTTTCTCCTTCTATTCCCTCATCTAAATCATTTATGAATATATTGAAGAGTATTGGGCCTAAAACAGAACTTGAGATACCCATTGTTTACTTCCCTCCATGTAGATGTAGTTCCATTAAGAACTACACGCTGACCGCAGTTTGTCAATCAGTTACAAATCCATCTGGTGGTAATGCTGTCTAACCCACATTTGTTTTAGCTTTCTGTATAAAGTTACAACGGCACTGAAAAAAAGTGAATTATGATGGTTTTTCACACTTTAGACCATGGCAGTGTCCCAGGTTCATGTGATCTCATTTTGCAACCTTTTGAACAAGGAAAATCAATGGGAAAGCCAGATTCACGTAACAACACGTTACTAACTTAACAACTGCAGTAATTCATTTAACTGTGACAAGAAAGGTTGTAAAATGGGACAAACTTCACTTAATAACTGCCTCACTTAGCAACAGAAATTGTGGTTTAATTATGATTGTAAGTTGAGGACTACCTGTATTAAGAAGCTAAACTAATGCCATTTTAGAAAAAAGTTGATGCTTTGCTATTATACAGAAGCAAAAAAGAAAAGTACATAAATTAGAAAGAAATCTAAGGCTAACGCTCTGTTACTATGAGCATCTAATACTCACTCAAGTATCTCTTTAACAGCGATAAATATGTCAATTAGTGAGTGAGAAATTAGGCTAGGAAAGCAAAACTTGTAAAATCTAAAGCTAGAAATATGCAGATCTGTTGTTGCAAAATGGCTTTGCGTCTCTTGCAGCGACCAGTCACGCTCAATACTGAATGCTTTTGCCTTGTGCGCTAAATAAAACTTTTGAACTCTGAATTACGGCATCTGACATTTTGACCAAAGCATGGAATGAACTAAGGGAAGAAATTCTCCTAACTGTCTTAGACCACTGAGATAATGTCTGAATAATGTTAGCTTCTATATCCAATACCTTCTAATACTAACTCCAGGCAAATATGAATCAGGAATACATTTTTCTTCCCAAACCCTACTAAGATAGCACAAGAGATTTTAGTTAAGTGTGTGTGTTTGTGTCTTCAAGTCTTGGGTAATCCTGCTGGGAATATGGAATAGCACTTAAGACTTATATACAGTGCTTTTACAGCTCTCTCTAAGCTGTTTACAGAGTCAGCATATTGTCCCCTGGGTCCTCATTTTACCGACCTCGGAAAGATGGTCAACATTGAGCCATTCAGGATTGAACTCCTGGCTGTGGGCAGAGTCAGCCTGCAATACTGCATTTTAACCACTGCGCCACCATGACTAATATTCTTCACTTGCCCCGCCCTGCCAAAATGAAGCAGTACCAAAGACTGTGTGTGCATGTGTGTGTTGTGTGTGTGTGTGTGTGTGTGTGTGTGTGTGCGTGAATAACAAACTTGGAAGCGAAAAAAGAATGTAGGACTTTTATGGGAAATAGAGAATTTGGTGGGAGAATGACTCATGACTAATGAAGAAATAGAATAACGGAGAACACTATCTGAAACTATCTTGTAATGGAAGCTGTAAACTTTATAAGCCAAGGCTTTCATTGCTGGGTACCATATGGTACCATGGAAAGAAATAGGGAAAGGGAAAAAAAAGGTGTATATTTCCTGCACTAATATATATAATTTATGACACCATATGCCATGTTTTCTAACATTTTTATTGTCACTGAAGCCCTGCTAAGTGTAGCTCTTCAAATGAACTCCTGATTAAGACAGTAAAGCCGCAGTCTCCTGTCATACACAATCTGTGCAAAGCAGGTGGCTATCCCTGAACTGACAATATTGATTTTTTTTTTGATCCACCAAATCACATTCAGATTATACAGTCAGTAGGAGAATATTATGACAGTGGTATGTAATTCATAACCATCAGCCAGCCATCAGGATCAGAGGCGTCTAAAATATCTCCTTTATCATGATTTAGTCATGCGATTCTCTGTGATCCCTTTTTTTTAGCAACTCTCTGCTGTCAGATATTTTACTAAATCCCTTTGCTGAGTAACATCACAGAAGCTGTAGTGCCAAACTGTATTTATTTTTCCTTTACATGTGTTAACAGGAACACATTCTCTTGTGCCTGACATATATCCTAGACAAAATAAACCAAATATGCTTCGGCACTAAATTTCAACTATCTCTATCCCTAATTTTGGCAAAAACTGGATTGAAAGCACATCCGGCTCCAAAGAATCCATTTCCTGCTCTTTAGACCATATTTGTTATACAGTATATTACTTTTTATACTTGGGATGTGATGGCTCAGTGCTTAAAGACTTGTCAACTGGAAAGCTGACAGCCTGGGACCAAGATTCAAGCACCATACGACAGGGTGAGTTCCTGTTTTTGCCCCGGCTTCTACCAACCTAGCAGTTTGAATACATGCAAATGTGAGTAGATAAATAGGTACCACTTCGATGGGAAGGTAACAACGTTTCATGCACTTTGGCATATAGTTATGATGGGCCACATGACCACGGAAGCATCTTTGGATAACTCTGGCTCCCTTGGCTAAGAAACAGAGGTGAACCCTGCCCCCTAAAGTTGGACATGCCTGGATAAGGGAAACCTCTACATTTACCTGTATGTTATTTTTGAATTTGCTAAATAAAGGATCTATTTCATTATCTCAATTACTTGTACCATTTTTTAAAATCTCCCAATGCAAAGCTATACAAGCTTTCCTCCCAATGAGTCCTTAGCTTAAGTTGCAAAGTATTTCAGATTAAGGAATTTAATATCATGACCTTTGCATTTATTTGGATTATTAACTGAACTCATGTTTGAATGCTATTTCATAACGGGGGCAGAAACCACTTTTTAAGGAAAAGTTTGCTTGCTATCTCTTTCTTTTAGTTGGGCTAAAATTCTGAATATTTTGCAAGGAAATAAAACTATAAATAAACTTCGTATAGTGGTGATGTCTAAAATGAAGCAATATTTGTATTTGAAGTCTATGCATTGCCATTTCTTAATGTATTGCCATTCTAGTGGGACTAAGTTCTGAATCAAGGAAAAGCTGCAAAAAATAAAATAAAAATAGAAATAGATTGATTCTTGATAGCAATTGGACTAGGACTCATATAAAGTCCTGAGTAGGGCAGTTATATAAATCAATGCAGGAAATAAACAAACTTCTCAGTGTATTGCATGCCCTCGAATACCATGGAAATCACATTTTTGCAATCTGAAAAAATGACAAGTGGAGAAACCCTTTAAACTAAGATTAATATTCTGCAATTTCTTGGCTCTCCAGTCAGGCTTTCCGCAATATTCCATGAAGACTCAAAGAACCCATGTAAGCATAAGATTAATTTTGAAATGGAAAAATCTAGTAGGCAAAGGATATGGGGAAAAAAGAGGGGAAACCATCTGATAGGAAAGAACAGAAATATAGAAAATATATAAATTGCAACAGAAAAAAAAAATCAGGATGCATCTAGAGACCTGTACAGTAAGTGGAAAACACTTACCAAGTTTCTTAATTGTTATAAATGATTTGGGGAACATTTTACTGTCATAAGTAAAATGCAAATACTTTTGAGTATTTGAATTTTACATGAGTATTGAGTACTTTACAAGAGAAACCTGATCTCAAATCAGAAGTGTAATTTAAGAAACTTGCGTTTTTAAATTTTTATATACTGTTTTAAGCTTTTAATGTTTTATTGCATATGACCCAATGTTCCTTTGTGAGTGAGATGGGCTGTTCTTAAATGTGATAGATAGATAGATAGAAAAGTAAATAAGTAAGTAAGTGAGTAAATAAATAAATATTTGAGAAAGGCTGTCAGAATGGACCTACATAATGAGAATAACCTTGAGAAATGGGGAAAAGAGCTACAACGTAAACAATGGTATGGTAAGAGATATCTAAGCCATAGCAGAAATGAGTATGGAGAAAGCATCTCAGAATTTATCCTCACTGGGGAAGTGCTTTCAGAAGCTCTGTTACTGTAACCTTACTTTAAAGGTAGTATGTACTCATGATTTTGGGTCCCAGATTTGGAATAGCTTGGAGGGCTGTCTATATGTCTTAGACTCACAGCTTCTGTTTCAAGACCATGTGATAGTCATGGCCAAGAACTCTTTCCCCATTACAGCCACTATGCTCTTTCCAGGAACAGTCTCTTCTATTAAACAACATCATCCGATGGACCAGGAAACATTATGTGTAGGAGATGAATAGGCTAGCCCTGTGATGGCAAACCTATGGCACGTGTGCCACAGATGGCATGTGGAGCCATATCTGTGGGCACACAAGCCTTGCCCTCGCTCAGTTCCAGCGTGCATGTGCATGCCAGCAAGCTGATTTTCAGGCCTTCCGGCCCCACCGGAAGTTGGGAAATGAGCCGTTTCCAGTCTCCAGAGGGCCTCTGGGTTGGTCATTTTCGCCCTCCCCAAGCTCCAAGAAAGCCTCTGGAATCTGGGGAGGGCGAAAACACGTCTACGGGGCCCACCGGGCCATCACGTGCCAAAAGTGGGGGGAGCGGGGGGGGCTGCATGCACAGCGGGGTGCAGGGGACATTGTTTGTGGGCATGCATGCGCGCAACCCCCCCATGCTCCCCCCACTTTTGGCACGTGATGGCAAAAAGGTTAGCCACCACGGGGCTAGCCCAAGGGTTGGGTCAAATGCATCATCAGTCTCAAGTCCTTCACACCCATAAGAAATCTAAGTCCAGCCGGCCTTGAATTCCATTGATTCTTATTTGCCACCAATTTGCTTTAACTGTAAGCAGTTCAGATTCTTGTAAAAAGCACTAGCTTAACAATAAGCCTATATTCATTTGAACTCCTGATTTCCTGTGCTTGATACTGGATCATGGTAGTGCCATCTAGTACCTTCCCTATCACGGCATCTGCCCTGTGAAATACCACACTTACTTCTTTTAGGGATAAGTACTCTTACCTGAGAAAAGCAGCTACAGCTGAAATTATAGATTCTCACAAAATGCACCTCTCTTTTGTCTGAATTATCCTTCATTCAGCCTATTACAGTCTACACATAAGAATTCAGCAGAATTCCAGCATTTCCTGAGGATGTAATGGAGAATAAATATTCTCTGTTTATTTCTAAGCACTAGCAATATCTCATGAAGTTGTCAGGTGATGTCTGCTACCTGAAAAAAGATGCTGACCCCTGAGGTTTTATACCGATAAGGATGGAGGATTTAGTTTCCAGAAACTTCCCCTGCCAATTCTGAACACCCTTGGGAATTTTAAATAACAAACATGAAAATTCACATTTTAATACTTGCAGGCATTTTTAGATTTTGTCTCATTTTTAAAAGTAATTTCACATCATACAATATATATTTCATATTTCATATTTTTATCTGTCTGTCTGTCTGTCTGTCTGTCTGTCTGTCTGTCTATCATTAATGTATGATGTCTTTATATTAACTGATAATGTTTCAGTCAAAAATAGGCATTGCTGCTATTCTTTACCAAGTTTCTTCCCTCAGATTATGCTTTCTTGTAACCTCATCTAAAAACACTCAATAGAGTCGTTTTATGACTGCTGGCCTTGCCGCGTGTGAAAGAGCTGCCTCACAGCTGGCAGGCGGTTCGTAAACCCCGCTCTTCAGTTGGAAGGGCGGATAGAGCTACTGGGGGTGTGGTAGAGCCCCCAGGACTCTTTTTTTGTCCTGGAGAGGGCTCAGGATGAGGGCTCCCTATTCACCCCTAGGGAAGCTCCGCGCTGTGAGGGATCTAGAAGCAGCAGAGCCAGACGTCATGAGCAACACCACAGATCAATTGAAAGCTATAAAAAAGCAAGCTGGTAAACCTGGAGGAAAAATGCAAGTATCGTTTTTTATTAATTCTTAGAAATGAGAAGAGGAAGAAGAAGAGAGATTGGAGAAAGTGTTTTGAAAATGGCGACTGGCTTTGCTCGGAAAATGCTTGAGAAAATGGAGAGTGGAAAGGGAAAGTAAGAGCTTAGCCAGCGCCGAAGTATTTTAAAACAAACATCCTAGCAGGGAAAAGGAAACAAATTGATTTAAACAAGACCTTTTTGTTTTTTTGGTTTTTTTTTTGAGAAAAGTTAGAAAAGTTAGAACTTTTTTGGAAGTATGACTTCTAAACAAAAGGCAAGGGGGGGGGGGCTCCCTCACAAGTCAGACAAAGGAAAAAGTAGAAATGATTCCAAAGCACTTGCAGGGAACTGCAAATGAGGATTTAAAAGACTTTATAACTAGGTCTCTAGGAAGTATTGCTGAGAAGATAGAAAACTCACAGAAGAATCTTGAAGAGCTGGTACAGGGAAAATATGATGAATTGAAACAAATTATCACTACAGTAGTTACTGCTTTTTCAACTGCGGTGACGGAAATAGGGAAGAAAATAACTCAAATCAGTAGAAAGTTTGATTCCAAGATGAAAGATTTACAGGAAAAATTTGTGGAAGCTGATGCCAAAAATCAGGAAATCCAGAATGATGTGATGATGCTTCAATTTAAAACTATGGAGTCTGCTTTGAGATTAAGGGGTATAAGAGAGAATAATAGAGAAAATTTGAGAACACTTTGTGCTAATGCATTAGCTGCATTTTTAAATTTGGAGGATGACCAAATTCTTGGCTGTATTCAAAAAGTCTACAGGGTTAATTCGTGTGTTGCCAGACAGAAGAACCTACCCAGAGATGTTGTTGTCTATTTCACTGATATAAGATTAAGAAATGATATTTTACAAAAATCTTATTCAGCAACTTTAAGGGTAGAAGTTCTACAAATCAGGGTTTATAAAGAGTTACCATCTAGGATTTTGAAATACAGAAAAGATTTTGGTTTTTTGGTGAAGGAATTGCATAGAAGAAAGATTCCATTTAGATGGGATGTACCAGTTGGTGTAATTTTGAGCTATCAAGATGTGAGATATTGTTTAAATACCGTTGGAAAAGCTGAACATTTTTATAATAACATTCTTAAGGGAGCCCCCATACTTTTACCTTCTGCTATGTTGTCATCTATGGAAGAAGACAAGCAAGATAAAGAGCCTGAAAGAGAGGTTAAGGAACAATGTGTGCAGATGGAAATACAAAATCAAAATATTCAAAGTGTGTTAGAAGAAAAAGGAGTGTTAGGTGGTTTTCTAGATGATGATATTATGGAATATCCAGATTTGAAAACAAAGCATTCCAGAGATGCAAGAGAAACTGGGCCTTGAACTGTTGAAGCAAGATGAAAAACAAATATTATTGAGACAGCAGAGGCCCAGTATTCTACAAGCGAATAAGTATGATGAGGAAAAGCAACAGAAGCTACAAGTCAAGGGAGGAAAGAAATTGAAAACCACTGAAACTGAACTGCAGCCGAAAATGTGTCCTCTGATGGAATAGCATGGTGAATTCTAAAGGTTAATTCTGAATAGATGGAATCTTTTACATAAAGGATTATTTGAAATAGTTTGGAAGATAACTATTGTTATATTTAATTTTTATATGATATTGGACTTAAAATGTATTGCAAATTTCATCCTGATTTGGATTTGACATCTCGAGAAAATTAAACAGATCACTGCAAAATATGCAGAGGATCTGTGATTACCCTATTATAATTTTATTGGAATTAATTATTTAGATGAAGAAATTGAAGATGAAAACATCTTGGAAACCTGAAGGAAGGAGGAGGGAAGGTTGGCAGGATTTGAAAGAGTTTTAAAGGAACATCTAGGAGTGCAGCTTGTATAAGCTGCATTTGTTTTTCTTTTAACGGATATATTAAGAGTCAGGTTGAATGATCTACCTAGAGGATTACAAGATACCTTCGTGGCTGAATTTTACAAATACTAAGTCACTCGGGGGGATTTATACATGAAGAGTTGTTTGTTGCTGATGGGGGCAGCTTGAATAAGAATAAGAACTAGTTTCTAAATATTGTGTAAGAAGATAGTTGTCCAACTTTAATCAAGATCAAGATGAAGAGAAGATGAAAATCTGGTAATTGAGATAGAAAATTTATTTGATAAAGTCACTCAGTGGGATTTCTATATAGAGAAATGTTTTTTGCTGATGGAGGCAGTAGGAATATGAAGTTTATTAGAATTATGTTGGATATTTAACTTCAATCAAGATGAAGAGAAGATTGAAACATGGATTATTGAGATAGAAAATTTTTGGATATAATTGTATAATTATAATTATATATGTATAATCATATATGATATTTTATTAGAATAGAGAAATGTTTTATGTTTTTGTTTATTAGTTGATGGGCTTAGCTGGGATAAAATTATTTGATATGGATATGGATGTGATTTATTATATTTTATTATTAGGGGGATTGATTTTGGTATATAATTAGTAATATTAATATCACTGGATTAGAGAAAGGTATGATATCTCTTAATTGGGTTTAAATATTATAAGAATGGTATTGATTGATAAATGAATTTCGATGGTTGATGGTTGATTAATGAGGCAAATTTTATTATTGTTAATTCTAGGAAAATTTTATTATTTATAGGTTTATTTGTTATATTATTTTGTTACATGTATTTGCTTTTTTTTTATTTGTAGCGGAAGTCAAGGGGGGGATGGGGGGGAAATGGGGTTGGGGTGGGGGGAGGTTTGGGGGGAAGGGGGGGTTTGGGGGAAAATGGGAAAACTTTGTATTGTAAAACTTTTTCAATAAAAAAAGCTAAAAAAAAATAAAAACACTCAATATAAGTTGTTTTTGTATTAAAAATAACATTGGAAGTATCAGTTTCAAGTTGATAAATAGAATTATTTTGAATTGTAGAGAAGCTGATCATGTGATTTAAAATGCAAACCAGGAAAGGTTTTTTTTTATTTTAGAAAGGAAAAATGAAAACAGCCAACTAAGAATGATGGTTTACACTGCATATTTGTTGCATAGCTTCTTCTTTCTTTAAAGCTGAGCAGTGAGCTGAAACAGGTTTCCCCATAAGAAAATTCTTGAAGGAATTTAATGAGAAAGTAAACAAGATGATTTGCTTATTAGCAGAATGGCACTTACTGCAAACTATATCGGCTGTGATCCTGCCGATATAGATATAAAGAGAAACCCAACTAAGCCTAAGTCTCCATAAACAGCAGCAGACCTACCTACAACTGAGAACAAAATGGAATGTCTGTAGTTTATTGGGGAAGAATTTAGATCTCCAGGGTCTATCAGAACCAGGGGAAATTATGCCGGTCCTTGGAAATGAAAAATTTCCTAGTATTATTTGCTATTAAAAGCAATGGGAGGAAAAGTAATAATATAATCATACTTCAAAAAAGCACTGGGAAAGCAATATAGCAATTCCACCATGACTTTTGCTTTGCCTTTGTCTTTTGCAGGCTTCTTCCAAACTGCAGGTTCAATCTGCCTTTCAATTATGCCCAGGCTACAGCCTGGGAATGAAAAGGGTAGAGACAATCCAAACAAAAAGTTAGTGGGAGGAAGCAGAAATGTAAAAGCGAGATACTTGCGCAAAGATAGTAGAACTGATATAGAGCAGGTCCAACCTTTTGGACTTCAGGGACCACCAAGTTCATAATTTTAAATCCTGCGGACCACTAATACGAATCCAGTGCGCTGCTTGCTGAAGCGCCTGGACTCCCAGTGACAGCATGGGGTCCTTCAGGCACGCTCCCTCCTCTTTCTTTCTCTCTCTCTCCTTCTCTCTTTCTCTCATTTTCTCTTTCTCTCTCTCCCACTCATTCTCTGATTCCCTCTCTGTCTCTTTCTATTTCTCTCTCTTTCATTCTCTCTCTTTCTCTGTCTCTTTCTCTTTCATTCTCTGTCTCTCTCCTTCTCTCTCTTATTCTCTCTGTCTCTTTCTTTCTCTCTTTCATTCATTCTGTCTCTCATTCTCTCTGATTCTCTCTCTGTCTCTCTGATTCTTTCATTCTGTTTCTTTCTCTCTCTGTCTCTCTCATTTTCTCTCTCTTTCATTCTTTCTCATTCTCACTTTCTCGCTTTCATTCTTTCATTCTGTCTCTCTCTCTCATTCTCTCTTTTTCACTTTGTCTCTTCTCTTTCATTCTCTGTCTCTCTCTGTATGTCTCATTCTGATTCTCTCTCATTCTCTCTTTCATTCTGTCTCTCTCTGATTCTCTCTCTGATTCTTTCTTTCTCTCTCTCTCTCTCTCATTCTCTCTCTCTCTCTCATTCTGATTCTCTCTCTGATTCTCTGATTCTCTGATTCTCTTTCCCTCTCCCATCTCATAGGTCATCTCATGTGTCTTGGGGCTGAGAGAAAGTCAAGCGTATCCCCAAGAGACCGAGGTGCACAGAGCACCAACAAGGACCAGAAGAAACGGCTGCGAGATCCAGCAAGAAGCAAAGCTTCGCTCCTTCTCTGGAATATGGAGTGAATCTCCATCCCCCCTCCCTTTCCCTTGCCAATGAGAAGTGGCTGGGAAGGGAGGGTGAAGGGCATGGACAGCCACTGGTGGTTTAGCCGACAAGAAGCTACAGCAGGGGGACAAAACATCCCAGGGTTGCCACCACCCGTTGCTTCAGCCCGCCTGCACCGCCACCCCCCTTGCACCATTACCTCATTCTGGCTGTGCTGCAAAGTTGCAAATTGCACAAACCTCCCTCTACAGTGGAGATTTACAGCCCCACCATGAGCTGCCTGGCCAGTCATCCTGGAGCAGCTCATCCACCCTGGTGCGTCATGGACCACCAAAATTTTCTCACAGACCACCAGTGGTCCGCGGACTACCAGTTGGTGACCACTGATATAGAGCATAAAAACCTAGATATAAAACCACACACACACACACAAGGTTCTTTAACTTAAACACCAAAAGATTACATTCACATCAATGATATTCTCCTTTCCTAGAGGCATTATGAATGTGTTGCAGACTGAAGAGGGAATTCTAAAGAGTCCTGGGAAATAAATAAATAAATAGGTTGTGGGACAAGGAAACCCTTAACTCCCTTTTTATGACCTGTAGTGCCTATTCAGGGTAGAGTTGGGGCGACTGGATGGAGCTGAGCATTTACTTGCTGGATGCCCTGCCTGACTTCTCTGTGGAGTTCACAGTAATTTTTTTTTTCTTTACGTCCTAGGAGAGAAACATCTGCTGCTACCTAGAATTGAATTCACAACCTTCTGAGTGGGAGTTCTTCACCCTTAGGCCACCACATCAGTCTAAGGAAACGGTTAATGATAGCCATTAAATATAATCAATGGGGGCATAGGATCGAGCAACATTGAAAAAGTTTATAGTCCAAATATAGGCAAAATGCATTTTTTCTTATTAGATCTAGAAAAATGATACTTAAATACTGCATGGTAGATGTAGTATAAATGGAAACAGAGAGGCATATAAAATGGAAACTTTTAAAATTATGCAGCATATTTTGTGCAGTATTTAAAATGCTTATAGAAACTCTAAACTTTTAAATCTTATCCTGTAGTACTTGTTTACTAGATTCTTATAGAAGACTATGGGAATGGTGTTGGGAAGCAGGGGGAAGAGCTGCAGGCTAGGCAAAAGATTTGAATAAAGAATGGCTTGCAACAAAAGTCAAAGATAATTTTAAAAAACCCTTTCTTTCAACATATAAATAAAAAGTCAGTGAAATAGTCAGCCCACTAAAGAAAGATGATGGCAAGGAAGTAACAGGTAGTTACTCAGTCTTTGCATCAGTCTTCATGCAAAATAAACTATAGTCCAACCTATCAAAAACATAACTGTAAAAAACAGACTAGAAATAAAAATTAAGATAAGCAAGAAAATAGTAATAAAATACCTGTCTGATCTTGATGAGTATAAATCACTGGCACCTGACGGATTACATCCCAGAGCTCTGAAGGAGCTGGCAGATGTTATCTCAGAACCATGGTATCATACCTTTAAAAAATCCTGGAGACTACACAGAGGACTGGAAAAGAGCTGATGTCTTTAAAAAAAAAAGACCCAGGAAACTACAGACCAATCAGCCTAATATCAGCACCTGGGAGGATACTGGAAAAAATAGTCAGAAAACAGATCTGTGAACATCTAGAAACAAATAAAGTTATAACTAGAAGCCAGCATGGGTTTGTTAAAAACAGATCATACCAAACCAATCTCATTCATTCTTTGACAAAGTGACAAAGTAGTAGAGCAGTGAAATGATGTGTACATAGTAAACTTAGACTTCAGCAAGGCATTCGACAAAGTAGACCACAACCTATTCCTGGGTAAGCTAGTAAAATGTGGGATAGACAGCATTACCACCAGATCAGTGGTGGGTTGCCCCTGGTTCAGACCGGTTCGCAAGAACTGGCAATAAAACCAGCTGGAGCCCCGCCCACCGCCCCAGATGTAGTCGAAGCAAGGCACATGCACGAGTGAAGCAAGCATATGCATGTAATCCTGTTGCGAACCGGTAGTAAAGGTAAATAGAAGCCGCCCCTGCACCAGATGGATTTATAACTGGCTGACAAACGGTAGACCTTAATGGTACTACATCCACATGGAGGGAAGTAAGCAGTGGAGTACCACAAGGTTTCATATTAGGCCCAGTACTCTTCAATATCTTCATAAATGACTTAGATGAGGGGATAGAAGGGAAACTCATCAAATTTGCTGATTACATTAAGCTGGCAACGATAGCCAACACCTCAGAAGACAAGCTCAGGATCCAAAAAGATTTTGACAGACTTGAACAATTGAACAATGACAGATTTCCAACAACATGAAATTTAATGTGGAAAAAAGCAAGGTTTTACACTTATGCAGGAAAAACCAAAGGTACAAGTACAAATTAGGCGAAACGTAGAACCAAAACAGTAACTGTAACAGCAACAAGGTAACAGTAACCTTGGAGTGCTAGTGAACAATCACTTAAACAAGAGTCAGCAGTATGCGGCAACAGCCAAAAAAGCTAATATAATAGTTGGTTGTATAAAAACAGGCACAGCATCAAAATGTGAATTATTAGTACCACTTTATAAATCCTTAGTAAGGCCACACCTGGAATACTGCATGCAGTTTTGGTAACCACATTACAAAAAAGATGCTGAGACTTTGTAAAAGTGCAAAGAAGAGCAACTAAAATGATTAAAGCCTGGAGACAAAAACATATGCAGAATGGTTGCAGGAATTGGGTATGGCTAGTGTAGAGAAAGGAAGGACATGATAGGAGTATTCCAATATTTGAGCAGCTGCCGCAAAGAAGAGAGGGTCACCTTATTTTCCAGAAGGCAAGATACCAAAGAACCAGAAGGCAATGGATGGAAACTAATCAAGGAGAGAAGCAACCTGGAATTAAGGAGAAACTTCGTAGCAGTGAGAACAATTAACCAGTGGAACAGCTTGTCTTCAGATGTTGTAGCTGTTTCATCACTGGAGATTTTTAAGAAAAGACTGGACAGCCACCTGTCTGAAGATAATAAATCCAGCACCTGTCCATGACCCATGAAAGCAGATGCATCTGTTTTCAAGATTATATATTTGTAAGATTACACTTGACAATAGCCATGTCTTCATTTGCATATTTCTGTACTCTGAATCAATAATTTTCAACTAAATATGCTGGATGCGTAGAGAGACCATTGGGAATTACTACCACATGCGGTGGGAATACCCAAAGGTGCAAAAAATTTGGAATTGTCTGGAAACTAAAGAATTGGCTGAAAGAAATTTTGCTAACAAATATAGGGGTTAAACCGGAATTTTTCTTTTTGGGAATTATAGAAATACAATATAAAAAAGATACAAATTATTTATTACTGCATATACTCACAGCGGCATGAATAGCCTTCATTCAAAAATGGAAAGGGAAAGATATTCCAACTGAAGAGGAAATATTACTGAAAATCTTTAACTGCACAGAAATGGACAGACTCACTTTGGAACTCAAGGATAAAAGCAAAACTAAGTACTACAAAATCTGGAAACAATTTTATGATTGGATAGATAACAAGAGGGTGGCCAAGATAAATGTATAGTGTTAAAACAAAAATATAGATGTTATAGATAAATGTATGTTTAAGAGATAAATAAATATACAGAAATAAGGGAAAAAGCATTAATATCATATATTATGCTTAAATAGTGAACAAACCTTAAGAACTATCTGTTTATATGAGTACTAATATTATTGTAAAGTGACGGAAGATGATTGGAACCAGTGATGTCATATCTATGTCCAATGTTTTTTTAATTTTGTATTATTAACAAAAAACTTTTTAAAAAATGTAAAAAAATAATTTTCAACTAAATGTGAACTGTTTCATGGCCCTAATACATAATGAACAAAAGCATCTGCTCATCTCCCCTCTACTCAAATGTAAGGAAATTTCAAAGGCCTTTGATGCCATGTCAGAAACTGAGAAATTAAGAATTCTGCATAGAACATTCTATTTCAGGAAACCTGTAGGTAATCTGGAAATGCATTAGAAAAGGAATAACAATAATGAATGGTTAAGGGAACTCGTATCCAAAAACCATTTTCATCATTTACAGAATGCATTTCTGTTCTGGAAATGCATTTGTGTTTGTTTTAAAATCTGACCTAACTCGCATGCTAATTTGTATCACTTACTCACTTGCTGCATCAATCAAACAAAAGTAATAATGCAAAAATCTAATCCTAACTTATTTATTTTCTTGGCTACTTTTCCAAAACTTCTTTAGTTTTTCCTTTGCCCAGCCTCATGCATTCACAGTGCTGCTTTATTTGATTACTTGTGAGACTCCTAGGATTTTAAAGAATATTTGTTGATATCATCAGATCAGAGGAATCACCAGTCCAAATCTACTGAGGGTGCCAAGCCTAATTGATAGGATAAGAACTAATGAAAGGAAAAACCTAAGAAAAGAGTGCCAAGGTATAATAGCAGTTACAGAGTAAAACAATATTAAATTCATCCACAAAAGGACAGTACATTAAGTGACCAAAGTTACAACAGCACTGAATAAAAGTGACTTAAGACCATTTTTTGCACTTCTGATCGTTGGAGCATCCCATGGTCATGGGATCAAAATTCAGACGCTTGGCAACTGTCTGTTATTTATGATGGCTGCGGTGTCCCAGGGCAGTGGTGAAACGTAAAATTTGTTACTACTGGTTCTGTGGGCGTGACTTGGTGGTGGTGGTAATATGACTGAGTGGGCATGGTCATTTTTTTAAAAAAAATTAAAACCATTTTTTCTACAACCTCTTCGGCTGAAAAAATGCTTTTAAAGCCTCTGACGATCCCAGCTGACTTGCCTGATTGGCAAAGGCTTTCTTTTTTTTAAAAGCCTCTGATGATCCCAGCTGAGCCGTGCGATCATCAGAGGCTTTTTTTTTTAACTTTTAAAAGCATTTTTTCTGCCAAAGAGGTTGTAGAAAAAATGCTTTTAAAAATAATTTAAAAAACCACCCTCTGATGATTGTGTGGCTCAGCTGGGCAGGGGGCGGGCAGAGATTTTTGCTACTGGTTCTCTGAACCACCCGCCTCCATTGCTACCGGATCGGATGATCCGGTCTGAACTGGGAGCATTTCACCCCGTCCCAGGGTCATATGATCATCTTTTGCGGCCTTCTTGCAAGCAAAATCAATGGGGAAGCCAGATACACTTAACAAAATGTTAGTAACTTAACAACTGCAGTGATTCACTTAACAACTGTGGCAAGAAACATAAAATGGAGCAAAATTCACTTTACAATTGTCTCACTAAGCAACAGAAAGTTTGGGCTCAATTGGAGTCATGAGTTGAGGATTACCTGTAGTTACCCCCAAGGATATTTTATTACAGCTTATTTTCAAACACAATTGTCCTCGTCCAGCTTTGAAGACCACATATATATTACAAACCTGAATTGGAAACCATGGATTGGGACAATTCTTATCATTTCAACAGACTTACTAAAATAAAATGTTGGGAATGAATTAGCCACGGCTATGGGGCATGCATTTTAATAGATCCACCCTAAGCATGACTAAATTTGGATTTAATTCCATATGTATTTCCTATCTGCAACTAATCAGATGGGCCTGTTATATTTAGGCATTGTTGTTGTTGTTGTTAGTTGCGAAGTCATGTCTCACCCATCGTGACCCCATGGACAATGTTCCTCCAGGCCTTCCTGACCTCTACAATCTTCTGGAGTCCATTTAAGCTCATGCCAGCTGCTTCAGTGACTCCATCCAGCCACCTCATTCTCTGTCATCCCTTTCTTCTTTTGCCCTCAATCTTTCCCAACATTAGGTTTTTCTCCAGTGAGTCCTTCCTTCTCATTAGTTGACCAAAGTATTTCAGTTTCATCTTCAGGATCTGGTCTTCTAAAGAGCAGTCAGGGTTGATCTTCTCTAGGACTGACCAGTTTGATTGCTTTGCAATCCAAGGGATTCGCAGGAGTCTTCTCTAGCACCATAGTTCAATTCTTTGGCACTGAGCCTTTCTTATGGTCCAACTTTCACAGCCATACATTGCAACCATAGCCTTGACTATACGCACATTTGTTGACAGGATGATGTCTCTGTTTTTTTTGTAAGCAGTCTAGATTTGCCATAGCTTTCCTCTTCAGGAGCAAGCTGTCAAGCCTGCCCAGCTTGACACATCAGACCAAAGGACTTACCTGCTAGGTGGGGTGGAGAGAACACACCTGCTATCAAGAGAAAACACATGGGCACAATGGTGGAGGGGGTGTCACGAGTTAGGCGGTCGGTCACGCTGCGGACGGGCTAGGCTAACCATGATTAATTGCAATTTTGCATAATGGGTGGGGTGGAACCTGGAAGCAGCGCTGATTGGCTGGTTGTACAGCGCGGCTATTTAAACGGAGTTGGGGTGAGGGAATCCCAACGCCGACTTTGTGTTATCCCTTTTGGTGAACTCAGCGTAATCTACGGCTTCCTGGAAGACGAAAATAAACTGCTTTTCTGTTTGCTCGAGCATCTCGTCTCAGCGTGGTTTGTTGGAGTGCCCAGGCTGCCGAGCGGTCTGAGAGAAAGTCGGCGTTTCTCCTTTTTGGATTTCTCTCTCCCGTTGTGAAAGGATGGCCGAAGGGGCGGTGGGGGCGTTACCGGAGGCTGGGCTGGTGGCAGCTCTGGAAGAAGAGACCCCTGTCGTCCCGCTGGAGCCGCTGGAGGGAAAAGCCGCTGTGGAACCACCCGTGGTCAGGCAAAAGGAGAGGAAGGCTCTGAAGGTGGATATCAGCGGTGGCGAGCAGAGCCAGCAAAAGGAGAAGAAGTCATTGAAGGTGGACATTGGCAGCGGGGAGCAAAGCCCAGCTGTAGTAAGTACAGGAAAGGGCTCCACAGGGGATTGGTGGACTAGCCCTGCCTTGACTGGGTCTCAGAGGAGTCAAACTCAGTATCGGCCAGAAGGCGCGTTTCAGGGGTGGCGGGAGCGCAAATGGATAGAGGATGAGGAGGGGGATTGGACCTACTCTTCCAGTAGCCTTGGCTCGTCCACCTTAGAGACGTTACGAGAGAGGTTCGGGGAAGCTAGTTTCCGTGATGCAGCGTCCTGGCAGCCGTGGGTTGAACGTGGGGAGACAACCAGCACGTGGCAAGGGAGATCCAGGGCTGAACCACGATTTCATCTAGCAAGTCCCAAGCTGCGCATGGGGATAGAGGCTGGCAGGACAAAGGCAACAGAGCACGGCTCTACGGGGCCCCGAACATCGTCTCTAGGCGAAACACAGGAGGCTCCCCGAAGGATGGAAGGGAGAGAGACACGGCCACCCATTGTGCGGGGGTATAGCGACGTGCGCCGAGGGGAGGAGAGGGACCAACTGGGGGTGCGTGGCCCGCCACTGCCACCCATATGGGCACCAGGTGTTCAACAGCAACAACAATGGTGGGGCCCACCACCCATACAAGCCTCATTTGATGGCAGCGCAGACAAAGTCGCTATTTTCCTTAGCCAAATCCTAAGCCATGTGGATCTGTATGGGCGCTTGTATCCTTCACAGTGGGCTATGGTAATTGCAATCACAGCAGTGCTACAGGGCGAAGCAGCAAACTGGGTTGCGGACCTGCATAATGAGCATGCAAAAGAGTTGGCCGATGTGGGGCTATTTTTGGACGCTCTACGGATCCGTTTTGAGGATAGTGCTAGAATCCAGGTGGCGGAAGGAGAGCTTTTAGCCCTTCGACAACGAGGCCGGCCGGTGAAAGAGTACGTCAAAGACTTCCGTGTCCTGGCTGGGAGACTCCGCTCTTGGCCCGAACGATTGTTAGTCCACCAATTTCGTGCTGGTCTGGATAGAGAGGTGAGACAAGCATGTGTCTATCGTGGTTTACCACCCCTATTGGCAGAATGGTGTAAAGCAGCGGTGGAACTGGAGGTCGGGCTGCGTGAGTTCCGACCACGGGTTACTCCACCACAAAGATTTGGGACTAAACCCCCAGCCATAAAAGAGCTGAATCCAGGAGGTTCACCTACCATCAAACCGGTCACAAGTGGAGGACGGGCTACCTCGTTCCGTTGTTTTCGATGTAACCAAGTTGGGCACAGGGCTGCCGAGTGCCCTGTGGCCCCCCTGTCATCGCCCCGCACACAAGGGCCATCTCCTGGGGTCAGGAGTAGAGAGCGAGTCCGCTCAACTACAGAACGGGCAAAGCCACCGACGCCCACACCAACCTTCCGTGGAACCCGTGCCACCTTGTTGGAGAACAGGAGACCGGTCGGGGGAGACGAGGTGCGGTCGGAGGACAGTGACGATAGTGCACCAGAGGATCCTATGGTAAGCGACCCAATAAGTCCCTTTGTACTCCCGGTAGTGTTACAAAACATACGCACCCTAACAGAAGCCCATCATGGTGCTCTGCTAGATTCTGGATGCACCCGGTGCCTAATGCGAAAAGCTGTGGCCCAAGAATTGGGGCTTCAAATCAGGAAGCTGAGGGCTCCAATTCGTTTTGAACAAATGGATGGGTCACTCCTAGATGGGGAGCCAGCTCGTTATGTCACAGAACCCGTAGAGCTAAGGATAGGGGCACATAGAGAACAGCTTTGTTTTGTGATAATCGAGCGTATGGTAGAACCCCTGATATTGGGTCTAGCCTGGTTAGACAAGTGGCAGCCAGTCATATGGTGGGAGGATGGGTTTCGGAAGGTGCGGTTGGAAGTCGGCTCGCAGTCGCAACCGATGGTACAGGAGCGCTTACCCCAGGGAACTGGGAATAGGGGGGTTGACCACAATCCTCCACAGGAGGGATATCCAGATGTCTATAGGGATTTAGCGGCTGTTTTTGCTGAAGAAGAATGTGAAATACTGCCTCCTCACAGGGTTACGGACTGTGCCATAGAATTAATCCCTGGGGCGAAATTACCCAAACCACGCATGTATGCAATGACAAAGCCTGAGCTCGAGGAACTACGGCGGTACATTGACAAAAACTTAGCCCGGGGGTTTATTCAACCGAGTCGTGCCCGTATGGCAGCACCGGTACTATTCCGAGAAAAGAAGGATGGCGGTCTTCGCTTATGTGTCGATTTCCGGGGGCTGAACGCGGTGTGTGTAGAACACCTCTACCCCTTACCCTTAATGAAAGACCTGCTGGCTACCTTGTCCACAGGGAAGATCTTTACGAAACTCGATTTGAGGGAGGCCTATTACCGGGTGCGAATAAGACCTGGAGATGAGTGGAAAACCACCTTTAATTGCCCGTTAGGCAGTTTTAAGTTTTGCGTAATGCCGTTTGGGCTCCAGGGGGCACCTGCTGTATTCATGCAAGTTATTAATGACGTTTTGCATGAGCATTTATATAGAGGAGTTCTTGTCTACTTGGACGACATTCTTATATACTCGAATACGATGGAAGAACATATACAGTTAGTACGAACCGTTCTCACAAAATTGTTGAAAGCAAAATTGTTTGTCAAGCTGTCCAAGTGTGAGTTCCACCGTACCTCTTTGGACTATCTTGGTTACCGCATCTCGGGCACAGGGGTGGAAATGGATCCCAAGAAAGTAGCGGCAGTATTAGAATGGCAGGCACCTAAAACTAGAAAGCAGTTGCAGAGTTTTTTGGGCTTTGCCAACTTTTATCGCCAATTCATACCCTCTTTTGCTCAGGTAGCCCTTCCCTTGACTGAGTTATTGAAAACAAAACACATCATAGGGAAAGTAAAACCAGGACAGCCACTCTCGTGGACACCAGAGTGTCAATGCTCCTTTGAGCAGTTGAAACGGCTCTTTTCCCAAGAGCCTGTACTTAAACACCCAGACCCGACGTTGCAATTTATTGTACAAGCAGACGCCAGCGATGTAGCCGTGGCTGCTGTGCTACTGCAACGGACAAAAACCGGACAGTTAGAACCGTGCGCATACACTTCACGCAAACTTACACCAACTGAGCGTGGCTGGGCTGTTTGGGAAAAGGAAGCTTTTGCGGTAAGATGGGCGTTGCTAACCTGGCGCCACTTGCTGGAAGGGGCTGGGCAGAAATTCGAAGTATGGACCGATCATAAAAATCTGGAGGCCCTTCAGACACCGAGAAAGTTGTCACCAAAGCAAGTTCGTTGGGCACAATATTTCCACCGGTTCAATTTCGATCTCAAATATGTTCCTGGTGGGAAGAATTTTCTAGCCGATGCGTTATCACGCATGCCACAATTCAATAGTAAGAGAAACGAAATAGTTCAGGCTATCATCCCAAAACCACAACAAGCAGCACGAACACAAGCTACCTCTTTAGATCCTGATACCTTAAAAGTCGAGTTGCAACGGGAAGTAAGCCATGACCCTTGGGTAAAGGAACATGGAACCACACTAACAATGAGGGATGGTCTTGCCTGGGTAGGGTCCAAATTATACATTCCTAAACCATTAAGACCGGTGGTGTTGCACAGATGTCACGATGCAAAAATAGGAGGACATTTCGGATTCCTAAAAACGTTGCATCTCGTTAGACGACAATTTTGGTGGCCTCGCTTACGAAAGGATACAGAACAGTATATCAGAGGGTGTAAAATATGTGCAACAACAAAAGCAAACACTAGTAAGCCGTTGGGCTTATTACAAGCTGTTGCGACCCCCAACAAACCGTGGGAGGAGATAGGAATGGATTTCATTGTGGACCTCCCTGACAGTAATGGGTACACGGTCATTTGGACCGTGATTGACCTCTTTTCAAAGCAGGCCCATTTCATCCCCTGCCGAGGTCTCCCATCCGCGAGAAAACTAGCACACATGTTCGTGAAACATATATATAGGTTGCACGGAGCTCCGACTCGAATAATATCAGACAGAGGAGTACAATTCACGGCCCGGTTCTGGAGAGACTTTATCACCTTATTAGGGTCGTCGCAAGGGCTCAGCTCAGCGTTTCACCCAAGTACCAATGGAGCTGCAGAAAGGGCCAATGCGATGGTAGAAAAATACTTAAGGTGTTATGTTTCGTATCAACAGTCCGACTGGTCACAACTCCTACCATTTGCTGAAGTCGCGTATAACAATGCGGTACACCGTAGCACAGGAGTCACACCTTTCCAAGTGGTGCATGGGCGGGACTTCACCGCTATCCCTGAGTTAGAGGAAACTAGTCAAGCCCAAACAACTCCAAAGGAGTGGGGGGAGAGGATTTGTCAAGTATGGCCAACCATCAGAACAGCCTTAGGAAAAGCGGCGGACGAGTACAAAAAATACGCCGATAGAAAGAGACAAGACATTACACCATTCAAAGTTGGAGACCAGGTGTATGTGTCCACAAAATACATCAAGTTGAAGGTACCCAGCAAAAAATTGGGCCCTAAATATCTCGGCCCTTTTCCGGTCACAAAAGTTATAAATCCAGTAACTGTCGAGGTGAAGTTACCACCCTTGTTAGGAAAAATCCACCCTGTTTTCCATAGTAGTCTCCTCAAACCGGTAACGGAAACACGAGACCCGTTAACCCGCCCTGGACCTCTTTACACAAATCAATATGAAATAGATGAGATCTTAGATTCCAAAGTTCGCAGAAATAAGTTGTACTACCTAGTACGATGGAAAGGCTATCCCTTGGAAGACGCAACCTGGGTTCCATTAGAAAACCTTAATGCAAATAGGCTACGTCGTCAATTTCATAAAAAATATCCCAACAAACCTGGCAAGCTGGGTGGGGTGGTTTGATAGCGATTGCTATAACTTTATGCTTTTGTCTTCCAGGGGGACTCCTGGTAGGGGGAGCCGCCTGTCAAGCCTGCCCAGCTTGACACATCAGACCAAAGGACTTACCTGCTAGGTGGGGTGGAGAGAACACACCTGCTATCAAGAGAAAACACATGGGCACAATGGTGGAGGGGGTGTCACGAGTTAGGCGGTCGGTCACGCTGCGGACGGGCTAGGCTAACCATGATTAATTGCAATTTTGCATAATGGGTGGGGTGGAACCTGGAAGCAGCGCTGATTGGCTGGTTGTACAGCGCGGCTATTTAAACGGAGTTGGGGTGAGGGAATCCCAACGCCGACTTTGTGTTATCCCTTTTGGTGAACTCAGCGTAATCTACGGCTTCCTGGAAGACGAAAATAAACTGCTTTTCTGTTTGCTCGAGCATCTCGTCTCAGCGTGGTTTGTTGGAGTGCCCAGGCTGCCGAGCGGTCTGAGACAAGCGCCTTTTAATTTCTTGGCTGCAGTCCCCATCTGTGGTGATCTTGGAGCCTAGGAAAATAAAACTTGTCACTACTTCCATTTCTTCTGAATCTATTTGCCAGGAATTGAGAGGACCGGATGCCATGATCTTAGTTTTCTTAATATTGAGTTTCAAGCCGAATTTTGCACTCTCCTTCTTCACCCGCATCAAGGGGCTCTTTAGTTCCTCTTCACTTTTGGGCATTAGAGTGGTATCATCTGCATATCTGAAGTTGTTGATATTTCTCCCGGCAATCTTAATTCCAACTTTTGATTCATCTAGATTTCTCATGATGTGCTCTGCATATAAGTTAAATAGGCACGGCGACTATTTATTTAGGCCTTACTGTGGTTTAAATTAAAATTATTGATTTTAGTGACTGCATCCTTTATTCTATAAAATGTTATTAATCGGATACAGTGGTTTTATACAGATTTTTGCACATCACCTAGAGAGCATTTGATAAATAAGAAAACCAGGAAAAACAAAAACCATCTCAATGTTCTTTTCTGTATTTCAAATAGTTGAATGTATCTTTTAAAAATGTAAGTTCAATTATACAATTCTAGATGCTCTTCACAGTGCTTATTGCATCTGAGGTTTTCATATCTCAGTGATGTATTCTTTTAGGTTTCCATCAAGTTAGGATTCTGATATACATGCCCCAAAGTAGCGGATATAAAATCAGCCTAGGAAAAAACACCATAATGCAAGGCTATCCTGAATAAATATACATTTATCAGCAGTAAAAACAGATTCCTTTTTCTTTGGCATCAAATGTGCATAACATGTTATCGAAGTATTATAATTGCAGACGGTCTTATCGGTTCTGCATTTGGTCCCAATAGTAGTACTTCAAGAGGCCTCCATGGTAATAATCTGAAAATTCAATATAACTACTTGGAGAATGGAAACATTTTACTCTCCTGGTTTTTGTTTGTCGCCTTTTTTAGCAGCAAATCTCAAATAATCGTGCATTTCAAAAAGGAAAATTCACAGAAGAATTTGCACTGAATGTGCTTCTTGCCAACACTTTACATTAATTTATTCTGTGCATTGGCAACATCTTTGATATCCTAAATCAAGGGTCCCTAAGCCCTGGTACAGGGACCGGCACTGGTCCGCAGCATGCCAGAAACTGGGATGCGCAAACAAGCAAAGCCCCATCCATGGGATGCAGGCAGCACATGAAACCATGCCCCTTCGGTCCACGGAAAAACATCTCTCCACAGAACTGGTCCCTGGTGCCCAAAAGGTTGGGAACCAATGTCCTAAATAATACATGTCAGAACTAATAAAGCAGAAATCCAGAAAATTCTGAAAATTCAGAATTCTGAAAATCTGTCTAACATTCCTTTATATATAGTTATCAGATTAAAAGTCTTTAATGCATGCAATCATCTCAGCAGCTTTCCTAACTTGAAGTGCTGATTTACAATGCCTAAAATTGTCTTCTGAGAATTCTGGGACTTCAATTTTCAATACATTTGGACGGTGCCATGTTAGGAAAGGCTGAGCTAAAAAAACCCCACAACTTATTTTACTTAAGTGTGTTTGAAAGATAAGATTTAGCCTAAAATTTAGCTAGGCTAGTCATTTCCATAAGGGAAACATACAATTACATTTGATTGAAGCTAAAATTCAAATTGAACATTAGGTTACAAAGTAAAGAGTCATTACTATGAATTCTTAAGCATACAGCTCTCTAGTGAATACATATCTTTTTAAAGATTTGTCATTATGACTAATCCTCAGAAATTCATGTTATTGACATTTGCAACTATTACTCACTTGTAATGAGTCTTGCTCCATTTAGATATCCTATGATTTCTTGATCTTTCATTGTGGTTATCACTGGTTCATCAGAATTATCAGTTAGCACAGCTGAATAAACTGGCTTAAAATATTTTGCAACAAAGCAGACGAGCTAGACATTAACAAGGGGCATATTTTGCATTTGTATTATATATTGTTCGACCCATAATAACTGCTTTGTTGATTGTAATATTTGCTGAGCTATAGACCAGCCACCCAGAAACATTTTCTTCAACTGTTTCCATGAATACAATGTCAAAGAAGATGCTGCCGGAAGTAGCAGAATTCTATATTCTATATTACAAATGTTTTTTAATTCTTTGATCAGGGAGGGGATGTATAAAACAGCAGCAAGAAACAACTTCAAGGGCTCTAGGTGTATTTTCTGTGGAGAACAAAATGTGCATCTATGCTTTCTCTCTCCTAAGCCATTTGTGATGGAGGCTGAAAAAGGTAATCTTTTTCTTTTCAAACTTTGTGCTCCTAGTGCGAACTGTTCACACATGCTTCCTGATTTCTCAAGAAGACAAGTTAAAAATTGTGGCTGTTATTCCATGAGTAATGTCTTTAAACACCTGAATAGAGACTTGTGTTTTTATATCAGATCTTTAAGCTATTTTAAATTATATTGTATATTAATTATATATAACTATATATAATTTTACCCTTTGTTTCATCAAAGGGTTCTTAATTACACAGTATGAAAAAAATGCTTTCTTTCAGTGGTACACTGAATTGTACACTGGTAATATAAGCTATCTATCTAAAATAACTCAGGAGGAATCAAAGTTGTTTTAGAAGAATTCATATATTGAAATACTAAATTTTATTGGCCTGAATTATTTCCCAAAGAAAATAATTTATTCCAAATGCATTGGGACCACTTAAATAGTATGTTTCAAACATTTTACAGGTTGATAATGAGATTTTAGCATACACAAGCATTCCATGGTTTGACACAGCCGTAACATACATGGACATATAGCATTAGATTGCTCTGTAATAGATAAAGTATTTTCATGCCAAATTTACATGCTGAGATAGGTGGGAAATACATTTTATAAAAAATAAATACATTTACATTACAAAAGACCACTGTCTTATGGAATTTGAGCTTTAGAAAATGTTGCTATATAGGCAGTCCTTGTTGAACAACTACTTGTACAACAACCATTCAACTTACAATGATGCTGAATGAGGAAGATTTACGACTAATCTTTGCTGCTGTCCGAGTGTCGTTGTGGACAAAGGACACTGCGACAGTGTCCTATGTGACAAGGTAACCAGCTTGCAATTACGGGAGAAGCAGCATCCCATGGCAACATGATCACTATTTGCAACTTTCCACTGCCATCCTCTGTCAAGCAAAGTCAGTGGGGAAGTTTCAACTGCCATGGTGAGTTAGTGCAGTCCTGTGACGTTACGCTTTATGACCTCGTTGTTTAGTGATGGAGTTGCCAGTCCCAAATACCATAGTCCTTGTAAAAGGACATTCCCATAGCTAGCTTAGCAATTACCATAATTGGATTATAAAAAAAAGAAAAAGAAAAAAACACAACACCTATTTTATTTATCCTTACAAAACAGGATATTCTTAACTAGTAGTTGCAAAATTTATAACAAAGCAACATTGGAAACTTTTAGATCACTTGTAAAATAGTATTCAAAGCCATGATCTATAGCTATGATTAAATAATGAAGGATAATTTTTCAATTTTAAGTGTACAGAGGCCTGAACCACAATTTTGTCTGCTCTGAAATGCATACATTCTATATTTCAATAAGGTGTAACAATATTATGACAAGGAAATATTTTAAGTGTTGTGAACTTGTGATGCTACTGTATTAATACATAAAACAAAAAGGTATGAAAAGAAATGAAACTGGAGAACACTTTTTATGAAAGTAAAAAATTCCAGCGAGGTTACCAAGAGCATCACAGCATTCTATATTCCTTTTAAATAGGAGCACACATCTTTTTGAGCTCATATTAATGCCATCTGTTTTTTCTAATTTTCCTTCACAGCCCTACTTCTTAGCAAATAAAGTTCCTTAGATGCAAATAGTCAAAATAATTCTCTATTTGCAGTGAAAACAAAAATAGAAAAATGGTCCTAAGTAACAGGTTATAGTTGAAGACAGGTAGTGCTTAGCTCGTGTCTGTTTGTTCAGCAATTGTTCCAAGTTATAGCAATGTTGAAAAAAAAAAGACATATGACTGGTTCCCAAAGTTTTGGCCAGTCCAGCATCCCAGTTTCAATCTGGCTTGATGACAACATTCCAGGGAAAGTGACTGCCCTTTGCAAGCTTCCCTGCCAGCTTACCACAAACAAAATCAGTGTGGAAACCAAACAGGGCTTGTAAATCAGTCCATTAGATGGCTCCTGCCTGCAGTCATCCCCCAGCCATGCACAGCCTCCAATAGCCCTGCAGGCCCTCCCTGGCCTTTCTTAACTCATGCATAATTTGGGATTGGCCCTCCAAACCCTCCCCCAACTCACATGCAGCCTGTGCAAATTCCTCTAGCCTCCTGTGGCACTTCCACACTCCTTACCTCAGGCCCCAGTCTTTTGCTGCTTAACAACCTGCCAATCTTGAGGTTGCAATGGCAGCCAGGACTGCCAAGATTGCCATCCCTAAGTGAAGCAGTCACGTAACATTATGCTTGACAACCACATCACTTAGGGACGGCAATCCTGGTCCCAACTGCTGTCATAACATGTATTAGGAAAAGCTTCTTCGCTGTTATAGGAGTTGGGCAGTGTAAACAATTTTTGAGGAAGATACTGATCAACTTTTCACTGGACATCCCAATTGGGGATGTTTCGGAATGAGAACTATTGGATTTCATGATTTCAAAGTTCAATTTTAATTGTATTATTCTATGACACTGCCAAAAATAGAATTTTCAGGACTCCACGGACAGGCTGTTAAGGATTACAATATAGAATAGTGAAAACAAGGACTTAATCTTTCTTTAATGGAAAATGAATAGAGATGCTTCCTGTAAACTGGAGATTAGAGAAGATAATCCTGTAGTTGGCAACTGTAGAACATAATCTCTGAACTGGGAAATCCAATTACAGGAAATCAAGGATAGCTGCTATATCCTGCAAACCTGAAATAGCATAGTTTTATATTAGGGGAAAAAAGACCCCATAGTCAGTTGTTAAGATCTATAACTTTCATCTTCTCTGGTGGTTTGGAGAATCTATTTATATTCCTTCTGCAGAGATCCAGGAACTCAAGACAATACAACTGTGGAGAATCACACAAATATTTTCCATCTGACTGGTTCACTCTGGCTAGTTATCTGGGAAGAATTTGAATCTGTTAACCCCGAGGAATTGGGCAGGTTTTGTCCAGTCTCCAAACTTCTCTTTTTAGAAAAGATTGTTGAAAAGCCAATTTTGCAGCAAGTGCAGAGAACTCTGGATGAAGCAGATAATCTGAGCTTCTTCCAATATTAAGGTACAGGAGTGAAACACATTGATGGCACTTGTAAATAAGGTACATCCATCCATGTTCTCTTTGATCTATCTTGGGTTTTCAATGCTATCAATTATGATGTCCTTTTGGATAGGCTTTGGGAGGTTGGAATGGTCAAGACCATTCCTTCTACCAAAGTCTCAGAAAATGTTATGGAAGGAAGAGGAGTAACCCATAACCAGGGGTGAAATTCAGCAGGTTCTGACAGGTTCTGGAAAACTGGTAGCTGAAATTTTGAGTAGTTCAGAGAACTGGCAAATACTACTTCTGGCTGGCCCCAGAGTGGGGTGGGAATGGAGATTTTACAATATCCTTCCCCCAGGAGAGGGGAGGGAATGTGGATTTTGCAGTATCCTTCCCCTGCCATGCCCACCAAGCCACGCCCACCAAGCCACACCATGCCCGCCAAGCCATGCCCACCAAGCCATGCCCACAGAACCGGTAGTAAAAAAATTTGAAATTCACCACTGCCCATAACCCTTTGCTGTGTGCGGCACTATCTGCTTTAACATTCTCTCTACTCCTGTTGGCTGTCTTTCATTCTGATCAAACTGTAAGTGCTTCTCAGCTCTAGTCTGAGCTAGATATGCGACTGTCAGAGAGTTCTGATGTCTGTCATTATGAACAGTCCTCAAAGTTTAGGTGTTCTTGAATATGGAAAACATAAGTGCAGTGCTAGCGAGGTAGATCTTTTCACCATTTTTATCCAAAAATGTTATAGAATACTCAGCTCTTGAGTTGATTAGTCCCCTGTTAATGGTACAGTTGCCTGCTCGGTAAGGAGACAAGGTAGTCATTTCTTTTTCTTAACATCAGCCAACTCTGCATATTTTTCTGGCAAGGAAATGGATTCAGACAGTTGAGCAGGGAAGGGAAAAGGAAAAGGTAAAATTGTGAAGCTTGCAAATCCTGCTCTTGACACATTTGAAACAGAAAATTTCTGGTAATAGGTTTGCAGCAGCAGTAGGTTGCCCCTGGTTCAGACCGGTTCTATAGAACTGGTAGTAAAACCAGCGGGAAGCTCCACCACTGACCCTGATATCATCAGAAGTGATCTGTGCATGCACACGTGATCCCATTGCAAACCGGTAGTAAAGGTAAGAAGAACCCACCCCTGGTTTGTAGGCAATTAATTCTCAACACCGTGGGAACAGGTGGGCAAGATGTGACAGCAAGTGGCAAGAATTCTGTAAGAACACTAATTATATGCAGTTACATCATGCACATTGCAAAGCAGGGCCATCTTAAAATGCTTGTCCATCAATTATGCTCATAAACCAAAGGTAGGTTAGACCACTCTATTGTGTTCCCCATGGTTGTGAAAGGTGGACCTTAAAAAAGCAAGAGGGGAAGAGAATCAACTCATTGAAACTGGAGAAGGCTCCTGCGTATTCCTTGGACAGCAAAGGTGACTGATAAGCAAGTACTGGAGCACATAACACTAGATATGTCACTGGAAGGCAAAATCCCATAACTGCGTCTCACTTATTTTGGTCATGTCATGGAGAAAATCATTGGAGAAAGCAATTATGCTTGGGAGAATTAGTGGTAAAAGGAAACCAGGCTGTCAAAGAACAGAGTGGCTGGACACCATCAAAGCTGATGCCTGGTCCATAGAATTGCCAAGAGTCATACATGACTGAATGGATAACATCATCATCATCACACATAATGTAGTAAACTGAAATGGTGTTTGGTTTTGGCTTTTTGCATTGTATGAGTCTAAACACTGAGGTTTGAAAACCACAATGATAGGGGCAGAAGGTTAATTCTACTGGTCCAGGCTGGGCTGCAATGCATCAGGAAACTATCCAATGATCAGCTGAACACATTAGGAAAGAGGAAGCCAGGGAGGGAGGGAGGGAGGGAGGGAGAGAGAGAGAGAGAGAGATGCAAAACTTTACTCAGCCAAAATCCATTTTTTTGTTACCAGATTTTTGTTTTGTAGAAGGCCATAAAGGACATGCTAGAGGCACCAATGGCTAATGGCTTAGTTCAAATGTAGGTAACCCTTGGGCATTATGTGATCTCAGCCTAGTTTTATGGCTTGAGAAAGTAACGAATTTCAGCTGTGAGAATGTTCATATTTTGAACGTTTCTTTTTGGCACGTATTTTACTGCCTTTCACAATTTTTAAGAAGTAATAAATAGGTTCATCTTTTTTATTTTAGAGAATTGAAATCCTGCATGGTTTAAAAAACCAGCTAAAGCTTTCCAGGCCATCCCTCCAATGACATCACTGGGTAACCAGCATATACTCTATGACTCTTGGAAGCAGAGAAGCGGGAAATTTGGTGCCTTACTGCAAAAACGTTGTTGCTTATTCTAGCTTAGTATAATGTGTGAACCCCAGACAGTCTCTGGAAACTGACCATTTCCCAAAAGGTCTACCTCTCAAATGGTCCATTATACAAACTAAATGCATAGTAACTCTTGCAAAAGGAAACAAAGAGAAGAACTCTCACTTCAGACTATTGTAACATGCAGTGTGATCATTGACATATAAAGAAGTAAGAAAAACTGCAAACATTCTCTGGCTCTCTTACACACTGACATCCTCCATTCACCATACAAAAGAAACTTTATCTGATTACCTAGAGCCGTGATGGCAAACCTATGGCACGCGTGCCAGAGGTGGCACGCAGCGTCCTCTCTGATGGTACACAAGCTGTCGTCCCAGTTCAGCTCTGCTGCGCATGCGCACCTCCCATTGATCAGCTGGTCTTTGGGTCTGTGCTGTGGAGTGGGGCGCATGTGGGGGGCATGCACACATGCATGGGGGGGTGAGGCACATTCAGGCATTGCATTTTGGGGGTTCGGGTACTCGCACGTGCGCTTTAGGCACTCAGTCCAGAAAAGATTAGCAATCACTGAACCCAGAGCCTAAAAATGAGAATCCAGTTCTGTGCAAAGTTAAAGAAAGATACTTTTGACATTAAACAACAAGAACTGTTATTATGGTGTAGCATTCTTTTCTAAATTAATGCGTATTCTTCTATGCTTGTAAAGATATTTGAAAAATGTCAAATCTTTCACAAGCACACAATGGTATGGTATGACACCTAAGCATTTTGTAATTAATTTGTAGCAGTAGGGCAACAAACAACAACTACAAAAGAAATCTATATTGAAAATATGGCTGAATCTCTACTATGGGGACCTTCTACAAAATGCCAAGCTATTAATTTATTTCTCAAAGACAAACAGAACCTTTTGTCATAAAATGAGACTCCCAGAAAGTTATATATTCTACACAAAAGGACTGTTGTGGCTTAGAAATATTGTCATGGGCATTCTTTTAAAAGGAAGAATGAAGTCAGTAGCAGACAGAAGCATATTGACATGCATAGTACAATGCACAAATATTGTGTGTGTCTTTAATTCAGTCTTGACTCTTGGCAAATACATAGACATGTCCAGGCAGGTTTTTGGCAACATTTATTAAAGTGGTGGGCCACAGCTTTCTCTGCAAGGGAGTGACTGACCCGAACATATCAACTGGATTTTGCAGCTAAGGCAGAACTAGAACTCATGGTCTCCGAACTCCTCATCCATGTGTTTAAACCATTCCACCAAACTGGTTCACTTTCTGAACTCATGTTACTGCACATGAAAGGATTCCCATTATGAACTGGGCGTCAAGAACATCTTATCTAAGTGACTTTGTTGTCACTTACAAAGAAAGGAAGAAAGCTATTGAGGCTTACACTTTTTTTTAATGATTAAAATGGTGATTTTGGGTGGTAAAATGACATAATCAATCTAATACTGATAAAGAATCTTAGAAAGATTTTTTTTTTTTTGCCTGAAAGGAAAGTCAGTGCTAATTAAAGAAAAATTTAGTTTTGTATTTTTGATGCTATAAAAGAATGAGGGGAAATGTAATACTCCCTGTAACTGATGATATACGATAGATATTTTCCAGTGAACTACCCTTTAGTCACAAAATGGTTTATGAGTGCATCACCTGCTCCCATGTCTCCTTCACTCTTTGGCTTATGGCTTTTTCCAAGTCCTTGCTGTCAAGAAGGATAAATGATATTCTGGGAAATGTGAACTATTTGCACTTGGAGCATACCAGACTGAAATAATGTGTTTATGAATATTTTTATGAATTAGCCCACTGAAAGTGTTGGGAAAGGCATGGCAGGGCGGGCAGGAGGGAGGGAGAGAGAGAGAGGTGGAGGGAGGGAGAGAGAGACTTCTCAAGTAAAAGGACACAAGTATGAGATCAGCTGCACATTTTGTATGCTCCAATGTTGGTTGACTCTTATTTCTAGATTTACTGAAGGCTCTATTAGGTTCTGCAAGATTATAGACACAGATATACTGATTGTCCTACAGCTAACCATGCGGCTAGAAAAATAATAGTAATGAGATATCTCTTTGTTACAATTACACTGTCAGTTAGTTTGTACTTTAACGAAGAGGCAAAGCAAAAATGCAACGATGGCTTCAGGAAAGTCTCAAGATTTCTAGCCATGCATGAGAGACAATTCAATGGTATAAAAGGCAACTTTTTTTTTATTTTTATTTTATTTATTTGTCAAGCATATATAAGATAACAGGTAAAAGTATAAACATAATTTGAATATATGAAAAGAATAAGAGTAAAAAGGAATATTAGGACAGGGATGGTAGCGTGCATAAGCACAGACTCTGGTGCACTTATGCACGCCCCTTACAGACCTCTTAGGAATGGGGTGAGGTCAACATTAGACAGTTTAAGGTTAAAGTTTTGGGGGTTTGGGGATGAAACCAGAGTCAAGTAGTGCATTCCAGGCATTGACCACTCTGTTACTGAAGTCATATTTTCTGCAATCGAGTTTGTATCTATTATTTGCTCGTGTATTGTTATGGTTGAAGCTGAAGTATTCATTGTCAGGTAGGACATTGTAGCAAATAATTTTATGTACTACACTTAGGTCAGACTGAAGTTGGCATAGTTCTAAGTTGTCTAAGCCCAAAATTTGAAGTCTGGTGGCATAAGGTATTTTATTGCGGCTAGAGGAATGGAGGACTCTTCTCGTGAAATAGCTTTGGATTCTCTCAATTGTATTGATACATAGATCAATGATAAAATAGAATTAGAATAAAATAGAAAGAGAAAATAGGCTATGAAACAAATCCAAATAATTATGGTTTTGCTTTGGCTATGCTTTTCAGGAACATGTCATTTACATGTAATAAAAATGATTTCAGTTCTTCAAGGTTAGTAGTAATTAGCCACACATTGAATTGCGAGAGTTCAGAGAGGGGGGAAAAAATCCCTAAGGAGACTCACTCACAAAAATAGATTATTGAGGATGAAATGTGCTCAGAGGGTATGAAATAGCCACTTCTAAAAAAAATAATGGAGATAAAATTAGGAGGAGACAGAGACTGCAATTGTATCCCAATAGCAGTTACACATTGTTGCTTCTCTGGATCTGATATAGCTCTCAATCCTGTTTGTTCTGGGAAGCTGAATCTATTTTTGGCTTTGTTCCTGTTTATCGGAAGCCACCCAGTTGATATCTTCCTATGGATCTCTGCAGGACTCGTGGGTGGTCTTTCCCAATTGGCAGAGAGAATTGCTCCACCTTGCCTCCTGATTCCTGGATTCGGGTCAACCATCATTATCTCTCTAGTTATAAGATTCAGTGTTCTGTTCTGGGAATTTATCCCCCTCTTATAGGTATTGTTTAGAGCGTTCTACTTACTATTCAGTAAGCAGTCAGTTGCGAAATTGCCAAAATTTTACCTTGGCAACTCAGAAGGCTTTTCATGAAGCATTGTAATTAACAGATTAACAGAGTTGGAAGGGATCTTATAGGTCCGTGTTTCTCAACCTTGGTAGCTTAAAGATGGGTGGACTCCAACTCCCAGAATCACCCAGCCAGCACTGCTGGCTGGGGGATTCTGGGAGTTGAAGTCCACCCATTTTCAAGCTACCTAGGTTGAGAAACACTGTTATGGGTCATCTAGTCCAACCCCTCACTCAAGCAGGACACCCTACACAACTTCTGACAAATGGCTGTCTAATCTCTTCATGAAAGTCTCAAGCGATGAAGCTCCCACAACTTTCAAATGCAACTTCTGTTCCATTGGTTGATTGTTCTCACTGTCAGAAAATTCCTCCTTATTTCCAGGTTGAATCTCTCCTTGGTCAGTTTCCATCCATTATTCCTTAGGTTGACCCCCTCCTCTCTGTGGCAACCCCTCAAATACTGGAACACTGTTATTGTGTCTCCCCTGGTCCTTCTCTTCACTAGACTAGCCGTGTTCAGTTCCTGTAACCATTCTTCATATGTTTTAGTCTCCAGTCCCCTAAGCATCGTGGTTGCTCTCCTCTGCACTTTTTCTAGAGTCTCAACATCTTTTTTATAGTGTGGTGACCAAAACTGGATGCAGTACTCTAGGTGTGGTCTTACTAGGGCTTTATAGAGTGGTATTAGTACCTCACTTGATCTTGATTGTATCTCTCTGTTTATGCAATTTAGGATTGCATTGGCTTTTTTAGCTGCCGCTGCACCCTGCTAGCTCATATTTAGCTGGTTGTCCAATAAGACTCTAAGATCCCTTTCACAATCACTGCTATTAAGCCTGGTTTTCCCCAATTTATATGTGTGCTTTTGGTTTTTCTTACCTAAGTGTAGGACTTTACTTTTCTCTACATTAAATTTCATTTTTTTAAAATTAGATTTATATGCCGCCCTTCTCCGGAGACTCAGGGCGGCTTACAATGTGTTAAGCAATAGCCTTCATACTTTTGTATATTTTTTATACAAAGTCAGCTTATTGTCCCCACAAACTGGGTCCTCAATTTACCTACCTTAGAAAGGATGGAAGGCTGAGTCAACCTTGAGCCTCGAACCTGCAATAATTGCAGACAGCTGAATGTTAATAACAGGCTATTTAGCCTGTTGAGCTATCTGAGGCTCTTTTTTGTTAGATAGGGCCCAGTGTTCAACTCTGTAATGTAGCGCAGATGGTAGGAAGCCTTCATAGAAGCTCAGTGCTTTGAGTTAATTGCTTTTACAAATGAGCTTTGCTCCCACAGCTTAACTTGCAAACCTCCAGACAACATGGGTGTAATAACATGGATTTAAATGGATGAGGAGAATGTCTGTTAGTACTTTCTACATTTCCTTTTTGTATGTAATGAGGAAACAGGTATTCCATGATCAGTGATGAATTAGGAGGTGAGGGAGAAGATTGAATAACAATTTTCTTGTTTTCCTATTAGCTGAACAAAAAGGGTAGGCACTGATAGGATTATGGTCAGGGGTGAAATCCAGCAGGTCCTGACAGGTTCTGGAGGAACAGCAGTGGAAATTTTGAGCCATACGGAGAATGGCAAATACCATCTCTGGCTGGCCCCAGAGTGGGGTGGGAATGTAGATTTTGTAGTATCCTTCCCCTGCCATGCCCACCGAGCCATACCATGCCCACCAAGCCACACTTACAGAACCAGTAGTAAAAAAATTTGGATTTCACCACTGGTTATGGTGATGCAGGAACAGTAGACATGAAAATGTAGAATGAACATAAATTATGGGATCTTTTTTCCATGTATTTTGTGAGAGATGGAAAACTGTATGTAGAAATGCCTAAGATGGAAACTTTGAATGCAAGATCTGGTTTTACCTGTAGTTTGCTGTTTCAACACACTGCCTTCACACCTCCCAATTATTTAAACTTTGCTTAAAGGGTAATGTATAAAACCTGACAACCACGTTAAGAATGTTTTTGTTTCAAACGAGATTTCTTTTAATAATGTAGCTAACCACTTGACCCAGAGTTTCCACTTACCCCCACGTTATCAGTAATTAGGCAAGCTGTTAAAATCTGGTCATTTCAACAGATCTTTGAGTGGGAGATGATTTCTGCTGTGCAAAATAACATCAACTATTAATAATGCTTCTTATAAATTCAAATGCAAACAGTGAAAGATTTTACCTAATAGGCCTCTTACTGCTTTATTTATCTTCTTCTGTAGCCAAAGGAAACAATATGAAAGAAATCTAATTAAAATGTGGAATGGTCAAAATGGATACAATCAGGGGTGAAATGCTATTGGTTCACTCCGGTTCGCGCGAACTGGTAGTGATAAAAAGTACCAGTTCAGGTGAACTGGTAGTTAAAAAAAGCTGGTTCCTCCTAACTGGTATTTCCAACAATCAGCTGTGCCGCGCAGTTTAGCTTTGCTAGAAAGCAGGAAATCCTGCTTTTTAGGGAAGCTAAATCATGCGGCACAGCTGATCCTCCCCTTGCTGTTCTACTTACCTTCCCAAGCCTCCTTTTGGCACATACTGCACATACAAATGAGCACACATTTGGTGCGCACCATGCATGCACTGTGCATGCATATGCATAGCACACATTTGGCACACAGCACGCATGCACAGCACGCATGCACACCACGCATACCAGCAAACCGGTAGCAAACCGGTTCTGATTTCAGCACTGAAATCAATACTTGATGTGTGTGTGTATGTGTGTCTGTCTGTCTGCCTGCCTGCCTGCCTATCTAGCTGTCTGTCTGTCTATCTTCATTTCAAAAGGATTTCACATTACTAAAACTCTATATCCCTATTCTGATATGAGCATTTAATTTTTTTTTCCATGCAGGAATCCTAAGTAGACAACTTCCGATTTCTATTAAAGTATGTATTTGACAGTTTGATACTGAAATATTGCTTTTTTGCCCTCCTACATGTTTAAATGAGAATTTTAAAGAAAACCGCTGAGACTGTTTTCCTCAATGATACTGAGTGAACAATTCCCACATTGATATTTCTTTGGATTACATTTATGCCCCAATTTATGGTGTATAAAAGTTATAGCAGAAGCTGGCAGCACAATATGAGCCTCTAAACCCAAAAATCTGCCCAACTGTAGGTCTTCTAGGAAGAAAGAATTAACTTTTAAAAATAAATGAAATGTGGCAAATTGGATTAATTAATTTCATATCCTGCACTGGCCACAATCTTAGAGTCAACGGCTCAGGTGATTTTAAATTAACACATCACTTAGTAATGATAGTTTTCAATAACTAACTGACAATGTCAAGGGTGTGTGGACATTGTCATGCATGTGAACATCTGTCCTACAATGTCAGAAGGGTGCTTGGGGTATTGTAACAAAACAAGAAACTTACAGATTAATTTATCTTTTGTGACCAGTGTCCACTTAATCAGATCGTACACAATATCACCATAAGCTGACTTTGTATAAATATACAAAAGTATGAAGGCTATTGCTTAATGCATGTAAGCCGCCCTGAGTCTTTGGAGAAGGGCGACATATAAATCAATTTTTTTTAAAAAAAAAAGTACAATTTACTCTTGCTAACATGAGTTCAGTATCAATGACAGTTTTTGCATTTCAGAAGGTTGCAGATAATGCCAGTCACTTAAGATAGCCAAGATAGGTAAGTGAAGACATTAAATATGCTGTGTTAAAGCTTTAGGAATTTGGACTGGAGTCTAAAACACACATAGAAGGGTTGCAGGAATTGGGATATGTCTAGTTTAATGAAAGGAAGAACTAGGTGTAACATGAAGCAGCATCTAAGGGGCTACCACAAAGAAGAAGAGGTCAAACTATTTTTCCAAGCCATCTGAAGGCAGAACAAGAAACAAGAGATGGAAACTAATCAAGGAAAGAACCAACCTAGAATTAAGGAGAAGTTTGAACAATTAATCTGTGGAATGACTTGCCTCCAGAAGTTGTGTGTGCTCCAACACACAACTGGAGATTTTTAGGATTGGACAACCATTGTCTCAAATGGTATAGGGTCTTCTGCTTGACAGGATTCCTTCTGCTTGACAGGGTTCCTTCCAACTAATAATATGTTAATTCAGAATACGTTATTCTGAATTAACATATTATTAAAAATTACAAGGGTCATTCAGTGGAAGGAGAACAGCCAAAAATCACAAGGAGTCTGGTAGCATCATTTGAAATGAACACATTTTTTAAAAGGCATAAACTTTTGAAAGATGCTACAAAACGCCTCCTGATTTAAGGACAATTTTTAAAAACCCATCAAATTCTATTCTACCTAATGCATCCTACTTGGGGGAATGGCGTAAGTTTATTCCAAAGCTTTAACTCCCAAATATGATTAAGGACACATCCAGTTCTTTCAAGTAAATCTATCTTTGAATTAGAGCAGTCAAGGACTAATATCCAATCAGCAGAAATATACAGAACAGAAACAAAAAAGCAAGGTTTCTGACTTCTTACTTAGCCATAATCCAAAGCACTGTAGGGGAATTGATGTCTAAACATTCCTTGTTTGCAGAAATTGCTTTTGATTTGGTCCTTTACAGTACTATGATTCTTAATAAAAATATACTCAGAAAATATAGGAAACAGTCTTCTAGTGTCTATAATGTCAACTTGCAAATACCTAGGTAAATCCTTAATTCAATATTCTTCCCTGGGCTTGTTTAAACTTCTCCACAGTAAGTTCCATTTTAATATATAAATATAATTTAAACTTCTGGGGGGAAATGTTCATCCTGCTACATTTGCACTCACTCAACAGTCTTTTTTTTTTAAAAAAAAAACATTCTATACTTCTATAACTTTCATTTCCAGTTTCCTCCGAGAATAAGTTCAAGGTAATAGTTAGGTTGTACTACATGTCTATAGTAGTCTCTTCTACCTCAAGCAATTTTGCCAGCCACTTTCATTAACACCAACAAAGTTCTCTGGGATAAATTTACATTTGTACCAAAGAATTACAGGAGAAGGGAAAAAAAGCATGTAGCTAGTTATACTTACAGCTAAAATATAAAGTTGCTATTTTATTCATTTATGCTCCTGACTTGATATTTGATGACAGGATACTTTGATGATAGGATACTTTTCCATGAGGGAAGCAACTGAGAAAGTGGGTCGCAACCAGGGGTGAACTGCTCCTGGTTTGGACCGGATTGCCCAATCCAGTAGCAATGGAGGCGGGTGGTTCAAGAACCAGTAGCAAAAATCCCTGCCCCCCACCGTGCCCAGCTGAGCCACACAATCATCAGAGGCTTTTTTTTTTTTTTACTTTTAAAAGCATTTTTTCTACAACCTCTTCGGCCGAAAAAATGCTTTTAAAAGTAAAAAAAAAAAAAAATTATCACGTATGTATCCAAATGTTCAACCTAAATGTTGGAGGTGTGATTGTTTGGATGCAACATATTTTCATATTTGGTGGACATGCAGGAAGGTGAAACCATTTTGGATTAAACTTTGGTGGGTGATGCAGAACATTTTGAAGAAGAAGTTGGAGTTTTCTCCTCAGTTCTTTTTGTTGGGAATAGTTAAGGGCTTTTCAGTAATCGATACTAGGTTAATATTGTATATGATTTCTGCAGCCAGATTACTGATAGGTCAATATTGGAAGAAAGACAAAGTGCCTACCATAGAGGAATGGATATTGAAGATGTCTAATCTGGCAGAGATGGCAAAAATTTCTGCATACCTAAAGGAAAGGACCCATGAAGCTTTTGTCAAGGAATGGAGGAAATGGGTTGACTATATGAAGAAGAAATATCAAAGCAAGAAATTTCAAATAGTGCTCAGTTGAATTAGAGTTAGAATGTATTTAAGTAAAAAGGTATAGTTATATGGTTAATTATCATTATTAAAATGAAGAGTATATAACTGAGGTATAGATTAAATTTTAAAGAGAATGTATTAAGCTTATTTAGCTAAATTGTCTTAATCTAATATGTTTAGATTTTTAAGTATGTGAATGTTAGTGAAGTGTTAATAGTTAATTTCTTATGCAAAGGGATCTCGCCTTTAAAGAATGTTGAATATGATAAGATTAATGTTTGTCAAATAGCGGAAGTCAAGGGAGGGGGGAGGGATAGAAGGGATAGGATGGGGGGGTGGGAAAGGGAGGGGGAAGGGGGGGGTTTCATATTATAAAATGTAATGTAAAACTTTTTCAATAAAAAAATAAAATAAAATAAAAGTAAAAAAAAAAGCCTCTGATGACCACGCGGCTCAGCTGGGATCGTCAAAGGATCGTCAAGCTGAGTTGCCTGATCGTCAGAGGCATTTAAAAGAAAAAAAACCCTTTTTTCTTTAAACGCCTCTGACGATCCAAGCTGAGTTGCCTGATCACCAGAGGCTTTTTTTCTTTTAAAAGCCTCTGACGATCCAAGCTGAATTGCCTGATGTCAGAGGCATTTAAAAGAAAAAAAATCCTTTTTTTCTTTTAAATGCCTCTGATTAGCCAAGCTGAGTTGCCTGATCATCAGAGGCATTTAAAAGAAAAAAAGGCTCTGCCAATCAGGCAACTAAGCTGGGATCGTCAGAGCCTTTTAAAAGCATTCTTTAACAACCTCTTTGCCGAAGAGGTTGTAGAAAAAATGGTTTTAATTTTTTTTTAAATGGCCATGCCCACCCAGTCACATTACCCCACCACCACCAAGCCACGCCCACAGAACCGGTAGTAACAAATTTTAGATTTCACCACTGGTCGCAACTACTTGTTCGCCTGAACCGGTCTGAATTGGCAGCAGCCCACCTTTGGCTCTAATCCTGCTTTAGGCACAATAGCCAGCTGGGTGACCTTGGTCCAGCCACTTTCTCTCAACCCTAAGAAGGAATCAGTTTCAAACCACTTTTGAAATCTTGCCAAGAAACCTGCAGGGATTTGTCCAGGCAGTTACCAGCAAGCCATACTGACTCATTTTCTGCCAGCTATTAAATCTGCTAAATAGCTGAGTTTCTCTTGGCTTTTCTGATTATTTCTTACTATCATCACTTTATATTTTATGTACAGTATTCTTTTTTCTTTAAGTCACAAGAATAAAGAGTTTCTCACTCTGTTACTTGTACTTTATTCTTGTGACTTAAAGGAAAAAATACTGTCCATTGGGTCAAAAGCAAATCTAAGGCTTTGAGGTCAGCGGAAAGATAAGATAGAAATAGCTTCACTAGATGAATAACTGTCTACCTGGGAAATTGATTCTGTTCCATCTCTTCCTCCCTTGGTTTATAAGCCGTGATGGCGAACCTATGGCAGGCATGCCACAGGTGGCCTGCAGCGCCTTCTCTGTGGGCATGTGAACTGTCATCCCAGTTCAGCTCCGCCGCGCATGCATGCATGTCTCCTGTCAGCCAGCTGGTCGTCAGGTGTCTGCCATGCGGGGGGCGGGGCACATGAGGGAAGCCACATGTGCATGCACAAGGGGTCGTGGAGTGTGGGGGGGTGCGCGCACATGCGCAGGGCACATGCTCAAGGGCAGGGGCAAGCACATGCACAGAGGCCACATGCGCATTGCATTTTTGGAGTTCGGGCGCACACGCATGCTTTGGCCACTCAGTCCGGAAAAGGTTAGCCATCACTGGACTAGTGTATTAAACATGGAAATAGCTTATTGTATAATTGCAGTATATTTGGAATCTGAAATGCAGGCGAGAAGGACCTAAGAGGCAAATCAGCCTGGACTCCTTGGTATGTAGACAGAGAGCAAGAAGGGATACTCCTAAACCACTGGTGAAATCCAATTTTTTTTACTACTGATTCTGTGGGCATGGCTTGGTGGGTGTGGCAGGGGAAGGACACTGCAAAATCCCCATTCCCACCCCACTCTGGGGCCAGCCAGAGGTGGTATTTGCTGTTTCTCTGAACTACTCAGAATTTCCGCTACTGGTTCTCTGAACTGCTCAAAATTTCCACTACCAGTTCTCCAGAACCTGTCAGAACCTCCTGGATTTCACCCCTGTCCTAAACCATTACAAGATTTGTCTGATAGTTATGCAGAGCATATTTTTGTCTGGCAACTATATGATATAGTCCATACTGGCACCCTTCAGATGCCCTAGGGTAAAATTGCATAGTAATTGGCAAAAACAAAATAATAAATATTCATGGATTGCTTCTGTGACTTGTGAAATTCTCAATCTTTTTGTTCATTTTTGAATCTCCCTGTTCCCACCTAAACCATTTTTTCAAATGCCAGTTTTAACATTTGCCATGCTGATTTTCATTATTATCTTCAATCCTTATAACATTAGAGTGCTCTGAGATTTATAAAGAGCATGGCATTTGAGCAAGGGTTTTTTTTCTAACCAAGAATGTACAGGTGTGTTAGTTGAAGCTCTTGAGATTTAAAATGAATAAATAACAGACATTTAAAGCAGCTTTGCTAATCTTTGCTAATCTTCATTAGATATATGCACTTTTATTTTAAAATATTATCTTACCTGGAATTTTTACCTAAAAGTGAATTTTTAATTATATCCTTATTTTTATTTATTTAGTTATTCATTCATTCATTCAATTTCTATGGACATTCATCTCAATCAATGACTTGGAGATTATAGATTCACAAGAATTGGGAATGATAAAACTACTAAACTACTACACTAAGACTAGTCTCAGAGGATAAAAAGTTCACCAACAGGTGGTCAAACTTCAACTGGAACAAACATTGTAATTGCTACACATCACATCCAGCATGAAAGGTTCCTCCTCAAAAAAATATGCTAATTCATTACATAAGTGATTGTTTAACTCTTGGAAAAGTAAAGAATTTCATACAGTGGTGGGTTGCCCCTGTTTGCCCCAGTTCTATAGAACTGGTAGTAAAACCAGCGGGAGGCTCCGCCCACCAACCCCGACATCATAAAAACACTTCTGCACATGCGCAGAAGCTTCTGCGCACATGCGGCCCCATTGCGAACCGGTACTAAAGGTAAGTAGAACCCACCCCTGATTTCATACATCAAACATAGTACAGATGTTGTCTTATTTATAGAAGTACACAAAGCTGAAACAAAGAGGAGGGGGGTCAATCTATTTTCCAAAGCACCAGAGGGCAGGACAAGAAACAATGGATGGAAACTAATCAAGGAGAGAAGCAGCCTAGAACTAAGGAGAAATTTCCTAACAGTGAGAACAATCAAGCAATGCAAGGGCTTGCCTTCAGAAGATGTGGATGCTCAGTCACTGGAGGCTTTTAAGACAAGATTGGACAATCATTGTGTGAAATGGTATAGGCCAGTGATGGCTAACCTTTTTGCCATTGCATGCCAAAAGTGGGGTGAGTGTGGGGCAGGTCGCACACTTGTGTGCCCACACCTATAATTCTATGTGCTCTGCCCCTCGCATATGCGCGCACGATCCCCCCATGCTCCCTCCACTTTTGGCACGCGATGACACTTCAGAAGGTCAGTGCTCCGACAGAGAATGCTCTCCCCCTGGGGGCCGCCAGTCAACATTGTTTGGCCGACGGCACCCTGAGGAGGCCTGCTCTGTGGGAGAGCACTGGACGATGGGAGGAAGGCAGAAGATGGTCCTGCAAGTACCCCAGGCCTAAGCCATGTAGGGCTTTATAGGTTAGCACCAGCACCTTGAAACGGAAAGCAACCAGCAGCCAGTGCAGCTCGCGCAGGAGAGGTGTTACATGGTAGTAATGAAGAAATCCCGCAACTGCCCACGCAGCCACATTCTGGACCAGCTGGAGCCTCTGGATGCATCCCAAGGGCAGCCCCATGTAGAGGGCATTGCAGTAATCCATCTGAGAAGTAACAAGGGTGTGGGTGACTGTGGCGAGAGCATCTCGGTCTAGGAAAGGGCGCAACTGGCGCACAAAACATACTTGCACAAAGGCCCCCTGGTTATGGCCATCAGATGGTCATCCATGGACAGCCGTGAATCCAGGAGGTTACGAACCCTAGCGGAGGGGGTAAGAGTCTCCCCTCCTATCGCTAAAGATGGTACCTCTAGATCCCGAGATGCCGGCATCCATAGCCACTCAGTCTTGGATGGATTGAGTCTGAGTCTGTTCCTACCCATCCAAGCCCGCACCGCTTCCAGGCAATGGGACATCACAGAAAGGGCATCCCTAGGGTGATCCGGGGTGGAGATATAAAGCTGGGTATCATCCGCATATTGGTGATACCTCATCCCAAAACCACGAGTGATCTCACCCAGCGGCTTCATGTAGATATTAAAGAGCAAGGGGGAGAGAACCAATCCCTGAGGCACCCCACAAGTGAGGGGCCTCTGGGAGGACCTCTGACCGCCCGCCAATACAAACTGCACGCGGCCCAAGAGATAGGAGGAGAACCACTGCAGAACAGTGCCTCCTTTCCCCAACCTCCCAAGTCGCTGCAGTAGGATACCATATGCTTATTAGATAAAGGGCATGACTTATATAAAGCATTACTTATACTTACAGTTATGTATCATGATTTGTTATGCTGCATGTTTTTTGACAGCTACCATAGTTTCAAGAAATGAAGATGGGCACTGCAAAAACCTGTGAATAAAGGGTCTATAATTTGTCAAAGCAGCCATCTTGCTTTCAAAACGTGCATGGTTGCTTCAGAATCTACTCCTGGCTGCCTCTAGTGGCTTTGTCTATGGTTGCTTTAATGATTTGAAATTATTATAGTCATTCTTTCCTGGGAGAGAGAGAGAGAGAGAGAGAGGGAGGGAGGGAGGGAGGGAGGGAGGGAGAGAGAGAGAGAGGGAGAGAGAGACCAACTAAGAGTGCCTTTGGAATTGAATAGGCAAAGTGTTGGACAGTTATAGTTAATTGACAGAGCTACCTTATACATACTTTCCTCAATAAAATGTATTGTCAGGTGAACATCTAAAGGATTACTATAGCCACAAAAATATTCAGCAAGGATATAAAATATTCTGCAAGAAGACCAACAAATATTGATCTTTTAAAATGAATGGCTTTAACTTTAAGATCTTGTGTACATTATGAACTTCATTTTATAAATTGCTTGGTTTATACATTAAATATCGTGAGTAATTTTACTTCTCTCTTCTCCAAAGAAATATAAACTAGAATCCTGCACATATTAAATAAACTTATAATTTATCTCTGTTTTGCCTTTTTTGCCGGAGGATCTATTTTTTAAATCAGAAAGTCAATTAAAAATTGGCATTTTTTTTGTACATATAAAATAGGTTTTATTCATTTTTTTATTAATATGATTGTTTTCTTTGGGTATCTAATGCATTTTCATTATTTTATGTTTTATGTAAACATGTTTTTTGAAATGCAAAGTAGCAATTTGAGATTCAGAACAGAAGGTAGACAGTTGATAATGCACAAAATATTCTAGTTTTAGTGCTTGTTGGTCTCCCAGCTCGAGTGCATATTATATTCATTTGTTCATTAGTCTTACTGCTCTAGTTCCTAATTTTGGAATGAATTTTTGTGGCTCAGTTTTATTGCATACAAAAGCCACAGCAAATCACACAGCTAAACGTAATTTCTGTCTTCATTTAGAGTACCTGCAGAAAAAATAATTTCTTTCTTGAGATGAAACATGGTTATTTGAATGTTTCTTGATAATAGATACAGAGAAGCTAACTCAAGTCATATTTCTAATACTTCAGTGTAAAAATTTCCCTGCAGGGACATTCAGTAGATAAGGAACACTGGTTTTCTGAAAAACTGATCTTAACAGAGCTTACTTCTTATTAGCTGTGATATGTGTAAGGCTGGCACGTGGATCTCTTCACAAGGCCGAAATATGACTTTGACTTCTGTTCAGCTTCTATTAGTAAAGCTTAATAAGCCATATAAAACATTAGTGCCTACAATTTATATGATATGCAAGGTTAGCTGAAAAAAAACTCCAAATATACAAGGATATATTTAAGAATGGGTTCTTTGGGGTTTCATCATTACTGAAATTAGCATTTCTGAATTGAAATCAAATACTTTTTTCAGCTAACAGGTTGGTTGGTTGGTTCCCAAACAAAAAAAATGTAAACTGAAAACACAAGTACTGTGCTCAAATCTCACAGGACTAAAGATATTTTAACACTCTCTTTGTATTTTGATAGCCTTCTATGTGCAGCTTCCATGTATTAATTTTGAGAATTCTAGGAACTCTGAATTTGTTTTTTTCCTATGCTGGCTCTAAGGGACGCAGTGGCTCAGTAGTTAAGATGCTGAGCTTGCTGATCGAAAGGATGGCAGTTCAGCGGTTCGAATCCCTAGTGCTGCGTAACGGGGTGAGTTGCTGTTACTTGTCCCAGCTTCTTCCAACCTAGCAGTTCGAAAGCTGTAAAAAATGCAAGCAGAAAAATAGGGACCACCTTTGGTGGTAAGGTAACAGCGTTCCATGCGCCTTTGGCGTTTAGTCATGCCAGCCACATAACCACGGAGACGTCTTCGGATAGCTCTGGCTCTTCGGCTTTGAAACAGAGATAAGCACTGCCCCTAGAGTCAGGAAAGACTAGCACATATGTGTGAGGGGAACCTTAACCTTTACCTATGCTGGCTCTAAGCCTTTATCCTGATATGAAAAACCCTTTATCATATCAGCACCTTAAATCTGCTAACTATGTAAACATCTTTGATAATCAGACCTGCATTTTCCAATGTATGTAAACTATACACTACTCTGATTATAACTTTGCAAACCTTGAGGATAACCATTCACTGCTATGTCTTATTGCCTCCAATGACCTAGAATCATATTCTACCTCTTTTTTTTTTAACTACCTCTTGTGAAAAAGTACTATATAAATTTACCAGGCATAACCTGACTCATGTTCCAGAATTTATTTTTTTGCAAGTAAAGTAAAGTCAACTATTGTACTAAACTCCATGGTAAACTGGAATGCTTAACTTTGGCTAGAATTAATTTGGCTAGTCTTAATTGAAAAAAAAATGACAGTATAAAAAGACGTTTGCTATTTCTATTTTCCAAATTGCCTATACATATCTGAAATAAATCCCTTATCCCAAATATACCATGTTGGATGTTAGATATTTTATGTATTATATACAATGGAAAAAATTAAAATAAGACAATACCTAAGTAAACTTGGAACAAATGGGATCTAATTCAGTGGTGAAATCCAAATTATTTTACTACCGGTTCTGTGGGCGTGGCTTGGTGGGCGTGGTATGGCTTGGTGGGTGTGGCAGGGAAGGATACTGCAAAATCCACATTCCCACCTCACTCTGGGGCCAGCCAGAGGTGATATTTGCCTGTTTTCTGAACTGCTCAAAATTTCCACTACTGGTTCTCCAGAACCTATCAGAACCTGCTGGATTTCACCCTGATCTCATTTAAGTAGGACTATTCAAGCTGATTTGGATGTTGAAAATGAAGGTATTACCTGGGTTGAATCCATATAATAAAAAGGGCAATATAATTTCCCTGACCAAAGCTCTAGACACTGTTTTTTAAATAAGAACAATACAGTAATATTTTCACTTTATAGATGTAGAATAATTTCACTTAATATCTTCATTATAATTGAGCTATTAAAATTAATATTTTTAAAGAGCTACATTTAGGCTAACAAGTGCCCCTTATTCTGAAATGCATTATTCAATGGAGTGCAACAAGATTGCATGTAAAAATGTGTACATAATAATATAAAATCAAATGCTTAGCCTGTTCAATTATTTGTGCAGATAAACAGAACATACAAACATAGAGTGAATAATAGGCTCAATTGCTCACTTGCAGCTGAATCTGCTTCAACAAGATTATTGCTTATGGAGAAAAAATAGGACAGACCACTATATATGCTGCCTTGAGCCGCTAAATGGAAGGCAGATTATTATTGTGGGGGGAGGAATCACATATAAATACATAGACTCTCTCTGAATTTCTGTCTCAAAACTCTTTTGCAATATCTAAATTAGGTATTCCACATGATCTGTTTCTTCAATTTTTCCCTAATTCTTCTTCATTCAACATTCCGTGTTGTTGAAACACAGCTGATGAAAGCTACAGACAAGCAACCCCAGCAGCTGGGTTATTTTATACTTCAGCAAGATCATTCCAATCTGTCTAAGGTAACAATATTCTTCACAGATAATTTATGTGAAGAAACCTAGCAACCATGGAGTTTCAGCTATTCCATTATACATTCAAGCTACTTTTCCAAGTTTAATATATTAGTCCGCGATTTAAAAGTCAAGGCCAAAGAAGGGAGGAAGGGAGGAAGAAAAATAAAACAGGTTTATATAAAGTATTGCACAAATATCTGAAACCGGAGCAAGCTTACTAAATGGCAATGAATTTAGGAAATTCAAGATTTCAGCAGGTGATTCATAATAACGTTTGTCTGCGCTAAAATAAAAAAAAGGAAGCCACAATGTTACAGGGCATCTTTAGATGTGACTAAGTGGATTGAGAGAAAACACAAGAGAACAAGTGTCTCTGCTTTCCTTTGGCTTTTACTTCAAAGTACATTTATTCAGGGTTTGTTTTTGTTTTTAATACTAAGAAGAGCAAGCTATATCTGCAAACAAGTAAATAGGGGTTCAGAGCTTCTAAATATAACTAAGGACTTGATTTGGCTTGAGAAGAAACCTGTAAGAAAATATTGAACAGGATGAATGTTGCTGCAGCCTAAGGGACCTGAAAATATTTTTAATTGGGATTCAAATGATTACTGAAAGTTATCATAGACTTTTCTCTGATCGATAGTGTTACCAATGATCTGCATTGCTAATGTAAGCCAAACCTGCATTAGGTATGGAACTTAATGCCCTTTATTATTGCTACGCTTTAAGATTAGCCTGCAATGAGATGAAAGCAGTGAATAAAATTGCAGCTAGCCAGTTTGGTCTAATAGAGAGTCAGTTTAGTCTATAACTGGATAAGGCACCAAGCTAAAAAGTGGGAGACTGTGAGTTCTAGTCCCATCTTAGCTATGAAAGCCAGTTGGATGACCTCAAAGTCCCTCAAAGTCCCTCTCAGTCCAACTCACCTTAGAGCATGGGTGTCAAACTTGCGATGTCACGACGTTGTCATGTGATGTATCGTGCCTTTTTCCCCATTCCCTAAACCGGGGGTGGGCATGGCTAGTGCATGACTTATCTGGCCTGTGGGCCACGAGTTTAACACCCCTCCCCTAGAGAGTAGTTAGGAGAAAAATAGAAGAAGGAAGGTGTGTTGGATATGATGGCTGCCTTGAGTTGTTCTACAAAAGGTGATTATGAATGTGTATGTGTGTATATATGTGTGTGTGTGTGCACACATACATACATGTGTATACATACATATATGTGTGTGTGTATAAAGGTGATTATGTATGTGTAAGTGTATATATATGTGTGTGTGTATACACATTCATACATCTGTATATATATACACATGTGTACAAAGGTGATTATGTATGTGTAAGAGCCTCGGTGGTGCAGCGGACTAAAGTGCTGTTAAGTGCTAGCACTTAGCTGCCAGCTGCCTGCGATTAGTGCAAGTTCGAATCTCACCAGGCTCAAGGTTGACTCAGCCTTCCATCCTTTCGAGGTAGGTAAATTGAGGACCCGGATTGTGGGGGCAATAAGCCAACTTTGTATAGAACAACACCACTGGAGGGGGGGGGGCAAAAGCCCTAATAAGCAGGTATATACAAAAAAGTATGCAGGCTATTGCTATAATGCATTGTAAGCCACCCTGAGTCTACGGAGAAGGGCGGCATATAAATTGGACTAATAAATAAATTTTATACACACACACACACACACACACACACACACACACACACATACACACACACACACACACACACACACACACACACATATATATATATATATATACATACATATATATATATTTCCTACGTAACCAAGATTTTTCTGCAACCCTAGTTGAGTGAAATCACATTCACTACTTTCTGGGTTTTTTTCTTTCTTTTCATTCTGGCAGCCAGCAGATTTTGTGCTGCCCATTGGGAGATACTCTGTGTGTGTGTGTGTGTGTGTGTGTGTGTGTGTGTGTGTGTGTAATATATATATATATATATATATATATGTAAGTCTTTGGTTATTCGGGTCTTCTCCTGCGTAAAATTGGAAGTATCTTGGCGACGTTTCGATGAAGTCTCATTCGTCATCTTCTGGCTGGTGTTCATTGCTCCTGGAAGCACGAAGCCGAGAACACCAGCCAGAAGATGACAAATGAGAATTCGTCGAAAAGTCACCAAGATACTTCCAATTTTATGCGGGAGAAGACCCGAATAACCAAAGACCTACATACAAACACCCGCGAAAACATATGTGTGTGTGTGTGTGTATGTGTGTGTGTGTGTGTGTGTGTTTGTAGATTTTCATACATGTGTACATACATGTGTATACATACATACACATATAGAGACATACACATAGACACACACACACACACATGTATGCATATGTATTTGTAGAAAATAAGCTTCAACCTAGCCTACCAAGCCACAAAAATATTAAACAGATAAACAACAATATATCAAATAAGTAGCTTAGCATTTCTTGACAATACTCAGTGCCTGCCTGAGATCTATAGTATGCTGTGATACATGATGTCCATGGGAAGACAAGGTTAAGAAGGTGGCCATAAATGCTTGCACCATCCTCTTACCATGTCATGCAAGCAAAAAGGGGTGAAGTTGGACTTCTGCAGTCTTAACTATTTTGTCTTTGTAAAGCACCCACACCCACATACTGCATCCCTGATCTAACAGATGTACTTTTGCGGAGTTCCTCAGAGAATGTTCAGATAAGTTCTGTATTTGGTCTCCTAGCATTTGGCATGCATGTTTGATTTTTTTTTAAAGTGCAAACACTTTATCCATACTGATGTTTAGCTGCTGCTTTTTAGAGCATTTATTTGCTGTGATCCTAGTTATATGTTATTTTCCTGACAGGAAAATAACTTTTTAGAAATAAAATTTTCTGTCATTGTTTATTATGCATTCCATTAATGCATGTTAGCAGGAGTGATCAAAATATACTCAATGTAAATAAAAGTTAACCTTTTGGAGAATATTGTAGGGCTTACCATGGTGAAGCAAGAAAACCACTCAAAAAGCCATATAAAATAGGAAGGGATAAAAAGAATCAGAAAACTAAATCTCAATCTAGTAAAAAATTATTCTGAACTCACCTTATAAACACAATTCAAAGACTTAATCATCAGACTCTACCTATTGCCTTGACTTTGCTGGTCACCGACAAGCATTTCATCCAACTCTTACAGAAATTCAAAATAACAGTAAAGATAGATTTAGATTTGGATGTAGGAGATGACCAGGCTAAGCCTGAGGGAGGGGGTCAAATGAATCATCAGTCATGAGTCCCTGAGTGACCACAAGAGACCAGTGAATTCCTTATTTACTGCCAAATTGCTTTAACAGTTAGTAGTTCAGATACTTTTAGAGAGCTTGAGCTTGTAATAAATCTTTACACCATTTGAACTGCCTGGATCTCCTGATTTCCCTGGCGTTTTACTTTTGATTTGCAAACAAAAGCTGGATGTTACTTTCAAAGTGAATTGTTCATGATTTCACTTTGCAATATGTTTTGGAGTTTTGTGTAACATGATTTAGCTAAACCAATGGGAAACCTCCCCCAGTATTATTCCATTTGTACGTTGATGATCCAATTAAGATAATAAGAAGGCCAGAGAAAGTAGTTCTCACACAGTGTCTCCTAGATCTAGACCGTTTCTGTGTAGTATGTGGGATAGATCTCAGCAAGTGGGCAAAGAGATGGAATCTAGGGAATAGTCAGATAAGAGTCAGCATAGTGAGAAGATGGATAGTGAGTAGAGCAAGAGGATCAGAAGAGTTCCTCTCTAGTTTCTTGGACCGAAAAGGACAAAGTAGGTCAAACTTAGGAAACCAGATGTCAAAGCGGTTCAAAAGAATATAAGTTTATTGTATGCTAACACTCTCTACAAGAATCTGAACTATTAATGGTCAAAGCAATTTGGTGGTAGATAAGAGTCAATGGAATTCAAGGTGGGCTGATCTTAGATCTTTGTGAGTGTGAAGGGATTCAAGACTGATAAAGCCCTTGACCTCTCCCTTGGCTCAGCCTGGTCCTGACTTACATCGTGGGAGAACTGCACGTTCAGACTTGCAAGATTCTGTTTATGTAGCTTTACAATAAAGCAGAATTAGCTTATCTGGTTGTGTCTCCTCTCCGGTGTTCCTGGTAAAGCTACTTCTCAGATTACTTTACCTCTAGTCTACCATTGAAACATGTCTCCAGATTTTCTATTTGGCTGTATACACTCAATGTCTCTAAACAAACTCTCTGACTTTGAAAGACTGGGTACTCATCAAAGGAGAGCACACAGTTTTCTTATTCAGCAGTACAAGACCTACCTTTGCAATACAAGATTTTTTTGATCTTGTGGATGGCGAGTTAATGCCTCTGGGTGGAAACCGTGGGACTGTGTTCTATACTGTGGAAAAGAATATCCAGTTCTGCTCTGGGTATCCGGTGGGAAGTAAATGTAATAGAAAAATGACATGCCTGTAGTTCACAAAGGTCTGCATGGATTGTGGTTGCAGATAATCCAATTCAGAATGTGTTCATGAATAATTAACCCAAGTTTCTGTCTGACTAGATATCAGCTGCATTACTGACCTATAAAGATCAGTGTTCTAATTTGTATTGATTTCAGGGCAAAGATCATCATCTATAAGCTTTTAAAGAAATGACTATGGCTCTTTGTATAATTCATAACATTCTAAATAGATTTTTAAGTTCTAAAGTATTCTAGTTTCTGCCAACACTTTTTTTTTTGATTATCCAGATCTGAATTCCTTAACACCAGTGAATATTATTGTGGCCTGCCAAGCAGCCAGCAGAGATGGCAGTAGATTTGGACAATGAGGAGGTTAGGGAGGAACATGGGCCAGTCCTGGAGTCTGGGGAAGGTTCTGATGAGGGCTCTGCGTCAGAGGCAGAGAGGGGGCCAGGGCCATATGCCAGTTATCAGGTTTTTTTTTAAAATTAGATTTTATATGCTGCCCTTCTCCAGAGACTCAGGGTGGCTTACAATGCGTTAAGCAATAGCCTTCATACTTTTGTATATTTATACAAAGTCAGCTTATTGCCCCCATAAACTGGGTCCTCAATTTACCTACCTTAGAAAGGATGGAAGGCTGAGTCAACCTTCAGCCTCGAACTCACATAATTGCAGACAGCTGGGTGTTAATAACAGGCTATCTAGCCCGTCGAGCTATCTGAGGCTCTTCAGAGTCAGACATTAGTGATGCAGATGAACAGCTGGAGCCTGTTCCCAGTGTGCACATGCGCAGAGTTGCCAGACAAAGGGAACAGCTAAAGACAAGGGTCAACTTGGGAGTAAGGCCGCAGGTGGACAATGAATGGCCCCTCCCATATGGAATAAAGAGGAGCAAAATGGGAATGGAGTTTGCAGGAAACAATTAGTTTGCTTAATTGGTTTGTGACTCTCCGAGACTCCTTGCCAAGTTTGGAGGATATTGGCCTGGCAGCTCTGCAAGCCAGATAAGGACTGTGACTGTAAGTTCTCTCTTGAAAGACTTTGCTGGATGTGAATGAGAAGAATTCACAGTAACTTAATAAAAAGGATTTTTTGTTGGGACAAGCAGTCTGATTCATGCTCTTGGGAATCCTAGGTCAGAATAAATATAAATGAAAGCAGCAACACTTGAGACAGAGAAATAGGGGACTTAGTCGTCAAGCCCTTGTCATGGACAGATCATTCGCTCCTTCAGTTAGACTTTCAAGCCACTTCCCTTCACTTCAGGGAGACCAGGTGGTTCCATCCTGGGTGCCTGATGGACCCGGAGAGGTTCCTGATGGAGCTTGGGCCATTCCCAGAGGCTCTGGCTCATGACTCGGCTGAAGAATTGGTGACTGCCTGGGAGAGGGCGGCCACTGGAGCTTTGGACCACGTTGTGCCTTTGGCAGCCTTTGACTCGGTGTCAAGCTCAATTAGCTCCCTGGTTTTCTGAAGAGCTGAGAGAGATAAAGAGCCAGGAAAGATGCCTAGAGAGTGATTGGAGGGCCAGCCACTCTGAATCTGACTGAACACAGGTGAGGTCTTATATCAAGACCTACCTAGTGGCGATAAGAGTGGCAAAATCCAATTATTTTTCTGCTCTTATTGCATCTGCAGAGAACTGCAAGCAGCCCTGTTCAGGGTGACCTGCTCCCTACTCTATGTGGGAGTGCGGGAGGATCCCTTGCAGGGCAGGGCTGAGGATTTTGTACAATACCTGCCTGATAAAATTATGCAGGTATTGGACTCCCACTGGGTAGGTTCAGATGGGATGACGGGGGTGGATCTTGAGATTGTTATCTGGGAGGGCATTTGAGGACATGAATAGGATTTTGGGTAGGCTTAACACTGCCACATGTTTATTGGACCTGTGTCCCTCCTGGTTGGTGCTGGTCTCCCGGGAGGTTACATGAGGCTGGCTTCAGGGGATTATTAATGCTTCTCTGAGTGAGGGTGTCTTCCCCGCCACCCTGAAAGAGGCGGTGGTGAGGCCCCTCCTCAAAAAGCCTTCCCTGGACTTGGCTATATTAGCAAATTATCGTCCGGTCTCCAACCTCCACTTTGTGGCGAAGGTAGTTGAGAGTGTAGTGGTGCGACAACTTCCCCGATATATGGATGATGCTGTCTATCAGTTGGGCTTCAGAAGGGGATACAGCATGGAAATGGCATTGGTTGCATTGGTTGATGATCTCTGGAGGGCTCGGGACAGGGGATGTTCTTCTGTCCTGGTTCTTTTACATCTCTCAGTGGCTTTTGATACCATTGACCATGGTATCATGCTGCATTGGTTGGAAGGGTTAGGAGTGGGGGGCATCGTGATGCGGTGGTTCTCCTTCCTCTCTGACTGTATGCAGTCTGTGTTGGCGGGGGGACAGAGGTTGACCTGAGGCGCCTTATGTGTGGGGTGCCGCAAGGGTCAGTCCTCTCACCCCTCCTGTTCAACATTTATGTGAAGCCGCTGAGTGAGATCATCCGTGATTTTGGGGTGAAGTGTTACCAGTACGCTGATGATACACAGCTGTACATTTCCACCACGGACCACCCCAATGATGCCCTTGACATGATGTTCCGTTGCCTGGAGGCTGTGCAGATCTGGATGGGGAGAAACAGGCTCAGACTCAACCCTTCCAAGACTGAGTGGCTATGGTTCCCAGCGCCCTGGTATAGCCAGCTGGCTATTGGGGTGAGACTCTAGTCCTCTCAGAGAGGGTTCGCAACTTGGGTGTTCTCCTGGATACCCAGCTGTCTTTAGAAGACCATATGATGGCTGTGGCCAGGGGAGCCTTTTATCAGGTTCGCCTGATCCGCCAGTTGTGTCCCTTTCTGGACTGGGACCCCCTGCGCATGGTCATTCATGCCCTCATCACTTTCCGTCTGGACTACTGTAATGCTTTCTGCATGGGGCCCCCCTTGAAGAGCACTCAAAGGCTGCAACTCCAGAATGCGGCCGCGCAGGTGATTATGGGGGTGACACGTCATACTCATGTAACACCTCTCCTGTGCGAGCTGCACTGGCTTCCGGTGGTCTTCTGGGTGCGATTCAAGGTGCTGGTTATCACCCTTAGAGCACTCCATGGTTCAGGACCCGGATATCTGCAAGACCACCTGCTGCCACCGATAGCCTCCCATCGGCCAATACGCTCCCACAAAGAGGGCCTCCTCAGGGTGCCATCTATCAAATTATGTTGACTGGCGACTCCCAGGGGGAGAGACTTCTCTGTAGGGGAAGCCCTTTGGAACAAATTACGCCCAGAAATACGTAGGATCCTTGACCTTCGCGTCTTTCGCCAGACCCTGAAGACCTATTATTTCAGCAAGCGGGTCTGACGGTCTGAAGATTTTAAATGGGTTTTTTTAGTCTAGGGGTTTTAATATTGGCCAAAACATTGAATTAGTTTTAAATCATTTTAACTTTTGTATCAATGTTTTTTATCATTGGATGTACACCGCACTGAGTCCCTCGGGAGAAGGGCGGTATAAAAGTTTGAACATAAATAAAATAATATAAAATAAATAAGTGTAGAAAGCTTATGTTCAGTTTTCTTTTGCATTTCCATGTCATTACTGAACTTCATGAAACAGTTAACAGCACCCTGGCTGTACTCTTCTAGTTTGGGAAGGATTTTAAAATGTTCCTTTTCCTTGTTCGCATATATAAAGCCCAAAATATAACAGTGACATTAAGTTATCAGTGTGGGATAATGATGTAGAACATATTGTAGATATTTATCAGTTCACAACAAGCAGCTGTTAGAATGGGAAATGTCACAAATGTAGCTGTATAAGGTAACCTATGAACAACAGGGCATCACAAGAAATTTATAAAGGGCAAATCTATGCATCTATAGAAATGCCGGCAAATAGAATGATGCTATTGATTTTTTCCTCAGTCAGTAAAATAGATGAAATTCCCAACGGCCAAATTTTAGTGACCATCTGTAAAACCTTCTCTGTCCCCATGAAACTAAGGGTTGGAGGAGGATTATAGCATTGTAAATTTATTGAACTTTCCTTGAATGATAGCTGTGGGCTGCTTGAAGTCATAAAGACTGCTGCAGGAACCAAGAAAACAATTTCCAGATATCAGAGAACACAAACCATGAGGCTTCAGTTGGAAGCTTTCCAATTCTGTCATAAATGCTGAATTCATTTATTCAATTCACACCTGGGTTACAGATAGCTAAGTACAAAATATGTGCATATTGTACTATGTAATGAAAAGTATGCCTGTGCCCCGTATTAGCTCTGCCGCTTAAAAACCATGAGAATCGTGCTCCAAAAGTGGATTATAGATGCAATGCACATATTTTAGAAAGGAAAAAAAAATCATGCAAATACTTTTCATATCAATTGCAAAAAAAAAAAAAAAAAAAAGCAAATTTTGTGTACTCCAATATTGATTTATGGACAACCCCTACATATGAATGGAGTGCTTATTACAAAAAATGTTGGAGGGCAGTCTCCTTCCTTGAGCTGATGACCACTGAAGCCGTAAAATATTTTATAATCCTCTGAAAACAGGCTGAGTATTTAAAAGGTCTGGCTTCAGTGATTCATAAAAAATGGGCAGTTTCAACATGAATATAATTCCTACACAAGTTTTGCTTTATATTAGTGACATATTTAACTCATTAAGATTGTGGCACATTGTTAACAGCTTAAGATATGTTTACATTAAATTGTTTACATGCCTATTTCATAAAATCACAAAAACATTGCTGACCAGAGCATGAGCTCCTGTTTTCAGGGTCTCCCACTGCAGCATAACTGGCACAGAAACTCATAACCATAGCACCACTAAACTACACTACTACAATGAACTTTAGACCAGCCTTCCTTTGATAACAACACAGAAAATACAAAATTACTGTGCTTTTTGGCATATAAGATGCAATTTTTCCCCTCTAAAAGAGGGTGGAAATGTCGGTGCGTCTTATACACTGAATATGGCCATTTTTGGCCTCCCAAAACCCCACCCTGCATGTCCCGTTTTTGCCAAAGCGGGATGCATAGAGGATTTGGAAGGCCTGCAGAGTGCTCCTGGGGGCTGGAGAGAGCAAAAACCGAACACGTGGAGGCCAAAAACTCCCCCCCCCCATTTTCCTCCTTGAAACCTTTATGCGTCTATACTCTTGTTCGTCTTATAGTCCGAAAAATATGGTAGTACTGAGCACAGCAGTCCATATGTTGATGATACTTTCTATGTTCATATTTATGATTCACTGATTAGCAAGAGGCTACCAAGTTTCAAACTCGAAAGATCTACATGGCTTGGCTCCCATGTAGAGAGAACCATCTCTTCCACCAAGAATGGATCCATTCATATGCATTTGTCACAACTGATAATACGTCACACTTAGGTGGCAGAGTGGTGTGTGTGTGTGTGTGTGTGTGTGTGTGTGTGTGTGTGTGTGTGTGTGTGTATTCTTTATGATTATCTTAGTCTGTGGGAACAACTTCCCCCATGACATCAAATTGGGACCTTCCTTCCTGGTTTTCTGAAAGCTTTTCAAGATTTGGGAAATTTGGGGGATAGTGTTGTTAGATAAGGAGGCACCTTTTGCTGTTATTTCATCCCTATTTTTACTCTATTTTATTAATAATTTGTGGAATATTTTGGTTTTGCTTCCTATAGTTGTTTCTATATGGTTCTTTTTATAGGTGTAAACTGGTGGTAATCATGGATTTGAAGGTGTATAAACGTGACAAAAAATTAAGTGAATTTAGATCATTCTAACAATTTCATTTTTTTGTAGATGACAGGTTTTTTTGTAAACATTGTATGATTCTAATTGTGGATTCTAACTGTGAGCATATTCCAGCCAAAATTGAACCCTTAGTCCTATTCATTTCACTCACAATATTATATTAAGATGACATTAGAAGGGCTTTAAAATGCGTATTTTTAGATAGTTCATGCCTAAAATTTATGTTGTCTATGGAATATATAGTGTAATTCCTTAAGGATAGGAAATATAACAGGATGCTGTACACAGACCAAGTACAATAGTTATTTATTAACCTTGATACTGTCATAATTTATTTTAATATCAGAGCCTGCAAAGGCTAAGTCTCCAATGGAATGAAACATTTCTGCTTTGTACACAGAATTCTATGCAAACAATATTCCTCATTCAATCAGAGCTACAGATGCAGCAATATATACTGTATTGATGTACACTGAATTTTGGCAGAAAAAATTATGATGGTCGTGGAACAAGGAAACTAAAACTATATTCTGTGCTTCTCTTCCAAACTAGACTAGCAATCATACAAGGAACATTTATAGTGTGATGATCTGACATACCCTGAAGCTTCCTCACTTAACTTACTTTGAATTACCGTTTAATTGCGTAAATGTCACTCGTGAAGATTCAGTGAAAATTTTGCTTCCTGGTGCAATTTGATGTGGCTCCTGCCCTCTGAAACATCTTATCCCCTGAGGTCAGATTGGCTTCCACTCTCCTGATGTTTCGTAAGAGCCTTAAAACCCATCTTGGGGATCCAATGGGGAAGCTTCGTACTGCAGGTGGTTGACTAATTGAAAATTAATCCCTCCCCACCTGCTATGTGTCTGGGTCCCTCATTTCCACACTTATGTTAATGATTTTATTTGTTAATGATTTTATCTGCTGTGTTCTATGATGGTTGATTTTAATATTTTTTAATCCTGTAATGTCTTTATGTTATAAGACACCCAGAGTTGTTGGATACGAGATGTGCGGCAAATCAATTTCATAAATAAATATGTAAATATATAAATAAATATAGTCAAACTAGTTATAAAGTCTGCATTACTATTCATCTTTTCATTGTTCCTATCACCCATCTCCTCACACTTATGACTGTATGACTGTAACCTTGTTGCTGGTATCTTTATGATATGATTTATATTGACCGTTTCCTAATATTATTTGATTGCTTATTTGTTCCCTATGACTATGATTTAAGTGTTATACCTTGATCAATGTATCTTTTCTTTTATGTACACTGAGAGCATATACACCAAGACAAATCCCTTGTGTGTCCAATCACACTTGGCCAATAAAGAATTCTATTCTATTCTATTCTATTCTATTCTATTCTATTCTATTCTATTCTATTCTATTCTATTCTATATAAATCAACGAAAAAATCTGTGTGCTGTACAAGGCTGATGCAACCTCTATGTCATGAATTAATTCCCATATCAGAATTCTCATCTTTATAAATCAACATTCTTTCGATAAACCATGTAAATATTCATTATCATGGTTGAATGACTTGTCCAATATAAGAAGGAATGGATATATCAATACTTAAAATGTGGGGTTCTTAGTGCTCTCTGAGCTTGCTTGTTTTCTTACAGACATTTCATTACCCTAACTAATAACATCATCAGGGCTACAGTAGTCAGGAGTGCTGTTTGCTGTCAGTTTATATTCTGGTGTCTTGCTTGTCTGTGTGGGTGGAGGCGGTCTTAGATATTCTTTGGTTGGGCTGTTTACTGATGACTCTTTGGCAGTTTCTTGATTGGGGTATTGCTTACTTGACTGTTGGCCTGAAGTTAACCTTGGAGTTAATCTATGCTGATCTGAATACTGATTATTGATGGAGACTTTTTCTCTTTGGAGCTGGTTGATTTTCTCTTTATATAAGCATATAGCATTCCTTACTAGCACTGATGCTGTTACCTAGATAGGGTAATGAAATGTCTGGAAGAAAAGGACCCCTCATTTCGACCCTGAGTTACAAATATTCTCCGTTATTGGTAATACTTAAAAAGCCAGCCTTTAAAATTTACGGAAAATGGTCTAATTTTTCCAGCAGCAGCTTATCCAGAAACTCTACTCTCCAGAATATTTCATTGACATATTGATATATCTCAGCAATTTAACCATGATTGGTTAAAAAAAAAAATCAAGCATTGTTCAAGCATGACAATTTTTTTGTTAGGGATCTGAGCTCTGTTGGAGCTCAACAATATATTTTCATTTGAGTGTTGATGGAAAAAAATTCCAGAGTTTCACCTGAGTTCTCCAACATGAATTATTTTGGAATTGAGCATTACAATGTTCTACATTCTACGTACATTTGGAAATGAATTTATTTAAACTAAACAAGAACTATGATTGAAAAGTTGACTAAAAATTAGGATAGAAGTGAGCTCCATGGAAGAGGTAGTATCAAACTGCTTAGCAGTTCTTTGAGAAAATAACGTTTGGCCTATTCGTACAAAATGTCACATCTTAAATTAAGTAAGAACAAGGATGAATACTTAGCAGAAGCACTGAGAAATACGGTTTGAGTAGTAAGATGTTTTGTGAGGATATGTGTTAAATATTTCAGAGAATACATTAATGGAGTGATGCAATAAAATATTCAGGGAGTATGATACTAATGCATAACCTTCAAAGAGGGGTGTATGAGAATCTTAATAAACATTAATTCACTACGAACTGATCCAACATTCATAAAGAAATAATTTCTGCTTATTCCTAATTTTCCTAAGTGATCCCCAAAAGTTGAAAACTGTAAAGTTTTCTTGGACTCAAGTTTGACTTCTGATAAATTACAGGTAGTCCTCAACTTATAACAGTTCACTTAGAGACTGTTTGAAGTTACAGCGGCACTGAAAAAAGTGACTTGTGACCATTTTTCACACTTATCATAGTTGTATTGCATCCCCATCATCACGCGATTTACATTCGGATGCTTGACAACTGGTTCATATTTATGACGGTTGCAGTGTCCCCTTTTGCGACCTTCTGAAAAGCAATGTCAATGGGGAAAACCAGATTCACTTAACAACCATGTGACTAATTTAACAACTGCAGGGATTCACTTAACGAATGTGGCAAGAAAAGTCGTAAAATGGGGCAACACTCATTTAATAAAATTCTCACTTAACATAAATTTTCGGCTCAAATTGAGGACTTGTTTTCTTAACAAAAACACGGAAATGTTATGCCACTGTTTTCCTTTTGTTTGTGTGTTTGTATTTGTGTGCTTGTGTGTGTCTGCTACATGTTTACAACTAAGACTATTCCAAAGTCCAGTCTAATCCCAATGTACACTTTTGTGATGATTTCTCATGTAAGTAGCAGATGTGACTAAAGTCAGCTAGAAGGAAATAAAGCCGAACATGAAAACAGTGGAGAATATAAATGCATGATATAGCATTTAACGCTTAAAAACTTTTTGTGACTGATTTTTAAAGACTTAATCATAATAGGAAATATGTCTCCTCCTTGAATTAGTTAATTTGTGCCAGAGTACTTCCTTACTACTTTCAATCTTAAAGTAGCTTTATAATAATATAGTAATGATGCTACATCCCCCCCCCCCAGTTTTTAAGCTACATTTTAAGCTATTGGTTACAGCAAATCTAAATTGTACATTAACACTTACCCCTGGAGCGCTTTTTCCCCAAACCAATCTCCTTTTCCTAGAGTACGAAGAAATATAGGATCTTCCCCAGGTGAATCTTCACGAGTGACATTTACCTAATTAGATGGTAATGCAAGTAAGTTAGTAAATCAATGTGTGTTTATCGGTCTCTCTCTCAAGCATAAAGAATATTGATAGTCATAAGAACAAACTATTTTCCAGCCTCAGGTGCCAAGTAGAACACAGGACTAATAACTTACATTGTAGAATAGCTTCTGGAAACATCACTGAGGTATATTAGAAAACCATTTAGAGCATGAAGGAAAAAACAGATTTAAATAGTTGTTATCTTTGAAAGAGACTTTAGGGTTAAATATTTGGATACCTATGCCTACTGAAAATACTAAAAGCATCTTTTGATGTAAAACGTGATCCCTAGATATTAATGCAAGATTATTTGCATATAATTAGCTTGAGAAACTACCTGAGTTCTTCTGAACTCATCAACTGCCAAAGAAATTAGACATTTATTTTGAAGGGATTTGAGAGATTAAAGTCCTTCTCTTATTTTTGGTAGCTCTTTATTTATTTATTTCTGGGATACATTTATTTCTGGGCAGCTGGTCATTTGCATTCTTTTTAGACAGTCGTTGAGGCCACTTGGAGGTTGGAGTCTTAGATGGCTACTTTGATCTGTCTTTCCTGTAGTCTGCAATTTTGCAGGAAATCTGGTTCATACTCCTGCACATTCGAAGGGTGTTCATCCCAAAGTTGCATAGCTACATGTCTACGGAGGTTCTCAGTCATCCAGGTCATGGTTGCCCCAAAGGTACTTTTTTCAAAAGGCAACTGGACTTTCTTGTTTTTCTTTGAAGATGTTTCGCTTCTCATCCAAGAAACTGAAGAAGTTGCCTCTTGAAAAAAAGAACCTTTGAGTTTCTGCACATCTTTGTTAGCCACATAAAATTGGTTGTTGCAACCTTCCATGATCCCTGACTAACAAAGCATAACAGTGTTAAGATGTCTGTCTGACAGAGAGATCAGAAATTCTATGCCCATTGAGAATTTAAATTGAAGTTTTAAAGATTTAAGATCAGCATCTACAAACCAGTAAGTTTCTCTCTGAGAAGAATTTATCTTCAGAAGAACTTCACTGGTGTCCTCTTTAGTTTAATAAAGCTGGGTGGAGCTTTCTTCTTCATAACAATTCTTTATGGTACTAGAAATACTTAGCATAAAATACAGGACATCGCTGAATTAAGAATTGTCCTATTCACCTGAAAGAATATTATGAGCTCACCTAATATTAAGTTATTCAGATATTTAAGTAATATAAATGGGGAGTTTCTGTACCTTCTGTAATATGCACAGTAGATTATGTAAAATAATCCAGTGTTCTCAACCTGTGGTCCATGGACCCCCTGAGGGGAGCATAATGTCATCACAGGGGGCTGGCTAAGACTTAAAGAAATGTTATGATTTAAATCTTGAGTTAAGAGTTCTTGGGGGTCCGTAGTCATGGTCCGTGGTCAATGAAAGGTATTTAAAATGGGTCTGTGGTGAAGAAAAGGTTGAGAACCAAAGACAAGCCATTGTTTTGTAAGTAGGCTATTAGCAAGAAGGCTAACAGTTATTGGGATCAAATATGTACTTTAAATCAGAGAACTGTGAAAATAAATGTACAATTGAAACCGGGGGTTCATCTTTTAGGTTTGATGGACTACCAGTTAGAGAGGGAAAAACTTTGTTTTTATAAATGATAATTACGTAACTATTACATATAGATTTTGTATGTCCAAAGATGGAATAATTTACAGATTTCCACAATGGAAGAATGGAGGGTGAAGTTATTGTAACCAGCTGAAAGGGCAAAATTAACTAAAGAAAAGTCTTCGTCTAGCTTTGTGTCTATATGGAAACCACTTTTGGACTAAAATCTAAAAGAAATGCTATATTAATTTTTGAATTTGACAGAATTGCTTATGATTATAGAAATACTGCGTACTGTTGAATTTTACACAAAAGTGTTCATGTGTTTTATAGCTGTAATAATATCGAGAAAAGTTGGAAGTTAAATTTTCTATTTCTTTTCTTTTTTTCCTTATTTCTTTTGCACCTTCACCTTTCTTGTTTTCTTCATAATTGTCTTTTCTTCTTTTTTATATTTTGTCTTTTGCAGAAATTTAATAAAGTACATTTTAAAAAGATAAGCCATTGTTTAATCTGTCAGCAACTCAATGCCAAAGTAAAATATTTACAACTACATAAATGTCATCTACAATCCAATTGTTCTTCTCTGAATAGATTTTGTATAGGGATACGAAATGGCCAAAAGGGTCAAATTTAGCATATTTTCAAGACATTTGCATTAAGTGCTGGATATTTGTGTAATAAAACCTTTGTTCTGCCCTAGGAATGAGTGAAATCTCTTCAACCTCTATGATATTGACTCAGAAATATTTAGCTATCACCCAGCTTCTCAAAAAAAGAAACCTTGATTTATTTTTTCCTCCTATTTATCCACTCAAATCTCAACATTGAACTGCCATATTTGGGCCAAGTGACCACTAGATGGCAGCAAAAAGATTAAGGAAACCTCAAAAGCTTGTTAGCATCTTTTCCAACTATTAAATATTATGAAAAGGCTACAGTTCACTTTATCACATTTATGGAAAGGTTGTAAACTGATTTAAATAGGAATTTAAATTGGGATGTGGAGGGGAAGACAGATTAGAGGCACTTTATCCATCAACAATTGTTATTGTGTTTGTTGAGAACTTTTACCTAGCTAGCCTGAAACCTTTTGACTTGAGTTCAGCAATCTCCTTCTCAATCATGGTCATACTGAGATCTATAAGGATATGTTATGGGACATTGATATTATATTGTCCTTGTTATGATTCCTGATGTAGTTTTGTCCATTATTTTTTTCTACAAAATTTTTCTTTTGTTGGAAAATATCATAGCAGTAGAAGGACATGTGAAGACACTTACAATCTTTTGTGTATATCTGTTGGAGCCTGCAATGGTCTGTTGGTAGAGACGTGGGGGGACAGTAGACATCTGTATTTGTTGCAGATTAATTCCCATATTAGTATCCCTGTTCTGCTGTTAGTTATTTGTGAGAAGCTATTGGGCAGTTGTCTATATGCAAATATGAAATGCAATGCCATTATCTAGTATAGGTTGTAGGCTATTAATTAGTGGTTTGAACTGTGAGCTGTAGGCAAGTACATCTGCTGTTTTTGTGTCTGCTGTTTTTGTTTTTTAATAGGTTCTGTCTGAGAAACATTCTGGCTCTGTTAGTTTGTCTTTTGATCTTGGTTAGATAATTCAGTCTGCTGAATGACTGGTTTAATTCTATCAATTGAGGATCTCTATCAAGTGTGTAAAATAAATGTATTTGTAGCCCACTGCCTGGTTTTATTCTGTAGATAGGTCAAAGCTAAGGATGATAGTGGAGTGGAAGCTACTGAAGTCATGATGGAATTTGATTATTTTTTCCCAAGGTATCAGGTGATTAAATTGTCATTAATGAATTTCAGATAAAGAAGGTTTTCCAGGGAGAAGAGTTGATGAAGTGTTGTTTTAGATTAGCCATGAAGATGTTGGCTGGGCAACTGATTTGCAAGGATATATTATTGACATCTACTAGACATTCAGTTGAGATACAACAGTCCAATCCAAAATCCATATGACTACAGAGATACTCAATCATCCAGTTCATGGTTGTCCCAAAGGTGTTTTTTTTCAAAAGGCAACTGGATCTTGTTTCTTCCTTGAAGATGTTCTGCTTCTCATCCAAGAAGCTTCTTCAGTTCTGACTGAATGGTGGTGGTGGTGGTGGGGAATGGAAGGATTTATATTTCTTGCAATCATCTGGTTTGTTAGCACTCTCTCTGAGAGTCATGGAGGCCATTTGGGGTGTTATCTGTAACCTCAGGGTTACCTGAATCACAGTGCAAATAGATGTGGAATCTTCTTGTAAGTGTTGAAAGGACTCCATTGTAGACAGGAGATTGGTGGTGTCTTATGCCTCCCCTTCTGTTGAGAGAGGGCTACTCAGTTTTAACATAGATGGCCATTTTGACCTCCCCCCTTTCAAACCAGTGGTCTTCTCAATTTATTCTTATTTATTTATTTCAAATTTTAACATATTTTTAATTTTATTAAAATCTTTATTAATACAAAAATACAAAAGAAAACAGGGAGGAAGAAGGAAAAGAAAAATGTGGGGCAAAGGGAAAAAAGAAAGAAAAGCTGTTGACTTCCCTTTGGTGCAGTAGAATAAGATAATACCATCAAACCTCAACTTTTTACTTTTCCATAATAATATAAATTATGTTATCATCATCATCATCATTTTAGTCATTGTCTATCCACTGCAGGATGAAGGCCTCTTCTGCGTGTTATATATCCATGATGGTGGACCTATGGCACACAGAACCCTCTCTGCAGGCACGCAATCAGTCGCCCAGCTCAACTCCACTCTGCATGAGCGCATGTGCCTCCTGTCAACCAGCTGATTTTTGGAATGTGTGTGTGTGTGGGGGGGGTGAATGTGGGAGATGTGTCCGCATGCACAAGGGGCAGGGGCGCAACCCCCATGACCCATTTTTGGGCCCAGTAGGCTGCAGGGAGGCCTGCTAGGCCCAAAATGGGGGGGCAGGGGTGTGTGGCACACATGCACGGTGGTGTGTAGGAAGCATGGAAGGGATTGTGCACCCATGTGCCGGGGGGCACATTGCATTATGGGTGCCGGCATGCTTTAAGCACATGAGAAAAAAAAAAGGTTAGCCATCATTTGATGTTATATATGTTGAAGGCAGCAAGATTACTTTATGCTTAAAAATGGAAGGACACTTTGATTCCTATAATGGATGAATGGTTGTAAAAGTTGAAAGAGTTAGCAGAGATGGCCAAATTCACTGCTTTGATCAAAGAAAAAAAACCTGCAATTATTTTTGTTTCTATTTTTGGAAACCGCTTCTGGACTTTGTGCTTGAGGAGGAAAAAAAAAAGAAACTCTCAATTTATTCATATAAACAGAATAGCTGAACAGGGCCAATGTGGACAAGCTCAGCTCTACCTCATGTGGTAACCTTTAAATGCTGGGCTGCAAAACATCTGTACTTTTCAAAAGTTGCCATTCCCCCCCCCCCCCCCAAAAGGCTTTTGTAAGCCTTCTTAACTGCTGCTGTCACCAATGTTGTTCCTACTACACCTCCTAACACATCTCCTGGTGAATGGAAATTAAGACAAGAGACAAGAGCAGACAGCTAGGTGGGAAGATTGCTTTGTAGATTCAGATTACTGAAGTAAAACTGTCATTTTCTCTTAATTTGCTTTAACACTTAATTATGGAGCTGAGGTCCAAAGATGAATTCAGAGAATTCCAACAACATCTTTAATTTGCCGTGTTTTTACGGATTTAGGAATTGCGTTTCTTTTTTTAAAAAACAAACCCCACTGAATTTAAAAACTAATTTGCAACATATCCTGAGTAGTTAATGTATCAAACCTGATATATGAGGGCCAGTTCAATACGTAGATTTCCTGGGCATATTTTTGATATCATGGATGTTTATATTTCTATACAGGTTAGGAAGCATTTACCGAATAATGGATGGAAAAAATAAAACATGCAAATAAGCTTTGACAGGTACATAATCATTCCTGTCAAGCAGTGAGTAGGCTTAAATAAACAAACAACCTGGGAAGCTCAATGTTTACCCCAACTCGAAGTCACAACATTTAATCAAATATGAAAGTGTATAGATCCTCTCAGTGTTCGCAAAAGAAAAAAAAACAAAAGACAAGGGCTGATATCTCATCCCCTTTAAACGGTGTCAGAAAAGCTTACCTTTCCTTTGCTGATTATGAAGAAAGTATCTCCCCGAGCACCTTGCCTGATAATGTGCTCTCCATTTTCATAGTGTGTCTGTGAGGGGAAAAGGCAAAAACAAAAGGAATCAAATCAGAACGTGTCACCTCAAATAAAACACCTTCATTGTTTTTATGAAGAAAATATAGGTAGACATGCCACAAACCCTGATAAATCTCTGCAAAGGTTAACTCTAACTGCAAGTAGACTTGTCCCAAAGGTGCTTTTTCAGGAGGCAACCGGATTTCCATGTTTTTTTTTTCCTTTGAAGACATTTCTCATCCAAGAAGCTTCTTCAGCTCTGACAGGATAGTGGGGAATGGAAGGATTTATATTCCTTGCAGACAGATGGTGATTTGCATCCTTTGGATGGAATGACCAGATGTCTGCAATGGAATGCTTCCATTCCCCATTTTCCTGTCAGAGCTGACACCATTGCAGACAGTTGGTCATTTCCATCCAAAGGATGCAAATGACCAGCTGTCTGCAAGCAGTATAAACCAGATGTGGTTTCAGCAGGTTCTGACCAGTTCTGGAGAACCGGTAGTGGAAATTCTGACTGGCCCTGCCCACATCTATTCTCTGCCTCCCAAGTCCCAGCTGATCGGGAGAAAACGGGGATTTTGCAGTAACCTTCCCCTGGAGTGGGGTGGGAATGGAGAGTTTACAGAATCCTTCCCCTGAACATGCCCACCAAGCCACACCCACTAAGCCATGCCACACCCACCAAGCCACACCCACAGAACCCACTATAAATCCTTCCATTCCCCACTATCCTGTCAGAGCTGAAGAAGCTTCTTAGGTGAGAAGGGAAATGTCTTCAAAGAAAAAACAAGTAAGTCTAGTTGCCTCCTGAAAAAGCACCTTTGGCACAACCATGACCAGGATAACTGAGAATCTCTACAGACTTGCAGGTAGACTTCAAGTTACGGCCACAACTGAGACCCAAATTGTTAAGTGAGACATTTGTTAAGTGAATTTTACCCCATTTTCGGACCTTTCTTGTCACGGTTCTTAAGTGAAATATTTGAATTGTTATGGTAGTAACAGAGTTGTTATGTGAATCTGGCTTCCCCACTGACTTTGCTTCCAAGTAAGGGTAGGGTTAGCTGATGAGAGCGAAATAGCTTGAAATAGAGCTATACTAGTCTCCCTTTATTTCTTTATCAGTGAAATATAAATTTTACATACATACATACATATATACATACATACATGTAGGTCTTTGGTTATTTGGGTCTTCTCCCATGTAAAATTGGAAATGTCTTGGCAACGTTTGTCTCATTCGTCATCTTCAGGCTGGTGTTTTCGGCTTCGTGCTCCTAGAAGCACGAAGCACGAAGCCGAAAACACCAGCCTGAAGATGACGAATGAGACTTCGTCAAAACGTCGCCAAGACATTTTCAATTTTACGTGGGAGAAGACCCAAATAACCAAAGACCTACATACAAACACCCGCGAAAACCTCAGAAAACACACACACACACACACACACACACACACACACACATATATATAAAAACAGGAATTGATAGATCACTTATCATTTGAGCCTGACAATGTGGGCTGAGAAAGGGTGATTGTCCTAAAGATGCCTAGCCAATTTTTATGACTAAAGAGGGACTAGAAGTCACAATCTCCTGGTTTCTAGCCTTATGCCTTAACTACTAGGTTTGGCTCTCCATTTTACATTCTGGGGTTATTTTGAAAAAAAATTATCAGATGAAGTATCCTTCCTCCCTCCCTCCCTCCCTCCCTCCCTTCCTTTTTATTTCCTCCCTTCCTTCCTTCCTTCCTTCCTTCGTCCCTCCCCCCAACACTTTCAATGGGCTAACGTAATATATTATGTTATGTTTTATGTTAAGGTTACACTATGTTATGATATGTTATATTATAACATTAATAAAATTTATGTAGCACGATATAGATGGTTAATATGATTGGAATTTATATTATTTTTTACACCCTAAAAGAGAACTTTTATAAAATGATGTACTGTTTATATATGATTCCAGAAAAATGTCTAGAAGGTATGAAAGTACTTCAAATGTGAACAACATGAAGACATTTTATTGTGCCTGGGGGACTTGTAAAAAGGTCAGAGATTTCTGCCTTGAAATATATATAATGATTGAAAAAATGTTAAAAGATCACTTTTCACCTGAAACCAGAACTCTTTTTTTACGAGGGTTAATAGACACGCAATCAATAACTACATTTATTAGTAACTGAAAATCCTGACATTTTGCTGAAAATAGAGAAAAATGAACCACGGTCAAAAAGATCAGAAGCCATTTCTTTATCATTTTTTTTAATTCTTTCTCATTCTTATTCTCCCTTATTTTCTTCTCCATTTTTTAATAGTCAGGGTCCTAATAGCATTTTTTTTTAACTTACTAAAAATTTCTTCAATAAAAATGATCTTTTAAAAAGTAATCCTAAAGTTGATTTTCGAATGGGAGGATTATTTATTTATTTGTATCTCGCTTTTATTATTTTTACAAATAACTCCAGGCAGTGAACGCGTCCAACACATCTTTCTTCTTTTATTTTTCCCACAACAACAACCCTATGATGGGAGCTGGGTTGAGAGATTGAGAGATTAATTGGCCCAAGTCATATAACCAGCTTTCATAGCTTAGGCAGGACTAAAACTCCCAATCTACTGCTTTCTAGCCAGGAATTTTAATCATTAGACCAGGGGTGTAAAAAACTCAAGGCCCGGGGGCCGGATCCAGCCTGCGGAGTGCTTAGATCCGGCCAGTGGGGCAGCCCTGGAAACAGCAAAGGATCGGCCTGTGGTGTCTCTGCCAGGGAAAATGGAGCTTGTGCGGGCCGTGGGCGGCCCTCCCAAGCTCTGTTTTCGCTGGCAAAGGGTCGCAGCTGAAAATGGAGCTCGGAGCCTATTTTTGCTGGCAGAGCACTTGGGCCACCACAGGTGTCCTGACATGAGTGACGTTGAGTTGACTACACCCACCCTAGCCACACCCACCCCAGCCTCCCAAGATCAAATACAACCCTGATGCGGCCCTCAATGAAATCGAGTTTGACACCCCTGCATTAGATCAAACTGGCTTCATGTTATTTGCGCCTGCCCAGTTCAGGTTGTGGAAGTTGTGGTTGTGGAAGTAACGCATTGTAAGCATTGTAAGCCACCCTGAGTCTCCGGAGAAGGGCGGCATATAAATCTAATTTTAAAAAAAAGTAAAATAATTTGACTTTTCAAAAGCTTCTTAGGAACTAGCATATTTTGATCAGCAAGGTAACTCAGTATTGCTAGATGATGTATCTATTGAATGAGATCCAAACCTGAACTGAAAAATTGTACTTAATTCTCATTAATCGTTTCTCATTAAACAAGAAATTAGATATTAAAGAATGTCACAGTTCTGGCCTCTTTTCTCCTCAGTAAAGAACTTGGAAGGAGATGTGAGAGAAACACTTACCAGATTTGCAAATGGCATGAAATTAAGTAGGGTTAAAAAAATAACATAGAAAACAAAATTAAAATTCAAAAGGATCTTGAGCAGTGAGCTAAAAATAACAGAAAGAAATTTAGTAGACAGAAATGTGAAGTTGTTCACTTGGGCAATGCACAGATAAGAGGTATGAGATGTTTGGTTTGGTAACACCATACATGAAACAGGTCTTAGTATTGTGTACATGAATTGAGCAGTGAGACATGGCTGAAAAGGGGCAAACTGGTTTTTAGGCTATATCAAAACTCGTTTCCCCGAACTGGAAGTAATTGTTCCAATAAATTTTTCATTGGTCAGGGGATTATCTTAAATGCAGCACATTTAGAGAAAGGTATACTGAAATGGATGCAGAAAAGGGAACTGATAACTCAATCTTATTACAGAAAAGAAGACTTGTTCAAGACACTGAATGGATGTTACCTAGAAGTATATTATATTGTAACATTATATTGTTATAGTAACACTATATTGCTAACTAGGGCATACAAAACCTTTGCCAGATCAATTCTTGAATATAGCTCGCCTGTCTGGAATCCAGTATGTATATCGGACATTAATACGATTGAGCAGATCCAGAGGTATATCATGAAGAGTACTCCACTCCTCTAGTCACAATAGAATCCCTTATGCCACCAGGCTTCAAATTTTGGGCTTGGACAATCTGGACCGCCAGTGGTCTGATCTAAGAATAGTACACAAAATTGTCTTCTACAATGTCTTACCTGTCAAGGACTTCTTCAGCTTCAACCTCAATAATACATGGGCAAACAATCGATACAAACTAAAGATAAACCGCTTCAAATTCGATTGCAGAAAATACGACTTCAGCAACCGAGTGGTCAATGCATGGAATACCCTACTCTGTTGTTACATCCTCAAACCCTCACAGCTTCAACCTTAAATTGTCTACCGTGGACCTCACCCCATTCCTAAGTGGTCTGTAAAGGGGGCGTGCATAAGCACACCAGCGTGCCTACCATCCCTGTCCTACTGTTCCCATTTATTTGTATTCATTCCTTCATTCATGTCCATGTTCATATTCATACCTGCTATCTTGTACATGTTTGGCAAACAAACAAACAAGCAAACAAACAAAATATCCTAACGTGGGCCTCCTGTGTGACCCTTTCTGAGTGGTATCAAATTTCTTCTTAATCTTATTTACTCAAGGCTGAATATTCCTAGTTCCTTCCATAAAAATAGTTTTTATCCCAGAGCTATAATTGCACTCAACAATGAACTAAAGAGCCACCATCAGTGAGCTGTTGGATAGCATTACTTGGTCTGTTGTGTGGATGTTTGGGTAGTTTAGGGGTGGAGAATTGTGATGGGTGGGAGTGTGTTTGGGGGTTGTTGTTTGTGTTGGACCTTGTCTTTGGGTGTTAAGTGAATTTCGGTGTATGGGTATACACGTACAATGACAATAAAGTTATTATATTCTTATTGGTTAATCTGTAGTGAGATTCACAGTCTTTGAGACTGGTTAATAGCTCAGCAGCTCGAGTCCTAACCAAGGACCTAGGAACTGTTAAGGTATCGTCGGAGGATGTAAGCTGTTCCGAGTAAGGTGGTTTTTTGTAGAGTCAAAATGTTCAAGTCCGGTAAATTTAGAATTTCTAAATAGCGGGGTAGCTCTTTGGGTATTGCTCCAAGGGCTCCAATTACAATCGGAACAACACAGGATTTCTTTTTCCATAGTCGCTCAACTTCGATTTGCAAGTCCCGGTACTTTGTGATTTTTTCTTGCTGCTTATCTTCAATCCGTGCATCACCAGGTATTGCAATGTCAATGAACCATACTTTTTTCTTTTCAACTACCGTTATGTCAGGTGTGTTGTGGACCAAGTGCCTGTAGTCTGAATCCTAAAGTCCCACAAGATCTTGAGTTTCTCTTTCTCTAGAACTTTCTCAACCTGATGATCCCAGTAGTTTTTGCTGTACTCAAATCCAAACTTCTGGCACAATTTCCAGTGAATGATCTTAGCAACACGGTCATGGCGTTGTAGGTAGTCAGTTTGTGAAATTTTGCTGCATCCACTGATCAGGTGGTCGACTGTCTCATCTTTCTCATTACAGAGGCGGCATTTGCTGTTGGTGGTAACATGTTGAATTTTTGCCTTCATGCAGTTTGTGGCTAGGGCTTGTTCTTGAGCTGCCAAAATAAAGCTTTCTGTTTCTTTTTTCAGTACTCCTGATCTTAACCAGTTCCAAGTTAGTTTCTGGTCACCTTTGCCTTCAATACTTTTCAAGTATTGGCCATGCAGAGCTTTGCTTTTCCAATTTTCAGCTCGCTGCTCAATTACTTCTTTCTTATATTCTGCTTTTGTTTTAGTTGTCTTTAAAAGGCCTCCTTTATTTACTTCCTTAATCATTGGTTCTTCACTTTTCTGGATGTAATCATTCAAGCTGCATTTTTCTTCTTCCACAGTCTGCTTTACTTGTAGGAGTCCTCGACCACCCTCTGCTCTTGGTAAATATAATCGGTCAACATCACTTTTAGGATGCAAGGCATGATTCATTGTCATAAGCTTCCTTGTTTTTCTGTCCAAATTGTCTAACTCCATCTGGGTCCAGTCAATTATTCCTGCAGAGTATCGAATCACAGGTATAGCCCAGGTATTTATGGCTTTTATGATGTTTCCTCCACTCAGTTTGGACATTAATATCTTACGAATTCGCCGAATGTACTTGGCTGAAGTTATTTCCTTGACTTTATTATGCATTAAGTCAGAGGCCTCTAAAATCCCCAAGTACTTGTAGCCTTCTTCTGATTTTACTGCCTTTATCGTTTCTTCATTCTCTAGTTCTATTCCATCCTCTTCTATGATCTTACCTGCTTTGGTTGCTATTGTTGCACATTTGTCAATTCCAAACTGCATACCAATGTCTTGGCTGAATTCTTTTGTGTGTTCAGTTAATAAATTCAGTTCAGCTTTTGTTTTACCAAACAGCTTCAAATCATCCATGTACATCAAGTGCGAGATTTTCAGTCCTTTCTTTGCAAGTTTGTATCCACAGCTCAGATTTTTCAAAATGATTGTCAGTGGTAGCATTGAGAGTATAAAAAGTAGGGGGGAAAGGGAATCACCCTGGAAAATGCCTTGTTTAATTTCAACTTCACCTAGTTCTTCTTCATTAGCCATAAGTTTTGTTTTCCAGAGGTTCATTGAAGATTCCATGAATTTTTTATGTTTCTGCTGATGCCAAAGATTTCCAGGCATTTCTTGATCCAGCTATGGGGAACTGAATCAAACGCTTTCTTATAGTCTATCCAAGCCATGAACAGGTTGGTTCGTCTTTTCTTTGAGTTCTTTAGGATTAGCTTGTCAATCAGCAATTGATCCTTTGTTCCTCTTGAGTTTTTGCAGCATCCTTTCTGTTCTACAGGAAGCAAGTTATTTCTTTCCAGGTATCCATAGATTTGGTTTGCAATGATACCAGTAAGAAGCTTGTATGTTGTTGGCAAAAAGGTGATTGGCCTATAGTTTCCAGGGTCCTTTCCTTTTTCTTTATTTTTTTGGATCAAAAATGTTCTTCCAGTTGTCATCCATTCATCATTTTCAGGTGTTTTTAGGACCTGGTTCATCTGGGTTGCCAATCTTTTGTGCACACTTGTAAGTGCCTTTAACCAGAAGCCATGTAGCTCATCTGGCCCAGGTGCACTCCAGTTCTTCACTTTTCTTGACTGTCTTTGCACCATTGCTTTTGTTATTTTCATGTCTTCCATTTTATGCAGTTTAATAGAGTCCTCAACCTGTTTGATCCATTTTGCATTTCTGTTATGCTTCTTGTTGTTTTCCCACAAATTCTTCCAGAATTTCAGAGCTTTCTCTTTATCAGGCTTTTCATTTGTAGTTATTCCTTCTCTATTTTCTAAGCTCTTATAAAACTGGTGCTGATTTGCTCTGAACTGTGAGTTTTCTTTGAACTGAGTTACTCAATTTTCATACCTTTTAATCTTTTTGGCGATGGCAACAACCCTCTGCTTCAGCTCTTCAATTACTACCGCAATCTCCTTATTCTTCAGATCGTATCTTGCTTCCAGGCTGCTTTTGACCTGCTTGTTCTTTAACTGACCTTGCCTTAGGTTCTTCAAGTTGCTCAAATCTCCACGTAATTTTTTTATCTTCAATTCTAACCGAATTTTCCACTTAGGCTTCCCCTTCTTGCCTCTTTGGTACTTTTGTATTTTCAACCCCAGTTCTTTGGTGGTTATGACGGCTGCTGCATACATCAGTTGGTTTGTTTCGGCTAATGTAGTGGTTCTAATAGTTTGCACAGCTTCATTGACCTTTTTTAGTACATTTCTCAATTCTTTCCGGTTCACTTGGTTCAGTTTTGGCAAATTATATTATTATTATTATTATTATTATTATTATTATTATTATTATTATTATTATTATTATTTAATTGATTTTTAAAAAATCATTTGGGTTACCCTTCTCAGAAACTATTACAGTTTGTCTGATACCAATATCTGAGCATAGTATTCAAAGAAAGGCTGACCCAAGTAGAATACAACGGACATATTATTTCTTCTAATTTGAGTATTATATTTCAGGTGATGAAGCTTAAAATTGCATTTGCTGTATATTTAACCACATCACACTGACTCATATTCAGTTGTACGTTTTCAGGATTGTTTTCACAAGTCCTGCTGCCAAACTAGGTATCCTATGTTCTGTGTTGGTGACTTAAATTTCTAGTCCATTTCTAGCAACGTTATTTTGGATTTTATTGATTGTGCCTTTGCTGTTCTTAAGATGCCACAAATTATTCACAGAACTGTTTGTTACTTCCAATGATATAATTGCTGTTGTTCAGAAAACGCCACAATCGATTCAGCAATGGTGATTTCTACATGGGGGTTCATTGTTCACCTGTTTCCATTTTTCCCTCCTGTTTTGTTCTTTTTCAACTGAAGAAAATCTCCAGGCGGTTTTCTTTGACTACATTCTGACTGCATCATATCTCCCATGTATTTTACTTACTTCGCATCACTAGACCTATGAATGTAAATGTCACATAACATCACATTTCTTTCTGGTTAACCAGAAGACATTACTAGTGTTTCTGAACAGTCTTGTGTCAATTCGTCTTCATCGCTGATTATTATATTCACATGTGAAATAGGATGGCCCTTGTCCATCACATTTGTCAAATGAAATATTTGCTGAAATAACTGACTAAAACGAATCTTCGCTTCTTTGCTATTTCAGAGGTGTAGCAGAGAAATTATGTAAATACAAAAAAGGAGGGAGATCTGAGATTTTTAAGTCCACTGATGTTTAATTTAGCAATTGATATCAATCTATAAGCTGCTCTGGTGATTTTAAAAATTAGAAATAAACTTCAATGATACATTTATACCCAACGTTGTTTGCTGAGATCTAAAGAGAATTATAAACTCCCGAGAAAACTATGCATAATTTTGTAATAATGTAATTACTATTATTTCTTTGGCAGCAATCTGACTGTATCTTTATATCAACCTTTTTATATTTTTTGCTGATGCTAGTTGGCAAATAATAATGAAATGTTTTATTATTCCAAATAGTTGCAATGGATTATGTATATTTTGGATTCCGAGCTATTCTGATTAGCATACTTTATTTTTCATCTGGAAACAAAGTAAATTGATAACTTTCAATTGCAGTTTACCTGAAGATACAGCATAGCATTTTACATTAACCATGAAGCAAAGTGTTGCAAGGAATTTGATTTGTATTTCACATTCTTTTTAACCCATGCCAATTCATACCATGGATTGTCTGTTCTGCATATGAAAGGAACATTCTATAAAAGCATGGATTCTAGCATGGATAATTTTGGGTTCATTCATTTTCATTAAAAAGTTGAAATCGTTTTTTACAGCAACACAGAAGAAAATCTTGTATTATTCTATATCTTATGAACGAGTGACCATGGTGCAATTAATGTCATGAAAATTATTTGTATACTTGCCATATGGATTTCATTTTACCTCATGAGCACAAACAATTTATTCACGGAGTTAACTTTCATATTTTGGAGAAGAAGGTGGCAGAGCTTGGGGACAGAGTCAAGAAAGGATTCAGCCTAGAAATGTTACATGTTCACAAATGCTCCAGCCCCTTGAATTCTCTTTACTCTTACCAATTTAGTTAAAATACACAAGAATCTAGTCAACTAAAAGTTAGTTAGTTGACTAGATTCTTCTGTATAAGCTTGAACAAATCTTAACTGGAACATAATATATGTTGCTGATTCTTCTCACCTGACAATTTCAAGTACAATCATGTGCCAGGGGACATGTATATTTGGGCTGATGTTAGTTGAAGAGAAAAGCTCTGTGATGACTCAGTGGTTAAAGATGCTTGAGCTTGTCAACTGGAAAGCTAATAGTCGGAGTTTGAGACCCAAGTGCCACATACGTTTCTTCATTATTTGCTCCAGCTACTGCCAACTTAACAATTGGAAAGCAAGTATATAAATAGGTACCACTCTGGTGGGAAGGTAAGTTATCCATGAGCCTCGACATATAGTCATGGTGGCAAGATGACTACACATGCATCTTTAGACAATGGTGGCTCCCTTGGCTAAGAGGAACACTAGATCCATTAGAGTCAGACATGACTGGACAGGGGAAATCTTTATCTTTACCTTCTAGTTGAAGAGTAAAAATATCTGGAGGGGATGTATCCTTTCTTTATGCTATAGACCTGTATTGCACAGAGATATCTATGAATTTCTCACTGTATCATTCATAGTAAGCATTCTGCAGTTTCAATATTGCTACTGAGCTACAAACTAGTCAAATCTTTGGTTCAGAAAAGTAATGGTATAATTATAGTAATTATAAAAATAATAATTGCATGCATACTTTCACATATTTGTATAAACAGGATTCTCAGGCAGAAAGAATGTGAAGAATCATGGGTTCATGTATGTATGTATTTTTTAAAAATCCTATTCTATTCTATTCTATTCTATTCTATTCTATTCTATTCTATTCTATTCTATTCTATTCTATTCTATTCTATTCTATTCTATTCTATTCTATTCTATTCTATAAATTTATATAGCTCCTATACAAATTCTGATAACTATAATAGTACAAATACACAATTTTGGGGAGAGAGAATTTAGACCAAGAAATAAGTGAAAGAATTAATCCCCTTCCTCAACCAATCTAATTCCTTATTTCTGTCCCACTGCTAAAAAAAATCCCACTCATATGAGAATAAGGGGTTTCTAGCATTTGGTTTAGCACAGGGGTGTCAAACTCAAGGCGCATGAGACGGATCTGGCCCATGGGGGGGCTTAGATCTGGCCCATGGGACCACCCTGGAAACAGCAAAGGATCGGCCCGCGGTGCCTCTTGTCAGTGAAAATGGAAGGCCACGTGCTGCCACTCTGTTTTAGGCTGTAACAACTTCCTCCCAGCCCCCTGCCTGCGAAAATGGAGCTCATGAGGGCCGTGCTCTGTTTTCGCTGGCAGAGGGCTACAGGAGGCTGTCGCAGCTGAAAAAGGAGCCCAAGAGGGCCATGTGCAGAGTGCTAGCAAAACAAACTACTAGCAAAAGTGGCATTTGATCACGCGAGTAAGGTCAAGCTGCTACGCCCACCCTGGCCAGTCCCCCCCCACCCCCACAAGGTCAAACACATCCCTGATGCAGCCCTCAATGAAACTGAGTTTAACACCCCTGGTTTAGCAGTATTTTTTAATCAATAGTTTTAGATATATTACCTCTGTTTGATTCTAATCTCGGGGTTAATATTGTGGATCAAATATATGAATGACCCACTGTAAATAATCCATGGGAAGTTTAAGAGATTGAGGCAGGGAAAGGGTTAGAAATTTTGCCAAACCCAAACATGGAAAAAGTTACAATCTCTTCTCTTGTCCACTTAGTCCTCATCTATCTAAGGTTATAGAGGTCCTTTTCATGTTCTAATTTCTAGGTAGAGAGATACACTTCATGTATATTAACTCTGAAAGAACATTCTGAATACCTGCCTTATTTAATTTTAGTTTTTTAAAAGCATCAGGTAGGCTATCCACAAAATTTGTTTGATGTTGTAATATAACTAACACAGCTTCTTTGCAGGAGTTTCATTAATTTGAAAATAGAAATTAATATTATAGTTAGCTAGCTATTATGCACATGCGCAGACATTCCATAACCAAATTAAAAGTGTTTTATTTTAGGGTGCTTTAGGTCCCAATTGAAAGTCTATTTTGGAAGCCTATCTTGGAATTTATGCAGAATTTTATCTTTGCTTCACTTTTATAGTTATGTTTTAAAACATATTAAACCATTATTATTATTATTTTTATTATTTTTATTTTTATTATTATTATTATTATTTAATCTTTAGTGAGATTCACAGACTGAGGCTGGTTAATAGCTCAGCAGCTCAAGTCCTAACCAAGGACCTAGGAACTGCTAAGGTATCGTACTATTACTACTACTACTACTACTACTACTACTACTACTATTATTATTATTATTATTATTATTATTATTATTATTATTATTATTATTATTATTATTATTTCTTTCTGTATGCTACCAAGAGTCCTATGGGACCAGGGTGGGTTATCAGCACTGTAAAATAAAAGGAAAAAATATATAATTATAATGATTGGAGAATTTTCTTCTTTGGCTCCCCTTTCTTGTTTTCCAGGAAAAAAAAGAAAAGAAAAAGCTTTGAGGTACGTTGCTTATAACTATAATACTTCAGGGCTAAGACTATTTTTAAACACATGTAAATTAATTTATAGATGATGTTAATACGTTGAGGCAGCCGTTCTGTTTTTCATCACCCAGACTGTTTCTCTTCCCAATGCTTAAATCAACTGTGCTCTTATTTATTTTGTACATTTTTTTATTGTTCTTGCCTTTTTTTTCTACATCTGTTCTAAAAGTAATGGCCACTCTCTTTTCAGACCCAATGCACCTAATCATTTCTCTCTGCCCTTCCCTGAACTCCATTCAGTCATGCAATATCCTTCTGAGATGAGGTCAGCAGGATGGCACGCCGTATTTCAGGTGACAATGAACCATTGGCTTCTTTAATAGTATTACGAAGAGTTCAACATTCTGTTCCATCCCATTTCATTTTAGTCAAGCTTCACACTACTTCAGCAAGCAATGCAATACTCTAAGCTCAGGTTTCTTTTTATTCCACTAATGTGGGATGATGTTATTGTAATTGACACTGAGTTTCATCTGCATTAAAAATGTTGAATGGCTACGATTAGGAAGAGCAAGCAGCTAGAAATTCCCCTTTTCAATAGAATTAATTTATCAGACTGACTCTAAGGAGGAGAAAAAAAAAAATAACTGAAGGACCATGTCCAGGAGTGGGTTCTACTTACCTATACTACCGGTTTGCCGCACATGCTGTCCCGTTGCGAACTTGTAGTTGATGATGTCAGGGTGGTGGGTGGAGCTTCCCACCAGTTTTACTACCGGTTCTATAGAATCGGTCCAAACCAGGGGGCAACCCACCACTGACTATGTCGCCAAATGTTTCTGAACTGAAACTTATTTATTGCCCTATTCAGTATGGGAAGATGTGTTTAAATGTTTAAGAAGCTAGGCATGACAATGTGCCTTAAAAGAGCTTGGGAAGGAAAAAAGCATAATAAAAAGAGCAAGTTACAAGATGAGGCACACCACAAAGTTAATGTTTTGTTGTGTTTTAATACCGTTTTATAACTTGCAATCTCCTGATTTTTCAAATGATCCTATTTTCCTTTTTAGCTATACCACATGATTTCTTCTACATCTCTTATATAATGTGACCTAATATCATTTGTCAAAAATAATAAAGTCCATTATGGAAAATTGTCACTAACGGTAAAACCTCAAAAATCACAAAAGTCATAAACATTAGACACTGTTGTCAGCATTAATGATCGCTCATTAAGTTAAGTAGAAAAGTTTTATGGCACACACGAATGAACAAACTGGGGAAAATAATTTGTATTGGCACAGATGTAGTCAGCAATTTCTATATCCTATTTCTCTCCCTTTTCATTAAGGGACATACAGAACCACCGTTTTTCTTTAATGAAAGTGCCCATCAGATTTTTAATAGCAGTTTGGATATGTACGGTAAACTCAAAATGGGGCATTTTTATTATCTATCCAACAAAAGCCAAATAATACATTGTAGAGCGTTTTGTGTTTTGTTTTCTTAATGAGGTAATGTTATTCTTAATAAACACAACTCAGAAGCAAACTTAAATATATGCTTAAATTTTCCTGGACAATCATTTTCTTAAAAAAAAAAGATAGATTATTTGCTGCTTTACTATTAACTTTACAATTGCTTCAGTGGTTGTCTATTTTAGCGGTGTTTGGAGGATTAATGTTGAGTATGACACACTTTTGTCATTCATTTATGAGGAAGCATACTCAAGCCATTAAAAAAGTTTCTGTAATCATATTTAACTATGTTGTTAAAAAGTTAAAACTCTATTGCCTTGGTAACAGTTCAAATTAAACACAGAATCTGAGAATTATCCTTGTTCAGGAAGAATTTGATGAAATGAAGGAAAGTTTTTATGAGCTCTTAAGTGCAAACTCATAAGCAGTTTGTAGTATGGCATGAGAATTTGCTAACCCACCACTGTACTTTGAGGTTTTGTTTGACCATACTGCTGGGACCAGAGGTGGGTTTCAGCAGGTTCTGACCAGTTCTGGAGAACTGGTAGCGGAAATTTTGAGTACTTCAGAGAACCAGTAGTAAAAATTCTGACTGGTCCCATCCCCATCTATTCTCTGCCTCCCAAGTCCCAGCTGATCGGGAGAAAATGGCGATTTTCCATTCCCACCCCACTTTCCTGGAGTGGGGTGGGAATGGAGATTTTACACTATCCTTCCCCTGCCCTTCCCACCAAGCCACACCCACCAAGCCATGCCACTCCCCCAAGCCATGCCCACAGAACCAGTAGTAAAAAAAAAATTAGAATCCCACAAGCAATAGAAATAAAAGTAATAAATATAATCCTCTTTGTCATTCCCTTTCCTGCTTTGTTTTTTTGCGACAAAGGATTATAATTCCTTTAGTACTAATTATAAATTTATGCAAGGTATGAAAATGTGGTTTGTTTGAACCAGGGTTTGTTGAATGACTCTCAACAACCTATTTCACACTTAATACTAATAAGTGTGGATTTAGTGATCACACTAAAGGAAGACTAAATTTGTGGCTGTTCGTATGAACCCAGTTCAAACTCTGGTTTCAACAAGTGATGATACAAGTAAATCCTGGAAGAAAGAGGTTAAAAAGGAACACCGCAGTACAATTTCAACAGCTTCAGAAGTATTACATTTTAAGCAGACTACAGAGGGGAAAATCTCCTCAAGTCTTTCCAAATAGGATCTCAGTGGATTTCAAAACAGGTTCTATATCCATCTTAAGATGTGTGGCTTCATGCTCTTTCCAAAAACTACTAACAGATGCCTGCCTGATATGGTGGTTGTTATATCCCTAGTGGTATCCCTAGTGGTACTGAAATATTTTACCAACATGCCAAGAGTATCCACCTAATAAATAAAGTTAAAGATTTCCCCTGTCCATTCAAGACTGACTCTAGAGAGTAGTGCTAATCTCTGTTTTTTAGTTGAGGAAGCCAGCATTGTCCGAAGGCACTTCCATGGTCATGTGGCCAGCATGACTATACACTAAGGTGCATGGAATGGTGTTATCTTCCCACTAAAGTGGTACCTATTTATCTACTTGCATTTGCATGCTTTCAAACTGCTAGATGGGCAGGAGCTGGGGCAAGTAACAGAAGCTCACCCATCATGTGGCGCTCAGGTCTTGAACCCAGGCTATCAGCCTTCTAGCTGACAAGCTCAGCATGTTTTAACCACTGAGCCATTGCGCCTCCTTCTGCTAAATGCTCATTCAGTTCTAGACCTATATTTATCTGCATCTGTTTTACTATATTAAACACTATTTCTGATACACATATTTTTCCAGAACTCTTGTGTTGGGGCAAAAACACAGGACCCTGACTATGATATTCTAAATTACATAGTCTAAATTATAAGAAGCCTTCTTCTTTTCTGTCAATTCTCAATCTTTCATATCAGGGAAAATGAGTAATATACATTGCCTTGAGGGAAAGGAAAATCCACACCTTGTTCCTGCATTATTCTTTCTGTTGACTGAATTTGAAGTTTACTCAAGTTTTCATCTTTCTGTTTTGGTTCTCACAGAACATTTGGCAATAATTTGAAATGCAGTACAGCAGGGTGCTTTTGCACAAGGACTGGATGCTGATGAGTCTATCTCGGTAAAAAGCTGTCTGCATTGTAAAATCTTTGTATTTATACACAATCTCTGCACATGTTAAAATCCTGAAGCATAGCTACTTTTCCCACCAACTGGGCAGCAATTCACTGGGGGGTGATGCAGCCAAGGAAAATGGTCTGATCTTAGAATACTTTTTATAAAGTTGGAAGATTTTTCCATGGCTTCAGGCCATCACATTCTGCTCTATCTGTAAGTGATGATGGAGTACGGGAAGAAAAATCTAGTAAAACATTACTTCAATCCATCTTGTAGACAGCTCTCCTTTCATCACAATGTGCAATGAAATGAAGGGAATCTAGGTAATGTCTCCCCATCTTCTTATTGCACTGTTGGCATCAGGACTCTAAATCTTCAGAAAAAGATAGGTTATAAATATATTTTTGAAGTTTTCATGTTTTAAATACTTAGACAAAATAATTTTATCTTTCTTTGCTTCGTCTGACTGCAATTTCTGCATATGTAAAGTGAGTAAGACTCAAATTACTTTAAAGCAGCTGTGAAGAAGATGTAAATCATAGATAAAATACTGTGGATCAAGCTTTCCTTATCTCAAGGCCGTCCTGATTTTGCAATTTCACAATACTGCAACTTGTGCTGGCAAGGTACAAATTAGGAAATACCCCATCAAATCCCATCAATGTCTTTTGTGGATCTTTAAATGATGTTCTTACAATATATCCTATGTGAATGCATGCTGGTAAATGTAGTTTCTAGGGATCTGATATTCAGCATGGATTTAAGGCAATCTTCACCAACCTGCAGAGTTTTTGTGTCTCAGGACAACATATTTTGTGTGCATTGTTTCCAGAATGACTGGATGCCATGCCCAATCCCAGAGATAACACAGTGAAAATCCAACTGAGTTCAGTTCATTATTTGTTTACCCCTAATAGAATTCTTTATTGGCCAAGTGAGTTTGGATGCACAAGTAATTTGTCTTTGGTGCATAAACTCTCAATGTATATACAAACAACAAAGTGAGAAATCATAAAATACCAATGGGAGAAGATAGTAGGAAAGATACAGTCTACTAAATACAGTCGACTACAGTCTAGTACATGGGCATAAGAATGGACAGAATCTTGCCAAACTAATGTCATAATGTAGCCAAAAAAAAAAAAAAAAACCCTAATTGCTACCAACCTGCCTTCCATTGAGGACCTGTATACAGCATGAGTCAAAAAGACAGCTGTGAAAATATTTACAGACCCCTTGCATCCTAGACATAAATTGTTTCAATTCCTACCCTCAAAACGATGCTATAGAGCACTGCGCACCAAGAAAGCTAGATACAAGAACACTTTTTTCCTGAACGCCATCATTCTGCTAAACAAATAATTCCCTCAACACTGTCAAACTATTTACTAAGTCTGCATTACTATTAATCTTCTCATCGTTCCTATCACCCATCTCCTCCCACTTATGACTGTATGACTGTAACCTTGTTGCTGGCATCCTTAAGAATTATATTGACTGTTTCCCTATGACTATCATTAAGTGTTGTACCTTATGATTCTTGACGAATGTATCTTTTCTTTTATGTACTCTGAGAGCGTATGCACCAAGACAAATTTCTTGTGTGTCCAATCACACTTGGCCAACAAAGAATTCTATTCTATTCTATTCTATTCTATTCTATTCTATTCTATTCTATTCTATTCTATTCTATTCTATTCTATTCTATTCTACTCTACTCTACTCTACTCTACTCTACTCTACTCTACTCTACTCTATTCTAACCTACTAGATCTATTGTAAGAGATTCTAGGATATAGCTACTGATTGTCTCCCACTATTCTTCTGGGTGCACATCCCATTACATTGACATCTATATTTAAAAAACAATGGCATTTTGGCAAAATATGTTGTTGAGTCCCAGAACAATGTTACTGCTCTTCCAAATTTTATTATCTAATGAGGAAAGGAGGAATTGCAGAGTAGGTTCCAGTTTTCATGTGGAGATTGAGAAGGGATTATCAAATTCAAAAGATTAGGGAAAGATAGATTGTGAGCTGTGGTTTCTACATCCCTGGAACTAAAAACTGCTGCCATATTGTTTTCTATTAATACGGTTTATGTTGTACATATTATGCTGTTTCTTTTCTTCTTATTAAATTAAACGAATTCATAATGAAGTATCATATATTTCAGGAAAACATTCCTGACTCCTAGTCCCAGGAAATACAATTTTGTACAAATTCTCTATGTAACAAAATTTGTTTTCAAGATAAGAGAATTAAGCAAACCTGTTATTTTTCATAAAAATTAACAAGGGAGTTAAATCATTTGTATTATATTATACTGCTTACAAATTGATAATTAAATTTCTCTACTGACTTGTATACAATACATTGATATGTACCTTTACTCATTCCCACATTTACACGTGAATAAAGCAAAAATAAGCTGACCATGATGAATATCTAAAAGATCTTGTATATGAAAAAGATAGAGACATTACATGAATTTTTGGCAAGTGGAGATTAACATGGAGCCTGTTCATAGGGGCTTTGTGTGATTTAATAGTTTCCATATTGTGTTTTGAAAGTACAGGGCCTCCATTGTTTAATTATTTATTTTAATTTATGATTTCATAAGCTTCTCATCTTCAAAAGAAATATGGCCCTTATCATGGTTTAATACACCGCCCATTAATTCCTGAATGACTTTTTGCTTATGCTAAATAGGAAATCAGCTTCTCATGTTAGGAACAAATATGCAACAAGCAATATAAATCAACATTGCTGTCTGTAGTTTTTCTTAATTTGGGACATATTTTATTTGTTTACTTCTAGCCCTTTGGTTGTGTTGCCATGAGGAACAAAACCAATGTTATGCTCTTGCATTTGTTAAAGATGATTAATCAAAGCTTTTCAGAGTGTTTCATGGATGTACAACAATAGAGCTGTATTCATTGAACCTAGATTGGGTACAAGTTTTCATAGGATCCCAGCCCTGTAAGGGTACAAGTCCTGTATCCATATAATTACACTTAAGTCAGGATAGAGATAAAAGTATGGTTATGGTACACCATTCTGAAAAGAGTTTAGGAGGATATGAAAAGAGATGTAGAATTTACGGGGAAAACATCCCATGATTGAAATTAGTCTGTACATCCAAGTATGAAGAGTTTTTGAACCTAAAAGCTATCTTATTAATTTGCTTAGAGAAAGCAATGTTTGATCTACATCATTACATGATAGGCATAGATGCATCTGTCAATCTGAGTTAATAGGTCAACTTTATATTTATTATTATTATTATTATCATATTATTGAAACTGTTTTTCTTAAACCATACACAAACATTTGTCTGGATTCTATGTACAGCTTTCCTGATATTCAAACTGAGATAAGTAGTTTTGAGAAATGTATACACTTGAGTAATATATGCAAGTAAAGTATTATTTTGTGTGCTTTTTCATTAATCCACTTTCTTCTGCACATTTCCATATTCTATGCATTTTTTGTTTCTAGAAAACTACATTGCAAAATTATGAGAATACAGTACAAATTTCAAGAGATATGTTCTAATTCTAAATAGAGTTGGGAAGTATCAAATTGATAAATTCTTATGAACCTGTTTTCCCCCTTCATTGCTATGAATATTAATCTACATCATCCATCAAAATGAACAGAAGAGCCCTTGCTGACAGAGTAACATTTAAAAAATGTTCAAGTGTCATTTATATCTCTGAGTTGCAGGTGTACAAATGATAAGAACGGCACAAAATGTGATCTAAGTACAGAATGTAAAAATCTAATTAACCACACTTACATTATTAAGTTAAGTTGGGAGGGTTTTTTTAAAAGAACTCTAATAAAATTGCCTACATACATTGTATAAGGTATTTACACTGACCTTTAAATCATCTAATGCCCACAAAACTACTGTTCGGTGTGTGAATATGAAACAGAGAAAATTATTGATTACTTTTAGAACCTCAGTATCATGCAATTAGCCATCAATCTCTTTGATGGAAATTGGAGTTGAAAATATCACACATGGTCTATTCCTAGATTAGTTTTTTTACAGGCATGATAATTGATGATAGTTACCTTCTCCTTTCAAATCCCTATTACTTGTTATAGGACCACATTGGATGGTTGGCTCCATTATTTCCTCCTCTACTTCCAAGCATCTGCCAAATATCCATACAACTCACTTTCCACAACTAGATTCTATAATGCTAGTCAGGCTATCCTTGTATTTAGGAACTCCAGTTTCCCAAATGAATTTCATTTCAGTTAGGTTTAATAGCCATTGGTGAATCAATCCATCATTTGTTCCTTAACCCTGTTTTTAATGCCACGTATACCAATACCAATTGTATACTTTGTCAAGGCAATCCATAATAAAACTTGGTCACATGAGAAGATGAACAATTAACCATCAAAATCTCTTAGGCATTCTTGACTGGTGGATTAGATTCTTAAGCAATTTCACTCCACCAGTGAAACGGATAGATCAGATGGATATATATTTTCATTTTATTTTTGAATGCTGAAATACCTTTTCTAAATCAGCCACAATTTTGTCACATGCAGTATGTGTGAGTGCCATCCAAGCAACTTCCCTATCAAACCAAAGACTTTTCTCTTCATCTAAACCCAAATGCATAGTTGGCCCCATGGTCCATAAATACAAGCTTCCCTTCCACCCATTTGAATTCTGACCCAGCTACAGAGATGCAATAAATCAGAAAAATGATTCAGGACGGTCATAATGTAGCCTCCAAGCACTGAAAGCCACTGTGATGGTTCATATTTCACTTCTAATGCTAGACATCTGTTATCAAAGTTGTAAACTGCTGCTGATGAATCAAATATCATGAATCAAGGGATTAAAGTTCCCTTTATTGTTTGTTTCAAAAAAAGCCTCCAGAGAGAGAGCCGGAACACGATTCAGTTAAATCTAACATTTACCCTCACAGCTGTTGTATAGCATAAAAGAACTGCACACAATACTATACGTAGAGCTAGATCTCACTGAAACAAGATACTCTTAAAGCTCCCTTTAGAAAGCTCAGCTTTCTTTTTTTTTTTTTTTTAATATGTACCACTTGTTAGAAAATGTTGTAGCATATATTACTTTGCAGCTCCGCAATTGGGAGAAAATGGGTCTGTCTCAAACTCTCTTCAGGAAGGGATGAAAAAGTTGGTTTCTTGTTTTAACTGACAAGAAGCACAAATGCTCTTTAGCGTGGGCTGCAATGAACTTTCTGAGCATTCAGTTTCAAGGGCTTTATTTCTGATCAATCCATTGGTTTCTAACAGACATTTCCAGCCTAATGACCAATTTCATTTTAAGCACAGAATTGCCAGAGACTGAATCTGAGTGGCTATGAGTAGGGGGAAAAAAAGGGGGGGGGGGCGAATAATAATGGTCCTAACTAAGAAATCAGACCCATTTTTTTAAGATTAAATTTTTAAGATTTTTAAGATCTGTTCTATTCTATTCTATTCTATTCTATTCTATTCTATTCTATTCTATTCTATTCTATTCTATTCTATTCTATTCTATTCTATTCTATTCTATTCTAGATATAGATGATATAGGTATATAGATACCTTTGATTGAATGTCCTTTTTGCAGCCATCTGTGTGTGAATACTTGACACTGGCTGACATTTCAACCATCATAATGTGTTAAAATATTAAATATTTTGAAACGATGGTAAATAAAAAGCCTTGCTTCTGTAATACAACTCAACAGTTTCAAACAAAATGTTGGTCATATTAAGCCTTTCAGCTAAAGGTTAGAAACTGACTACATTTTCACAATAAGGATACACTTTATTAAATTGTTAAATGTCATATTCAAAGTATATACAAAATAAACAAGAAAGAGAAATACCCATACTCCGAAATTCATATATTGGCAATGCTTAAGGACCCCTTGTTTTATTTGACTTGGAACAAATGAAAAAAACTAAAGAATTCTCCTTCTCCTTCCTCCTCCTCCTCCTCTCTCCCTCCCTCCCTCCCCCTCTCTCTCTCACACACAGTCCCCCCAAAAATACACATCCACAAAGATTCCTCCTCCTCTTCTTCCTCCTTGACCTCTTCTCCTCTCCTCTCCTCTCCTCTCCTCTCCTCTCCTCTCCTCTCCTCCCCTCCCCTCCCCTCCCCTCCTCTCTTTCTCACACACACAAATACACATCCACAAAGATTCAAATTTCTCTCAATCTATCCATTTCAGTGCAAATGATTTGGGAATTCCAGAGTTACAGAGAAGTGGGCAATGAACATTCATGAATCTCTGACTCTTTAGCATACAATTCATCTGTTCAGAAGCAATGGACATCCCATCTTAAGGCTACTGCATCTGCCTGCAATTTGCTATATGAGTATTTAATGGGCAAAGTGGTATAAAATAAATGGGAAAGGGAAAGCCTGGAAGAATACAGAAAACAATCAACTGAGTCCCAGTAGAAGTTTAGATAGGAGAAATTAACCTACAAACACCTATGCCTATCATAGAAGGGAGCACTAGCAAAACTTATCTGATTGTTAAAGTGTTGTGCAAATCAACATAAAATAAAATATTCTGAAAAATATTCAGTATAATATATACCATAGAAATACATCACATATATGATATGGCCATCAAAAGCTTCTTCCTTTAAATATAAATACATGCCTGCTTTCTAGCTATTACAATATGCCCTTAAGTCATAAATCAGACTTATTAACTACCAAAATTTCCAGGCACAGAAGTTACAAATCATGGTGAAGCTGTAGCTGACTGAGTTAGCAAAGCAATGATCCCAGTCAATTGGAACGGGCATTTATGACAACAAAGAGTTTTTATGAATCACCATTAAACTAACATGAAATCAAGAAGATCATAGAATGAATGTGAGCCTGAATCCAAGGGTAAGAATTATTATTCATCTGAAGTATACTTAATAACTTAGTGATTTATTCAATGTAGATTAAAAAAAATAGGAATTATTTTTCATTCTACTTGTCCATACCTTAAAACAGTAATGAGAAATAGTTTTGGTCCATTCGTTGCTGGGCCATAAATTGTATGTGTATTTATTTATTTGTTTGTTTGTTTGTTTGTTTGTTCGATTTTATATGCCGCCCTTCTCCGGAGACTCATACCTGCTTAGTAGGGCTTTTGCCCTCCCCAAGCGGTGTTCTATTTTATACAAAGTCAGCTTATTGCTCCCACAATCTGGGTCCTCATTTTACCTACCTCGAAAGGATGGAAGGCTGAGTCAACCTTGAGCCTGGTGAGATTTGAACTTGCAGTAATTGCAGGCAGTTGGCAACTAAGTGCTACTTTAACAGTAGACACAAACAAAGCCCAAACCAGTGGTGGATTGCTACTGGTTCGTCCCAGATCAGGCGAACCTGTAGCGGTAGTGGCGGGAGGCTCCGCCCACCCACCTGGATGCTTCTGCGCATGCTCACACAAGCGTACACACGCATGCATGTGCACATGCACAAGTGAACCGGTAGCAAACTATATTGAAACCCACTACTGACCTAAATCTTTATAAGTACCCACCTTTCCTCTTTCTCTCATTCATAATTCTTATTCTACTGCCTCTTTTGAGAGAAAGGATTACTTAGTTTCTTGTCATGAAAAAATAACGGTGGATTGGGAATCCTATGCCATCCTCATTAGTGACAATTATCTAACCCAAAATCAAGAACAATGGCTTCAGTTTATGAGTACATGTAGTCCTCGATTTACAACCATTTATTTACTAACTGTTTGAAGTTACCACAGCACTTACTTACAGTAAGCAACTTACAACCACTCCTTGTACTTACAACCACTGTAGCCTTCCAGTGGTCATGTGATAAAAATCCACATGTACTTACAATGGTTTTAGTGTCTTTGGGTCATGTAATTGCTATTTGCAACCTTCCCAGCAAGATTTCGACAAGCAAAGTCAATGGGGAGGGAAGCTGGATTCGCTTAATGACCATCTGATCCCCTTAATGACTGCAGTGATTTGCTGAACCATGGCAAAAAAAGGTTGCAAAATTGGTGCGACTCACTTAACAATCGACTTGCTTAGCAACAGAAATTCGGGTCCCAATTACAGTTGTAAGATGAGGACTGAATAAGAAAAAAAATCAGCTGAAGCAAAAGAAATGTCCTTTTGATACTAGTTTTCCATTTTACAAGTAAGATTGAGGAGGGAAATGATCCTGATCTTACGGTAACCTTGACTGTTCAAAATCAACCCATTTATTCAGGGATGGGCAACTGGGGGTTTGCAGAGGTTCGGGAGAACCTCTAGCTAAGATTCTGTGCAGTTCGGAGAACCCCCAAATCTCACTCCTGGCTGGCCTCACCCTACCCTGGCCACTCCACCCTACTCCACCCACCCCACCCCTCCCAGGAGTCCCCACGTGGCCCGTTTTGGATGCAGGTAAGTGTAGGGTGCACACAGAGGTTCAGGGAGAGCAAAAAACAGGCCTACTGGAAGTTCAGGAAACAGGCCATCTGTGCCCTCCCAGAGGCTCAAGGAAAGCCTCTGGAGCCCAGAGGAAGCAAAAACTCCCCCCCCCATGGTGCAGGCGGCCAACTAGACCACACCCACCATAGCCCCACCCACTCAGGAACTGGGCAGAGAACCCCTTGCTAAAATTTTTGAAGCCCACCCCTGCATTTATTTCTTAATATTTGATAGCAACAGATCTTAAGGGATTCCTACTATTTTCTAAAATAGCTAGAATAGGATCTTCTGAAACTTTTTCAATCCTCTGAAGCATATAAACTAGGACAGGAAGAACAGTAATCAATTTATACATGGAAAGGAAGACAAAGCCAAGAGGAAACAAAATTCCCACAGCTACTAAATCTTATACAAAAGGCTATAATAGCAAACTTGACTGTGGGCACTCAAGGTCAACTAATAAATCACAATGATCGGGCCAAATGACACCGAACAGCACTACATAAACTTTTCTAATATAAGGTATAAATCCATGATGAAATGCTGTCACTCAGCCCGGGAAGCAAACAGAGCACTGGGACAGTGTGGCCCAGCAATATAATATGTTGAAATACTGTGACACGATGTGACATGTTGATCGCATTTGGCTGAATGCTTGAAGAGGTTCGGATCCTCTTGCAAAACCAGGAATGCAAACTAATCTGAGCATAAACATTAACCAAAATCTGATTAAAGAATAAGTGATTGGTAAGACAACATACTTAAGGGGTAATTTATCCCTGCTAAGTGTTCTTAACAGATGTTTAAATGCCACATGTTTTAAGTATACCTTTACAGGCAGAGTCAGTATGATACGGGTGAAGTTTCTCCTTCTCTTCACTGAATTTTTTTTTACAATACTATATTATGCCACAAACTCTACAGATGAGAATTCCAGCAGCTGTTTAATTATCTGTAAATCTGTAATATCTTTTCTTTTTCTATTCACAAGTTTCCTGTTGCTTCCGATACATAAAACATAATGGCTGATTCTGCATCATAAAATAAGAGAACACTTGCTAGCATCTTCAAAATCTACTAACTATTATGGCTAGAAAGGCATAATTACTTTGAACGCTAGTTCCTGGGAATAACAACAGAGAAGACTATTACTGTATATTCAAATCTTTATCTCCCATAAAAATCCAGTTTTACCCCAAAGGAATAGCATATTGTGCTCTATCATCTGATCCAGCACAATTTGTTTTGTATTAATTTTCAGATATTTCAGACATAACGAAAGAACAAGATTTGTTATGTGGAAAATGTATGGGAGATGATAGGAAAAGTAGGCAACCATAAATAATGCCAAGTATGTGCTAACAATGAAATATATTAATTACAGCCTAGGCTTAAACAGCATACTAAAAAGCAGAGATATCACTCTGCCAACAAAATGCATATAGTCAAGGCTATGGTTTTCCCAGTTGCAATGTATGGTTGTGAAAGTTGGACCGTAAGAAAGGCTGAGTGCCAAAGAATTGGGGCCTTTGAACTATGGTGCTAGAGAAGACTCCTGTGAGTCCTTTGGACTGCAAGGTGATCAAACAGGTCAGTCCTAGAGGAGATCAATCCTGACTGCTCTTTAGAAGGCCAGATCCTGAAGATGAAACTCAAATGCTTTGGCCACCTAATGAGAAGGAAGGACTCACTGGAGAAGAGCCTATTGCTGGGAAAGATTGAGGGCAAAAGAAGAATGGGACAATAGAGAATGAGGTGGCTGGATGGAGTCACTGAAGCAGTAGGCGTGAGCTTATATAGACTCCAGAGGATGGAAGAGGACAGGAAGACCTGGAGGAACATTGTCCATCAGTTCGCGATGGGTCGGACACAACTTCGCAACTAACAACAAGGCTTAAACATTTTCATTTGGCTACATTGTATCAACTTTTTTTAAAAAAATAGATTTATATGCCACCCTTCTCCAAAGACTCAGGGCGGCTTACAGTGCATTAAGCAATAGCCTTCATACTTTTGTATATTTATACAAAGTCAGCTTATTGCCCCCACAAACTGGGTCCTCAATTTACCTACCTTAGAAAGGATGGAAGGCTGAGTCAACCTTGAGCCTGGTGAGACCCGAACTGGTGCAATTGCAGACAGCTGGATGTTAATAACAGGCTTTAGTCTGCTTATTAGCCTGTTGAGCTATCCGAGGCTCTTAGACTTATTTCTTATAAGTCTGTTATTATTCAAGTCTTATGGCACTTGAATATTTTGTACTGATCAGTGGTCATTATCACTATATAGTCAGGATATGTTGCCTAAAAGCAAGAAATTAGCACCATCATACAGCTGTTTTAAAAATAGAGAAATCAGTATAGGTACAGAGTACATTCCTATTATCCACGGTTGATATTAATATTAAAGATATTACCATATCAATGGCAATTGCACTTGAACATATATCACCAAATAGATACCTGTTCATGTTAATCCCAAAAGTTAATTCTGTTAAGAAAATATGTATCTTCTTCTACTGCTTTATTTTTCCCTATGTATTTTTCTTTATTAAACTTCCTTATTATATATATAAAAAAATAGAACAAGATGTCAGAAACATGGCAATGAATTGGCAATCAACTATGGGAAAGCTGAAATATTTGTAAACAGTTCAGATTACAGTTAATTAGTATTTACTAATTAACTGTAATCTACACTGTTTGCAAATATCAAGGAATACAAAATATGCACTGAACTATAAATATGCCTGCTTTATTTTCCCTGCCCAAGAAATAAAAGCAAAAAGGAATAAATAAATTAAACACACATTTTAGCTATGAGCAAGTCTATTCTGTTCCAAACAGATAATAAGTATTTTTTTAAAAAAAACAACAACTATTTTTTTACTCTTATTTCCTCCTTGCCTTTCAGTATAGGAACTTTGTGAAGAATACAGAAAAAGAGTAAGAAATAGTAAGATAAAGAAACTAAAGGCATTAAGACAAGAAAACACAGGAATAAAAAAACCTAGTTTATACTCATAAAATTCTGTATAGTCGTTCATATCTTTCTGTGCTCTGTGTATACCATATCTATACATTTTATATGTAGCCCATTGCTCTTTAATTTTTTCATTTCTCTCTTTGTGAGGATCTAATGTACTCCACAATATTCTTGGTCTTTTCTTCCTTCAAACTCATTCACTCTTACTTCATGTATCCGTTTTGCAATTCAACCCTCATTTATTCTCTTTACATGACCAAACAGTCTCAAAGAATTACTTATGTACCAGATGTTCACTTATGCAAAACCTACCCCATCTTGTTTTACAAAATATTTTTAAGTACTCCATTGCAACTGCATTGCATTCTCCTTGATGTTGCTCCAGGCATATCCATCTGTTACTTCCATATGACAAAGCAGACAGAAGCATGTTTTTGTAAATAGATGACATGAAGTCATATGCCACCACTAAAACCATTTATCTTAAAAGTGCTGGGTGCATTTTCTCGTATTTAGTCAAAATTCTACTAAGATAGAAAAAAAATCATCTACTTGCCATAGCTCTTTGCCATTTATGTAGAACATGGAAAATCTGGTGCTGGTTGTCATCTATAAGGCTCTTCACAGTATGAGAACTAAATATTTGTAGGACTACCTATGTCCAGTTGTTCTGCACATCCTATAAGATTTCACAGGCTCTTCTGGATAAGTATTTGGCCTTGCTAAGTACTCTTTGTGGTGATGCAATGGTATTTGTATTTCTTAAATTGTGATATCTGATTCTGTTTTTTCTCCCAGTACAATATTTTTTTATTATGAACTTTTGATTGATCTTTAAATCCTCCATAAGTCACATAGACGTGCGAGTGAGTGGGTGGCCTTAAAAATTGATTAAATGAATAAAGAAATAAATGCAATCATTCATTTTGTTTTTCCCATTACTACCTTACTCCGTACATTTATATTCAAATCTACACTTTTTCTTCTATGATATTCACTGCAAAATATTGGGATTCTTTTGCACTGTTAGAAAATATCAATATCTGTCAGTTGGTCTATCTATCTATCTATCTATCTATCTATCTATCTATCTATCTATCTATCTATCATCTGTCTGTCATGTTTGTCATCTATCTATCTACCTACCTACCTACCTACCTACCTACCTACCATCAATCTAAAATATATTAAATATCCAAGAGAACTATTTATGAAATATTTCATGTATTCGTATGAACTGATTCCATCACAAACTGCTGCTACTGAATTCAGTAACCAGCCTTTTGCTCCATATTTGTTCAAAATATTCTATAAATCAAGCATATTTATTTTATCATACATTTTATTTAAATCAATGCAACACCCTCTGTTCTCCTATTCATACATTCCTCAGTGACTTTCCGAGGAGCGAATTTTGATATGTTCAGTCCCTGCTTCGCAAAATAATAATAATAAAATTACCACCCAACCCTGTGCTTTATAATTCTGTCAAACAGCTTTTCGGGCACATTTAATAAACAAATCTGTCTGTAGTTATTTTAGTCACTCTGGCTACCTTTCTATATGTACAAAAATAGTAAAAGTTTTTTTTTTAAATTCTCACACAGAGATGCAATTTTCACACATTTGTTAAACAAATTATGAACAAACCATATCTACACCTTCATTTTAGCATTTCTCCAGTTATGCTATCTCCACCTGCAGCCTTATGATTTTTAAGTTTTCAATATTCTTACAACATTTATTACCTCCTGTTCATCACTATTTTCTTCTTAGATAGCTAACATTCTTGAATGCTAATATTTATAGCATTCAGTTCAATTCCACTCACGAACATGTCATTATCCTTTCTAATCAGTCCTTCAGTATTCTTTCCTTCCAGTTTGATCAACAATCATGTTATTCTTTTTATATTTCAATTCCTGCTGAAGGTTCATTGTTCATCTTTCTCCATTGACTTCTGAAGCAACAACTAATTTCCATCAAAATTGCTCTTCATTTTCTCTTCCTTTTTTCTCCTTCACTATATTCTTAGCAGTTACTTTTCCTATCTATGTTCTAAAACTTTTTAATACTGAATCCTACTAACTATGAAGTATCTTACAGGCAGTCCTAGACTTACCACCACAAATGAGTTATAATTTCACAGATGTTAAGTGAGTCACTGCAATGTTCAGTTAATAACATGGTTGTTAAGTGAAGGAGCCTGGTGGAGCAGTGGACTAAAGCACTGTTAAATAGCACTTAGCTGCCAGCTGCCTGCAAATACTGCAAGTTCGAATCTCACCAGGCTCAAGGTTGACTCAGCCTTCCATCCTTTCGAGGTAGGTAAATTGAGGACCCGGATTGAGGGGAAAATAAGCTGACTTTGTATGCATTGTAAGCCGCCCTGAGTCTCCGGAGAAGGGTGGCATATAAATCGAACCAATAAATAAATAAATAAATAAACCTGGCTTCCCCATTACCTTTGCTTGTTGAAGAGCGAAAAAGGGGATCACATAACCCCAGGAAACTGCAACCGTCATAAATATGAGTTAGCTGCCAAAAATCTGAATTTTATCATGTGTCCATGGGGATGTTTTGATAGTCATAAGTGTGAAAAATAGTCTTAAGTGACTTTTTTTCAGTGCCGTTGTAAACTTTTGAACAGTCACTGAACAAATTATTGTAAGTCAAAAACTTCCCTTAAATGCTGAATATACTCAGGATAATTTATCCTACTGAAACTCAAAATTATTTTTTCTGCCATGAATTTCATTATTGGCTAACAATGCAAGTAGCTTTATTGGAGAAGAGATTAAGATAATCTTTAATTGTTAGTTTTTACTGTGAGCACACTGGCACACATTAAAAATGAAATTCTACCCACACACATACATGATACACATATACACTTGCTACACACACACACATATCAAACTATTCTAAAAATACAAGTTCCAGGTATATTAGTAAAAAAAGAAGTAGACATACTGCGAACTCCAGAACTTAAGATTTTAAAATTTTAAAAGAAATACAATTTTATTTTACTAAGCTTTCGTCAGCCATCTGCTGACATCGTCAGAGTATTAAACTACCATTACAGAGATCTCTGCCTTTATATACCATTAATCAATTTAGCCCTTGTGCTCCCAGATCTGGGCGCATATGGAGAAGTACAACCACACATTTGATTTTCAAGAAGCTGAGGTTATTGCTGATAATAAGACTAAAGGAGGACGCCTACTAAAAGAAGCCTGGTTCGCCAATAACAATTCTATCAACAGGCAAATAGAACTGTCACTGGCCTACCAGGCTTTGAGACACCAGGAAAGACCCTGCAGGAGGAGCAGAGACCAAAGGCACCCACCCACCACCTCTGAGCATGCAGACTCAGCCTGTGAGGGCACAGTTAGTCCTGACCAAACACAGAGCAACTCGGCAGGGCTGTTTCAAACTGCAACAGATAATGAGAAACAAGCCTGGCTGACCAGGAGGTCACAGGCAAGGCAGCAAACTGCAATGGCTGACAGGCTAACATCACCCCCCACTGATAGGCAAGGTAGGAGGGAGGAAACAGTAGGAATCAAGCCGGCATCATCCAGCATGACAATAGCAAAAACAACACAGCTGATTACAAGTGGGAGACGGCTGGAAGGGCCTATTACATGCGCAAGGGCTAAATTGATTAATGGCATATAAAGGCAGAGATCTCTGTAATGGTAGTTTAATACTTGCCAATGTCAGCAGATTGCTGACGAAAGCTTAGTAAAATAAAATTTTAATTCTTTTAAAATTTTAAAATCTTAAGTTCCAGAGTTTGTAGTATGTCTGCTTCTTTTTTTACATACATACATATACATATACATACATATATATATATACATATATATATATATATGTTTTCTTTCCTTTTCGTAGGCTTTATTTGTATTTCTCTTTAGTCAGGTTCTTCCTATGTAAACCAAGATTTTTATGCAGCCCTAGTTCAGTGAAATCACAATCCACTAGTTTCTAGGCTTTTTTTTTTTTTTTTTTTTTGGCAGCCAGCAAACCCTCTGCAGCCCATTGGGAGACTAAGATAGATCTATTTCGGACTTAAAAGTCCTCATCAGTTAGCCACACCCTCATCCCATGTATACTCTCTGTAGAGGTACAGTATTTGTTTTCTTTTCTTTTCGTAGGCTTTATCTGTATTTCTCTTTAGCCAGGTTCTTCCTCACTATCCATTTTGAACACAGAGCAGAAAGAGAAAACTTGATAGTTTACAAGGTTGATACTATATATGGAACAAATCTGTGGCTGAATCTGGATGTTCTGCATCGGGTACCACGAAGCCTCTTCCCAGAAGGTAACAAGGAAAAGAGGTCATGAAGAGGATGTGTAGCATCCCAGATAATCCTGCAGACCCTGCTCAAGCATCGCTTTTGAGCTATGTATGCCATTACTTAGCATATTCAGGGAAATTTATGAAATCATAGTCTCATAACAAGGCAGGTTTCTGAATTAACCTTTTCCATATTTCAGCCTTTATACACTATTCTTCATTCTCTGGTCATTCAAGCACTAGTAATAGCAGTGTTAGTAATAGTAATTGATCTTTATCTCGTACTTTTCAAATACATTATCTGAACTGGTTACGATAAAGTCATGAAAACAAATCGAAGTGACGTTGGACTGCACTAAAATCAGCAACCTTATAAAAGCTATGTCTTATTTACCAGACGCATTATCACCAGACTGTAACTGTGAACATTAGGCAGTCAAATTAAAAACCCTAACAGCAGAAATCCATTTAAGAGAAACCAACAACCTAAATAATGAAGATGTAAAAGTGAATTGGAATAAATTTAAAAATGCAATAGTAGAGGTAACAAACTCAAAACAAAGAGAGAGGTACCACAAGAAACAACAATGGATGATGGATGAAATTCTTCATCTCATGGATGAAAGACAGTCTTATAAAAATAAAAACAAAGAAAAATACAATGAATTGCAGAAAACAAGTAGAAGAAAAATTCGACTGGCAAATGTGACAAGTGGTTGGCAAAGAGATGCAAAGAAATAGAAGAGATAGAGAATACTCATGATAATTTAAACTTACACAAAAAAGTGAAAGAAGCAGCAGGTGTCTACAAAAAGAAAACCAACAACTTAGTTGACAAGGAGGGGAAAATCATCTTGGATGAGGATGAAAAACTAAAAAGATGGAAGGAATATATTGAAGAACTTTTTGATGACACTAGGCATTATATTGATATGGGAAGTATAACAACTGGACCAAACATCACTATGGAGGAGGTTGAACACACAATAAAAATAGCAGAAATAAGAAAAACCACAGGACCTGATGATATCTCAGTAGAAATGTTAAAATTTCTGGAAGACAATGGGAAGAAATTTTTACTGCAGCTCTTCAATTGAATATATGAAATAGGAAAGATACCAAATGATTGGCTAAAGTCAACCTTTGTGACAATCCCCAAAAATAAATGCAAAGAAGTGTACTGAATACAGAATAATAAGCTTAATGAGTCATGCCCTGAAAATATTCATGAGAATAATTCACATAAGAATATACAATAAAATTGAGGAGTGTCTAAGTAACACACAATTTGGTTTCAGAAACAATCTTGGTACACGAGATGTCCTATTCAGCATTCAAGTTCTTGTACAGTGCTGTAGAGATGTCAGTCACAGTGTTTACATGTGCTTCATCGATTTTGAAAAAGCATTTGATAAAATAAGACACAGCAAACTATTACAAATCCTGAAACAAGTGGAACTAGATGACAAAGACATCCAAATCATAAAGAATCTATATTGGCATTAGGTAGCAAATGTGAGACTAGGCCAAAAATACTCAGATGATTCAGAAACACAGAAGAGGGGTCACACAGGGCTGTATTCTGTCTCCACTGTTATTTAATATTTATTCTGAGTCAATTTTCAACGAAGCACTGGATGCTGGCCTCAAGTAAATGGTGTTCAGACCAACAATTTAAGATATGATACAGTTCTGCTTGCCAGTAAGCATGAAGACCTTCAGCTCCTCATCAACAGAGTCTCAGAAATTTCTGAAAAATATGGCTTGAAGTTTAACACCTCAAAAACCAAGATCATGGTCGTCAGCAAGCAACCCATTAATTTACCACTGATAAATTCAGAAGGAATACCATTAGAAAAAGTTGAATGGATCACGTACCTTGGTTTTAATTTACATGAAAGCTGGGACATGACCAGTGAAGTAAAGACAGGGATAGAAAAAGCTCGAACAGCACTCTTTAAAATGAAAAAGGGTTTCTACAGTCACGACATAAGCCTAAGACTGAAAATCAGGTCTTGTCAGATGTTACATCTTTTCTATCCTGCTCTACGGAGTAGAGAGTTGGTCTCTGACAGAAAACCATTTGAAGAAACTAGAAGCATTTGAAATGTGGATTTACAGACGGCTGTTACGTATAAACTGGATTAACAAAATCACAAATGAGGAGGTGATAAACCGCTTGGGAAAGCAAAGGGAAATAATCAAAGCCATTAAAAAGCGAAAGTTAGAATATTTTGGACATATGATGTGACACCCAGAAAAATACGGCATCCTTCACTTAATCCTCCAGGGAAAGATTGAAGGCAAATGAGGTCCAGGCAGAAGAACAACATCATGGCTTCAAAATCTAAGGGACTGTTTTGGACAAAACTCAGCAGCACTTTTTCATATGACTGTTGACAAAAGTAGGATTGCCAACATGATCACCAACGTCCGATAATGGATATGACACAACAAGAAGAAGAAGAATGGCAGAAATTCAAGGAAAAAAACCCACCACCCCACAGCAAGTTAATTAAACAATACAGTCTTAAACAAACAGGCCAAGGATGCTATAAACAAACAAACACATACATACATACACATGGTGATCCTACCTCAAATACAATGAAATGCAATTAATTGTCTTCTACCAGACATATTTATCTTACTGTGTTTCTAGCCTGCCTTCTTCCTAATTAACTGGACTTTTATATTTCACAATGTTTTATTTTTAATTAAAGACCATCTAAGGTGAGGGAGAGAGAAGGGGCTGACATACACCTCAGTTGTACTCCTTGTTTGTTACTTAGCACAGTAACTATTGGGAACTATAGGGGCAGAAGACAGAAAGGAAGACCATTCGTTCATTCATTCATTCATTCATTCATTCATTCATTCATTCATTCATTCATTCATTCTCTATAGCTACTGATCTCAATCCAAGTGGCACAGTAATAGAAGGGTTTATCTCCAGGCTCCCATCTGGAGACACGCACTTAATGTCTGCAATTGGCTTCTGTTAAATGTCGAAATACATGGTGCTATGTTTTTATATATATATATATATATATATATATATATATATATATATATATATATATATATATATATATATATATATATTTACAATGCAATGGAAGTAGGCTGTGCTTACTTCAGAAATGTAACATTTTTAGGACCTCAAAAACATTCTGGAATAAAAAGTGAAAATATATGCAGTTTTCATTTTTAAACCATCCTGCACACCTAAACTCACGTACCTTAGAATTGTCACGCTTTGTATATTTATTGGGATTTGAAAGTATAATTTGGCCCCTTTGCTTTAAAGTGGTTTCAAACCCTGTCAGCCAATGATTCTACATCATGCAGAGCTCCAAAAATGCTAGTATTCTTCTGTTTGGCTTGACTGATTGGAAAATAACACACGCCAAGACGGAAACACCATCAATGTGATCACAAAACAAAGTTACAGTCAATTTTGTCATTTGGGGATTCTGAATTTGTAACTGCAGAATTGATATGTGCAACACTTTTGCAGTCATTTGTTCACACGGAAAGTGGCAAAAAGTTTGAGTCACCCAATACGCATATTCCCAGCTGACGTTTCAGTATTCATAATTCAACGTTCATAGTAACTTTCTGGAATGTAACTACCACGAATGACAAGAATTGATTGTATATCCTTTGGGGCCTAATCAAAAGCTTGTCTTTGCCCTGAGACAAGAAGTCAGAAATAAAAATAAGAAAAAAAGACCCCATAAACAAACCATGTACTTTGCCTTCCTTCTTTTCATGAAAAAGGCAGCGGCCAAGGAGCAGAAATGAGGTCTCTCCTTCTTGAATTGGAGAATTATTCCCTCTGCTTGTGCTCTGTGAACCAGAACTGTGAAAAGGCAAAAGTCTTCACATTACAAATTAAGAGAATTTGGGGGAATTAAAGAGGAGTGACTTAGAAGCTTCATCTCTAATTGTAAACATTGTGCAAGAAAAAGATATTGGAGTGTGTGTATGTTTTTGTTTTTCCAAAATGCTTTAATAGGTGGATAGGAAGGCCTGAAAAAATACCAAAAAAACCCCCACCTGACTTCCACCTTCCCCCCACCCTGAAGGGAGTTACTAATTAATTGCAGGGGTGGGTTCTACATACCTTTACTACCGGTTCACATTGCGCCTGTGCGCTCTCTCTCACTTAGCTCACGTGCACATGCACTCTTCTGCTCATGCGCAGATTACCTATGACAACGTCTAGGTCAGTAGGCGGAGCCTCCCACCAGTTTTACTACTGGTTCGTCCGAACTGGGGGCAACCCGCCACTGATTTATAGTACTTAGTATGATGGGACTTACTTCTAAGGAACTGAGCTCAAGATAAGACTATTATTATTCATTTATTTTTATTTATTTTGAAATTTATTTGCCGCCCATTTTGTTCCAAAGAGATTCTGGGTGGCTTACAACATTAAAAACATCAAAATCACATAAATATAAAGATACCCATAAAATCACAATATAAAGAGAATAAAATGATTGATGCAAGATGGAAGAGGAGGAGGAAGAGGCAGCCAATTTCACAGGGGGGAGGAGGGAGAAATGAGGGGCTAACTCTTGCTTAATCAACCAGCTCTAGTTTGAAGCTCTCCCGTTGGGATCCCAAGCCATCTGGCAGAGCCAGAGATACTCCAAAGGACAGAAGCCACAGCAGAGTAGGCTCTTCTTCTGGATCTCACAGTCAAAGTTCCTTGACCGATGGGATACGTAGTATGCGCTTTCTGCCGGGGCGGAAAGGCAGTCCCATCAGAATTTGAGGATGGCTCTTCAAATAATCAATTAAATGGTTCATTTACTCTTGCTTTTATATTGTGTGGCACAGAGCTAAGGAAACTATTTTCACTGTATTTGGTGGAGCTGACTATAACAATAGCAATAGTACTTAGACTTATATACCGCTTCATAGTGCTTTCCAGCCCTCTCTAAGCGGTTTACAGAGTCAACATATTACCCTCAACAACCTGGATCCTCATTTTACCCACCTTGGAAGGATGGAAGACTGAGTCAACCTTGAGCCTGATGAGATTTGATCTGCCAAATTGTAGTCAGCCCGCAGTCAGCAGAAGGAGCCTGCAGTACTGCATTCTAACCACTGTGCCACTATGGCTCATGGTGCACTATAATGCTGAGTGCAATGATAACTTATTGATATTAAAATAATATAAATATTGTAGTATTTATATACATGCCTGCAAACACATACATAATTCCCCGCTTAATACCTGTCATTTACAAGGGATGTTATCTCCTGAAGAGGCATCAAAATAACAGCATGTGACATTGGCCAAGACAAAACTATTGACTACCAATTAATCATAACATTTCTCTTCAAACAGAGCCATGAATCTGAAAAGCCAAATATCAAACTGTGTAGAAAGTATGTTAACACCAGCTTTGCAATTTAAGCCTGACAGTGATTTTATAAATTCAGGTGTTAACTCTGGAAATTGTTCACTGGGGATTTTAAAGCGCTTTAATTTTCTTCAGGTTTAATTAGGCTGTGTACACACAATTCTATCTTAACTAGGATATTGATGAACATTGAAATGCTGCAGCTAAGAACATGATGCATTAGTGTTTATTCACCTTTTGTACAATTAGTGAGGACTATAGTTATTCCAGGGGCATAATAAGGAAGGATAGGTTGGGAGAAGCACAAGTTAAACACCTCTCTACAAGGATCGGCATATTAAAAGTTCTCATTAGCTACTTCCCCGATTGTTCATAAAACATCTGAGAAAATGTAGAGCTTGGTAGGTTGTACGCACATTTTTTTCTCATGCTGAATAAAAACACAGTGTGAGTCCAATTTGCTTCCAGGTTGTCAAACTTTTTCTTTACATGTTTTAAGCTTCATATGAAGTGTTAGGGAGTTTTTAAAATGCTCAGTTTTCAGCTTGAGCTGTTTCCCTGTCTGGGTGTTTCTGATGCTGAAGAGTGTTACTAAATGTGCAGTTGGCTGTCAATCTTGTTCATGTCAGACCTAATATGATGAGGTCTGCCTAGGACTTAGATGGGAGATACTAGGAATTACTAAGGGTATAGGCTAGACTGGGAAGTCAAAAACATCTTGCAAGAAGACAACGGCAAACCAGTTAGGTATCCCTGGTAAGAAAACTGCCTGGTTGTGTTGATTTTAAAATCCACATTTCAGGTAGATCACAACTATCAAAATTAACAAGCAATAAAATTAAAGCAGATAAATGAAAATTATTAAAACCAATATTATTAAAATCAAAATTATTTCCACTAACAATTAAAAAAACCTGACAAAATAGATGAGTCTTTATCCTTTTTCTAAAAGACTTAGAGAGAGGGTCACAAAGATATTTCTTGAATGGTACATTCCATAGTAGAAGGACCAGGCAGAAGGACCTGTGACACATAGTAGTTACTGATAGAAGAGAATATTTGTAGCTCAGAGTTGAACTGTGGGGTCCTTGGTACTTTCTGAGCTTGATTGGCTTCTTACGGACTTTTCATTACCAAACTAGGTAGCATCACTAGAGCTAGAGTAAGACACCAAGTATATATCGAAAGACAAAGGTATCCAGAGTAACACCAAGGTCTCCTTATAGTGGTTAAGTGAGCTCCTTGCTTTGGGGATATTCAGAGGCCCTTGATCAAATTTATTTCTTCAGTGGTATTGCAGATAATCTACTCCAGATCAAGTTTTCTGAAGACTGTCTTTATCTTTCCTACTTTATTGGGGTTTTTTTTATTATTATTACTGCTCTCCTTATTGGACAAAATCGCAATCCTATGCAGTTTTCTGACAAGAAGTTCCATCAGAAGCAGTTGGATTTGTTTCCAAATAGGACAAAGCAGCATGCAAACAGTCTGCAAATAAGGAAGACTCTCTAAATTTGTATTCAAATAAGATAAATAAATTAATTCAAATAAGATAAATTAATTCAAATAAGATAAATTAATTCAAATAAGATAAATAAATTTGTATTCAAATAAGATAAATAAATTGTGAATGATTATTAGTGGTGGTTGTTTCCCTTGGCTGCATTTTATTTTATTTTTTATTTTATTTTATTTTACTATTTCATTTTATTTTTATTTTATTTCTTTAGCTGCCTATCTCATCAAGCGACTGTGGGCAGTGCATATCATAAACAATTATGATAAACAACTAAAACAACTAAAGCATACAAAAGAAATATATATAGCATCAAGTAAAACTATTACTATGGATGTTAATGCAATCCCTGTTATATTATTTATAATTTTGTACTATTGTTTTTTAACCTTTACTATTGTACTATTGTACTAACCTTTATTATTGTACTATTGTTTTTTAACCTTTAATTATTGGTAGCTGTCCAAAGTCAAACACTTATGATGAGTGGCCATATATATTAAATAAGACAAAATACGATTTCTGAGAGGATCTAATTGCTGGATTTTACTACTGTGTGGATATGTTAACTGTTTGCCAAGTGAGGATTTATTAATTAATAATATATTATTATATATGTTTTTATATGATATTTTATTATGGTAAAACACCCTGAAACTACTATTGCCCTTTAATAACCTGGAAATAATTAGATTATTATAAAGCATAATCTAATTAATTTAATTATTGTAGAAAAAATATTGATTTTCAAAAATATTGTAAGACAACAAAAGGAAAACTCATAAACAAGTTCAAAGAAGAAAATTTACAGTTAAGAAAAAGTTTGGAATATGTAGCACCTTTTAAATAAGAAAACAACTTGTGAGAATTATTTGTTCTACATGTATTTGGATTAGGAATTCAAAAACTGATGTACATTTAATTAGTTAATAATATGCAAAATAGCTCATTATTATCAATTTACAACTACTAAGAATATATTGCCTGCAATTTGGAAAGTCAATCACTTTTTTATACACTACTTGCTAGTTGAATATTCTTGCACCATTTAATGCTAAAATGCTTCATAAGAAGAAAACAAGTTTAGGGAAGTGTTTTAAATATGGTCCAGTAATCCTAATTGAATTCAATTTTGTATCTGATTTACACTTTTTAAATTTTATTTGCTTTCATTTTTTTTATTTTAGTTTAAAGACTTTCTTGATAGAATTAGATAGAATAGAAACAATAAGTTCCAATAGAAGGAGAAATGTTTTTGAACGAATCCTAAATAAAAACAGTTGCAATTTTCTATCTTAGGTTCTGAGTACATTTTTAATTAATATAATACATACCATTATATCTATCTGTTGGTTGTTTTATTTTTTTACCTCAATTTAATTGCAGAGAAATTTATAGTTCTCAAAGGTATGGGGCACTAAAGCTTTTAGTGCCCCATACCCTTGATTAAGCTTGATTATTTTCCAGGGGTGATTAAAATTAGCAAGTACACTTACTAAAGGCAAGAATAAAAGAATAAAAGAAAGTTCACACTTGTATTGGAGAGATTTATTTTCTTCGCTACCAGCAATTAGGCCAAGGTTAAAAAAAAATCTTAATTTGCACATCATAAATAAAAGATAAAGTATAGACTAAGAGAACTTCTCTACTAGCCATCATTTTGGATGGGAGTGGGCTCTCTCAAATTGATTATTTTAGGAGATCTTTTCCCTTCATTGCACATGTCTTTTATGTATGGAAGAGCAAGTTCAAACTTGTCAGCCAAGAGTGGTTTATCCTGGATTCAGCCTATTAGTTCCAATGCATTTAAGCCAAATTATAATTTCAAAATGCTGGACAGCCATGTCATTAGCACATTTTGATGCATTACAATACTGGAAGTGAAATATAAGAAAATTCCAAATAAACAACTTTTTATATATACAGAGGCTCATAATTTTAGTAATTTTACCAATTGGATATACATGTTGGATCCCTGAATTAGTTTGTATATCTGTGGCAGGGGTGAAATTCAAAATATTTTACTACTGGTTCTGTGGGTGTGGCTTGGTGGGCATGGCAGGGGAAGGATATTGCAAAATCTCCATTCCCACTCCACTCTGGGGCAAGTGAGAGGTGGTATTTGCCGGTTCTTCAACCTACTTAAAATTTCCGTTACCGGTTCTCTAGAATCTGCTGAATTTCACCCCTGATCTGTAGTCTTTGATCACAGTAATAAAATTTCCTCTGTTGATGGAACACAGAGATTTTACTTATTTAGCTATAACTAAAATAGCAATACAATACAATATAATACAATAACAACATAAAATAAAATAGCAGTAACTGCAACAGGGATCTTGGACTCCTAGTGAACAATCACTTAAAAATGAGCCAGCAGTGTGCAGCAGCTGCCAAAAACTGCCAATGCAATCCTAGGTTGAATTAACAGAGAAATAGTATCAAGATCACGTGAAGGATTAGTACTACTTAACTATCTTGGTAAGATCTTACTTGGAATACTGTATCTAGTTTTGGACACCACAATATAAAAAAGATGGTGAGACTTTGGAAAGAGTGCAGAGAAGAGGGACAAAGATGATTAGAGGTCTGGAGGCTAAAATATATGAAGAACTGTTGAAGGAACTGGGTATGTCTAGTTGAAAGACTGGGGTAACAGGATAGCAGTGTTCCAATATTTGAGGGGCTGCCACAAAAACGAGAGGGACAACCTATTTTTCAAAGCAACGAAGGCAAGACAAGAAGCAGTGATTGAAAACTAACCAAAGAAAGAAGCAACCTAGAACGAAGGAGAAATTTCCTGACAGTGAGAACAATCAACCAGTGGAACAGCTTGCCTTGAGAAGTTGTGGGTGCTCCATATGTTTTAAGAAGAGACTGGACAGCCATTTGTCTGAAATGGTATAGGGCCATGATGGCGAACCTATGGCATGCGTGCCGGAAGTGGCACCAGAGCCATCTCTCTGGGCACGCCATCTGTCACCCATTGCTCTTCCGGGTTCAGAAGACAGTTGGTCTTTGCATGCTCATGCACACCAGAAATCGGAAGAAGAAATTGGTGTAAATGTGCATGCCAGAAAGCAGAAGCTTTCCTGCTTCTGCTTCCTGGCATGCGCATACATGCTGAGGACCTGCTGTTCCGGTTTGCGGCACTCTCTCACACGCACGCATGTACTACCATTTTGCAACTCGGTGCCGAAAACATTTGCCAACACTGGTACTCCTGCTTGATCAGGAGATTGGACTAGAAGACCTCCAAGGTTTTTTCCAACTCTGGAAGCTGAAATAAAATAAGGCTTCATTTGTATTTTTGTAGAGCTGGACTTTTAAAACAAGTTAATTTTTATCTTGTATCCTTTAGTCTGGGATTCCTGAATTTTCCTCTCTTTTACTACAGTACTATTAGTTAACTTGAATGGTTATTTTTTTTTCATTATCAGTCCCTTTTTCTTTATAATTTATATTCCTGAATTCTGTCAGAACTTCCTGTCTAATTTCCTGTGAGAAATCCTTAATGGGTGTTATTTTATCCATGCGAAGGTGGGGTTTTTTTTTATGCTCTCTTAGCTTTGTTGTTTGTTTGCAAATGTTACATTAACCAATCACATTATCAATGAAAAGACTCTCATACATATATTTTTTTTAAATGTTAATTGTTATTTTTGATATTTAACATTTTGTGGCTATTCTATAAGTTTTATAAACTGTCTTAAAAAACTAAACCTGCAGTGGAAAATGAGGTAGAAATGTTATTAGTAAAGGTAATTTGAAAAAGATTTAGAAAGATGCAATACCTGAATAAAGGCATTAAGGCACAATATTAATATGAATCTTTTTCTTGGAATGGGATTTTTTATAAAAGTAGTGCAATTCTAAATGAAGTACTAAAAATGTTGCTCTAGCAGGAGACTTAATGGACCCTAGATATCTTCCACATTTATGATCATCTTATGCTAATATTATTCTATTTTTATACACATAGTGCTTGTCTTTGGACTGTACAGTTTGGGGATTTTCCTGAAAGTGTGGCTTCTGCTTGAAAAATAGGTGACAGCTCTGGCTATGAGAGCTTTTATACATCTTTGTGCTGCGTGCCAGTTGCATTTGTTCCTGGACCAAGATGCTCTGTTCACAGTGACTCATAAATCACCACTCAAATAGATTGCTGTACAGTGTTTTATAGAACTACAATTGAAGAGCATCCAGAAGATGCCATTGGTTCAAAAGGCAATTGTGAGCACTCTTTAACCTATAGATACCACACTTCTACTCCACAACTGATTGACAGGATGCTTCTAAATTCAATCCAAAATGTTTATACGTTGATACCTATAAAGCCCTTCGCTGCATGCATCTGGGTTATTTGAGGAACTATCTGTCTCCAATTTATTCTCACCAGATTCAGCAGGAGAGGCATACTAGTGGTTGGATTCTAATTAAAGAGGACCCAGCAAGAGATACATTTTGGTGATGCCACCTGCTCCTTAGAACATCAGCCCCTCCGGAGATTGGATTATCCCTGACCTTGTGGGCCTTTCATAAGGCTTTAAAGCCATGGCTGTATCATCAGTCATGAGGTTGGTAAATGCTGCAGTGCCCGTGAGATGGTTACATTGATGGGCAGTTGTGGTTTTACCTCAGCGTCCAGATATGAACTAATTGTTGTGGTCTTTATTAAGTTGGATTTTAATCAATGTAAAAATTGTTTGATCACTGTTGACTTCATAATGATATGAAAGCAAAATAAAATAAATAAAATAAAATAAAATAAAATAAAGTAAAATAAAATAAAGTAAAATAAAATAAAGTAAAATAAAACCTTGGAATGAGTTCAAGTAGTCATGCTGAGCATTCTGATGGATTTGGCTGCCTCTATATTTCAAGAAGATATGTTTCCTTTCCAAAGCTTTTAAATGTTTTGCACTGTTATATTACTTTATTGATTTTTCCATGTGAAGATTATATAGAATTACCTTTAGATCACAGCTATTTTCTGTTTCGAATCAAACAAACAGAGTTTATGCTTTTTTGTTCTGTGTTTTTCCCCCTCACCTGTGCCTGACTTTTTAAAAGAAACGGATTATTGATATACTATGCACGTTGTATTTTTCTACTCATTTTTCCCCCCTGCTGAACTGAATGTAAAAGAAACGAAGAAAAAGCCATCATTGTCATGTTAAATTGTTGGTTCGTCCACAAGCTAGATGAAAGTACAAAAGGCAACTGATAAATATTAATAAATGTCAAGTCTAAAATGGAACTTGTTTTAAAATGTCAAAAACAATCCCTGTGAAGAGAATTGGTAGTTATTTTCTTTCATTATTTTAACATTAGCTAAGAGTGGTCAAGTGCATGTGAAAATCTATAACCATGTAGGAAAAGAACACAATTTTGTATGTACAGATATCATATAATTATCACAAGATGACATATTAATGGCCTTTAATTATTCCTGCAACACTTATAAGTATGTAATTTTCCAGGTGCAAAAGTAGTAATTAGGAAGATAAGTAATACAAGCTGTTGGATGTGAAATTAATAGGTATATTTTGATTGAATAAGCACAAATTTGGCATATTCCCTAAGGAGCTGATGTTCTGAAAATATTTCTTCAGAATTCTAACATCAATGTATCTTAATTGTTAGGGATTTCGAAGAACCTAAGTCATTAAAATTCCACTGACATGTGGCGGAGCGAAAGGAAGCTATAATTCCACAAGAGTGATAAATACGAACTGGGAACTGGCTTCATTAGCGCCAATAAAAAAAAAATCATCAGTTTCCAAAAGGACTAAGTTAGAGTGCCTTTCTCTAACTTAGTCCTCTTGGAAACTGATGATTTCTGAACTGATGCATACTGATGTTCATTCCAATGAAAGAACTACCTGGGATTATTTATTGGACCAAATTAGCTACTTATTTATGCTGATAAACTGTTTCCAATTTCTCTAGTTCCAAATCAGCTTGTAGTTAAAAGCAGAAATAGTGTCAAATGCATTCCACTGGCCTTGATTTAAATTGAATTTATCCTTCTGGGGTTTTACAATTTATGTATTTTGAAAAAAAAAAGCCGATCTAGACACCTGTAGCTTCTTTCCTTTCCCTTTTTCCATCTTGAAAAATAGAAGAATGAAAACTGCAGGAAGAGCTGGGTATAACAGAGACTTGATCCTTACATTTCTTAATAGCACTTGACTTTCCATGAATTTTGGAAATGTCCTTGTCACTAGAAGTCTGGAAGTCAAGATATCAATTGTGCAAATCAATCATGCCCAACTTAATCTATTGATGTAAGAAAATTTAAAGTATACAGTTCCCATGAAGCTATGATAACTTACAACTGACACCTGTGCTATCATGAGAATTTTTCAATGCTTCAGCCCATCCAAATTTTAGTAGTAATGCGAGGTGAATTTATATTACGTATCTATATGTTTGGAGTCGGCTGGGACGGGTGTGATGGAAGGTCAATTGCAAAATGTGTACTCTTACTTACAAGTCCTTTTATACCACCATTAATGTCACATCTGAGTACAACTGTAGGAAATGACCATACTGAGCCTGAGGGGTCAAATGTGTCATCAGTCTTGAGTTCTTTTGCACCCACAAAAGAGCTAAGTTCAGCCCACCTTGAATTCCACTGATTCTTATCTACCGTCAATTTCCTTTGACTGTTAGTAGTTCAGATTTTTGTAGAGAGCACTGATATGCAATAAAGCTTTATATTCATTTTATATATGGACCTCCTGATTTCTCTGTCCTTGACCATGACCTCAGAATTGTACCTAACAATTAAAAAAACATTACTATTATCATGGTGTCCCTAACCAATAGGACAAGTACAATATTTTTATCCAGCAGAAATATCCCAAGAGGGCAGGGTTGAAATACTTTAATGATGAAAGATTGGCTACTTCATTCCTTAAATTATGTCTCCAAATTAAAATCAAATACCTCTTCAAGAACATCAGCAAGTTTACTAAGGATCTCTTCAGGAAGGCTCTGGAATGTTGGAACACTGTAAGAAAAAGATGAAAATATCATGTGAGTTGATGTAATTTTAAATTTTTATTTCTTGAGAAAAGCTCCAGAAAAATAAAATAAAACAAACTTGTAGAATACATAAGTCTATTTTAACACACACGCAGTAAGAAAACTCCATATAGGTTGTCCTTACAACCATTCATTTAGTGACCGTTCAAAGAACATCGCTAAAAAGTGACATAATCTCTTTTTACACTTTTGACTGTTGCAGCATCCCCATGGTCATGTGATCAAAATTTAGATGCTTGGCAACTGGCATGTATTTATGACGGCTGCAGGTTTCAAAGGTCATGAGATCACCTTTTGCGACCTCCTGACAAGCGAAGTGAACGGGAAAGCCAGATTCGCTTATCAACCATGTCAGTGACTTAAAACTTCAGTGAGATACTTAACAAGCATGATGAGAAATTTTGTAAAATAGAGCAAAACTCATCATTTAACAACTGTCTTGCTTAACAGAAGAAATTTTGGGCTCAGTTGTGGTTATAAGTTGAGGACCACCTGCATTTTAACAATATTTTTGACTGTATTTCACAATAAAAAACCCCCCAATTTTAAAGAGTCAAAAATACATTTCTTGTTTGCTCTCAATATTATTTCTAACCACATGTAGTCAATATACTAGACCCGTGATGGCGAACCTATGGCACGCATTGTCAGAGCGGCAATCAGCCCCGTTATCTTGTGTGGGGTAATTGTCCTCATTTTGAGTTGGATCGTGACTTTTATCCTTCTGTATACTTTGATCAATAAAACCGGAATACATTTTCTAATTAAATTCATATTTATTGTAAAGAAAATAAAACATCTTACTAATCTAATTAGTTACATTTTTGGAAGCTTTCCAGCCATGAACTTCCCTGGCTGGAGAACAAAGGAAAGTTTTTTTTAGAAGAAGAGAAAAAAATGCAGGACATGTGCAGTAGATACTGATAAGGAACCTGGCAAGCTACGGTGAGTCTGAAAGTCTAGAAGTTAAAGCTCTGCTGGTAAATATAAAAACTCAGTGACACGCATGGTGGAAGTGATGCACAGAACCATCTCTTTGGGCACGCGAGCTGTCACCTGTTGCTCTTCCAGGTTCCAGCGTGCGCATGCGCACCGGCCACCTGGTCTTCCAGTTTCCGTGCTTTCACACACATGAAGACCAGCTGGCCAGGGTGCATGCACATGCCAGAAACCAGAAGAGCAGCCACCCAGTGCGCGCATGTGCACTGGCCACCTGCTCTTCCGGTTTCTGGCATGTGCACATGTGTGTGCTCCCGTTTCGGCGCTTGGTGCCGAAAAGTTTCACCAACTCTGTACTGGACTTTGTATTATGTAACATCATTCCTTGCAGTTTGACACTTTCCCATTGTGATTTTTTTACTAGCATTCAGAATGGAAATAGAGATGCACCTCATAATGCTCATATATAAGGCAGGGGATCTTAAAAAACAGCGAAAGCGGAAACAACTTGATATTTGCATACCGCTTTTAATGCTTCACTGTGATGTTCTTGACATGAAATATTAACCCTAAATGCAGAACACTCAAAATACTTATACTGTACTTAAAACTGCTTCAGAGTTAACATAGCCTATCATCTGTTTTCTTATCATAATCTGGAATTTTTCTAAACATTGTCTTTGTCTTACTGTTACAAGTTACACAATTTTGTTTGTTTTGATCTCTTGCCGAATTAAAATTTTTTCATCAAATGCTTTGGGACACAAAATATTGAGATCCAAAATATTGAGCTAACAGATGCAATGCACATGATACTTCAATAATATTTAATAAATGTCAGCTGCATTTCTATTGAACCATGACAGATCTGAAAGTTTACAGATATTTTTTTTAGAAATTTTTCAAATTTAAACATTCAAAAAACCTTAAACTTTTAAAGATCTTTTAAATAATATTTAAGCCAATTATAAATTGCAACAGGGAATGTATACAGTATCTTCAGTATTGAATAAAATGCTAAGATACTTATTTCAATATTGGGTAAATATTTCCATATAGATCTATTGTATGACAAGGAAAAGATATAAAGCAGGAGATCATAAATGTTCGACTCCCTTTATAGATTATTCATGTAACTTCCACTCTCTATTTAGAAAAATCAAGTACAGATAGTCCTCAACTTACGGTCATAATTGAGCTCAAAATTTATGGTGTTAAGTGAGAATTTATTAAGTGAGTTTTGCCACATTTTATGACATTTCTTGCCACAGTTATTGTTGTTTTTTTTAATTTGATTTATATGCCGCCCTTCTCCGGAGACTCAGGGCAGCTTACAATGCATTAAGCAATAGCCTTCATACTTTTGTATATATTTATACAAAGTCAGCTTATTGCCCCCACAAACTGACTCAACCTTCCATCCTTCCGAGGTAGGTAAAATGAGGACCCGGATTGTGGGGGCAATAAGCTGACTTTGTATAAAAAAAGAACACCTCTTAGAGGGTGCCAAAAGCCCTACTAAGCAGGTACATACAAAAATATGAAAGCTATTGCTTAACGTATTGTAAGCCGCCCTGAGTCTCCTGAGAAGGACAGCATATAAATCGAACCAATAAATAAGTAGATTTCACCCCTGAGTGATACACATATGATACAACCTCAATTGGGACATCATGATAAAAGACTACATTTTTGTACCTATTACTTGCTGTCAGATAAAACCCTAAAAATCACAGGGTTTCTTTTGGAGATAACACAAATTGTTTTCTCTCTTGTGTTTCCGCTTCTTTAGTTTTCTTCTGAAGCGTATGCGATGAAACTACCAGAATGATGTACAAAAATATATATGTTTTATGTAGACGTCCCTTTGATTTACCTCAATCAATTCTTTAATTGGGCATTAGTGATAAAAATGTTTTAATTTTAGCACTTAGTGTATGGAACAAATTAAGTTCACATATATGAAGGGAAAATGGTGGGGCGAGGGGAGGGAGAGGAATGTTTGAAGTGTTATTTCAGCCTGAAAGCAGATAAATAGGCAATTAGAAATGTTGACAAAGCATCAATCCAAATAAATAATACCTCAGAGATTACAAAAGTAATAGTGTGGTAAACAGAAAGCTTCTAATAAGCGTTATTGACAACACAAAGAGGCTGAATAGGCTCCAAAATGAATAGAAAGGAGCAAAAAGCATGCAATATTTTTAGAAATGCATAGATTTAAACAACCATACTAAATAAAAATGAACGTGACTTATTTATTTAAAGCATTTACAGAGCAATCCATTTTATATCAAATTCTGAGTGTCTCCCTATTGAGTTTGAAGGCAATATCAATATCAATAATAAAACAATGTAAAAACCATATTAAAACCATAAAGATTAAAAACAAAAAGCTGGCACCAAGTTAAGCTTCTGACATGTAGTCATCTCATCCTATTACAGTGCTTGTGGGCAGGGATGGTATTCACTTACTTTCCCTACCAATTCGCAAATGTGAGCATGCACACATGCTCGCTTTGATTGCATGCGCCCCATCCATGCATGCACCCGGCCTTCCACACATGCAGTTTGCTGGCATGTGCACCTTCTGTGCACCTGGCCTCAAAAACATGCCTAAATAGGATGGCATAGAGCCGGGGCCGGAGGCGGGGTGCCACCCATGATTTTGACTACCAGTTCGGGCAAATCTGTCTAAACCGGCTGAATACCACCTCTGCTTGGGGGGAAGATGGGGACAAACAAGTTCATTAATGCTCTTTGGAAGGCCTACCAAACTTCAGAAGAAAGAGTGTTCCAGTACTCCAACAAAATAATTTGTCACCCAACAGGGGTAAATCCAACCTGTCCTTCCAAATCTGTTTTGGGATATCACTGCATGTATGATACACAATGATTTGTAGTGTGGATATTTATAAATATATTCTTAATTAAGATCTAGTTAAGGCAGTACCAATTATCACTTCATATTTATTTATGACCTGTCAAAGGCTTTTACATCATTGTTACGTTATCTTGTATGTCTGTGTGTCTATGAGTACAATTTTTGAAGAAATGTGGTATTAGAATCTATATATATAAAAGCCTAATACCATTCACTCATCATGAAATCTCCAGAACAGTAAAGCCTACAAGCTTGAAATTTGGCACATAAGTTCCTCTTGGCTTCTAGGTGCTCTCTAAGAAAGGGTTTTTCGAAATAACCATCAGATCATTAGTATTTCATATACAGTATTATATTCACATGCTCTGATGCTAAGGAGTTAGACGTTCTACTCTCCCTCCCAACCTGAAAGGAACTCTGTCCCAACTGCCAGTTGCCTTATATTAACACGCTCTGATGCTACGGAGTTACACATTTTACATTAAGTTTCAGACTTTAAGTGTCAATTTATCACAATTTATCTATTTCATAGGGAAGCACGGGTGTCCAGCTACTTCTTTATAAACAACACATAAACATTTCGTCATACTCAACACATTGGCCTCATCACAAGTAAATTTATTATCCCCTGATTACCTTTGTCTCTCTGGGTGAAGTCATTTTAAAGAACCTACCCAAGAATGCCTCTTAGATCCGTTAAAAAGATAGTTGTTAAGTAAATAACCTCAAAACAGAAATGATTTGTGGCCAGTGTCATTGTTATAAAATGATAGCCTCAGCATCTGGATCTGCAGATTTCTACATGGCAACACCAGTTCCTAAGAGTGATGTTACTCCTAACAAGATAATACATTTATCTTTAGGGATGTCTACATGGATAGCTTCTTCATTACTCAAGGGAGTTAGAAACACTGAATCCTGACAACAGAAACCAATAAACTTTATGGTTTTTGGCAATCTACTTGTCCTACAATTGCTTTTCAAAAGGGATGGAAAGGATGGAAATGCAACTTAGATAGAGTTTTCTATCCCAGAAGTCCGTAAGTTAAATGTAAATAATTAATACTTCTGCATGCTCGACTCAAGTAAGTTTAGACTAACTCTGTGTTAATGTGTCAAAGCAAGTGCTTGCCTTCAAATGGCTTCTTTTTAATGTGCCTTTGAATAAATCTTTTTATTGTTAAAAATGTTCTAGAAAATTGTATATTATATAATATATTAAAATTATATATAAAGATGCACAATTATTCAAAGCCATAAGGATGAAACTCAACAGAACTGCTAACAACTCTTATGGACAGCACCTAAGTATTCTTCTGCTATATATCCCAGGATAATTTCCTTTCTGTCTGAGTCTGAAAACAAAATGAAGAAATATGGATAATGACTATAATTATATTATAATAATTATAGGAGTGAATTTCCCTTGTGGAACTTAATAATGTCGTTTAATTTGGAGTGGGGGGGGGAGGAGAATTCATGCAATGCTTGGGAAAAAACTCTACCATACAGAACATAAACATGGTTTTCAAAAATTACCGTATTTCCCCCTTATTTATTTTATCTTATATGTAAAGATCATAAGTACAGGGTTATAGGTTAACAATAATTTCATTAAAAGCATAGAGAAACTACCATTGTTTGAAGTGGCATTAAGGCCTAAAGTACTATCCAGTACTGATAATATGTGTGGCTCGGGGTTGAAATGAGGAGTCCTTGGTACATCAACACAATACCTAATTTGGATTACGAAACAAGTAATCAAGTAACAAGTAACAAGCAAGAAAACAACCAAGCTCAGAGAGCACCTATGACCCGCCCACTATCCAGTATTGTAAATGTCATGTCGCCATAGCTTTCAATAGGAACAGGAAGCACTTAATATTGAGAGGTCTATATGATCTTAATTTTTGTTTCATGCATCATCTCTTTTATTGAACTCTACACTAAATTTTACAGTACTTAAAACCATTTGCAGGAGCCGGCCGTGATGTGATGCATGACTCCCAGCCGACATTCATGTAGAACAGATTTCTCTCTGACTTCCAATTATTCAATTTACTTCCGAGGTTCTTTATAGGTTTTCTTTTTTTTTAAACCCAGGCTAAAGAGATTTGTTAAAAGGGGGTTTAAAATGTAATCTCTTAATACCTACTTGGAAGAAAATTCCATTGACTAAATGTAGCCAATTCAACAATGGCCCTTTTCTCAAATGGCGTATCAGCAGTATAATTTCCGAGTTACTTGATAAGTTTTAAAAATGTCTTATGCCTATTAACAACACATGCTATTATAGAATAAAATTTGATTCCAAAGTATTAAACACAAAACAAATACATTATAAAACAGTCTTAAAGGCAAAGCAAGAATTTATTTATTTATTTATTTATTATTTCAATTTATAAACCGCCCTTCTCCTTGCGGACTCAGGGCGGTGAACAGCCAGAATAAAACATGGTATACAAAAGTTAAAAACAATTAAAAATTATTAAATATTATTCGGCCGAGAATTAAAACAACCCAATTTAAAATCAATGTCAAATTTAAAAACAGAGGATGGCATCAAGCTAGCCCAGCTAGATGGAACAAATGGGTTTTAAGGGCCCGACAAAAGGTCCGGAGATCTGGAATCCTGCGTATCTCCGGGGGTAGGTCATTCCAGAGGGCGGGCGCTGCCACAGAGAAGGCTCTCCCCCTGGGAGTCGCCAGCCGACACTGTCTGGCCGACGGCACCCGGAGGAGGCCCTCTCTGTGCGAGCGTACTGGCCGGTGGGAGGCTATTGGCGGCAGAAGGCGGTCCCGCAAGTACCCAGGTCCTAAGCCATGGAGCGCTTTAAAGGTGGTCACCAACACTTTGAAGCGCACCCGGAAGACCACCGGGAGCCAGTGCAGCTCGCGCAGGAGAGGTGTCAAGTGGGAGCGCCACATCGCTCCCATAATTCCCCGCGCGGCCGCATTCTGGACCAGTTGGAGCCTCCGGGTGCACCCCAAGGGGAGCCCCATGTAGAGAGCATTGCAGTAGTCCAGGCGGGAAGTCACGAGAGCATGGGTGACTGTGCGTAGGGAGTCCCGATCTAGAAAGGGACGCAACTGGCGTATCAGGTGAACCTGATAAAAAGCCCCCCTGGCCACGGCCGTCATGTGTTCTTCTAAAGACAGCCGTGCGTCCAGGAGGACGCCCAAGTTGCGAGCCCTCTCCGTGGGGGCCAATGTCTCGCCCCCAATAGTCAGCGATGGCGTCAGCTGGCTATATCGGGACGCCGGCAGCTACAGCCACTCAGTCTTGGAGGGGTAAATTACATAAATGTCTATGGAGATTCTCAGTCACCCAGGTAATGGTTGTCCCAAAGGTGCTTTTTAAAGAGGCAATTTATTTTTCTTTGAAGATGTTTTGCTTTGCATCCAATATTTTAGTTGAATATCATTTAATTTCAACTGTTCTGCCAATAACAAATGTTTACTGAATTCTTTTTTTTTTTCATAAAAAATGTATTACCCTGTTTTCCCCAAAATAAGACATCCCCTGATAATAAGCCCAATCGGGCTTTTGAGCACATGGCAATAAGGCCAAGCACTTATTTCAGGGTTCAAAAAAATACATATAAGACAGGGTCTTATTTTCGGGGAAACATAGTAGAAGCCCTTTCTCTTGTTTTCCATTTTGAAAAACTTTGTGTAGTTTTAATAGTTGTCAGTATGTTAAGTACAAGAACTAAGTATTTAGGTATACAACAATTTGTATACATGTCTACACCACAAAAAATAATCCAGGAAAAGTGAATTCTAAGATGACAGCTTTTTACCCAGGAATTTTGATGTTTAATTTTTCTGCCCGGGTTTTGTTAATTAAATAAATTATATTCCTTATTATTTGCCTACCTGTAAATGTATAGCGAGAAAAAATGAACTAGGCATGCAGAGACCTGGCTAGGAAAATAATTAGAATATTACTATCCTGTGCACAGCTGAATTTCAGTGCAGCACCCTATGGTAATTTTTAATTTAATTTTAGTTGCTTTTTTGTATCCAGCTGTTTTTTTGTTTCTCGAATAATTTATTTAAAAACAAACAAACAATAATCTAGCTCGTCCTTGAAGTATTTAGGATACAGCTTTGTTCTTTGTGATTCATTAATAGCAAGTTAGGAAAATTTTGTTAATTAAGTAGTTAGGTAGGTATGGTAGACAGACAGACAGACAGATAGACAAGGCATTATGAACACACTAAAAATATAAGGGTGTAACATAGAGCACACATTCTTTACAATACAATTTACAATAAAGGATACTCAAGACCAGAAACTTTGTGGGTAAATGTTCTGTCAAGGTAAAGGAGAAGGAGAACCTTCTCTTTTAGACAATGATTAGACAATGGTTAGACAATGGTGGCAAGCTGGATGCAATGAGTCTTTGCCTGATTTGATTCCTGATTTGAGTCTCCTGATTTGTTTGAAGGAGAATACGGTAGATTTTTGGGCCAGCACAGCCAATGTTAGAAAGTAGGTGGGTAATGATGGCAGCTCATGAATCTGGAATTTTATTCCCCAGTTTCAAAAATTTAAGATTTAGGAGTTCCTACACAATTCTATCACAATTATTATGCTTCTTCTAATAGAAGGAAACTTGTTTGGATGCCTTTGGGGCTGGTTACAGAAGAGCGGATATTCTCCATAAGTTTTTACTTCATTCACAATTTCATACTCAGGATCATAATTAGTGTTGAAAAGAGATGAAATCTATATGATTATTATCTCATTTATATTTTCATCTAGAATAGTTTTCCAACTCACTGGGGTGATCTGTGACTCAAAGTATGAATGTATTTTCTTAGAATTTATGTCATCACTTACAATTATTTCCTAAATTTATGTACCACCTCTCTGAAGTGTTAAATCTGCTAGCAAATGTGACAATCTGCAAAAGTCTGCAGATTTGTCTGAGTCAAACTAGCTTGAGTTTCCTCACATTGTCCTAGACATCTGGTTTCTCTTCTTGGTCAGTTAGTGTTAACAGAATAACAGAGTTGGAAGGGACCTTGGAAGTCTTCTAGTCCAACCCCCTGCTTAGGCAGGAAACCCTACACCACTTCAGCCAAATGGTTGTCCAATCTCTTCTTGAAAACTCCAATGTTGGAGCACCCACAATTTCTGGAGGCAAGTTGTTCCACTAATTAATTGTTCTAACTGTCAGGAAATTTCTTCTTGGTTCTAAGTTGGTTCTCTCCTTAATTAATGGTCACTCCTTACATACTGGAACATTGCTATCCTATCACCCGTAGTCCTTCTTTTCATTAAACTAGACATACTGAATTCCCACAACTGTTCTTCATTTGTTCCAAAGCAATTATTTATTCCTCTACAGCAGTGCTTCACAATCTGTGGTCTGTGAATCCCTGGGGACCACAATGTCATTACAGGGGGTCCGTGAAAGCTTGAAGAAATGTTCTGATTTAAATCTTGAATTAAGTCTTGGGGGTCAGTGGCCATGGTCTATGGATACAAATGGTATTTAAAGAGGGTCCATGCTGAAGAAGAGTACGGGTTGCTCCCGGTTTGGTCCGGTTCTTGCAAACCGGTAGTAAAAGCGGCAGGAGGCTCCACCCACCTGCATGGACTTCATGTGGTCGATCTGCATACGCACAGAAGCTTCTGTGCTTCTGTTCCGAGTGCTCCCATTGCGAACCGGTAGTAAAGGTAAGTAGAACCTACCCCTGGTCTACAGTAGTTGTCCAAACCCATGAAGCTGAGGGTTGTGGGCAAATATTGCCTTATTTCATCACTTATTTTCTGACTACCTTAGATAACTTCTTGTTTGCATAACTTGCACAATTTCTTCTTCTTGTTGTATTGATATTTCAAATATTTCAATTGGTCTGAAAGACCATTTTTCCTTCTGATACCTTCTAAGCACTCTCTCTGAGTTCAGGCTATTGTATCCAGTCTTAGAATTATTTTTTTCAGTAACAGCTTGTTGACTCGGGAATCCAGAGTGATTCATTTGTTGCAGTAAAGCTTATCTCCGAATAAAATATCCTCTGATTCCAAAGCCCAGTTTGATACAGTGGCTAAATTGCCTTGCAGCATACCTAGCACAGATTGAAGGCATTCAGCCTCCTGCGAATTTGAATCTTATAAACTAAGAATTTACAGAACTTCACAGGTGTGATTTATCTTTTATGTTACTTGAGAACAAATTGATTTAAAGCTATGCATTATTTCCCTTTTCAATCCAACTACTAGATGAGAATTACTGTATTAACTGGGGCATGCCTCTATCGCTGGGAAGAAGAAATAACCCATCTTTTTCTGTTTTGTAAAATAAAGGTGTTTTTATGCCTACTTGTTTGCATAAAACAAATTTCCAATTCTATTGAAGTTTACCGATACCATGATCTAATTGGTCTCTATTGCTTGTAAATGAGTGTAGAGAACTGCCTCTCCATTAGATTAAAGTGAAATTTTGAATGCAATTATCTCCACTTAGACATCAACAGAACTAATCCTCAAAATATTGAAACAACAGTTCATTAATCTACACTGCATAAAGATCTTTTGTGAAAAAACAAATGCTTTATTCCAATGTGAAGTTGTGTGAGTTTGCGTGTGCATATGAATGGAGTAGAAAACAGGGTTGGTTCTGAAGTAAAACACTTATGGCTTCCTGAACACGCACAGTAGATTTTTATATTCAATTAGGAAATGTAATGTTTCATATTCTATCACAGAGATTTTTCATGTGCATGAGAAAATTCTACTTATAAGCCAAAAAAAAAAAAAAAAAAAAGAATTCTAAAACTGCTTTCTGCAATGGGCACACATTGTTGTATATCAACATTGTTTGCCGCTTAGAAAATTTTTAGAGAGATATTTTAATATTTTGTATTTAATTACATGTTTTTCAGGTGCTTATATCTTGTACTAGAAATAGCTTGTCCATCCCCCCCCCCCAGCATATAAACCGTCCAATGTGTGCTTTTTTCAATATTCAGATCAGTGGTGAAATCCAAATTTTTTTACTACCTGTTCTGTGGGTGTGGCTTGGTGGGCATGGCTTGGTGGGTATGGCAGGGGAAGGATACTGCAAAATCTCCATTCATTCCCCACTCTGGGGCCAGCCAGAGGTGATATTTGCAGGTTCTCTGAACTGCTCAAAATTTCCACTACCGGTTCTACAGAACCTGTCAGAACCTGCTGGATTTCACCCCTGATTCAGATGTAAATTTAATTTCTTTGAAACCATATTTTAAAATAGAGGGGAATCTAAAGTGAATAGGAGTGTTATGGTATCCCTTTAAAAAGGGAAAACATTATTTGTTTAAAAATAAATCAACCCGGAAAAGACAGCTATGTCACTTACGGATAGACATAGTGGGTGTGTTCCAGATGTTGTCCCTTAAATATTACCATCCAGTGGAATCTAGGAAATCTGAATTTTCCTTGCCCTGTGGAAGATCCTTCATCTAGGATCCAGCAGACTGTTTTAGTTTCCCAGAAATCTGCAACTGGTGGCTTTTCCCCAGGTGTTAGGGTAGGGTGGTGTTGGATCTCAAGGAGTATATGATCTCCATTTGTAGCTTAGGGTTGATGTTCTCTGAACTTGGTTGTTTGCTTGAAGAGATTTCCTTAGCTGACCAGGTAACATCATTGATAATGATGTCATCAGTCATGAAATATCTGCACATCCAAGCAATATCTGCAATATCACAACCAAGCTCACAAGTACCAAAGACTCCACAGTACATGATCTGATGGATTGGTAATTGCAAGTCAGGTGCCAGGTTTCACATTTATGGTGCAGTGGTTAGAATGCAGTATTGCAGGCTGTTCGCAACCCGGAGTTCGATCCTGAGCTGCTCAAGCTTGACTCAGCTTTCCATCCTTATGCCAGCAAAATGGGGAACCAGATTGTTGGGGGACAATAGTGCTGTAAAGCACTCTGAAGTGGTATATAAGTCTAAGTGCTGTTCCTAACACAGATTGGAGGCATTCAGCTTCTTGTGAATCTGAATCTTATAAACTATGAATGTACAGAACAACATGTGTGATTTATCTTTTATATTCTTTGAAAACAAATTGATTTAAAGCTATACATTACTTCCATTTTTTTTCCTATTACTAGATGAGAGTTATTAACTGGAGCGTGCTTCTATTGCTGGGAGGGAGAAATAACCCATTTTTTTCTCTTCCGTAAAGTTTTTTTTTTTTGTACATGTGTGTTTGTTTGCATAAAGTATAGTATTTCAGGATTTATTATTGTTCCAAGCCAAGCAGAATTGTGTTGAGATGGCTGTCCATTTATGTTTAATCAATATGTTTAATCAATAAATAAGCTGGAGCATCTTTTATTCATCCATTCCTCATAGCAGGGCAGCCAGAAATAATATTAAAATTACAAAAATTGCTTTGGAAAATGAGCATTGGACATTGGACATGTTAAGTATGAGGAAGCAGAACCATGCTGTACTATCTAAAGAAAAGTACATTCCATTGAAGCAAGGGATAAGGAAAATAGTTGCATTATATGTTTAATGCTAGTGTTGTGGCTCCGTTGCCTGAGCCTGGGCTATCGACAGATGCAGACTCTGAGAGTGAGGGAGAGGAGTTGGCAAGGCCTCCCTCTCCAGGACCCTCCTCTCTGGCAATGCCTCAGGAGGACACCGAAGGCCAAGAGATAGGCCCAGAGCCAAGCACATCCCCGCAGCCACAGGTGGACAGCGACGAAGGAGATAAGTGCTGGCTATATCCTCAACAGTGGCCAGGGAGAAGCGTGCGCAGCAGAAGAGGAGGCGTGCCAGATATTAGCTGAGTCACTGGACCACACCCCACAGGGTATAAATGTGGGTGTGGTGGCTGGCTCAGTTTGTGATGAGCAAAAACTAGAAATCATCCATGGACTCTGTGTTGCTGAAACTGTGCCTGCTTAACTGGAACTTTGCCTTATCAGAAGGCTTGTGGACTTATCTTTGTTTTGTGTAAGTGAAGTCTAAATTGGCAGCCAGCCACTGGGTTGCTGCCAGCTTTAACTTCAAAATCTATGTCGTGTGTCTTATTAACTCTGGGCTGTCTGTGGGGGTGCGTGTGTGAGACGGGGACAGAACAGTTAGATTGTTGGATATTCATCCCACGGTTGGGTAGGTAATATATAGAGAAACTATGTTTATGACTTTAAATGATATAAGAAGAATGATTGGCTGTACTATTAGCAGGCAGCCATAAAAGTAGACAGGAAGCCCGGGAACTCCTGCTCCTGTTTTTGATGATTGATTTCCTGAAGAGGGACTGTGTGTGACTGAAGAGAACTGAAGAGAACTGTAAGCAAAATATGTTTTGGGTTGGAGAGTAATTATTCGAAGACGTGTCATCATTGTTTTGAGAAACCAAGTTTTTGTTTTTCCACTAAGATAAACTAAGATTATTTTTCACCATTCAGAGTCTGTGAGTAAACAGACATCTGTGTGTTTAACCAGCAATGTATCTCTTTGCTGTCCGGTCTGTTGCCTATTATGCAGAGGGAAGTTTTACCCACAACACAGGACTTGTTTCTCCTCTACCAGCTATACTACTATTCCAGACATTTCTTTCCTATAACTCATGAACATTTGCAGTGGATCTTTTATCCAGTCTGTACAAGCTAATCATGCTAATTCAAGAAATATGTTTAAAGCCATTGAACTAACACTGCAAATGAGTTTTGTAAACAACAATCATGATCACTGATCATTAACAATCAGTCAAGTATAGGAAAATTGGATTTCACTTGGCACAGGCCTATTGCATACCTACTTGCTATCATTAAGAAAAAAAATAGATAATACAACTTGATATAAATGCAGTAATCTATTCCAGAATGAATCTGCAGTATTGATAAATTGAGACCTGGAATATTTTCCTACAATTGCCAGGAAACTGAAAGTGAGATTCCAAAGAACTAAATCAAAACCTCTAATTCAGGGATATCCAAGTTTAAGACTTGTGGACTTCAACTCCCAGATATCCCCAGCCAGCAAAACTCAAAATTATAGACAACACTAGTTGTTTCAATGAACTGAATCTCTATCAGATAAAAATAATCAAGCAAAGGAAATACATCACAATATTATAATTATTGTTATGGGGGCCGTGGTGGCTCATGTGGTAAGATGCTGAGCCTGCACTCTGTTGAGGTCAGCAACTCGGTAGCTCAATTCCCATGAGCAAATAAACTGTGTAGGGACAGGAAAGGAGCCTCACCCAATTGCCTACTGGCATTTAGGCATCCTACGGGCAAGATAACACCGCCTGAAAAAATTCCTTTTACAGTGGCAGCCAACCACTTCGGTGATCCCTGGTTAACAAATGCCATATGCTTAAAAAAAAATGTTATACCCAAGGGCTATAAAATATATCCCACAATGCTGGCTGGAAGTTGAAGTCCACACATCTTTGTCAGTATATAAGGGTTCATGAATTGGAATAGACATGGTAACAGGTCAGCCCGTGGGAACTGTTTGGTGACCCAGATGGCTCGGAGCTGGGTGTGGCTTAGGTTTTTTATTATTATTATTATTTATTAGATTTTTATACCGCCATTCTTCCGAAGGACTCAAGGCGGTGCACAGCCATGCTAAAAACAATATGCGATACAAAATTTAAAAACAAATTTAAAACAAATTAAATAAATTTTGCCCTGTCAGTTAAAAACCCACAAATTTAAAATATCCCATTCAGATTCTTATTCAGCCAGGGCAGCCTGTTCAAATAGCAGGGTCTTAAGGGCCCGGCGAAAGGTATGGAGATCGGGAATCATACATATCCCAGGGGGCAGTTCATTCCAGAGGGGTGGGTGCCCCCACAGAGAAGGCTCTCCCCCTGGGGGTTGCCAGTCTACATTGTTTTACCAACGGCACCCTGAGGAGCCCCTCTCTGTGGGAGCGTATTGGTCGGTGGGAGGCTATCAGTGGCAGAAGGCGATCCCATAGGTTCACTGATCTGTATATATATATATATATGAGTGCTTCTGTGATTCTATAGCTTCTGTGATTATTGATTCTGTGCTTCTGGATTCTGAGTTCTGTTTCTGTCTTCTGCATGGGTATTGTATATAAAGAAGTTTCTTATATGAATCAATACTGCTGAATTGCTTACTTGTGTGTTTGTTAAATTGCTGCTAACTCTAACAATCTTAAAGTTGCCTAAATTTAGAAATAGTATTCTATGTTGTGGGATTAACAGGGGCAAAGTATTTATGGGAGGAGATTTTTTTTTTTTGTATTTACATTGTAGAAAGTTAGCACCCACCCCTCTCCTAGAAGAATGAAAAAAAATGAGAAATATTAAAATTTCATGTCTTCATCAAGCCATGGTTTTATGCTCTGTGTCTTGGAGTACGCACGTTTGTTACCTTGCTTCATTAGAACTTCGCGTAATTTGACAGTACAGTTTTCAGGGTCTAGTAATTTGTAAATCTCATTGCTCATCATTTTTCATTTAATTTGTTGTAGCACTTCTGAGTGCAATAATTGGGTAACAGCATAGTTTATCTTTTCAGTCCATTTTGTTCTTTTGCTGAAGGACTCTCAGAAGAGATGGAAACAATTCTGTGAAAGCACTCAGGGTTGACAATTATTAATTTACAACACATTTTCACAGGGAAGAATTGAGCCCTTTTTCTAGAACAGAACGGGGGCGGGGGAAGGGGGCTCTTCCCTAATTTGACTATGATTTCCACAGTCAGCAAGACATTAAATTGCAGTTACAAACATATATTTTTAAATAAATATATTCAGGACATTGCTTGTTTTCCTGAAAATGTGCATTCTATCAATTATATTCACAGTCCTTTCTTTAAATCAGTCTTTTCAATAATTTAATTTCTCATCCTATTGAATATCATTAATCTTGTTATAGTTTTTGACAAAATGCTGAATCTGAGATCAATTACAAATCATGTTCTGTGCAAAACATAAAGGTCAAAATACTGTTATCTATTAAAAATAATTTCATAAATGATAAGATTCGGCCTTCAATTTATTATTTTGTGCAGAAGGTCTTTTAAAAAAGGACACATATCGGGGTTGCCAAAAATGCCATGCTAGAAGTAGCTACAGTACATTACATTTTTTCCTCACATTTCTTAAATAAACTCTCACAAGTATAATAAATAAGTTGTAGATTAACATCTTTTCATTTATTATAACTACAGGTTTCACCTTCTCGTTTCTAATCTTCTCAAACATGGCCTTATTTTTTTTACAACATGGCTTTTGCAATTGGAGATGTCAGACTGCTAAAAATTAAATTATCAAAATATTTTTGTATTCCAAGGATGATTATGTTGGGTAGTTCGATCTTCTGAGTAATTTTAAGGCAATTCTCCTAAATATCCATCCTTCATTATATTTAGAATGCCATTCAAAAATTAATTTTAACATGATCTCTGCTTACAAAACCAGATTTAGCCAAACTGGGTTGCTGTTAATTAATTCTAATTAATTGCTTCTAGTTACTACAAAAGTAATTGTCACATTAAACAACACTAGTTTGGCTTTCTATCAATATGATTTCATGTAAAATGAACGTATATAAAAATGTGACCCACATTTAAAATAGCCTTCAGGCTATTTTAAACTGAATATTAATTCAATGCAATAACAAACTTTCTATAGACATTAACTACTTCGGTCATCATCTTCACTTTACTATTTCCCAAGAATTAATTGTACCTAACTGGGAGAACAGCTATATATAATTATGTAAGTAACCCAAATATCACTTTTTGCATAAAGGTTTTTGAAAAAGGACAAAAATAGCACTTGGAAACTAGAAGGAAGAAAAAGCAATGGGATTATTTCTTTGTATATTTATCCATTATGAATAAATGCAATAATGCAGACGCCCTTAAAACTCTACCAATTACATCAACAATTCTGTTTCAAGGATTGTTCAGTGAAATGAAAAAGTTTGAAACTAGTAAAATGGCAATTTTCAGTATCAAGTTTTCCCCAAGATTAATGGCTGTATTCTACAATTAATTTTTGAAATTTGACTATTGGGATTACCTATTAACCAGGCATCAGCCATGTCCTGATTAAAGCTCATAGGAATCAGAAAGTTAAAAGAAATCACATATAATCAAGCCATTCGAGGATTGTGCTTAACAGAGCACAAATTTTATTTTGGATAAATATGTTCACTTTTTAATGAAACAGAAAATAAATCCTTCAGTGGAATAGTTTTTTAAAAAATGTAATCAAACTTTCACAGGCATCTCTACAAAAGGAGCAGCATAAAATATTGTAACTCATCATTTCCAATGCCCTTCTCCCCCTCTACATCCCCCAGGGGCAGAAATTCTTGTAAAATATTTGATTTTTATTGTGTCATTTATTCAGTATAAAATAAATGTTTGGTAGGGCTTTCATAGTACAATTTAATTTAAGGTAGCTGGCAAGAAGAAATATTTCCTATGGGTAGGTAGTTAGAAATCTGGCTTCGAATGTTTAACCAGATTTGTGATCTGTTGTTTTACTGAACTTCTATGAATATCAAAGTCCTATGCAAAAATAAACTCAGTCAAGAAATGGGAGGAGGCAGGAAATTGAGTTTTTATTCTGGTGTCCTTTACTAAAAATATTTGAATTTATTTTCCTTCAGGAATGATGTTAGGCCAGCTGATGTGAATTTACATTCTAACCATAAATAATACGGTTATTATCCTGATCGCAATGGTGGCAAAATCTAATTCAGTTATTGTGCCCTATTAGTGGGCTATTTGGAGATACCAAAATAGATCATAAATTTGGACTGCACCAATTAAGCTGTCTATGTTCCTAATACAATTGCATTCAGTAAAGTAATTAGAAGAACAACATGGTCTCAAATATCTTAAGGAGACTTAGAACATAAAAAACCCACTAAGTATATTTTTAAAAACTCCTATGCTTTATCTAGCATAGTCAACAGACTATTTAGTTATTTAGTATTTAGTATACTTCCTACCACTACAAACCCTAGGTATTTATTTGACTGTCCTGTTTGAATTGGTCCCTATGAATTTGCGATGTTAGATTTCCAGCCTCTCCCCCCACTCCACAAAATATTTTTACTTTGGTTATGGCTAATTTATTAACTAGAAGCAAAAGTGATTTCTACAAAGCCTTTCTCATTCCTATCAGAAAAAAGTGGTCCTTTGCCAGAATGATTTCATTTTCAAGCAGTTTGAGAAATTACTGATTACACTTGCAGACCAGAGGTGATATTCAACTGGCTCACACCGGTTTGTGCAAACCGTTGGCGGAAATTTGGCCAAGGTCGCTGAACCGGTAGTGATGGCCGGCTGGCCATGCTCCTGAACCAGTCTCCTAGTCACTGCTCACTTGCCCCTCCTGCTATGTTCATCGCTGCCACATTCTTCATGCACACACATCCCATTCCCTTGCAAGTCCAATGGGGTGCGCATGCACGAACATGGTGGCGATGACAGCAGCTTTTTCCGCAACCTCTGGTACTTTTCGGTGATCTGCGGCTGGGAAGGCTTTTTTGCCAGCTGCTTTCGGCTGGCTTCGAAAACTCTGGTCAGCTTGCCTTCTGGACTCTGGACCAGCCGCTGCAGAAGGTAAGTACAAAGAACAAAGAGGCAGTGGTGGGGGAGGAAGCAAGGCTAGGGCCGGGGCCACTAAAGGAGGGGAAACAGAGATGACTGGCAAAGGGAGGACGGGGATAGATATTTGGAAATTCCAAAACTTTCCTACCTTTTACTGTGGGCATGGCTAGGTAGGGGGTCATGTAACTGAGCGGGCGTGGGCGTGAGTGACATCAAGTTGGCAATGCCCACTCAGTCACCTAGCCACGCCCACTGAACTGGTAGCAAAATTTTTTGAAACCCACCATTGTTGCATGTTTCACAGGATTTATTTATTTATTTTTTGTATTCTTGTACAATGGGATAAATACTCATATAGTCCTAGTCTTTGGAACACTGCCTGCAAGATCATGTTGGAGAAATGCTACAAAAAAGGGAATAAAGACCCTAGTAGTCACTACTAGGAAACTAGAAATGTCAACATCCAAAATATCTTAGAAGTTGCTTGAATACTTTATTTGGCCAAGTATGATTAGACACACAAGGAATTTATCTACGGTGCAGAAACTCTCAGTGTACATGCCAAGCAACAGAATAAAGGTCATCATCATCATCATCATCATCATCATCATCATCATCATCATCACCATCATCATCATCCCAATAAGAGGGAGGATTAAAAAGATAAGAAAGATAAATAATAATACTACAACAATACCACATGCGTAAATGCACAGAGACATTAGGCAGAACTGTGACAATTAGGTGTTTAGCAGAGTCATGGCATAAGAGAAAAAACTGTGTCTAGTTGTCTTGGCTTGCAATGCTGTATAGCGCCATCCCAAGAGGAGAAGCTGAAACAGTTTATGTCCAGGATGTGAGGGGTCTGTAGATACCTTCTCAGCCCTCCTTCTGATCTGCAAAATATACAGGTCTTCTATGGGAGGCAGGCTGCTTACAATTGTTTTTTCCACAGTCTTTACTATCTGTTGGAGTCTGAACCTGTCCTGTTTGGTTGCTGCACCAAACCAGATAGTTATAAAAGTACAAAGGACAGACTCAATAATTCCTCTGTAAAACTGTATCAACAGCTCCTGGGCAATCTGAACTTCCTGAGTTAATAATCTCTACTTACAAAAACATCTTGCACTAGAAACTGAAGTTACATCTTTCATCGTGTGTATACAGGTAGGAGGTTTGTGGTGCAACCGGAACAATCTTAAACTAAACACACTCAAAACCGCAGAAATGGTGGTAGATTTTAGGAGAAACCCTCCTATGTTACCACCTCTTACAATACTAGTATCACAGTATCAACAGTAGAGACCTTCAAGTTTCTAGGTTCTATCATATCTCAAGACTTAAAATGGACTCCTAACATCAAAATTTTTTTTACTACTGGTTCTTTGGCTGTCACTTGATGGGCATGGTGGGCATGGCAGGGAAAGGATACTGCAAAATCTCCATTCCCACCCCACTCTGGGACCAGCCAGAGGTGGTATTTGCCGGTTCTTCGAACTACTCAAAATTTCCACTACCAGTTTTCCGAACTGGTACTCCAGATCCTGTCAGAACCTGCTGGATTTCACCCCTGATTAGATTTCTTAATAATCTAAGACTATCTGTGTTGTATCTTATGATTCTTGATAAATGTATTTTTTCTTTTTCTTTTTTTTTTTACTTTTATGTATACTGAAAGCATATGCACCAAAGACAAATTCCTTGTGTGTCCCATCACACTTGGCCAATAAAGAATTCTATTCTATTCTATTCTATTCTATTCTATTCTATTCTATTCTATTCTATTCTATTCTATTCTATTCTATTCTATTCTATTCTATTCTATCCTATCCTATCCTATCCTATCCTATTAATATATTTTGTAAAAATTGCCCAGTGTTAGGCAGAGCAATAGAACAGTAGAAATGAGAATGGGGAGTAGGCGGAAAAAAGGGGGAAACATCAGCAAACATGCACAAGATTGCTATGAGGGATGGTAGAATAACAAATGGTCATTAGAAAACAGTGTGTGGCTTCCTCATGCAATATTTCAAACCAATAGTTACCAAGAGATGCCTCATTAACGAACTTCATCTGCTATAGTCTCCATTAAACAACTATGTCTTTAAAAAGTTAACTCCTCGATTTTATCAATCTCTCCAACTATCAGTTTATATTCCAAATAATTCCATTAAAAGAAGCCGGATACTTAGTTCTTAAATTTTTACTGAGATAATTCTATAACACCTTAAAAGATTAATGTTTTTCTGAAGTAAACCATACGAAAGAAGCTTAGGTATTCATTCTCATAGTCATGTTATTCACTCTAATAATATAAATTATGTCTTGAATTAAAAATTAAGAGGATTGCCTCAGGCAAAGAAGCTCATTGCTTGTTTTTAAAACAAAAATCTTTTGGAATGAGCCTGATTCAGCATCCAGTATAACCATATGCTGGTGCTAATAAACAACAGGTTAAAATCTTCATCATGTATTCTGTTGGTAAAATCCCAATTTACAGATTACAATTAGAAAACAGCAAGCTCTATTTGAATCATGGAAAGAGACACTGAAATAAGCCAGGTAGTTATTTACTGTTTTGTTTAATGAATAATGTAAAGGTACAATGAATAAATAGGGAAGGGAGAAAATGGTGTAGCTCAAATTTCAATGGGTACTTGCTCAATTAACATTTCCTGAACTTACATGAAAACTGGAATTCAATCAACCCTCAACATGCTCCTCTTTCTCAGTTTTCCGAGATGCAGTTTTAAAAAATGGTGTGAAGAAAATGTGTCAAATTAAGGACTCTTCATATAGCTTTTACTAAGAAAAATACACAGATTGTTGAATAAATGGAGAAGTGAAGCCTGGAAAATAAAATTTAAAAAAAGCCTGAAACCAAATGGTTGGTCCTAGCACAAAGCATGAATATCTGCATTGGTAAACCAGATTTATCATTCTATAAACCAGAGTGGCAACTCAGACCAGGCTTGTCTATCCTCTGCCAACGTTTTATATTACCTAAAAAAATATGGTCTTGATTTGAATTATATGGAAAGACGAGGAAAAGCAATAAAATGAGTCAATAGTGCAAATATTTCACCTCAAGCCTCATGTCTCAAAGCTAACCACAATGAATGTGTGGAAAAACAGAAGCATAATATATCAGCTCAAGCATTATACTGCCAAGCATGGCCAATACAACTACATCTATATTGGACTCTGTAGCGCAGGGGTGTCAAACTCGTTTTCATTGAGGGCCACATCAGGGTTGTGTTTGACCTTGGGGGACCAGATGGATGTGGCTGGGATGGGCATGGCCGGGATGGGTGTGGCCAGCTCGACATCACTTGTGTCAGGGGTGCCTGTTGTGGCCCAGGTTTTTGGCTGCAAGAGCCTCCTGCAGCCCTCTGCCCTCTGTCAAAGGCACCAACAGCCGGTCCTTCACTGTTTCCAGGGTGGCCCCAAGGGCCAGATCTAAGCCCCCCATGGGCCGGATTTGGCCCAAGGGCCTTGAGTTTTACACCCCTGCTGTAGAGTGTCTGAAAGAAGAATCAGGTATTCCAGGGTTTTTGGAAGGATCAGGGCCACTTGGATTTCAGGGAAGCCTTTTCCGTAAGGAAGAAAGGCCACAATACAGACATCTCCTAAATTTTACGAAATGACTCTGACAGAGGAGACCTAGGGCTTGTTCCTCTCGCTTGTGGAGTCCTCAGGCAGAAGGGATCCACAAGTAACCCAGCCCTGAGCCATACAGGGTCTTAAGGGTGAGAACCTAATTCTTGAATTCCACCTAGAAACATACTGGAAGTAAATTCTGCATATATAATAACCAGCATAATTTGGTGTGCTCAAAACAGAACATACCACTGCACTCTTAACCAGACAAAGCTTCGGAGTGCTCTTCAAAACTAGCCCTTTGCAGAGTACATTGCAATAGTCCAATGAAGAACTGACTGTGGCATATCAAATTTTTCAAGCTTCAACTTCCAAACATTAGGGGTGCTCAAAAGTTGTGACGTGCCTTGGGTATTGTAAAGATGTTTTGGTTACTTCAATACAATTTAGATATGCTTGGTAAATAACTACATAAGTACCGTAACTTTTTAACATTTTGTTTGTTTCATAAGTTTCATGAGCAACTTTAAGAGAATCTCCTGATCCAGGAACAAATACAATTCATGCACAAAATTGATTTTTGCAACACCTCCCCAGAAATAACTGCCGCCTACTCATTGAGCAAGAGCCCTGACTCCTGGAAGATACCCAACTGTACTAGCACTACCATTTAGACTTATATACCGCTTCATAGTGCTTTACAGCCCACTCTAAGGGCTTACAAGTCAGCATATTGCCCCCAACAATCTGGGTCCTCAGTTTACCGACTTTGGAAGGATGGAAAGCTGAATCAACCTGGAGCCTGGTGAGATTCGGTCTGCCAAACTGCTGGCAGCCGGTGATCAGCAGTACTGCACTAACCACTAACCACTGCACCACCACGGCTCATCAACTGAGTATGCCAACTCAGTCCAAGTGAATGCTCCCCCATCACAAAGAAAATCTCCAGCTGCAACTGAAACAAACCTCCAAACACCATCTCAACCTACAATAATCCATCAACCCTACAGAGCCTAGTACTAAATCACCACTGGGGGTGGGTTCTACTTACCTTTACTACTGGTTCGCAATGGAGCATGCACACGCACACATTTCTGTGCATGCACAGAAGCTTCTGCACATGCACAGATCGTACCTTATGATGTCCGGGCAGGTGGGCGGAGCCTCCCGCCGCTTTTACTACCAGTTCTCAAGAACCAGACAGAACCGGGAGGAACCCAAGACTGATCACGACCCTCAGTGCGATACAGTGCGGTAGATTATATTACCTACATATTTTCATGTCTAAAATTGAAAGACTAAATAGTGTATATGTAACACAACATTAAAGAAACTTAGAAGATATTAGTTTGAAAACCACAGTAAATAAAAGAGACACCAACATCAAATAAAATGTCATTAAATAGTTTTTGTACAAAGAAGTAGAAAACCTAAGAGTAAAATTTGGAATCAAGAGCATTGAATCCATCTTTCATGTTTATAGTTTGGGACAGCTATTCTGACATCTGAAGACAGAGCCGACCAATATGATTTGCAGAAAATTGCTGCCTAATTGGGTCAATTTATTGTCAGAGAAGCTTTGTACTCTTTCATCTGTTCATTTTATGGTCACCTACACTACCTAATTATTCTTCCTTCCAAAGTAGGTTGCTTCTGCAAAAGATCACAGAAAGCACTACTGGCATTATGAGAATTCTGTCTTTAAAGATGTTTCGGTTTCATAAATCATCATTTATTCCTGGGTATTTTTCATCAGTTTTTTCAAAGTCATGGAGGTGGAAAACAACCTAAACAAAATAAAACTTCAAGCTTCCAAAGTTTGAAAAAGACCAATAGAGGAATACAGAATTGAAACGAAAGAATTAGAGTTCCTTTTGTTCTTACAGGCAAAAGAGGTTTTTAAACTAAGCCCTTTTAGCCCTGCAGCTTCTTTCACTGGGGAACGGAGATAAAACGTGTTATTAACTGTTGCTATATGGGAAGAAGGATATATGGTAGATATAGTTTCTCTAGCATCCCAATTCTCCACCTACTGACCCAGTTTCATAAATAATAGCAAGCTATATTTTATCATACGGATAGGGTTATACAAGCTTGAAAAAAATGGATCCTACTTTTTCCCATCTTTTTTCATGAACACAGCTCCCATGGGAGCGTGGAGCTCCACCGCCACTCTGGAACACCTGCAGTTCAATGGAGAGCACTGGTATAATCAGGGAAGATAAGCACCTGTCAAGCAGCTGGGAATCCCCTATCAACGGGCAGAGCCGAAGCCCTGCCCCTGGGAAAGACACAGTGACTCAACCAGGAGTGGGAGTCAGCTTTTCACTCACAAATGCAGATAATGTGATGAAGGTTCAGAAAGAATTCTCCATGAGAGGAAGAAGCACCCAGGAAATTGGTGAAGAGAAGCTATCCACGTCCATCCAGTCTGAAGGACTGAGTTAAAAGCTGGGAGGCCCTAACAACAAGGGCGGGACTTACAACTTTGACAGACTCAATTCTTCAACTGAACAGATGAGAACAACTCATTCCTGGCTGCTGTCTCCACCACTATGGAGAAAAAAAGCTTTGTTCTGAAATAATCACAATTTCAATATCAGTTATTTATTTTATTTATTTATTTGAATCCCATGTTTATAATTTTAATAGTAACTTTGAGAAAAATCTTGGAATCCTAGTGGACAATTCACTTAAATATGAACCAGCAGTGTGTGGGAGCTGCCCAAAAAAAGCCAATGCAGTCTTATCTTAGGCTGCATTAACGTGAAGAGTAAATGTCACTTTAAAATGCCTTTGGTAAAACCAGACTTGCAATATTGCATCCCATTTTGGTTGCCACAATATAAAAAAGATGTGGAGCCTTTAGAAAAAGTAGAGAAGAGCAACAAAGAGGATTATGGGACTGGAGCTAAAATATATGAAGAAATTTGGTATTGTTTAGTTGAATGAAAATAGCAGTGTCCCAATATCTAAGGGGCTGCCACAAAGAAGAGGGGGGTCAACCTATTTTCCAAAGAACCTGAAGGCAGGACAAGAAGCAATAGGTGGAAACTAATTAAGGAGTAACCTAGAATTAAGGACAAACTTCCTGACAAAACAATTAATCAGTGGAATTGCTTGCCTACAAAAGTGCTCCAAAATTTAAAGGAAACCTAGAGAGGCTCTGGAGGCTGGGGACAGCAAAAAAATAACTTCTTGTCCATCTGGGAGTTGGGAAAGGGCCATTTCAGGCCTCCAGAGGGCCTCCGAGCGGGTGAGGAAGGCTGTTTTCGCCCTCCCCAGATGCATAGAGAGGATCTGGAGCCAGGTGAGAAAGAAAAACGGGCCTACCGGGCCATCGCGTGCCGGGAACGGGGGGGAGAGGGGGGTTGTGCATGCATGTGCAGGGCGGGGCGCATAGAATTATGGGTGTGGGCATGCACACACGTGAACCTCCTCTGCCCCTGTAAGAAATCTACTTAGTAAGTAAGAAATCTACTTACTTTCCCTACTGGTTCCCTACTGGTTCAGACGTGTACGGGTAACACGTGTGCGCTCGCTTTGCTCATGTGCGTACACATCACATGCACGGGCAGATCCCCTGTGCATGCTCAAACCCTTCTGTGCAAATAAATAAATAAATAAATAAATAAATAAATAAATAAATAAATAAATAAATAAATAAATAAATAAATTTATTTATTTATTTCACCCCTGATGTGAAGGTAACAGCATTTTTCACCAGGATAAACCCTTTTAAATATTGACCAAGATCTGATGTATTGTGTATGTGAGTAGCCAGCTTACTGATTTTAGACTTCAAAAAAAAAAAAGAAAACCTTAGCAGAATCTGTATAGCCTCACTGAACAGTAAGTCTTAATTAAAACATTCAACAGCCACTAAGTTATGAAACAATTGTGTTTACCTAAATGAAGTTGCTTTTTCACTGACAAAGTGTAATTTCATTCTCTCTTAGAACTTAACACAATACATTTATGAAAAAAAACATGTCTTTTTAAAATTACAGACATTATAATTTTTTTTACCAAATAAATATTTCTGGCCATTGAACCTTATCTTAGTAAGAAATCTCTTGATTGTATTATTAAGGGCACTAATAAAATGTAAAATTCTTCACAGACACAGTTGGCTAATTACTGGCTACCACCTGTGGTGCCTCTTGTATAGTCTGTGGTTTCATTTTAAAAGACTACTGTATTAGCTGATCCTAATAGATATATCAATTCATCACTTTGCTAAAATCCTAATTAACCTACAGATGTACATTACAGAGAAACCGTTTGACTTTCATGAATTATCTGTTGTGATTCATAGGTTGAAATTACAAATTATATTGTTTGAACAAGCATTTGTGTGTGTGTATGTTTGGGGCAAGATTTTTTTTTCTTTTTGTAGACTTTAGACAGGCCTGTGGATATACAGGAACATGGAACTTTGCATAGCCAAAAGAAAGTAGCAGAATTAGTAGCTACCAAGCAATGCTAAAAAAAAGTTGACGCACAAACTATAATTCTACCATTAAAATTAAAATCTATAGGAACATAATTCTGCTTTAGGAAGAAACTGTATAATCCTATTCAACTTTGTAACAGTTATAAAAGGGAATATATATATATATATAGCATATTTTTTGGAGTATAAGACACACTTTTTTCCCTCCTAAAAGAGAGTGAAAATTTGGGTGCGTCTTATACTCCAAATGTAGCTTTTTTGAAACTTTTTTTCAGCCCTAACGAGGCGGTAGTGAGTGCTTTGCCTGGTCCCTCTGACTCTCAGCTGTTCTTTAGAAGCTTTTTTTCAGTGAAGCGATCTTTGCCTGCTCCCTCCAACTCTCAGCGGTGAAATTTTTTTCAGCCCTAACAAGGCGCTAGCGAGTGAAGCGATCACTGTGGTTTGCCTTCTTTTCTCATTGCTTCTCTCTCCAAAGATCAGTTGTGCTTTAGAACAGTGGTCACCAACTGGTGGTCCACGGACCACTGGTAGACCACAAGAAAATTTTGGTGGTCCGAGGAGAATTTTTTGTATTTTTGCATTTTTGCAGATAGTGCAATACGGAAAAAGGAGCACAGCCCTCGCCATCCGGAATGAACGGTGCTGTTCTTGCGGTGGGGGAGGAGGTGCACAAGCGGAAAGAAGTGCTATTTACCGCTTCAAGTCCCAAGCAGCAAGAAATGAGGGCTGCCTTGCGCCGCAAATATACCAAAGTGAATACTCATGCCGCGCAAGTTCAAGTAGTGCTTCGCTCCCACACTTCTTCTGGCCCTTGTTGGTGCTCCGCACACATTGGTCTCTCAGGGAGATGCTTGACTCCCTCTCAGCCCCATGACACTAACTGGCCCATGAGATGAGAGAGAGAGAGAATAAGAGAGAGAAAGAGAAAGAGAGAGAATCAGAATGAGACAGAGAGAGAAATGAATGAAAAGAATGAAAGAGAGAGAAAGACAGAATGAAAGAGAGAAATGAGAGAGAGAGAGACAAAATGAAAGAGAATCAGAGAGAGAGAGAGAGAGAATCAGAATGAGAGAGAGAATGAGAAAGAGTGGGAGGGAGAGAAAGAAAGAGAGAATGAGAGAGAAAGAGTGGGAGGGAGAGAAAGAAAGAGAGAGGGGAGAGAGAGAAAGAGAAAAAGAGAGGGAGAGAGGGAGAGAGAGAAAGAGAGGGGGAATGAGAGAGAAAGAGAGAATGAGAGAGAAAGAGTGAGAGAGAGAGAAAGGGAGAGAGAGAGAAAGAGAATGAGAGAGAGAGAGTGGGGGAGAGAGAGAGGGAGGGAGAGAATGAGAGAGAAAGTGTGTGTGTGTGAGAGAGAGAGAGGAGGGAGAGTGCCTGAAGGACCCCATCCAATCACTGGGAGTCCAGGTGCTTTGGCAAGCGGCACGCTGGATTCGTATTAGTGGTCTGCAAAATTTAAAATTATGAACTTGATGGTCCCTAAAGTCCAAAAGGTTGGGGATCCCTGCTTTAGAAGCTGTTTTTCTTATCCCCAGGGGATAAAAACCAGCAAACTAATGTGCGAAGCTGACCAGACTAAGGATGCTAGCCAGATGAATACCTGGTAAGCAGATTTTTTTTTCTATTTTCCTCCCCAAAAACTAAGCTGTGTCTTATACTTCGGTGCATTTTATACTCCGAAAAATATGGTAGTTTTGAGAAAGTCATGTTCCAAGAGCTTTACAGATCATCCTACTGAATATAGAAAACACTAAAATTTGATTTCAATTTTTACTAAAATAACAATATAGCCCTGTATCATCTGCTAACCAAGCTTCTTGTGTTTTGTGCATACAAAAGATAATTCAACCTTCATAAAACAAGAAAGTATGTAAGGTTTCTTCTGAATAGCCAACAAAGAAATCAAAATGAGAGAAACAGTGAGGTTTACCTCATACAGGATTGACTTTCCTGACTCTGAAGCTAGCTCAGCATCGTTACAATGCAGATAGTATTTGACTTACCACCACCATTGAACCCAAAATTTCTGTTGCTAAAAGGGACAGTTGTTAAGTAAGTTTTGCCCCATTTTATGTACTACTTTTTTTTGCCACAGTTGTTAAGTGAATCAGATTTTTCTGTTTTCCTCAACCAGCCGGGAGGCAAATCTGGCATTGCATTCTATTAGGGAAGGCCAATTTCTCACCCACCCCCCACCCAGTGGGCCTGGCTTGGTGGGCGTAGCAGGGGAAGGATACTGCAAAATCTCCATTCCCACCCCACTCTGGAGCCAGCCAGAGGTGGTATTTGCCGGTTCTCCAAACTATTCAAAATTCCCACTACTGGTGCTCTGAACTACTCAAAATTTCCACTACTGGTTCTCCAGAACCTGTCAGAACCTGCTGGATTTCACCCCTGCCCCTACAATGTCTTAAGCTTTCATTATCAGAACCAAAAGACCAGTTTTTTAGTGATTGAAGGAGGGATGGGCTTAGTAGTTTGGCTTATTTGGTCCACAGCAACCATTGTCATAAGCCTTTTGGGGGTTGGTTTGTAAGACAAGGATGAGCCCTGAGCTCCTTCCTCCCCTCTGCATTCTGAACACAGTTAAGGAAGATTCCCTTACATGGAGTGCAGAACACATTCCAATTAAGGTGCAGGACCAATTTTTGGTCTGCCAGCTAGGCAACACAGCCTCAAGTAGATTTTCTCTGTGTTTGTAAAGAAGGGAGACTGCTCCACTATGCAGGAAAAGAGAGTCGTCCCTTGATTGCGGAAAAATGAATGGAGCAAATCAGTTTTTGAGGTAAATCAGTTGTTGAGATGAATCATGCACAAATCCCTTTCTTGAAGAGTTTTAGAAACTTTGGCTTTGTGCCACGCCTCTGCGTTCTGTGACTCTGCGTTCCCCATTGATTTAGTCTGTCAGAAGGTCTCAAAATGTGATCACTTGATCCCATGGATACTGCAACTATTGTAAATACATGCCAATTGCCAAACATCTGAATTTTGATAATGTGACCACCAGGATACTGCAATGGTTGTAAGTGTGAAATACTGTCGTAAATTGCTTTTTTCAGTGCTGTTGTAGCTTCAAATGGTCTCTAAATGAAAGTTGTAAGTCAACGACTACCTGTACCTCTTGCACTCTTGGGATGCATACACAACCCCCCTCCTCCCTAAAATCCAACAGCTTGGCAAAAGCAAGAAAGATGTTTTCCTCACTGTACCTCAGAGCAGGTACTAGAACAGAACAGAACAGAACAGAACAGAACAGAACAGAACAGAACAGAACAGAATTCTTTATTTGGCCATGTGTGATTGGACACACAAGGAATTTGTCTTTGGTGCATATGCTCTCAGTGTACATAAAAAGACAAGATACATTCATCAAGAATCATAAGGCACAACACTTAATGATAGTCATAGGGTACAAATAAGCAATTGAATCATATTAGGAAACAATCAATATCAATGTAAATTGTAAGGATACAAGCAACAAAGTTACAGTCATGGAGTCATAAGTGGGAGGAGATGGGTGATAGGAATAATGAGAAGATTAATAGTAATAGTAAGGCAGCCTTAGTGAATAGTTTGACAGTGTTGAGGGAATTATTTGTTTAGCAGAGTGATGGCATTGGGGAAAAAACTGTTCTTGTGTCTAGTTGTTTTGGTGTGCAGTGCTCTATAGCATTGTTTTGAGGATAGGAGTTGAAACAATTTATGTCCAGGATACGAGGGGTTTGTAAATATTTTCATAGCCCTCTTTTTGACTCATGCAGTATACAGGTCCTCAATGGAAGGCAGGTTGGTACTGTTTTTTCTGCAGTTCTAATTACCCTCTGAAGTCTGTGTCTGTCTTATTGGGTTGCATGAGGTGAACATGAGGAGATAAAGGATTCTACTGTGTGGTTTGCAATCAATTTTGAGCTCAGTGAAGTCTTCTGCAAAAGACAACACCTCAGGGATCGGCATAATTAGGAAGTGAGCTTTGGAAGTTAGCCTTTTCAATTGCTGTTTCTCTCTTCCTCCCTCTTTGTAATAACCTTCCCCCTGAAATGATCCCCTATTCTGCTGAAGGCCCTCAAATCCTTTTCAGCTTTAAGGAAAGAAATGTGTTCTTTTCTCTTGTAGTTGGGAGCCTAATCAAATTAAAGATTTTACTGATCTCTTTACTGATGCTAAATGCTGATATATTATACGGTTCATAGCTATATTGATTTTAATAGACATCTTATATTTTAAACTTCTTTCACAAAAAGAGGGGGTGTAAGTCTAAGGTTCAGGATTGAGTTTAGTGGAACACCTCAATAAATTTTAACAAATACATTAAAATGCATAAAAGCAGAAACTGGGTGAACAGTACTAGGGTTAGAAGAACTAGAGAGTGAAATTCAAATTGTTGGAAGAAAACCAGAGGTAGATCTAACATATTGGATTGAACGGAATTTTCAATAGCAATAATTATAATTATGAAAATATTATAATGATGTTATTTTGACTCCTGAAAGTGAGCAATGCAATAACCTCTCAGTGAAACTGAAGGAAGGAAGTGCAGAAACTTCAGTTTGCTGGTCAAAACTGAAGAAAAAAAACCCAGCAACTAAAATTTTATCAAGAGCCAGCTTGAATTATTAACAGACTTCTATCTTTCTACCATCAAAAATTCACAAAGTTTGACTATAGCCATTAAATGGTTTTGGTACTCAATTTGAAACCAGTGGCCAATGAATTCTAGTCCTCCCTTACTGGCTGAGTGACTTTGGGCTGGTCATTCTTTCTCAGCTTAAACCCATCTCAAAGATGAGTTATTGTGGGCAAACAGAAGGAAAGAGCTCTGTGCACTTTAGATTGTACAAAATAATGGTGGGCTATAACAGGAGGTGACGTGGTGGCTCAGTGGCTAAGATGCTGAACTTGTCGATCGAAAGGTCGGCAGTTCAGTGGTTTGAATACTTAGTGCCGCGTAATGAGGTGAGCTCCTGTGACTTGTCCCAGCTTCTGCCAATCTAGCAGTTCGAAAGCATGTAAAAAATGCAAGTAGAAAAATAGGGACCACCTTTGATGGGAAGGTAACAGCATTCCGTGTGCCTTTGGCGTTTAGTCATGCCAGCCACATGACCATGGAGACATCTTTGTACAGCGCTGCTCTTTGGCTTTGAAACAGAGATGAGCACCGCCCCCTAGAGTTGGGAACAACTAGTACATGTGTGTGAGGGGAACCTTTACTTTTACCTTTATAACAGGAGGAATAAAGAGACCATTACTATTTGGAAGAAAGACTATCTAAATTCAGCTAAAACATTAAAGTGTGGAAACGTATTGTGACAATAAGAGTAATGCATTGTCAAGGCTGTGGGTTTTCTCGTTGTGAAAGTTGAATCATCAGAAAGACTGAACAAAGAAAAATGTATGCCTTTGAATTGTGATGGTAGAGAAAATTGTTGCCTATATCTTGATCTGCAGTAAGAACAGATCATTCAGTTCCAGGTGAAGTAAATGAAGATTGCACACTGGAGGCATTAACAATGAAGCTAAAGCTTTGATATTTTTGGACAAATAAACATTAGAGAAGATGCTTTAAAAATTTAAAGGACAAGAGGACATAAGCTGGCTATATTGTATCACTGATGGCACACAGCTAAGCTTACAAATAGTGATTTTTCAAATTACAAAACAGTTACTGATAGCCAGTAATGGAGAGATGATGTCACTGAGTCAGAAGCAACTAAAGGTTAACAGAAGTATACTGACATTGATTCTGGTTGTAGAATGGATGGAATTCTCTCAATACTTTAATTTTTTTCCTCATCATCCATAATATTTTAGATCAGGGCTGTCAAACTCCCGGACATGACAGGCTGGCCATGTCCATGCCCAGTTTAGCGAAGGGAGGAAAAGTCCTGATACATCACGTGACGCTACCATGACGATGTGAGTATGACACCCCTGCTTTAGATGCAGTTTTTAACCACATTATTTTGCTAACCACTAAAGGTAGTTCATTATTAAGTTGTTTTCCACTCTTTAAATAGTGAAAACTCTTTGCTTAAATGTGCATCTAACAGATTTTTATATTGCATTATGTTTAGCTTTTGGTATAATCGTATTGCTGTGCATGGATTCTTCAGCAGTAAACCGTATTGGCAGGAGATGCCAAAAGGTCCCAGAACCTATAGATGGAAGAACAGGTTCTAGCAGATCCACTGCTAATCAAAATATTGAGTATAGAGAATATAAATTTAAAATCACTTTACTACCTATAAATAGGCCTAAAGTATACTGCTCAAAAAAATAAAGGGAACACAAGCAGAAGACATCCAAGATTTGAATGAATGAAATAGCCTTATTAAATGGCTTATTGTTCTTTACATACAGTAGTTTATACACTGCTCAAACAACTAAAGGGAACACAAAACTACAGTATGTAACGAACAAAGAATTTAATAAGGCTATTTCATTCATTCAGATCTCGGATGTCTTCTGCTTGTGTTCCCTTTATTTTTTTGAGCAGTGTATATAAATTGCTATGGGTTTGTTAAGAAAAGAAAACCTTCCAATATTTAAATGAGTGAAATAAGTTATTCACTGTTTAAATGTGACGGAAAAGGAATTTTTGCTGACTTCCATATTTGCTTGGGGCACATTAGCACTGTAAGAGATACTTCAGAGAAAATTGTTAACAAAAATTCCCCATTAAATATTTCCCAAGTATGAGAAGATGCCATTAATGACTTGACTTATTTTATTAATACTCATTTAGTGTTAGCCTGGAAAAATTTGCATATTAAATAAATAACACATAACCACACTATCTCTTTGTATGTGACTGTATACACCTTTATATCCTACCTGACCAAAAAAATAAAACATTCAAATGAGGACTATAAAATTGACAGTGCACTGACACTTTGACATATTCACTCCATTTTTAATGAACCACAATTATTGCTTTTAATTCTTTGGAGATAAAACCTGCTTCCGAAATAATCTTCATAGGAGATGATTTGCAATGCACTTGAAAAATAATGAAAAGAGAATGAATCAGGAAATGGCCACATCGCTCTAATACAACTTGTTCTCACTTCAAATTGGACATTTTTTCAATACAGATCATTTATCTATGGAGAGGAATTCTTACATTGTTACTCAAAAATCTGACTTTTGAAGTTTGCCTGTGTACATGATGAACTAAATCTTTTCATTGCAACTTGCTTTGTTTTTACGCTACTCAAGAAGCTTCTAATACTACGAGAAACAAATAGAATGTGTATCTATACTTAAGTGAAAATGTATTTATGGGATAGAAAGTACTTTAGATCCAAAACCACAGATAGAAGATTCATATTACCTTAAAGCACACCTTAATAAATATTAAAGGCAGGCCAGGATATGATGTTTATTGATGCCAAAGCCAAGATTATGAACAATGAATGTCAGGATATACATCACACTTTGCTCTATATCTTTAACCCAGTGGTGGGTTGCTACTGGTTCACCCGTAGCAGCGGTGGCGGGAGGCTCCGCCCACCCACTCAGATGTCATCAAATATGATCTGCACATGGGCAGAAGTGGCGCACGCATGAGCGAACAAGTAGCAAAGGTAAATGAAACCCACCCCTGCCTTAACCATATAGTTAGTTCGCAGATAACACTATGACAGAACATAGTGTCCACAATTTGGGAGATTAATTAATATATTATTTCCTCTTCTAAGAAAAAAAACATTATTAATTATATAATCATAATAATTAAACTTGGTTTATGAGCCATGCTATTAGGAGAAACAGACGTATGAAATAAATTGACAATGAAATCTGTTGCCCGTTTAATAATAAATCACAATGGCAGCAAAATGCAGAAAAGAAAAGATGGCAGATGAATGGAAGGAAGAGGTTGAGGGTTGGGATTCAACCGTAGTCAACTCAACCCTGGTCAGAATATAACATTTGCCAATGTGAAGAAGCTCCTATCTCAACCTGTCTTATAGTGTATGCTTTCAGAAGAAGAACAAATAACTTCTATGACATTAAACTAACCTTAAGAAACTTTTCTGACAGTTGTATTTAATTCGAAATTAATTATTTCATATGGGCAGACTTTGAAAGAAAAGAGAGAGAGAACCAAATTTCGATATTGCAGCATAGAATGCACTCAAACAGTTATCCTTTGAATACATTCATAATGTTCAATATTTCTCCATAAAATTGAATTTCTGTTCTGAAGTAATATCAAACAATCGACACAGTAATGGGATGGATGCAGGAAGTGCAGCAGTAAAGGAATTTGTAGATATAACTAGATCTAGATACAGATATATAGAATGCTGATATAGCCTACATATAGCCTAGGTCAGTGATGACTAACTTTTTCCAGACTGAATGCCCAAAACCCGAACCCCCAAAATACAATGTGTGTGTGCCCCCCCACATGCATCCACTCCCTGCGCATGTGCGCATGCCCCCCTCACACACGTGTCACCCCCACGCATGCATGGCAGAGACCCAATGACCAGTTGGCAGCAGGAAGCACATACGCATGCATGGTGGAGCTGAACTGGGGCAACGGTTCACGTGCCCACAGAGAGGGCACTGTGTGCCACCTGGGGAACATGTGCCATAGGTTCGCCATCATGGTAACCTAGGTAAAGTTTTACAAAAGCTGTTAAGAAAAAGTAAACAATTCACTTCTAGGAAAACATTGGAAAGAGACTCATCATAATCCGGTTTTGATTTTGCTTGGTATAAAGGGGTCAGAGGGAAACTACAGCAGGTTTTCAAGATTCTGTTAGCATATCCTATAACAGGAGAGTCAAATTTGATTTCATTGAGAGCTGCATCAGGGTTGTGGTTGACCTTGGGAGGCCAAGTGGGCGTGGCTGGGTGGTTGCAGCCACCTGAATGGGCGTATCTGGGTTGGGTTTGGCCAGCTTGCCATCGCTCATGTCCGGGATGCCTGTGGTGGTCTGGGGGATGGGGGGGAATCAGTGGTGGTATTCAGCCGGTTCTATCTGGTTCAGGTGAACCAGTAGCGGCTGCTGGGGGCGGCTCCACCCACCCACCCAGATGCCATCACATCCGATTTTTGATACTCTGTGCATGCATGGAAGGCTCTGCGCATGCACAGAGGTGGCGTGTGCACTCACATTTGTGAACTAGTAGTGAAGGTAAGCGAATACCACCCCTGGGGGTAATTCATTGTCTCCAGCACGCACCCAGGGGGTGGGGTGGGGGCAGGCCCTCACTAGCTCCAGGGTGGCTCTGCAGATCTAAGAGTCAGCTCCAGCACACTGTCGGCATGGAGCTGCCATTCTTGGGGGGAGGAACTCACAAACCTCATTTCAGCCCAGCATCTGCTTCCTTGAGCCTTCCAGGAATTGATAGGATTGATGGGAGGGAATAGTTGGGGGATGACATCATCATGGCCAGCCGGAAATAACAAGTGGATTAACTGTTTAGATGCTGTTTGTAAATACTCAAGAATTAAACATAAGCCAACTTCTGGGTCACATGGGAGGGAGATGCATGTGTGATTGGGTGAGTGGTGATAACTAATGAATAAATGGTGGCGGGAAGCACAGGGCAATAGCCATAACAAGATTTTCATCTGTGATTGTCAGTGAGTGCCAAGAAGTGATTAAAGTAAGGTAGCAGCCCATCCAGGTTTGTCTTCTTTTATTTCCTTCTGTTTGGAACCTGACACTAAGGCTGACCATGGACTGGCCTGGATGGCTGCCACCAAGTTTTAAATCAGCACCCAGCCATGTGGGGCCAAGGCGCTGGGGGACAGTCCTTTGTTGTATGTGGGCTGGATCTGGCTCGCGGACCTTGAGTTGACACCCCTGTCCTACAACAATACAATACATTGAGATTGTCCTTGCAATGTCTGCTCCTGACTTGAAGAGCTGACATAATCCAAGATTCAGACTACTATAATGGTTAAGATGTTGGGCTAGGAATGAGGAGATGGTCTCCTTTCCCTTTGTTTCATGCTGTTCTCTCAGTGAAGAAACACAATTGGATATCCACTGAAAACATTAATGCAGTTGCTAATTCAGAGATTGATGCAAAAGAGGCCAGAAGTGTCTTATGAATGAATTCATTTGGAACTGAAAAAGATGGAAACAGATTGATTGATCCATCTATCCCTTGACATGTCATAAATCCTTTGATAAAGAGAAGTTTAACTAAAAGAGATGGATTGATTAACTTATTTTATACAGCATACAAATAGAAGAGTTTTTTTTGTCTTTATCTGATACACATTTCACAATACAACTTTAAAATAGCATCCGCTTGAGAGCTTTGCTAAATAATGAGCTGAGATTCCACATACATCATCATTTCTCTTAGAGAGAGAGATAGAAACCTAGCTCAACTAAAGTTAATTATCAGCTGTTGCTTGCACAATAGGGAGACAAGATAATAACTTAATTAGTATATTCAATCATGCTACCTCTTTCCATTTTTCTACCATTGATCAAGGCTAAGGCAAAATAAGAACTAAGGAGACAGTAACTACTATAGTTGTAATCTAAGTATTAATGGTTATTATTCTCTATCTATCTATCTATCTATCTATCTATCTATCTATCTATCTATCTATCTATCTATCTATCTATCTATGCGAACAGTTTCTATTATTTATATTCCAGATGGAAGAAACAGTTGAAAGAAAAGAGAGAGCCACACCTTCTTCCCACACACACACAGGAAAACACAATTACAACCACTTCAACTATCAACTAATTTGAAGCTATTTGTCAGATCCGTATATCTGCCATTCTTCAGGGTAAAGGGGTATTTTTAATTACTTTCTTTACATATTACTTTCTTACCTATGTATCCTCTATCCTGCAATTGATTGATTTATAAAAATTGCTCGAAAGCCAGCAGAGGATGATCCTGAGAAAGTTCCCTTATCATTTTCTCAGTGCGGCCGATACAATAACATCTTCGCACCTGCAGATTGGCAGAATCCACACTGGACTGTTGGGAGGGGTTTCTAATTCTTTTATTCTAACTGTATCTCCTGAGGGCCCCTCAGAGCCTGCTTTCTTTTCACTCTGCTATCACCCCTGTTCAATAAAAGGTTCCTTTTGAAATGCCAAGTTTCAAGAGTGTTTACTTTCTTGAATAAGGGGGAGAGGCCGGGCCTTACACTATTGCTCTTGCAAAACTCACCCAGCCCCAAGTACTCAGTGTTTGACATCCAAATGACCAAATCCAAATGTGGTTGGGTGATTCCTGTTTACTGATCCCTGTTCAGAGATCAGAGGAAGTTTACTGACTTCCTCTCCTCTCCTGCTATGACATCATACTGATCCAGAAAACATGGACTGTTGATAACATGCTATTAAATGGATTTCATTGATTCATGAGCAGGACAGAGCCAAGAGCATGGAAGAGCAAAAGGAGATCTGGGAGTCCTAGTCCTAGTCTCCACTCCATGCAAACCATATCAAAACACCTGTCTCCACTCAAGGGATATGCCACTGCTGAATTAATCCAATTGAGTCACAGTGTTCAGTTGATAATAAATGTTTATATACCCCCAATGAGACAGAAAGTAGAAACCTAGATTTTTTTTTCATCTATTAGGTATGTTTCATGAAGGGAGGTGATTCAAAGTAAGTTATAAACCCCAAAGTCATGTCACCAATACCATTGGAACTGAGAAAGGTGTACAGCAAGCTTGTATATTGGCTTCCCTCTTGTTACATGATGGGCCATCTCCTCAACAAACATTTTCACTTTCCAAAACCAGCTTGCAGGATCATCTCTGTTTTCCTCTATGCAGATGATCCATCAATAGTCTCAAAAACCCCTATTGCAGGCATGAAATCTAAAATTTGTTACTATCGGTTCTGTGGGCATGGCTTGGTGGGGGGTAATGTGACTGGGTGGGCATGGCCAATTTTTTTTTACTTTTAAAACCATTTTTTACACGTAAAACCATGTAAAACATCCTTTCAAAAGGCTCTGATGATCCCAGCTGAGTTGCCTGATCGACAGACAACTTAGCTGGGATTGTCAGAACTTGGATCATCAGAGCCATTTAAAAGAAAAAAGCTTCTTTTTCTTTTAAATGGCTCTGGCGATCCCAGCTGAATTGCCTGATTAGCAGGCAACTCAGCTGGGATTGTCAGAGCCATTTAAAAGAAAAAAAAGGCTCTGATGATCACGTGGCTCAGCTGGGCATGGGAAGCGGGGGCAGGGATTTTTGCTACCGGTTCTCTAAACTGCCTATCGCCATCGCTACCTACTTGCCCGAGCCGGTCTGAACCGGGAGCATTTCACCCCTCCCCTATTGGTCTTAAAAAAGAAAACTAACACAATATTGCAAGGAAGACCAGCTAGAACTCAATGACTAGAAAAATCAAAATCGTAGTGTTTGCCAAAAGGCTCCAGAATCAACCCTCTAAGATAAATGGCCACAAGATTGAGCTGGTCTCCTGATTCAAATATCTGGAAATAGCAATAACACTTAGAACACTTATATACTGCTTCACGCTGTTTTATAGCCTCTCTACAGAGTCAGCATATTGCAGAGCCAGTATATTGCCCCCAACAATCTGGGTCCTCATTTTACCGACCTCAGAAGGATGGAAGACTGAGTCAACCTTGAGCTGGTCAAGATCGAAGGAATTGAACTCTTGGCAATGTGAGCAGAGTTAGTTTGCGATACTAACCACTGCCCAACCACAGAATGTAGCTTTACAATCTGCCAAGGAACTCATTTTCTACCCATGAATTCCTCAAGACAAGAGATGGTCACTACATTTCTGCAGCCCTTTTTAAAGGCTAAGAAGGATTTTTATGTGATCTTAACTAGATTATATTTATTCAAAGTTAGGTTCTATTTGTACCTAACCATCATGGAACCATATCTTGGGAACTTGGGTTTTGTGTAATTGCCTATGACACTGCATTCATCTTGACCTCAGACCATGACAGAAACATTGCAGTATCAGTGCTCTGTAAGAGCTCTGGTTTTTTTTTCCAATGCTATTAAAGAGCAGTCCCAAATACAATACAATCAATTAGAATTACGACAAAAATGGAGTGCAGCACACTGATTTCAGTGGAACACATTGCCCTGACACTCCACACAAGAGTATGACTCATCAATCTTTCATGCACAATATATGCCTATTCAATAATAAATTAAACTGAATATTTATTATTAATGTCTTCTCATTTTCCTAACTCCAAAATTGAGCAAAATATTTTTAACTTAATTTGGGAATGGTTTTGCAAATTAAATCTTTGTTCAAAAGGTTGCTGTTTTTCCCCAATGAATGCAGTAATAAAAACACTGGAAAAATAATGTGAATTCTGTTAGCCAGACAACACCAGTGACCTGTTGGCTATTTAAACCTTTCTAGTAGCGCGCTTTTTCTTTTCTGAATGAAGGAGCTTATATTTCCAGCCTTTAATAACTTTTAATTAAAGGAGATTTATGTTAATATATTTGATTCTTGTATAATTATATATCTCAACTTTCTGGCACTTTGATACTGCATTAGGGAAATCAAAACTACTTGAATCCTTTTCAAGGGGCTTAAATTCAAATTTAATAAATTTAAAATACGCATCACTAAATCTCTTTTCTTCTCTAACTCATTCAGATTCCATTTTGTATATCCCCGAAGCAAACAGTAATATCTCTGTCTGAAAGATACAAATGCATGCTTTTAAAATATATGATTATTAAATATTATTTTAAAAAGCATTAGGCCATATTATGTTTTTAAGAAACACAATTATTCTATATCTTGAATAAATATGTTCTTAAAGAGAAATTCCAAATGGATCTGTAAACATTGCTCTTTCTATGATTGCTGTATTTATTCTGTTACTTACTTTTCTGCTACCAACCTTAAGAGGAATAAGCTACTATGATAAAAGGCAAAAAATAATGAATCTGAGACCCGTGAATCTGAGACCTTCAATCACTGCCCCCTATTTTCAAGCTCTTACACTGTTAATGTCATTAAAAGAACAAATTAAAAATGTTGAATAGAAATGACCACACATTCACAAGCCCCCATCCAACAAGACAAATATATATATATATAAAATTCCCCAAGCATGGCAATAGATGTAGCATGCTTCCAAAAGACAAATACGTAAACCAGTGCCATACCTTTTTAAAAATTCCATATACTCTGTATGCTTGATAAGGCCAGTCCTCATCATTATTGTTTGGAAACATTGCCGATCAATAGCCCAAAGTTTCACATTTACGAGAGCTGGGGAAAAAAATGACAAGTGGAATTTTGATTAGCATATTTTTATTTAAGAAAAACTTCGTAAATTGCAGAACCAATGAGAAAACCTGAAAATTATTATTTGTTTTTCCTGTTTTCAAATCAAGAAAAGTGAAACAAAACATATTGGGCAATTAATATTATGGTCTGTGTTCATTAATTCCTCACTGTAACTTGATATAAATAATTCATCCTAAAATTGGAGGCAATTTTCTGGAAAAGTCATGTGTTTTTTAAAAAAAGAAGTTAGGATTAAAATTTTCTTAACGAATGTCCAAAATCAATCACTTCTCATTAATCCCTTAGGCAATTTGTTATGTCTTCAGGTATTCAAATAATGCTGGCTTAGAGTTTTCTTTCTTTCTTTCTTTCTTTTTTTTAATGCAGTACACCAATGTGGACTTGCATCTTCTAGAATTTTCTTTTTTTCATTGAACAAAGGACTTACATGATTGTCTAAATCACAATTGATGGGAAACAATGCATGTTCCAGTGGGATACCTTTATATAAATAAAAGGAGGAATCACTAGTCACTTCGCCTTTGAACAGTGTTTCCCAAATTGAGCAATGTAATGATGTTTGGATTTTAACTTCCAGAATTCCTCAGCCAGCATGCTTGCTGGGGAATTCTGGGAATTGAAGTCTACACATCTTAGAGTTGTCAAGATTGGGATCAGAAATGAGGAGGTGATAAGCCACCTGGGAAAGCCAAGGGAAATCATCAAAACCATTAAAAAGCAAAGTATTTTGGATATGTGCTGTGACACTCAGGAAAAATACGGCATACTTCACTTAATCCTCCAAGAAAAGATTGAAGGCAAATGAAGAAGCACATCATGGCTTCACAATTTAAGGGACTGGCTTGGACAAAACTCAGCAGCACTTTTCTGTGCAACTGTTGATAAAAATAGAATCGCGAGCATGATTGCCAACATCTGATGATGGATATGGCACAAGAAAAAAAAAGTAGTTCTAGAAACTGATGACTAAACTAGGAATAGTATCATTTGCTTAAATACAACAGATGTTGTTTTAAGAAGGTAACAGGGGCATTGAATGTAAACAGGATTGTTCCGAGATGAAACTGTATTCAAAAGATCCACATGATAGGAATTAATTGTAAAACTGGAGTCCTACTTGCTCAGGCACTGGGGAAACTGAGGCAGGAGATGACTTTGGTCCTGTCATTCTGTCTCATTTACATCCTTATTCACATCATTGTTGAGTTGGAGCAAAGTATCACCTTGAACTCTTGAATGACAGGTGAGATATAATACAAACAAATAGATAATCCAAGTACACTGGAAAAATACTGAAAAATGTAGATGTATGCAAAGCAAACCCAAGAAGTTTAGAATTAAATTATGCTTCATACTTTCCAGCATAATTTCCAGTGGATTCTTGTTTTTATTTCCTCCAAAGTGGCCTCATGATACTTTAATTCAGATGTTGATCGGAGGTTTAAAATCCCCCCTTCCAGCTGCTTCTTTTCTCAAATTCATCTTCTTATAGAGATATGGGGGGGGGGGACGCCAAATCCTCCAACCCTTGGTTACTTATTTATAAGGAAAAACTACTAAGCTGGTTGCCTGATATCTAATTGGTGAAATATAACATATTGTAAGAGTCAGTGCATTTAATGGAATTTATTACTTCTTTTATGAATGAAAATAGGATTGCAACCTTAGGCAGCAAACCTATGCGTGCATATTACAAAGAAAGTTCAATTTAATTTAACACACTTTCATTCTGAATAAGTATAGACAGAATTAGATTATATTATTACTATCCGATTGCATGCACACCTATAGAGAGAATGATTTCACAGAGACTCAGGAGGATTATTGGCAGGTTAATGCATATCAGTTTCCAACCACAGTTTCCAACCATAAAATCAGGAATGAACTATTCATTAAATCACAAAAGAAGAAAAGAATGCCAATTTATTTATTTTTTTCTTGATACAACTGCCAGTTAAACAAATTGGAACAATTCTTCTATCAAATTTTGGAGTATGTTCCACATGCTTTCATCTACCAGACGTATCAGTATGTTTAATATAATAATGGAAATTAAGCTAGGTCTTTTCTATTTCTAAGAATATTGCTTTTATCATCATCATGCCACCATCCCCACAGGGCTTTTGTGTGCTCAGAGCTCAGCCAGGGGAGGGGAGCACTTTCCCATGCTGCCCCCTTCTTTCTCTTGGCCCCACCATTGAGGGAGGAGGAAGGCCAGGCTTGGGGGATGGTCCCTACCCCGCAAATTCCATCTGCCATTCTCTCCCAGCCCTCTTTGCTGGTGGCAACAGAAAATGTACCGTGATCAAGGTGGAATGCTATTGCTGCACAAAGGCAAGTGCAGGGACGCTTCACTCCCATACTAAGGCTCTGCCCATCACCACCGCTGCAACAGGGCAACAGCTCTTTCATCCCTCTGCCGTGACGAAGTAACGGAACCACAGCAGAGGGATGAAAGAGCCGCATAGGTTACATTACCCGTTGCTCCTGGGTAACTCCCTCTTGCGCGAGCTGCACTGGCTTCCGGTGGTCTTCCAGGTGTGTTTCAAGGTGTCGGTCACCATCTTCAAAGCGCTCCATGGTTTAGGGCCAGGTTATCTACAGGACCGCCTTCTGCCACTGAATATCTCCCACCGCCCGATACGCTCTCACACAGAGGGTCTCCTCAGGGTGCCATCAGCCAGACAATGTCGGCGGGTGACCCCCAGGGGGAGAGCCTTCTCTGTGGGAGCTCCTGCCTTATGGAATGAACTACCTCCGGATATAAGAAAGATTCCCGACCTCCGCGCCTTCCGTCGGGCTCTGAAGACTCTGTTGTTTCACCAAGCCGGCCTGACTGAATAGATTAATTTTAGTGGGTTTTAAATTGGTTTTAATGGGGTTTTAATAAGGGGTTTTAATAATGGCCAAATAGTTTTAACTTATTTTAGTAATTTTAATTTTTTGTGTGGATTGTTTTAATATGGCTGTGAACCGCCCTGAGTCCCTCGGGAGAAGGGCAGTATAGAAATGCAATAAACTCAAACTCAAACTCTGTGTCGTAATGGGCTTCAGGAGATGGACGGGACGCCACCTCCCCCATTGTGAAGCGCGAGTGAAAAAGTTTCACTCAGTCAATTCCAACTTTGTGAGATCTTTTTCTTTCGCGAGAAGTTGGAATTGATCGAGTGAAACGCGATGGAGAAATGCGATTGGAGCTGGGCTGAAGCGATGGCATGCATACCACAGAGAGGTCTCTGTATGCCACATCTGGCACACGTGCCATAGGTTCGCCATCATGGGTATAGGATCTCCTGCTTGAGCTGGGGGTTGGACTAGAACACCTCCAAGCTGCCTTCCAGCTCTATTCTCTATTTTTCTACTCCTTACAAAAAAGAAACAGTTCATGCATCAGAAATGGGGGAAGGGCAGACAGAGGAAGGGTTTTTTTCAAAACTATGAATAGACACACAGCATGAGAGAGATTTAAAAAAAAAGTTAAACATTCCAGTGATTTCATGTGCAATTTGTAAACTGTCTGCATTAGCTGTTTTGATTGCCATTTATCTTTTCAAGCCGGGATTTTCAGTGCTCTGAATGAATTCATCACCAGATGCATGGTACTGCATAGCAAATGCTCTGAGTGACATGCAAGATGACCATAGGAATAGAGAATGAATGGAGGAAGTGTGCTGTCATGAGTATAAAGCGGGCTTTAAATAATCACTTAGATGTCTGCCAATGGAATTTGTCATGTTGTCTCATCTATTTCTTTTTTCCTAATTCTCTAAATGAATCCATATGTTTCATCTTACTCTTTTCTTTAAAAAAAAAAAACCTCCCATGCATTCTTTAATAAATCACCTTCAGCTTGGGTAATAGACAGATTATTTATATATTATTTATACAATATCTATATCAGTGGTGGGTTGCCCCCGGTTCGGACTGGTTTGCAAGAACCGATAGTAAAACCAGTGGGAGGACCCGCCCACCACCCTGGATGTCATCATCAGCGATCTGTGCATGCGCAGAAACAAGGCACGATCCCATTGTGAACCGGTAATAAAGGTAAGTAGAATCCACCCCTGATCTATATACATACATACACATCATAAATGGAAATGTAATCCTAACACTTTCATAGTTCTGAGATTGTCACCAATGGAAGATTATCCCCAGTTAATTTAGGATAATTTTTAAGATTAAGATAAGATTCATTGTCATTTTTTACAGTGACCACACTGTCATGTCTTGTTTGAGTTTATCAAACGGAACAGAAGCAAGAACTAAATGTAAGATTACAAATTACATTTTTTCCAAAGTAGGTGTCCTAATGCAATGTGAGGAAGAGAATTTTCAAGGCATAAGTACAAAATCTATAGCTTTATGTATTACACACATTTTTCCCTACAAAAATGATAATCTAACCATAAAAATTGCGATTTGATCAGCTAAACTTTAAATAAATATGCACAGTAATAAAGCATATGTGTGCCCTGGCTAATTCTAAAACTGTTGTCCTTAAAGCCCTTTTAGAACATTTATATTTTAATTATAAATATGTCTTAGATTCCAGGGAAGAACATATGCTGGCTGGTGGACAAGCATCTGCAAAGAGAACAAGAAATGGGTAGAAGACTATCTTCCTTTCATTAATTCTCCACAGGAAAAATGCCACTGGATTTCCATATCATGATGCCTCTTCTCCTACAGAAACAGCTCTATATTTAATTACCATTACTAGAACCATTATTCCAAACGCTTTATAGCATCTCCATAACTACATCTATGGGTATCCGTTAATAAAAGCTTCCAAGTTTAAAATGCATATTCTATTTGTATTTTGCCAGACAGAAATATACATAAAAATAGAAAGTTGAGTATCAGCAGTTTTTCCATAAGGCTTTACTATGAAACTAGACTTTATACAACAGAAATGCTAATATAGTAACAAGTGCATGAAAGGAGGTTTAAACAGGAATAACACTAAATGCTTTTTATAGACATGAGTGCAATAAGAGAAGTGGATAGTGAATATTATCTCTTGCTTGCTGTCCTCCATCACCAGATCAATGGATCACTGAATCATTGAGCCACAGATCAATGGATCCCATATTTAAAGTTTTTATGGCATTTTTTTCCTTCATTACAATTATACAAATCAAAATAATCAGGAATATTTTTTTTCCTTGCTGGTCAGACAGACAGTGAATTTGCCACCATACCTTCAGCTGAGCGTGCTTGAGAACTCCTAAATGAGAATGGGCCTTTATACATTTATAACTTACAAATGTATAAATGTGAATCACCAGGGCCGTGATGGCGAACCTATGGCATGGGTACCACAGGTGGCACGCGGAGCCATATCGGTGGGCACACGAGCTCAGCTCTGGCACGCATGTGTGCACCAGCCAGCTGATTTTTGGGCCTTTTAGGCCCCAGAAGTCCAGAACACACTGTTTCTGGCCTCCGGAGGGCCTCGGGGGACGGAAGGCCATTTTTGCCCTCCCCAGGCTTCTAGAAAGATTCTGGAGCCTGGGGAGAGCAAAAAACGGGTCTACCAGGCCCACCGTGTCCTCACGTGCCAAAAGAGGGGGGCGGGGTGCATAGAATTATGGATGTGTGCATGCGTGTGTGTGACCCCACCGTGCTACCGCTGCTTTTGGCACGCGATGGCAAAAAGGTTAGCCATCGCTGCACTAGGGTATCCATATTAGATATAAAAGACTAAAATGCTTAGAAAGTAAACACTTCTTGCTACAGTATGATTCATGTGCACTTATCAATGCCTTTGAAGATACTATTCATCTCCAAAATACTAAGTGGAAGAAAGATACCACAGAAGTGATAACTCACAATCACTCATCCTTCCTTGATCAGTAAAAGTGTCTCAAAATATTACTTCCTTCTCTCTCCGAATCATAAAATGCATCTCAAAGGGTCACTGCTCTATGGTGCCTTCTGGCTGACATCTGTTTTATCATGTCATTCACCAAAAAACCTCAGGGAATTCTTTCTAATGTGCTTTCTGCCTGAAACAAACCGTCTGGGATTTGTTTATTTTTTTTTGTACAACCATATGCCATTACATTTCATCCACAGACTCCTTATTAAAGACAGATTAAATCGGCTTGTACTGTAGTCTAATGATTATGAGAGCTGTGTGATCATTCAGAAGAAGCATTAAAATAGCCACATCCTCAAAAAGGCTCAATGAGTCGACTTGGGCGGCTTTCCCCAGTTAACCTCTTTAATTGTATGAATATACCTACAACAGTTTGGTAAATAACTGATCAGCTTTCCTTGAAGACACCAGGGAAGGCATTCAAAGAAGGCAGATGTTTCAACACTTTTAGGCACTTTTAAACTCACGGCCTCAGGCCAGATGCGTCACATGCTGGCCATCCCATCCCCAGGTTAGCGAAGGCAAAAAATGTTGTGATATGTCATGTGATGACAACGTGATGTTGCGAGTTTGACATGCCTGCTTTTAGGAGAAACTTTCAATACATCCACCCTCTTCCTGCCCATGGGTTCAAAAATCTCAGAAGTCAAATGAATCCATGACTAGAGTAAGTCTTGCTTGTGTTCGCCACCCTGAGTCCTTCGGGAGAAGGGCGGCATATAAATTTGTGTTAAATAAATAAATAAAATAAAAGGAAGCTTATAACAAATCATGGATATAAATTATGTTTCGGATATTTAGCCATAGTTTAACTCAGTGTTTATCAGCGTGAACAACTTTAAGATGTCTGGACTTCAATACTGGATGGAAAATTCTAGGAGTTGAAATTCAGACATCTTAAAAATGCTGAAGTTGAGAAACACTGGTTTAAATGAAGGTCTGGATTTGCAGATCCTTCTAAGTCTAAAGGTAAAAGGTAAAGGTTCCCCTTGCACATATGTGCTCGTTGTTCCCAACTCTAGGGGGTGGTGCTCATCTCCGTTTCAAAGCCGAAGAGCCAACACTGTCAGAAGACATCTCCGTGGTCATGTGGCCGGCATGACTCAATGCCAAAGACACACGGAATGCTGTTATCTTCCCACCAAAGGTGGTCCCTTTTTCTCTACTTGCATTTTTTATGTGCTTTCAAACTGCTAGGTTGGCAGAAGCTGGGACAAGTAACGGGAGCTCACCCCGTTACGTGACACTAGGGATTCAAACCGCTGAACTGCCAATCTTTCGATCAACAAGCTCAGCATCTTAGCCACTGAGCTACCGTGTCTAACCAAGCAGCAATTTAACATATTGTGTAAGAAAGTTCATTCTCAAGCTTCTCAGGTCACTTCAAGGTGACCTTTCGTTGTTTTAATTCATAAAATGTATGTTCCTTCATGCTTCTCTTTCATTATCTCACTTTGTTTTGTTTTGGTATTAATTTTGGTTATGTGTCCGATGTTCAGTAAAGATCAAGTTAAATGTCACTTTAGAACCAGTGATGGGATTCAGCCAGTTTGCACCACTTCGGGAGAACCGGTTGTTAACTTTCTGAGCAGTTTGGTGAACTGGTCGTTGGAAGAAATCATTAGGGCAGAGAAACGGTTGTTATATTATTTGAATCCCACCACTGTTTAGAACCATGTAAAAATAAAAATAGGTATTTTTATTGCAAACTTCAGAGCATTTCTTGTTTGCAATAAAAGTCAGATTTAAAATACTGCTATGTAAAATTGCCTCTGAATACTATGAAAAGGCTGGGAGTTGATATTCAATCTATCTTAGAGAATGATATGAAACCTGAATATAGTAATTTGTAAGTACATTAGAACGGTATGAAGAATGGTTGAGCAGCCTCCATATTCGTATGTGACAAGTTGACAGCATATATGCCCTGAATTAAAAAATAAAATTGCACAACAGAAAAATTATGTTTGCTCATTCCAGTAATAGGTTTATTTTTCCAAGCTGCCACTCTAGGTTCAAAAATGGCAAAGTGATTATAGAGTACCTATGTAATAGAGATCTGTTTGTAAAACACAAGTAAAAAGGATAATTCATTTTCATATTGTAGACCAGATTAGCTTTTTAAACTTTTAAAGCCAACTTTTTAAAAATGGACATGTGCTACTGAAGTCAGATTTACAGGTCTGAGGCTAAAGTTATTTTTAATATAACCCATTAAAGCTCTTAAGAGGTAAAAAAGCTCTACCACTAGTGTGGTATAAGATGTCACCTTCTTTTCGTATAGCTATAACTCAATGACTTTCTTCAAAATCATAGCTTTATTCTAACTGGTGCGAGCAACAAGTTAAAGTTAAAAAACTAAATAGAGTTGGAATTGGTTAATATTTGGATAAAGAATACCAGATTTGTAAATTAGGAAAATATAACTGAAGGTGATTCTCTCCCCCCCGCCCCCACATTGCTACCAGAAAAGGTATTAACATTGTCAACATTGCCTATAGGGAAATTTATTAATTCAGGGATAAGGGGTTGGATACTAGATTAGTCTTATTAAAGAATCAGACTTCAATTTCCTCTAACTACCCAAGTATATCACAAAATTAACTTTTTAGTAAGATAAAGAAAAAGGAAGTAATGACAAAATAATTATACACATTATATACATTTAAGTAGTATTCCTTTTCTGGTATAAAATAAAAAAAGATTTAAAAACAGATCAAATAGTAGAAATTCACAATGAATAATTGTGTATAAAAACTGATGTTACACAAATGATCCTAATATAAGCATAAACCAATTCACCATATTAATCAATTTTAGAATGGATATTTTAGTCAATAGAATCAGGTATGACTTTGATGCAAGTGCCTGGGTTTAGTGACTTCTTATAGAATATTAATAATTCATAGTAGATATAAATATTATTTGGACAAGGTTCTGAAAATCCCATTGAAGTATTGCAGATTCTCTCCAGACATCTAAAAATGTCTATTCAATATTCTTCTGATTTGTTACATTAACTCTTTCGTAACTCTTTTCTAACTACTTCTCCCTTAGTTCACGAACAATAACACACACACACACACACAAACACACATACATTCATACTGTATATAAACTTACAAACTATACAAAGAAATGCATAATTTGGTATTAAATATATAGCTGCTAAAACTGATACATGGACCTAATCTATGTAACTAAAAAGAAAAAAGATTTTAAAAATTACAATTGGTTCTTCCAGAAACAATGATATCGTTTACCAGAACTCAAAGCTCAGAGGCCTAAAAAAAAACCCTTTTGTACTGTACCGGACACTGGTAAGATCCCATATTAGGACTTACCTAGTGGCGATAAAAGCAGCAAAATGTAGCTATTTTGCTGCTCTTATTGCGTCATCAGATAATCGCCCGGCTGCCCTGTTTAGGGTGACCTGCTCCCTGCTCCACCAGGAAGCGCGGGAGGACCCCTTGGAGGGTAGAGCCGAGGATTTTGTTCAATATCTGCATGACAAAATCACTCAGATTCGGGAAGATTTGGACTCCGACTGGGTGGTCTCGGGGGAAGGGACCGGGGCAGGTCTTGAGAATTTTATCTGGACTGAGTTTGATCCTGTGACTCCTGAGGATGTGGACAGGATACTGGGTGGACTGAACGCGACCACGTGTTTATTGGACCCGTGTCCTTCCTGGTTAGTGCTGGCTTCCCGGGAAGTGACACGAGGCTGGCTCCAGGGGATTATAAAGGCTTCATTGGGGGAGGGTGTCTTTCCTGCCGCCTTGAAAGAGGCGGTAGTGAGGCCTCTCCTCAAGAAGCCTTCCCTGGACCCGGCAATGTTGGTAAATTATCGTCCGGTCTCCAACCTTCGCTTTGTGGCGAAGGTTGTTGAGACGGTGGTTGCGAAACAGTTTCCCCGGCACCTGGATGAAGCGACGTATCTAGATCCGTTCCAGTTGGGTTTCAGGCCCGGGTACAGCATGGAAACGGCATTGGTTGCGTTGGTTGATGATCTCTGGAGGGCTCGGGACAGGGGGTGCTCCTCTGTCCTGGTCCTGTTAGACCTCTCAGCGGCTTTTGATACCATCGACCATGGTATCATGCTGCACCGGTTGGTAGAGATGGGGGTGGGAGGCACCATGTTGTGGTGGTTCTCCTCCTATCTCTCCGTCCGGTCGCAGTCTGTGTTGGCAGGGGGGCAGAGGTCGACCCCGAGGCCCCTTATATGTGGGGTGCCACAAGGATTGGTCCTCTCGCGCCTCCTGTTCAACATTTATGTGAAGCCGCTGGGTGAGATCATCCGTGGTTTTGGGGTGAAGTACCATCAGTATGCTGATGACACTCAGCTGTACATCTCCACCCCAGATCACCCCAACGATGCCCCTGAAGTGATGTCCCGGTGCCTGGAGGCCGTGCAGATCTGGATGGGAAGGAACAGGCTCAGGCTCAACCCATCCAAGACCGAGTGGCTGTGGTTTCCGACGTCCCGATATAGTCAGTTGGCACCATCACTGACTATTGGGGGTGAATCACTGGCCCCCACGGAGAGGGTTCGTAACTTGGGCGTCCTCCTGGATTCACGGCTGTCCTTGGAAGGGCACCTGACGGCCGTGGCCGGGAGGATTTTCTATCAGGTTCGCCTGATCCGCCAGTTATGTCCCTTTCTGGATCGGGACTCCTTGCTCACGGTCACTCACGCCCTTGTCACTTCCCGTCTAGACTACTGTAATGCTCTCTACATGGGGCTCCCCTTGAGGAGCACCCGGGTGCTCTAACTGGCGTAGAGTGCGGCCGCGCGGGTGGTGATGGGAGCGACATGGCGTTCCCATGTGACACCTCTCCTGCGCGAGCTGCACTGGCTCCCGGTGGTCTTCCGGGTGCGCTTCAAGGCTCTGGTTACTACCTTTAAAGCGCTCCATGGCTTAGGACCTGGGTACTTGCAGGACCGCCTACTACCACCAATAGCCTCTCACCGGCCAGTACGCTCTCATAGAGAGGGGCTCCTCCGGGTGCCGTCAGCCAAACAATGTCGGCTGGCGGCCCCCAGGGGGAGAGCTTTCTCTGTGGGGGCACCTACTTTCTGGAACGAGCTCCCCCCAGAGATACGGAGGATCCCGGATCTGCCCACCTTCCGCCGCGCTCTTAAGACTTTTCTATTTCGCCAGGCGGGCCTGGCCTAACCACTCCCCGTTTTTAGTGTTAAATTTTAAAAAAATTTTAAATTATATTGGGGTGTTTTAATTCTGTCCGGGCCAAATTCATTTAATCTGTTTTTAGTTGGTTTTAAATTTTGTATTTATGTATTTTTATATTTGGCTGTACACCGCCCTAAGTCCTTCGGGAGTAGGGCGGTATATAAATCCAATAAAACTCAAACTCAAACTACAAGAATTCACAAGCAAGTTGTCAATTTTGAAGTTGCCAACATACAGCTATTATTTGGGGTCTACAGAAGAGAGAGCAAATACCAAAATGTAGCTTGTAATTATGACCTATCGGAGCTATAATTCAGACCAGGGGTCTCCAACCTTAGCAACTTTAAGACTTGTGGACTTCAACTCCCAGAATTCATTCAGACAATTACTTCTGGCTTCCAAAGTTTTCCTACACATCCTGATTGCTATGGGATTCTCTAACGCTATCTTCCACTCAAGGGAGGCTGGACCTATTTGATTGATCTGACCTCCCTCCAGTGATTGATGGGTCAAAAAGGTCCATCCATCAGTTGAATAAAATAGAATGGAATGGAATGGGAATAGGAAATAGAATAACTTTATTGTCAGTTTGAATTGGCATACATTAAAATTGAATTTTGTTGCATGGAGCTCTCAAAAGGTTACCACCTCCAATATACACTACATAAACATGACAAAATAAATAAATACTACATTATTTCAGAGGTAGCTTTTGAGTTATTCCTGTTGGTCTGCTATATGATCTATTTAAATCAGGGGTAGCAAACTGGCAGTGCGCGGGCCGGATGGGTCACGTGCAAGCCATGGCCACCCCAGCTCCGCGAAGGGGAAATCATCACGAAACATCTCGTGACCGCAATGTGATGCCGCAAGTTTGACAGCTGTGATCTAAAGCCTTGGTTGCTGCTTAAAATAAGGGGGAGGGTAAAGCCTTGGATTTGATTACACCTAGGTGATCTCTCACTCTCTCTCTCATCTCACAAATTCCGTAATTCTCTGGGGTTTACAGAGGGGCATGAAATGAGAAAAGAGTTGTCTAGAGCATTTCTGGCTCTCAACAAAGGACAAACTTAACCAAACACAGGTTAGAGCCACTACCAAGTCCTGTCTTGTTGCAATAAAGGTGGCAAAGTGGCAATTCTTCTCCTTCCCATTGGTGAAATGGGCAGCTATACAAACAGTGCCAATTTGTGCCAATTTGCCTTGAGCATTAGTAAATCAGATTCTTGTGGGTATAACATGTAATAAACCTTCAGTGCTTTGAACTGAATTCTTGTTCCTAGTTACTTGCACCTGACGGTTAGTGACAGTGGTGGGATTCAATTTTTTTTACTACCGGTTCGGTGGGTGTGGCTTGGTAGGTGTGGCAGGGGGAGGATACTGTAAAATCTCCATTCCCACCCCAATCCAGGGGAAGGTTACTGCAAAATCCCCATTTCTTCCCAATCAGCTGGGACTCTGGAAGCAGAGAATAGATGGGGGCAGGGCCAGTCAGAGGTGGTATTTACCGGTTCTCCTAACTACTCAAAATTTCTGCTACTGGTTCTCCAGAAGTCGTCAAAACGTGCTGAATACCACCTCTGATTAGTGACCATGAGACAACAAAAACAACCATCAGCCTCTGCTCAGGTAACGAAAGAAGATCCATTTTAAATCCTGTCTGCCACATAATTTGAAGAATTAGGTTAATGGCAAGCTATTGGTAGCTGAGGCTGCTGGGAACTGTAATTTAGCAAGTTTTGAAGAGTTTCATATTCCTCAGTCTGTCAGTTTCATAGCCAGCAGTAAATTTTATTTCTCCAGGCACAATCTCATATTCATCAATTGACTTAAACTGACAGAAGATTCTCAGGCACAACTTGGCTAGATTGAAATCTTTATTACAGACAAGAATTAAGCCTTATAAACAAACGATTTTCCCACAACAATGGGGGAGGCGGGAAGGTCAAAGCCTTTGAGCCGTGGTGGCACAGTGGTTAGAATGCAGTACTGCAGGATACTTCTGATTGCTGGCTGCCAGCACTTAGGCTGTTCAAATTTCACCAGGTTCAAGGTTGACTCAGGCTTCCATTCTTCTGAGGTCGGTAAAATGAAGACCCAGATTGTTGTGGGCAATATGCTGACTCTGTAAACCACTTAGAGAGGGTTGTAAAGCACTTTGAAGTACCATATGGATTTATGGTCTGCAGTTAAATTCCAGGCTTATTTCTTTATTTACAAGTTAACTGGTTCATGGTTGTTCTCTTCAAGACCTTGGGAGTCAGCTAACATGGATTTATATCAAGGTTCCATCTAACTTAGGTAGATAGTTCTTGCCTCATCACCCTCATCTTTTACAAAACCTTCATACTGAAGGACAATGTTCTGGGCTACAAAACCAGAATCAGAATCCCAATTGATAGCAGCGAGTAAATAATTCTTCTTTATTTCTGCTGTTACTTTAGTAACCCATATATAGTAGGTTTAATGGTACCAGATATTAGGAATTATTACATGATAAGGGAGAGGAACAAGTCTAAAGATTACAATATGAAATATTAATTTAACAAGAATTGTCTGGTAAATATAGCATAATAGAAAAATGAATATATTTCAGAATTGGCAGGTATGTATGTATGCATGTATATATGTATGCATGTATCTATCTATCTATCTATCTATCTATCTATCTATCTATCTATCTATCTATCTATCTATCTATCTATCTATTTTCTGAACCATCCATCTCCCTCAGAGAGCCTAAAAAGTGAAGAATGTTCTGACCAGAAATATTGAAGGATTGACAAACTGAAGATTAGTAACTTTGAAAAGAAAAAGTATTAAGATAAAGACAGGAAAGCAATAAATATATATCCTAGTAAAAAAAAAGTGGCTACTTTTTCTTCAGGCAAAATTTCAGTCATTGGGGAAGAAAGAAGAGTTTTCATAAAATAAGCAAACAAAATTTCAGGGGGGATTGATCTATTCCTGCCTTTAGGAGCAATAGATGGAAAGAAACTGACAAAAAAGACTCACAGACAGCAAGGCCAGGGGGAATCTATTTTATACAATAAATAAAATATACTTTGTTGAACGGTTTGGTCGCATTGTTTAGTAGCAATAAACAGTACCAAATTCTTTTTTTTAAAATAATAATTTTATTAAAGTTTACAAATACAAAGATAAAAAACATACAAACAAGAATAATATAAAAAGAAGAAATTAAAAAGTGAACAGAAAAATTAAAAAATAATAGAAAAAAAAAGATATGTAAAGGAATGACTTCCCCTCCCTCCAGACAATACAAATAATTTCAGTCACATATCACTTTCCTTGATATTTCAATAAAAGATTTCTTCTTCCCATAGTTCATCTCTTACCAGTAGACAAATTACAACATCTTATTATTCAGTCCTAATCAACAAAAGTGCATGAAGAGCTATCAGGAATAACAAGATGCACAGACACAGACAAAACTAATTTAATATATTTAATATATATAATATATGTTTAACATAATTATATATATATATATAATTTTAAAATAAAATAAATTAGTTTTATATTATTTCTTTTCCTTTTATGACAGAATACCACATCTCTCATCTTGTATCTATTTGTATGCCTTTTGTGTGTGTATGGGGGTAGGGGATTGTTTCTGGTTTCTCTTAATGGATCTTGATCATATAAATCCTCTTTATATTCCTTTCATTTAATTTTTAAAAGCTTAATTGTTAATCCTTTCAAATAATGTCCCACCAGTTGATTACTTATCAGTTTGTCTTTGTCTCCTGTCATAAATTTCCCTCACATCTTTTTTGTTAAGCCAAAATAACAATTCTATTTCAGTCACTTATGATTTATTATTTTAACCCCCTTTAATTATTATATCGGTTGGTTTCCCTTGTAAATCCAGTGTGGCTTTTTTTTCCTCCTATCATTCTTGTGGTCTGGCATTTTTAAATCCACTTTCAGATCCTCATTCAAATAAGCTCCAGCCTCTAATTTTGTCCAGTAAAATCTGTTTCTCTTCAGTACCCTCCTTTAAATCCATTTTCATAGTAGCAAACAATCTTAACAGTAATTTCTGAGTGCACTGTTCCCAATAATCTTGAATTGTTCCACTTCTCCTTTAATTATAATCTTTACAAAAGATCTCACTAAAGAAACAATTCTTTTCTTGTTTTTCTTTGAAGATCCACACACATCTGCAGACAAGAGCTATTTCTACATAAATTCTAGGAAAGCTAATGTCACCACAAAATACGTCATTTCTTTACAGAAGATGTAAATTCAATGTCACTGTCAAATTAAATCACCATGTTTTTCTTGGTAAGGACTTTTCCATGAAAACAACACCAGGAAAAAACAAAACAAAAAAAACTTGCTAATTTCTATACTGTTACATCGCTGCTAATAATCAGAAAGACCAATTACATTAGCAATGTAAATAGTCCTGGGATATATTATTTTATAAATACTGTCCTCATTAAAACATTAGTCCATTTGGTATCCACTTAAAGAATCACCTTCAGAAAACACAAGATAAACTTTGTAATGACCAATGATAAATATAGCATACTTTTTTATACCAAGCAGTTACCTCTTTTTGAACAAACGTTGGAAAACCTTTCCACTTATAAATAGGGAATATGTTCAATTTCTTTTGAATATTTTGGGATCTATTTCAGTGTCAGCTGACTATATCATATAAATGCAAAGGTAGAAAATTGTTTTCACATATTCTGTCATCTCATACTGTAAGCTATACAAAAGGAATGCTTTAGTAAAAATAACGACATGTCATGAATTGGATTGGATCAAGGCTTAGAAATAATTAAACTAAGGTCTACTGAAATCACTGAAGTTAGATTAAGTTTAGTTCTACCAGTTTCAACAAACCTGCTCTATTTTATCTGAAGCTGACAGAGGGGTCGGAGGCTTGAGTGCGAATCACCAACTTTATTAACATCAACAACAACCCGCTTGAATGGCAGCGGAGAAGAAAAAGAACTGAACTCAATTGTGTGATAGCTGCTTAAGAGAGAGCTGTCAGACAGCACAGGCCAATACGCGAGCTAGGATTTCCCGCTAATTTCTAGTTCGCGTCTTAGCCAATCTGCGCCGGCTGGCAACACAGCCGATGAAGAGTGAAGTTGCAACTGCGAGGACTCAACATACTCCATTTATAAATGTTTTGAGTCAGTTCTTATTGATTGTTATAATAAATAAAAAATAGCAGAAATAGGATCCACAAATCTTGGAATACCCTGTTTCTCCCAAAATAAGACATCCCCTGATAATAAGCCCAATCAGGCTTTTGAGCGCATGGCAATAAGACCAAGCATTTAATTCAGGGTTCAAAAAAGTGTAAGACAGGGTTTTATTTTCGGGGAAACACGTTAAGATTTGTTAAATGGAAACAAGTGGAAATTAAATTCAAATGAAACAGAGGTGTCTGGGATCAATAGGAATCTGGATTTGGAAACTTTTCTTAGCCTGTTTTAGATAGGATTGCAGGGCTAATTGCAGCTTGAAAGTGTTCCTTGATCCTCAGCTATCACTAGATTGGCAGATGTTGGCTATGTTAAGAAATCTATTTATATATCATTGTATCTGTGGCCTATCTGTAGAAGAAAACCTCTGTATATGAATGTTTTGATGGAATCAAAGCAATCAAAATCATAGCTAAATCGAAGAAGTTGGTCACCCAATTAGCAACAGCAACAGCAGCAGGGTAGTGAATCTAAGCAGATTTGTTGCCAAGTTCCTTTTTGTCCTGTCATCAGGTGCTCTGGAGGATAAATTGACCCTCTCTTCTCTGTGCAGTAATGGAAGACTGCTATCGTATCAGCCCTAGTCTGTCTCTTAATTAGATTACTAGACATGCCTAGTTCTCTCAGTCATTCATTATATGCCTTAGCCTTCCAACTCCTTTTCATCTTTGTTGCTTTTCTCTGCACTCTTTGTATGCCCCTCCCTTTTCCTTGAGATCTATTTTCCCTTTCTCCATGAGATTCCTAATCCTGCACCAAGGGTAAATGCAAATCCATACCATCTATGCAGCAGTCCTAATTTTGCAATAGAGGTAAAAAGGGGAAGAGAGTCTATTCTATATTCTATAAGTTTTGCAGATGCAGTTAAACGCCGATCACCATCACGTCTCTCAGTTAATGGTCAATTTATCGTTGAAATCTACCAAAAGGGAAGATGATACATCAGTCATGCTGATAATCCCAGAACTGAATAGACTGGGAAGATATCTCATTCCTACATGGGGGGCTGTGGATTTCAAAGCAATCTAGCATCTTTGAATCTAAACGACTGTACATCCTTCATCATTATGTTGCATTATGTTGCAACTAATGAAATGGGAATTTTTAGGCTTTTAAATTTTAAAACATGTTCTTTGTGATAATACATCAATAGGTAGACTGATATAAGGAGAGTGATTAGTGAAGCAAACTCCCGGGGAAAATATACTTAGGCAAGCATGAAGCCATGAGAAAACCATTTAAATACTTGGATATTTTCACTTACAATCCAACTCTACTGGATACTTCAGTTCATGAATAATAACTGCATAAAAGGGGCTATGGCATGGCTTCCTTACTGTTCCGAAATTTACAATAAGCAATTCTTTTTGATTATTATTCCAATATCTTTAAAAAGAAAGCAGTGAAAAGAAAACCACCTACTCACAGACCATGAAATCAGAAAGAGAAAGGATAGCTATCCAATGGATAAGAGCATTATTTTGCTGCTTCTTGCGATTATATTATGCATAATAATGCTTGACATTTTTGAATACAAAGTTTATTGCAAAGCCTAATAGGTTCCCCAGAGTTACATTCACAATGTCACCATTTTCTCATCTCATTTTGTCTTTATGACAATGTTCTAAACAATGCACAGGCTTAATAAAATGGCCAGTGGAATATGCCTGTTTCTAGAGAACAATATTAGCTATGATAGTTGGAGCAAGAAACACTGGCTTATCCCTCAAAATCATTAATGCGGAAAAGAATGGTTTAAAATAAATCCAACTCTATGAAAGGACCCAAAGAAATTACAGTTCATTTAAAAATGTGCAGCTCTTTTAAACCATCATTTGAAAAGGCATTAAAAACTAGCAGAGTGTTATAGTTTAGAATTTGAAACCAGAATTAAAATTTCAACTATGAAGCTGATTTCTTTTAATAAATATTTTCCTCTGATGATCTCAAACTTTAGTTAGTATAAAACTCAGTGCTCAGAATTTAGTACAGACTTCACCTATGTTAGGAGCACAGTCTTGCTTTCAATTTATTTCTGAATGAATCATAAAGTGCGGATTATTGTGGACATTTAAGAACCTTGGCTCTGGAGTATTGAGAAAACATCTTTTTCTATGTGGTTTCTCTTCCTCACTCATTGTGGTCCTTGGTGCGGTACAGAAACATTTTTCAAGGATTATTCTGGCATCATTAAAACCCTTTTAAGTGATGAGATTTGTAACTCAGTTATAATGTAGAAGGTATTTGCTATTTCTATTCTACGTAGTCATTGTAAACTCTGTGAAATATTAGAAATCAGCAGAATAAATAATTAACAACAAATGAACAAGGAGCTTCTGTTTTGATTTAAGAATCACCAATACAACAGAAGTCTGTTCCAATCCTTGCAGAAAACACATAAACATTCGTCTAGACACTTCACTAATCCCATCTTAAAGATCCCTCAGTACCCATGCCTTCGTTGAACCTATATAATCACAGCTGACCCAAAATGTTTGAACAGGACTTTATTTCATACAGTACGATTTTCATCACACAGTAAATTCTACACTTCTTCAAGCAAATATGAGCAGAACTGTTTTTAAAGCTATGGGGTTCAACATTGAAAAGAACAAGAATGAAGGTACTGGGGACATGCTCTGTTGATCTAAAGAGCTGAAAAGGTAAAGAATAAAAATAAACACTTCACCGAATGAGCTAAACTGAATTTCAGCAATAAAAAAAATATTAGGATCAAAGCAGACACCAGACCTATGTTTCATCCTTATGCTTTCCCTAGGAAACAGAAAACAATTCACAAGACAATTACTGTATTTTTCAGAGTATAAGACACACCTCCCCACCCCCAAAAAAGAGGGTGAAAATCTGGGTGCATCTTATACTCCGAATGTAGCCCTGCCTAGCTTCTCAAACGGTTTGAGAGGCTGAAAAAAGCATCAGGAACGAAGCTTCAGAAAAGAAGCCCTCAAACAGAGCTTCAGAGGCTTTTTTTTTTCTGAAGCTCTGTTTTGGAGGCTTTCAGAGGCAGGAAAAAAAGTGTTTTCTGAAACAGAGTTTCAGAAGTTTCAGAGGCAGAAAAAAAAGCAAAACAAAGCAAGGCACAGAGCTCACAACCAAGGAACCTGTTGCTAAAATGCACCTCTAGGAACAGCTGATTGGGGGTATTCCAGGAGGCCGATCCACCTGCCAATCAGCTTTTTTCTTATTTTCCTCCCCAAAAACTAAATTTATACTCTGAAAAATATGGTAGCCAATGTGTAGATTTTATACTTCAGCGCCAGCTTAATTGTCATTTTAAAAAAGTGAAAATCTAATCACAATTGAAGTAGACATAACTGTTCCATGTTACATCTACTTCAACTGTGTGATAGACAGGAAACTTTACCTATTCTATTATGAATTCAAAGAGAAAATAGCTTCCAACTTTCCCTGAGAATGCCTAACCAACAGGAGAGATTCTGTGATTGGGAAACATAATTAGGAAACGCATTTTCCATTTGGAGAAATCAGGGTTATGAAATAGAATGAAATGCAAATCTTACACATAAAAAAAAATCCAACTAGAATCTATCAGATTTTACAAAAAATATTTGGAGGCCTGCATGAAATCAAGGGACAAAAAAAGTAAGAAAAAATAGATTTGAAGTAATGACAAAATGAGAGATTATTATCTTTATTAGAATAATGGGATCAATCCAGAGGTGGTATTCAGTAGGTTCTAACCAGTTCTGGAGAACCGTTAGCGGAAATTTTGAGTAGTTCAGAGAACCGGTAAATACCACCTCTGACTGGCTCCGCCCCATCACTTCTCTGCCTCCCGAGTCCCAGCTGATCAGGAAGAAATGGGGATTTTGCAGTAACTTTCCCCTGGAGTGGGGTGGGAATGGAGATTTTACAGTATCCTTCCCATGCCACGCCCACCAAGCCACGCCCACAGAACTGGTAATAAAAAAAATTGAATCCCACCACTGGATCAACCTATTTTTCAAAGCACCCAAAGGCCAGACAAGGAACAATGGATGGAAACTAATCAAGGAGAGATTCAAGAATAAATAAGGAGAAATTTTTCTGACAGTGAGAACAATCAACCAATTGGAACAGCTTGCCTTCAGAAGTTGTGGGAGCTTTATCCCTGGAAGCTTTCAAGAAGAGATTGGACAGCCACTTGTCAGATATGGTTTAGGGCCTCCTGCTTGAGTAGGGAGTTGGATTAGATGGTCTACAAAGACCCTTCCAACTTTGTTATTCTGTATTCTAATTTGCTATTGAATATTATTGTTTATTATTATCCTCCAATCTCATAGCATGTGTTTTTTGAAGAAGGCTTTGGCTTCCTTCTTTTTTTAAAACAGTAATAAATTAAAAGCCAGGTGCTAACATTTGCTACAGATGATGAACAAATACTTATTAAAATGAAAAAGCCAAAGAGATCTCCATGTCTGTAAACACTGATTCAGAGACAGCACAGCAAGAGGCTTACATTTCTGTTGAGAGTTATAATAGGCTGTAATCCTACAGGGTGGAGTAGCTGAAAACAAAAAGCCAAAACAATGAATGATTTTCCTTCCTATCCAAGCAGACACAGCTGTTGGTAAAATATACTCTTTTATTTTCAGAAGCCATAGTGAAAGTCCAATTATATAAAAGATTTGAACTGTTCATCTATACTTAGCATCACAGCAGGTTGACAGCACTTCCAAATAACATTTGGAAACCAAATACTTACATAGAGTAAAATAATTAACCATGACACCACTAAATTGATAATGGCTTAAGCCACAGCTGCCTTGAGATGGAAAGAACTCTGCAGACAGCATTCGTAATAAATTATAAGAGTCATGAAATTTCCAACACTTTTACACAAATAACAGAGCATATTCTTAGGTTAGACTGTAACTTTGTTAAACCAAATCTTAACTTGCTATGAAAGATTTCTATCTGAATAAATAATATACTATTTCCAATAAAAAGATACCAAGCATGTATTATTAGTTCCAGTAAAAAGGATGATATTTGTGCTTCAAGACTGCTATAAACATTCATCTTTTCTTCATTGTTCTAATGGATTTTGTGTCTGGAAATTTTTGGTTAATGAAGTAGTAAACTAAGGGGAAGAGTGATTGCTGGACAGGTTATTATAATCTATTCACAACATGAAGTCACAGCTGCCAGTTTTTTAGCCGGTGATAGTATCAAGTTCTCCTCAAGAACCTGGGATGTTATAATGTATCGGCACAAAATATATGCAGATCAATAGTGGGTTCCACTTATCTTTGCTACTGATTCAGAATTGGGAGCGCGCACTTGCGCGTGGCACTTCTGTGCATGCGCAGAATCTTCCGTACATGCGCAGAGCATCCATGTTGATGTCTGGGTGGGTGGGCGGAGCCACACGCCACTGCCACTACTGGCTCGCCCAAACTGGGGTGAACCAGTAGAAACCGACCACTGATGCAGATCCAAAAAGAAAGGCCAACTGCAAACTGGAAATTTTATCAATGTGCAGATTTTCTAAGTGCCATTCATGATGTTTTGGTATGGCAGCTAGTATTCCAATAACCACTATGACCACCATGGCTAAAGATATATGTCATCTTTCAATTTTGATTTTCAGCTCTTGATACTGTGCGATCTTGTCCAATTATTTATGTTCTAATCCAAGGGTCCTCTACCTCCAGGTTGCAACCCATTGTTGGGCCATGGCCTATTTGGAACCAGGCTGCATGAGATGTGTGCACATGTGTGCAGAGCTCAACTTGTGCAAGTCAAGCTGTGTGTGCATGCCTGTGCATGCCAGCCCAACGCTCACACAATTTGAGCTGCACACACACACCTGCACGCCAGTTCGCTGCTCGCACAGCCTCTGCTCCCCAGATGCTGGGCATCCAAGCCGCAAAGTTTGGGGATCGATGTTTTAGTCTACGATCTCCTTTGCCATATCAATTATCCATGCTTTAGTCTTTCAACTCCAGTGAAATCTGGTGTGTTATGAGCCAAGACTTAATAGAAATTAGAAATTATTATTTCCATTGTTTATTTTTATTATTGGCAACTTTTGCAAGACACATTTGGAAGATTAAATTAAACCAAGTTGTAGTTGAACAAGAACTTCCCTAATAGATTAATACTGCATACAAATATTAGGATAATATTTTATCAGTTTATTTATTTGATCAATAATCATACATTAGTAATGGTACCCAATGTAATCAGAATCATCATCAATTAATAGAAAATTCTATCAATAGTTTCACGTTGTTTTTCTGTTGTTGTTGCAGTTTTTAGTTAGTTCACTATATGCCTGTGATGGTGAACCTATGACATGTGTGCCACAGGTTGCACATGGAGCCATATCTGTGGGCGCTTGAGCATTGCCCTACCTCAGCTAATTTTTGGGCCTTCTGGTCCCAATAGGCCATTTCCAGCCTCCGGAGGCTTCCAGGGTTGTGGAAGGCCGTTTTTGCACTCCCCAGGCTCCGAGAAAGCCTCTGGAGCCTGGGAAGTATGAAAAACGGGCCTATTGGGCCCACCATGCCATCGCATGCCAAAAGCGGGGGCTGTGTGGGGGTTGCACATGCATGCGCAGGGATGGGGCACACTGAATTATGGGTGTGGGCACACATGCGCATGATCACCCCATGCTCCCCATGTTTTTGGCACACAACAGGAAAAAGGTTAGCCATCCCTGCTATATGCCATACAAGCTCAGTTTATTTTTAACAATGAATCTTGGATAATGAAAAATGAAGAATAACAGAAACACCAAACGAAAAAGGAAAAAAAAAAAGGAAAAAGAAAAAACACCCCTTGATGTCTTACTGTATATTTGACTTTGTTAGAGGAAACAAAAACTAAGTTTTTGAAGTAGGTTATGAAGTAGCATCTGTGAGTTTTGGTCCTTAGTGGTCTTCAGGAGTCTTTCTGCAGTTTTGTGGTATTTTCTAGACAAATACTGCGTGCCTTGATTTCTGGCAGTTGAATGCCAGTATTTGAGAAGAGGCCCACTGCATTAAAGGCACATCTTTGCTGCTTTGTTTCCTCAAAACCCTGACAGGAAAGAGAAACTTTTAAGATCATTAAAATTCCTTAGAGGGTACAGAGCACTCATCCTCCACACCAAAGACTTCAGATCAAGGACTAGCCCGGGATACTGTTATATGATTTGCACTGAAGATATCCCTAAATAAATGTGTGAGAATGCATTTTGTGATGTCAGCATTCTTATCTAAAACTCTCATAAAATTGATATTCTCGTGACATTTCTGCCATTATTTTTTTTTTTAAAGATAAAGGTAAAGGTTCCCCTCATGCTAGTCGTTCCCGACTCTAGGGAGCAGTGCTCATCTCCATTTCAAAGCTGAAGAGCCAGCGCTATCCGAAGATGTCTCTGTGGTCATGTGGCCAGCTTGACTAAATGCCAAAGGTGCACGGAACGCTGTTACCTTCCCACCAAAGGTGGTCCCTATTTTTCTACTTGCATTTTTATGTACTTTCAAACTGCTAGGTTGGCAGAAGCTGGGACAAGTAACAGGAGCTCACCCCATTACGCAGCACTAAGGATTCGAACCGCTGAACTGCCGACCTTTCGATCGACAAGCTCAGCGTCTTAGCTATTAAGCCACCGCGTCCCTACTTTTTAAAAGGGGGAAGCCTATAAATAGAATCCGTCTCAGGGAAACGGTGTGTTTTATGGGGCTTCCAAATTCTACACTGCCAATCTTTGACTTCATTTCAATACAAGATTTGGTCATGACATTTTGTATGTAGGAGGGAAACAAAAAGGTGTCCATTTCCTTTCTCTATCTGGAGCGACTTTTTTTTTTACAACTTGTCACCAAATTGCCTTACCGCTCTTGCAGTCTTCAAAAGAATCTTTTACAAAGTTTAAAACTTTTCATTTAGCGCAAAGTGTCTCTTGATATTTATTGTATTTAAGCACTCATAAGTTGGATTCCAGCACTGTTAAAATCAAGATCCGCTCCTGGTGACACATTAATGTAGCTTTCTTCACAACAATTTGGATGTGGCTTGCCAATACAATGCCTTCTTGTACAATATTGTTATTTTGCTATCTAGACTACAGACCAGGGGTAAAATCCAACAGGTTCTGACAGGTTCTGGAGAACCGGTAGCAGAAATTTTGAGTAGTTCGGAGAACCGGTAGCAGAAATTTTGAGTAGTTCAGAGAACTAGCAAATGCCACCTCTGTCTGGCCCCAGAGTGGGGTGGATATGGAGATTTTGCAGTACCCCTGCCATGCCCACCAAGCCATGCACACCAAGCCACACCACGCCCACCAAGCTATGCACACAGAAATGGTAGTAAAAAAAATTGGATTTCACCACTGCTACAGGCCTTAGATTCCTTGAGGTCTCCCATCCAAATAGAGGTAGTCCTCAATTTACAACAGTTCATTTAGTGACTATAGAAAATTACGATGACACTGAAAATATGACTTTTGACCACAATATGACTTTGCAGCAGCCTTAAGATCACCTGATCAAAATTTGGATGCTTGGCAACTGGTTCATATTTATGTCTGTTGTTGTGTCCTGGGATCATGGGACCTTTTGCGACATTCTGACAAGCAAAGACAACGGGGAAGACAGATTCACTTAACAATGGTGTTACTAATGTATCAACTGCAGTGATTGACTTAACAACTATGGCAAGAAAAGTCATAAAATAGGGAAAACTCACTTAACAAATGTCTCACTTAACAACTGAAATTTTGGGCTCAATGGTGGTTGTAAGTTGAGGACTACCTGTACTAATCTTCTTGACCCTATATCAGGGTTCCAATGGATGCCCTAATTAAATCATGAGCCTCGAGCCAAGCTTCAAAAGAAACCCAGTCATTTATTAGGAGCTTCATGTCAGCACGAGTCAATTCTGACTCCCCGTAATTTATGACTCAATCTTGATCCTGTTACCCTCCTCCCCCCATGTTGTGTCATTAGTCACATTCGCCAATGGAGCAATTTCACGGGTTAATATAACCCGTGAAATTGCTCCATTGGCGAATGTGACTAATGACACAACATGGGGGGAGGAGGGTAACAGGATCAAGATTGAGTCATAAATTCACTCCCCTCCGGCTGCTGCGGGTAACACCTGGGAGACAGCGAATGTGACTAATGACACAACATGGGGGGAGGAGGGTAACAGGATCAAGATTGAGTCATAAATTCACTCCCCTCCGGCTGCTGCGGGTAACACCTGGGAGACAGCCCTGAAAGAGATATGTCTGGAATGTGCTTTTGTTTTTGCTGCTGTGCTGCTTCACTGTTTTCCCATCCCGCTTGCCTATGGCAACTTGAGAACAGGTCAGGGATGCTTTGCGAGTTGACACTCTATACATTTCTGAATCCTGACATTCATAAACAGGAATAAGACTGGATTTTTTCCTACTGTGGGGAAGTATTGGGAGGTTTCCTTTATTCACATTCCAAAGTTTGGGGTCTATTTTGGGGCTGCATAACAAGTTTTATTGGGCTTCTTTTCTAAATAAAGTTTTGTGGTGGCTGACTTCTGGTAATATATTGAACCACTAAGAATTGATTACAAAGGAAGCTGTGAAATTCAGTATTTAATTTACTTTATCACACTAAATGCATCAACAAATGTATGCAAGAACATTAAAGAAGCAATATAAACTCCAGGACTGATTTGCAATTCAGTGTTGTAGTTACAGGGAACACCAAGGGCTGTGTTAGCTTCACCAAGTAAGCCAAACAGGAAACATAATCAGATCAGCTAATTCTACCTCAACTGGATGGCTACCTTGCAAGTCTGAAAGAACAAACCTCTCATTTTCTCTTATTATAGCCTGAAAAATTAAGGTGGGTCTTTCCAAAATTTCTTTCTCTATTAAGCAACCCTGGGCTCCTCCTCCCACTCCGCATCTTGCCTGTTATTTGCCTAGGATTATTGTTAGAGTTAAGTTAAGATGTTCCTATAGCAAAAGGTTGGAGTAAGTGTAAAATGGCATTGAAAAAAAAGTGATATTTAACAGTAGTGAATCAGCAGCTGTGCTTGCTCCAATTGTAACTGAAGAATCTCAGTCTATTATACTACTATTTACAAAATGTACAGCACAAATTTAATAGTGCTGATCTTCTGCCCAGAATATTATCAGATTCCAGCTACCAGCCCTGGACAACATCTTCGAATCTCGCTGTTTGAGGAAGTTGCATAACATTCTCAAAGATTCTTCCCATCTTGCTTACAATCTTTTTGGACTGTTGCCTTCTGACAGAAGATACAGAACAATTAAAACTCGGACCACATGTTTTCTGAATAGTTTTTATCCCAGAGCTATAATTGCACTCAACAATGAACTAAAGGGCCACCAACAGTGAGCTGTTGGACATTACTACTTGGTCTGTTGTGTGGATGTTTGGGTGGTTTAGGGGTGGGGAATTGTGGTGGTGGGAGTGTGTTTGGGGATTATGTGCGTGGGACCTGGTCTTTGGGTGTCAAGTAAATTTCACTGTATATACACATAAAATGGCAATAAAGTTTATTTATTTATTATTTATTATTTTAACCATGAGACTTTGTGAATATAGGCTGGCATCCTTTAATGTTGCCTTTCTTATTATTTCCCCTCTTCTTGATTTCATTATCAACGTACTATTGTGCCTAGTGCTAAGACTTCGACAGTAAAACACCCCCACACACACACACACACAAAAGTCTAAAACTCATTTTATTTTTCATTTGGAAAAATACAAGAATGTGTAACACTAGACCAATCCCACAGACAGAACAGAATTTTCTCAAAAGGAATAGGATCCAACAGAAAAGGTGGTGAGATACCAAAGTATGCGGAATATGACAAGGTTTAATTCTGCTAAATGATCTGTAACCAGCAAGAGAGTTTGGAAGCGTTTGCACTAGACAGACAGACTTGTTCTCTCACAATCCAGAGCAGTGGTGGTATTTAGCCAGTTCTATCCAGTTCGGGCAAACCGGTAGCGGTGGCTGCGGGAGGCTCCGCCCACCCACCTGGACATCATCACGTCTCATTTTTTATTCTCTACACTTGCGCAGAAGGTCTTGCGCATGTGCAGAGGTGATGTGTGCGCTCACATTTGCAAACTGGTAGCGAAGGTAAGTGAATATCACCCCTGGTCCAGAGGTTTGGTAGGAGACAATTTGCAGACAGACCAAAGTCTTTCATGGACCATCAAATTTACCCATTCTCAATATTTGCCTGAGCCATGCAGATATCAGAACTTTTTAGGACTGGGATTTCTCCTTGCTTTCCTAGTCATGTTCTGTAACATGACTAGGAAACATGACATGTTCTACCCTAGCTGAGTTAAGGTAGTTCAAATGATGGAGTTATAGAGAAGAACATGGATAGCATCAACTAGGGATAATGTCATATATTGATCCCTCATGTAAAGCATAGAAAGGAAGATTCAGGGAAGAGAACAGAGATCAGAACAGAAAAGAAGAATCAATAGTTCACCTGTAATCAATAGTTCACCTGTAATCACCTAACAACAGCAAAAGGTAGGGAAATGTTACACCCACATCAATGTTATCTCTGCAATCTTGTTTTTAAGTACAGGAATTTATCCTTCTAGAGACTTCGTTGCCATTATTTTTCCTCCCAAACATAAGCTATTCCTTTTTGCTTTTTTCTGGACCGGAACTTGAAGAATCAGACAGAGTTTGATATGCCTAGTTTATTGCAATCCCATCTAGGCATTAAAATGCACTGTTCAAAATCCCTTTTGTGGGAAGGGATTTCATAGTCAGAGTGCTATTTTCTGCAGTAGCTTTTCAAAACATACTGCAGTATGACATTGAAAAAAACCTCATCTTTCTCTCCCTCTTTTTCCTGAAACTGGGGATTCTGTTGAAACTGTATTCAACATGAGCTACTAATGAATACGGCTTCCACAAAGAAGTGTATGGCTACCAGGTAAAACCACTGCTTTATGTCACCATATTACCAAGTTGTACAAAAATAGGATCTAAGGAATCTTTATCTTTAACACTTTGCCAAGTATTTCAATGACATAAATTAATTCTGAAGGAAAACATATATTTTTCTTATATAAATCATTTAATTAATATGTTCCCTAGCTTGCTTTGTTTATAGATAGATAATAGATTAGATAGATAGATAGATAGATAGATAGATAGATGGATGGATGGATGGATGGATGGATGGATGGATGGATGGATGGATGGATACTAACCAGACTGTTCTTTCTATCTAAGAGAAATAATAAGAGTTGAAAACAGGGGTGAAATCCAGCAGGTTCTGACAGATTCTGGAGAATCGGTAGTGGAAATTTTGAGCAGTTCGGAGAACTGGCAAATATAACCTCTGATTGGCCCTGGAGTGGGGTGGGAATGGAGATTTTGCAGTATCCTTCCTCTGGAGTAGGGTGGGATTGGACATTTTGCAGTATCCTTTCGCTTGAGTGAGGTGGGAATGGATATTTTGCAGTATCCTTCTCCTGCCACACCCGCCAAGCCACACCATGCCCGCCAAGCCACACCACACCCACCAAGCTGTGCCCAAAAAACCCGGTAGTAAAAAAATTTAGATTTCACCACTGGTTGGAAGGGACCTTGGAGGTCTTCTAGTCTAACCTCCTGCACAGGCAAGAGACCCTAGAACATACCAGACAAGTGGCCGTTCAGTCTCTTCCTAAAAAGCCTCCAGTGATGCAACACCCAAAACTTCTGAAGGCAACCCTTTCCACTGGTTAATTGTTCTCACTGTTAGGAAATTTCTCTTCTCTCCATTGGCCTGGAATGTTCCTTTTTTCCTCTACGTTAAGTAGTCATGACTTTCCATATTTCACATTACTACTGAATCCTCCATTTTAAAAAAGATGATTGTGTGAATCCCTTTCAAACAACAGTCTCATATTGTACTGTAGGTGAGTATTTCAATGATATTGGTGGTGTTGCCCCAGTAAGTATATAGTTGAATCAGGTTTCAGTTTGAATTCTACAGGAATGAACAAGAATATTCATTCAGTTTTGGCTTTGTAACTTTAAAAAAAAGCAACCAGCAGTGCTCATATAGTAGATCAATCAACATTTATTTCTGCAGAAATCTGAGTTTATTTATACACAAACCTAGACTAAATTTCCCCCCTCAACCAACAACCACAGTAGTCTCACTAAAGAGGTATTTCACAGAGATTTCAGTCAAGAGTCTTTTCAGCTTCTATGTCATTGAAAGTGGCTGTTTTCAGAACTAATTTCCTGTTTTTCCCTCTTCATCTCGATTCATAATAGCCTTTGCCTGCTTTAAATTAATTAGTTCTACCTGTAGATTCATAGAGGTTTTAAAAACACTCATTTGCATCACAAACAACTGACACACACTCACACAGAAGCTCAATTAAATTGCTTTGGAATAGTTGCATTGATTAATTTCACATCTATTTTGCCTCTTCACTCTGTGTATCGCAGCAATGTTCTTTTCATGTGTGTTCCTATTCATTTTCATCTCCTTAGGGTTGCACAATCTGGATGCAGAGAATATGTGCATAAAAACCAATTTATCCCAGACTTCCAGCTGAATGGTTTATATCTCTGATTATCTGTAGCTAGTCAAGAAAACACCTTGGCAATTGAGCTGATGTGTTTTACAATCCAACACATGTGGAGTCAGAATGGGGAAGACACATCAAAATTCTTATACATAAACAAGATGTGTGGTTCTACAGAACTCAGTTCAATGCAAATGGTTCTTGATAGCCAAATAGGAAAAACACTTAGACTTCTATACCGCTTCATAGTGCTTAAAGCAGTTTAAAGAATCAACATATTGCCCCCTCACAATCTGGGTCCTCATTGGAAGGATGGAAGGTTGAGTCAGCCTTGAGCCGGTCAGAATTGAACTGCTGGCAGTCAGCAGAATTAGTCTGCAGTACTGCATTCTAACCACTGTGCCACCACGGCTCTTGTTAGTCTCACATAATGTATCTTTCCACATCTCTCCACCCCTGCCATTTTTAATATGCCACATCTCTCCACCCGTGCCATTTTTAATATGAGCAAAAAGATAAAAGAAGAGGGAAAAGACCAAATACTTTTGGTCTACTCAGAAGACAGTGTCATTGTCTTCCATTGGTTTATTGTGACATATATGAGCCATTGATCAACGTGCAAAGGGAACAGCATAAACAGTTAGACAACAAGGACAGCTCATCTTTAGTATGTCATTAAAAATTATTATCTAAGGAGCCATTTAGCAGAGAAAATAAGGTATGGTTTCATAACAATTATAGAATTCTAAAAACCAAACTTGTACCAAAACCCAGCCAAAATATACAAAAGGAAAGCTATATGTTGTTCTCACATTTGTTCATCTTTATTGATGGTGTCAAGTCATCATCTAAATTAAAATTCAAATCTTTATTGTCAGTGCACAACTTACGTACAATGAGTTTGGTTGAGCTCCCTCACTGCACACACACACCAACAAAATACAACTCACAGTGAAGGCACAAAATCCCTAATCCAATAAATCATATTAACAAAACATCCAGTCCTATTGCACCAATGTGAGCATTTTACACATTGTGCCGGCCCTGCAGTCCATCATACTACATAGTTATGATGTTATTTCTCTTCAGGAGCGTGACAGCCGAGGGATAAAAACTATTCTTCAGCCTGTTGGTGCGGCTGGCTATACTTCTATATCTCCTTCCTGATGGTAGGAGGGTAAAGAAGTGATGACCAAGGTAAGAGTCGTCCCTGATAATTTTCCTCACTCTTCTAAGGCAATGAGCCCTAGCGATTTCATCTAATGGTATCAGGGGACAGCCCACAATGTTTTGGGCTCTTTTTCTATCCGCAGCTGTCAGACCAACATGCCATACCGTGATGCAATAAGTGAGGACGCTTTCTATTGTGGACAGGTCATCAGTTGTTGTTCCACCCTGTTTTTACACAAGACCCTAAGGAAATGGAGTGGCTGTTGGGCCTTCCTGGCCACCTGGATTGTGTTGTTTTCCAGGTCTTCACTGAGATCTTTTCTTAAACTGTACCCTATTAGATGTTGTAGCAAAAGAAGATATGTTGAATTCCAAATTCAGATATTCTGCTCAACCCTTCTACTGTGTGTAGGAGAGAGAGAAGACTGAGCATTTCTATTTACAAGACCACATAAAATGGATGGTCAGAAAACTAGCAGGCTCAATTCATAGTGAATTAAAAATCACAGTGAATCCATTTCCCTCAGATGACAACATAGCAGGTCTATGTTGTTATTACATTTATAAAGCTTTAGTCAAACTGTGACTTGATCATTCATTTTTGATCTTTTAGCATTGATCATTTGTGCAATTAAGGGCTGTATTCTTTGTAATTTATTTATTTGGAGATTTTATTCCTTTATTCTAAACCACTTTGTCTTTTATATTATATATTATAGTTTATACAGTAATACTAACTGTATACAATGGTGAACAATCACTTTATGTTCAGGCATGTGTGAATTAGTAAAAGTCAAGCAAAAATCTTCCTTTTAAGGGATCTATCCAACCACTGATACTCCTATTCTGATTTTCCATTTCCTAACTGCTATTGTCTAAAGATAATTACTGCAATTGTTGCTGCAATTTTTGTTCCATTAGGATTGTCCAAATAAAAACAAAGGACTTTTTATTTTTTTACGTCTGCAAACCCAATTTTGTTCATATCAATCTTTCCTCTATGATTTGCTGCCCTTTTTTGGCTCTTTAAATGAAGTAGCTTATACAAGGAGAAGCACCAGCAATAATGTAGCACCACATTTGTATTTTATGTTTCAAACTTGACTTTATTGTTTTTCTTTTCTGCAAGTATTCCACCTTAATGGTAGGAAATCGTATTGAGAGAATGGAGCTAAATCACAAACCCTGGTAGATGCAGATCTGTATGGATATCATTGAATTTAGGGGACAAATTAACACACATTGTAAATATTTTTTTAGGATATTACAGATTATACATTATGATTACTCTTGCTGTTGTTTATATTTCTGTTGAGGAAAAAAGAAATTATCTCAAAGAAATATTTTTCTTAATTTACTAAAAGTCCAAAAATATTAAGATAAAATATAGAGATTATTTCTTTCTGAGAAAAGATAATTTTAATGTGAAATTAAATTTTACTGTTCGTGTTGCCTACGCAGAGCTAAATTGTACATGTCAGGTTTGTTTTAATAAAGGAACCTGCTCCTCATTTCTCTTCACCTGGAGTTTGAACTAAAGCCCTTTGGCAAGAACAAATCAATGCCTTATTTTAAAACCATTCATTTTCAAGGCCCTTCTAAGCAGAGGACATTTCAGCATCAGAAGACTCCTTCTAGAAGGTTAGAGAAGCTATTATATTGGTATACATGACAGACAGAACAACACTAATGAATACAGATCCTGAAATTTCAGACTAAAAATAAATTCAGTGAGATGAGAATTATTTGTGAATTAAGCCCTATGAAATTGACCAACAAGCTTCATAAATGGAGAATTATTGAAGTTATGAATGTTGACAGCTCCATCATTTCCCAAACAACCATCTCGGCTTTGATATTAGTTTAGCATTGAATTATTTTCAGTTCCTTATTCCTCTAATACAACTAAACTCTTATTGAAATTGTTTTTAGAAAATCCATGAAATTACTGTGTTCCTTGGACTTTCCAAACTCTAGAGATAATACTGTTTTCCAACTTAGCCACTTATTGCCTATATCTCAGGACTTTGCACTTTTTAAAATGGCTTATGCCATTTTGTATTGAAGGAGTGAGCTAATAGATACTAGAGCCATAAATCTAAATGAAGCAAGCCCACTGGAAGCCTCAAAGGCCAAATGACACAAGGACCTGGAATCCTTGATCACATATCAGATCACTTAGCTGAAATTTCCTGATACAAATATGCTGGTTGGGGAATTCTGAAAGCTGAAATTCATGCATCTTAAAACTTGAGAGACACTGTTCTAGTGTTTCAACATTGGGCAGCCAGAAATCAGAGGTGTCAAGCTCACATCATTATGGTGGTGTCACATGACGTATTGGGACTTTTCTCCCCTTCGTTAAACTGGACATGATCATGGCCAGTGCGTAACACATCTGGCCTGTGGGCTGCAAGTTTGACAGCCCTGCTATAAATCTTTTCTATGTGACTCAAATCTACTTGCATTGGACTGCAATACTCTCTCAGTCAATTAATCATTTTAATGGAATCTAAAAGAAAATTACTAATATGATTGCAGGATCATTTCCCCCCCACTTTTCCTGATATAGCCCCTTGGCCTGGTTTTATAATTAATTATCATCAACTAACCACCTGGGTTTTGCTTGGTGACACCGTACATCACCTACTTTTGAGCAGCTGCATCTCTAGCAAATGGCAGGATTAATTGTATATTACAAAGTTCTTAGAAGCATCAGTTCCTAAGCATTCTAAAAGTGCAAAGGTCAGAAAATAACTTGGAAATAGTTCTCGCAAAAGATACCAGTATTGCTTGGAAAGTTTTCAAAGATTTAAAGAGGAAATTAATTCCCTGACAATTCTATGAATGACTGAACTCACTGTTGGCCTATGTGTGATTTATTTTAAAGAATAACAATAGCATTTATATACTACTCCACAGTGTTTGACAGCACTCTTTGGGTGATTTACAATGTCAACATATTGCCCCCCCAAAATCTGGGTCCTTATTTTAAAGACCTCTTAAGGAAGGAAGACTGAGTCAACCTTGAACCCCATCAGGATCGAACTCCAGGCTGTGGGCAGAGCTTGCCTGCAATACTACATCCTAACCACTGCACCACCAGGGCACTTGTAGAATGGGATATGTTTCTCTAGATCAAAAGAAATAAAACTTTAGATATATATTGTATGTAATCATTCTGAAGGTCTAGGCATTTGACAAAGCAAAAACAGAAAACATTTAGAAATACCAGACTATAAACCAGAAAACATTTAGAAATTCCAGTCTATCTCGTTTGGTTAAAGATGTTGAAATATAGGACAAAACCAATTAACATCCAGCAGTATTCAGCCAACATGATGTGAAATTCCTGGAGCTCAGGTTTAATATGATCTCAAACAGAAACCCTATTTAATAATGTATTATTTTGTCTCTATTTGCTTTTGTACTTGAAATATAAAGCAGCCCTTCTGCATTTTAACAGATAATTTCTTTTTTCCTGACTCTTTCCCTTTTGCAGTGACACCCACGGCAAACATGAGCTTTAAAACTGATTTCCGTTAAAACTTATTCCTGAGGTTTCATACCGCTATGATATTATACTACTCCTGCTACTACTATAATTATGAAATTGTTTTATGTTAGAGCAAAATCAGAATCACTAACAAGTTGCTATCTGATGCCAGAGAAATATCTTTAAAAAGTATCAGGCAGCTTCTGGACTTGTTTCTTAGAAGCTAATTATACCATGTTTACAAAAAATGTTAACAGGTTTGTAGGTCTGGCTCTTACAGAACAGTATTCATGATAAGAAATCATACCAAAATTATCCAGATAATTCTTTTCAGTTTTGGTTGCTTTTTTTATTATCGCTACTGATTTTGACTTTACCAATCGCATTTATATTCACTTTTTGTATAGGAGGCTTATGATAATATATTGTTCCCCAACACTCCTTCCTATTTATTCTTACAACATTCCTAATAAATTAGTGAATTAGCTTGGCAACTTATGTTCTCTTTAGTCCTAATCATTTTAGTACACTAAAGACAGTGAGTTTGTAAAAACACTTTAATCCAAGAGTTATTTCCTCAGGAACAATTTAGAAAAGCCATGGAATCATGGAAACAAGACCATTGTTCACCCCATTCTTGAATTTCTCTAGATGAGCTTAGCAGGGCATCCGTTCCTATGTAAACTTTCCTTTCTCCACAAGATTGTGGAGAACTCTCCTTTCTCCACAAGATTGGCAAAAATCTAGCAATAGTTTTCAACTGCTACTTGGAAGTGCCATTATCCATGGGAGGTAAACAGATGCTAAAAAGATGGGAGCCAGACAAACAGATTCAGCAAAATTTTAGAAAAGGCCAAGAGAAGCATTTGTCAGCTGTTCTTTGGGTCTGTGACAATTCACTATGGGAAACTTGCCATGGCCAACTTGCCACAGCCAATTCACTGTGGCCAACTCACTCCAGAAGACAACTCACCACCGCCAAGTCATCGCGGGACAATTCGTTATGTTACACTCATATCAAAGAAATTGTGGAATAGAATCATTTAAAAAAGGATGCTCAGAATGAAATGGAAATGACAAAAATTAAAATATTTTTTTATTTATTTTGAATAATTAAATTGAACTGTTAAATTATCCCATGGTGAGATGTCCTGTGGTGAGTTGGCTGTGGTGAGTTAGCCGTGCTGAGTTTGTAATGGCGAGTTGGCCGCAGAGAGTTGGCTGTGGTAAATTGTCCCTTTCCATTCTTCTTCCTGGTCTCTGGTAGGACTTTTTATGTTTGGGTTTTTCTTTCACCTCAGGAGGTTCTTCATAAGGAGAAAAGGCATCTAGAAGCAAAGTGTTTTTATTTGTTTGTAAGGTGGTGTTTCTCAATCTCTGCCACTTTTAAGATGTGTAGACCAGCTCCCAGAATTCCCTAGAAGTCCACACTTCTTAAAGTGTCTTAGATTGAGAAATGCTGTTCAACCATTTCTATAGGATCTCCTGTTGACTTTGTTATTCAAGCCCCAATAGAAACGGGATCCAGGCATAGCGCAAAATATGAATGGAGGATTATTCATTATTCAGGGGGAATATAAGTGAAACATATTTATTTCAAAGCACTTTGAACATTTTTTTTATACCATATGTTCTTCTAGATCTTAGGTGCCCGATAAAATATTTGATGGTGAGTTGGCTGGTGGAATCTCTCTTGTCACCCTCCTGTCTCCCTCTGCTGGCACTTATCTGAATATGACCCCATGACAGTCATTTTATTAATGTGAGCTTTCCCAGTAGTCATTTTCTAAGAGTGCATGCAACGTTTCAAAATTGTGAATGTGCATCTAAGCTTAGATACAGAAGAGTCAAGCATTCAGCAACCTGAATTTCTATATAACCGAGAATTTCTGAAATGCAGCTTTTCATGCAAATTTCTTCTTCCAAATCATAATGAATAGTTCAGAGGCCTGATTCCCTTTTGTATCTGGCTATTATAACAGTGATGTGAAAACTAATGACAGTTAAAAATATTAAAAAATATTAAAAATATTCATATGATAGGAGTTCATGATAAACTCCCTTCATAATATTGGAAAAATGTTCCATCTATTTCAATTGCTGACTGTTATTGTAGCCTCTATTTGCAGTAAGATGACTCTTCTTGTCCTTTTCTAGGTATTTGAGAATCAGTATTTTTGCCTTCAAACTTAATCATTTATGTGATAACAGAATCTGAAGTGTTCAGTTCCTAATTTGGTCTCTGGTTCCTTCAATTGTTTTTTTTAACGGGTTGTTCAGTATTTTTGTAAAAAATACTAGTTAGTTGCAAGGTTGAAAAAATAGTTGCCTAAAAGAATATCTTTTATATGTATTGAAAATTCCATCTATCCATCTATCCATCTGTCCATCCATCCATCCACCCATCTATCTATCTGTCTATCTATCTATCTATCTAGATATACCCAATATGATTGATTAGATTGCTTTTATTGCAGTCAAAGACCAAATTAAAATACACATAAAAGGAGGGGGGGTAGATTTTACAAATGTAAATAGATCATGCAACAGTACACCATCTACTTCCTTGGATACAATCTGTACTGCCAATACTAGTGATCCTCTGCCATAGGGATTACCCGTCTCTTCCCCCGTTTTTTTACAGCCACAACTTCAGCAAAAAAATTTGCCACCTTTGAGGTTATATTAAGGTCTGCATCCTGGAGTAGGAAATAAAGGCTGAACAGATCAGGTGATCCAGGGAATCTCTGGGAAATAGGGGAATGAATCTTGATCTTATGTCTCGGTAGTGGGGACATACAAATGTAATGTGGAACAGTGATTCCGGGGATCAGCTATCACATGTACAATAGGTAGATTTTACTCCCCCTGAGAGCCTACTGTCGAGGACATTCAAAGGGATCACATTAAATCGTGCCTTCATAAATGCAAGCCTATGTTTGATAGAGTGTTATGCGGAGAGGTAAGGTGGAGGGTGAGGCAAGGGAACAATTCCAAGGGAAAACGGTGAGCATGTTCCCGATCTGTTTGCCAGATTTAGTTGTCTATCAATGACGTCCAGCCGCTGAAAGATCAATGATTTGGCAGCATCAAGGCCTAAAATAAAAGCTTCAATGGGGGAAATCCCGATCTTCAAAAGTTTTGTATGAATATTATGGGCCCAGGGACTATGATAGGGTCCCGCCATAGGCATTGGCCTAGGTAATAGCCTGGGAGTCTGGTCCGTAGGGGCAACCAATAACCAATTGCACGTTTCCACATGATTGTAGCAAGTGAAGATCTGCCCAGTTCCAACCGAATTGCAGCATTATTTATGCAGGAAGGGACTCCCATCAGACGGTATAGGAACTGGCTGTGGACAGACTCAAGAGAGGAGATGTTGGATTGGACCCATAGGGGGGCGCCGTAGGTGATAGCCGCTATCACCTTTGCCCTGTAGACTTTTATTGCTGAGGGGATATTACCCAATATGTAAAATCTTCCTTCCTATTCCTTCCCACTTTAGGCCTTGCATATTGTTTTTGAGACAGGAATTTTCCAGCATTTGAATTTTTTTCCAGTCCCATTTCCCCCATATAGTAGCCTCGTTTAGTATGAAGATTTTAATGAAATACATTTGGTGTTAAGCTCCATTAACCTTAAGAAGAAAATGCATGCTTGTTGCCTGCATAATAATTACATTATTTAGTGCAACGAAAGTAAGAAAGATATTACCATTTCATTTTTTAAGTATTATGACTTTAACTCTCATAATAGCCAGGGACACATTTTTATCAACCAGTAGAAGCTGCTCAGGATAAAGAGATCAATTATGAACCTCACAACAGTTCTTAGCCCCTCAAGAGAAATCCTCATGGTATCTCTTTTCCCACAAAGTCCTGGTTTACAACACTGATTTCACAAGTAGATCGGTTTGATAACAGAAATAGCATGAATCCAGGCTCCTTGAAATTATGATATTACTGTATTTTTTGGAGTATAAGACTCACTTTTTTCCTTCCTAAAAGCGGCTGAAAATTTGGGTGCATCTTATATTCCAAATGTAATCTTTTTGAAACTTTTTTTCACTCCTAACCAGTGGTGGGTTGCTCCCAGTTTGGATCGGTTCTGTAGAACCGATAGTAAAACCGGAGGGAGGCTCCACCCACCCACCCCGATGTCATCAAAATGCTTCTGCGCAGAAGAGCACACGCAGCCACATTGCGAACCAGTAGTAAAGGTAAGTAGAACCCACCCCTGGTCCTAACACTAGCAAGTGAAGCGATCTCTGTGCTAAGCTTTGCCTGCTCCCTCCGACTCTCAGCTGTGAAGCTTTTTTTCAGCCCTAACGAGGCACTAACGAGTGAAGCGATCTCCATGGTTTGCCTGCTTTTCTCATTGCTTCTCTCTCCAAAGATCAGTTGTGCTTTAGAAGCTGTTTTCTATCCCCAAGCAGGAGATAAAAACCAGCAAACTAATGTACTGAAACTGACCAGACTAAATACCCTAGCCAGATGAATACCTGGTAGGCAGATTTCCCACCTCCCCCCTATTTTCCTCCCCAAAAACTAAGCTGGGTCTTGTACGCCAGTGAGTCTTATACTCCGAAAAATACGGTAATTAATTAAATTTGTATAGCTGACCACCTTAAATTGGACCAGGGAACTAATGCATCTCACAGAGCAGAGGTATAACATGCATTGTTTTAGGAGTGCACTTAACTCCTTGTGCCATGGCATTCTGTATCAACTGAAGCTTCTGAATAGTCTTCAAGGGCAACTCCATTTAGAGCACATTGCAGTAGTCCAATTGTAAGATGACTGAAGCATGAGTGAATGTAAGTAGGGCCTCCAATCCAAGAACAGGCACAACTGGTGCATAAGACAGAGTTGCGCAAAGGTTTTCTTAGCCACCTGCCCACTGGGCAACAGTTGTGAGTCTAGCAGGATCCCAGATTGCATACTGGATCTGTCTGGAGCATTCTCATCCAGCACCAAAGATGACAGAAGAACCAGTCAGTCTCAAAATCCAGAGTCAGTCTTCCCAGAGTTCATTTGAAGCCTGTTATTGCCATCCAGATCTTCACAGTGTCCACAAACTGGGACAAGATGTTCACAGCATTATTTAATTTACCAGGGATAGAGATATATAATTATGTATCATCAGCATACTGATGAAAGCTCACTGCGTGGCAATGGATGAGCTCACCCAGCAGCCTCATCTACAAATGTTATCATAATTATTAGAATTGTCATTGGTGGAGGGAGATAGCTTTGGGGAGGTTAATAATTACTTTTATTTGCTGGGTTTATTCATTTTCATCTGTTTGTGGGAACTGCCAAGAATCATGCTGAAATATGGCAGTATACAAAAATGATAAAAATAAATAAGAAAAATTACAGGAACTTCAAAGATATGTTTAATACAGGAATGCATAGCACTAACCGAATCATCTCTAGTAACCTCTTTAACAATCTCTACATTTAAGTAAAAAGTATTTTTTTACTGTTTTGTGGCCCAAAACTTTGAATAATATTGGAGCCTCTGTGCAACAGGTAAAACAATCATTTACCAAAGCAAACTGGGAAGATTTTACTGTTTTTTTAAGGTTTGGGAAAAATTTACAGGGCAAAATAGACATTTCAGCCTTTTATTTTCTCTCTTAAACACCCTTGATACAGCCTATGCATGAATTGGAACTGATAGTTTAAATTGCATGATTGTATAAATGAATATCAACTGGACATCTGTGAAAGTTAAAATAATACGGTAGGTTTAATTTAGACATTACATTTCAGCCACCAATAAACTACTTAACTAGGCTTTATTTCATACAGATAAAATATATCTTTATCAGGAAGGAAGCTGAAAACAGAGGTTGGAGGGCCACATGCAGCCCTCCCGAGCTCGGTTTTCTCTGGCAGAGGGTTGCAGGAGGCTGTCGCAGCCAAAAATGGAGCTCGGGAGCCCATTTTTGTTGGCAGAGTGCTTGGGCCATCACAGGCACCCCCAGCATGAGTGATGTCAAGCTGGTCATGTCCCCCTGGCCATGCCCATCCTCCTCCTCCCCCGATGTCAAACACAACCCTGATGCAGTCCTCAATGAAATCGAGTTTGACACCCCTGCTATAGGGCTTGGCGTGGAAAAGATCTAGATCTGGTTATGCCTTCAAATGTGCAGAAATGATGTACTCAACAAAGTTTTGCATGAAAAGATTGGAACGTCTCAATTGTGCTTGCTTTGGTTGGGTTCGCTAGTCGAAACCTTGACACATGTCCTATTTTATGCTGAGTTTTACTGGAGCACACAAAGGTACCGGTAGTTCTTGACTTGCAAACATTCATTTACTGATTACTCAAAGTTACAATGACACCGGTTCTTGCAGTTATAGCCATCATGCCATCTCCTCAGTCGTGTGATCAAAATTCAGCACTGGACAACCAACATGTATTTATGATGTGGTTGCAGCATCCTGGGGTCACATGGTTGCCATTTGTGATCTCCCCAGCCAGCTTCCATCAAGCAAAGTCCATTAGAAGAAGCCAGATTTGCTTAATGACTGCATCATTCACTTAACTTCCCTGGCAGAAAAGGTTGTAAAATTGGGCATGATTCACTTAACATTGGCTTTGCTTAGCAACAGAAAGACTTGTTCCAATGATGGTCGTAAGTTGATGACTACCTGTATATTTTTGTGTATTAGTGTAGTCCACCAGATTGATACCAAGCATTTAGCGGGGTGTTAGCACAAATGAGACATTTATCTTCAAAAGTTTCACGAAGCTGGTTTTTGGAAATTCAGTACATCAGCCGGTCAGAATTGAACTCTTGGCAGTACAATGCAGCATTAGCCTGCAATATTATATTCTAACCACTGTGCCACAATGGCTTTAAGATACTATCTAATCAATGTTTGAAAGAGTTTGTTTTCTAAGTCTGAATATGTATTAAATATATTCGTAATTTTCCAACAAAATGCCCCCATACAGTGTTTTTAGAAAAATCTATTTTTATTAATTGAAGTAATATTCTATGAGAATTTTCTAATCATGTTTTTCATTTTTAATGTTTTTCATTTTCATTTTAACTATCATGAGACCCCCTCCCGGGGAAACGGCGGTATATAAATTGAAATAATAATAAATAAATAATAAATAAATTTTAATTTGCAGCTGATAATTTTAATTTGCTTGCTTGTCACAGGTGTAACAGTAATTAACTGAATTAACTAAATACAATATCAAAAAAGGATTAAAGTCTTCATTTTATAATTACAATTTTATGGAGTCCTCCTGTCAGTATCTACCTCTAAGAATATATCTTAAAATATTAGTATATAGTAAAAGGTACTATTATTTACATTATAACCAGTAGAAAAATACTGTTCTTTAAAAGTTCAAAGCAGCTAAATTATTAAATCCAGGAATATGGATGGAGTGTATCACTTTAATTTTTTTCTGTACTTCCTTACCTATGTTTTCACTATATTTTTTGTTCCTCAGAAACAGCACATGCTGCTAACCTCAATGATATCTGCTTAGAATAATATTAAAGTCGTTCTCTGAATTTACTTTGGTTTTGTCTAAGGATTTTTTTTGTGTGTGCAAGAATTCTCCATTTTTAAAAGCATTTCCTAGTAATTCTGTGAAGATACAAATTTCACAGCCTTTAGGGGTAATTCAGAATTAATTCTACTGGCCACAGTAATCTGGTGCATTTTGTGATGAAACTAATTAAGATCCAAAGAAGAGCTGCAGGACTCACTTAAAGCACTCAATATGCCAGGAAGAAAAGCTTTCATTGTTAGAAAACAAATGATTTGATTTTGTTGATAAGGTCAAAATGATCAGCGACTCATCAGAGCATTATAAATTAAGTACAATTACCAGGACAGTGTACTCTTTATCTACACTGCTTTTTTCGTACAGTTTGAGCAAACCTTGCAATTTCATATATATTTGCTTGGAAGTACTCCAGGTGATACTTAGAATAATTTAGTGAACGTTATGGCTCGAATCCATTATAAAAATGTTCCTTAAACTGTTTTTGTCTTTGTACAAGCAGGAACAGAAAGGAAGGTTGTAGTTTTCTTTGCTTTTGGAGAGGCAAATTGTTGATGTGCCTGTCATTACAGGCAGTAGTGGGATTCAAATAATTGAACAACTGGTTCTCTGCCCTAATGACTGGCTGAGTGGGTGTGGCCATGGTGGGTGTGGCCAGGGGGTGTGACAGGTAGCACTCAGCCTCCTGCAACCCCCTGGGAACAAAAATGAGCCCCGGAGGGGATGTGCTGCCCTCCCGTGGCCCAGTTTGGGCCTAGAAGGCCACCCTGAATTTACCTAGGAGCCAAAATAGGGCATGTGGGGACTCCTAAAAGGGGCATGGAGGGGAGGGGCCACCCAGCAATTTAACCACTGATTTGCCGGAACTGCCTGAATCCCACCACTGATTACAGCCTCAAATTACAAGCATTTGTTTAGTGACCGTTTGAAGATGCTATAATGACACTGAAAAAAATTGACTTATGATCAGTTTTCACACTTATGACCCGTGCATCATCCCTGCGGTCACGTGATCCAGGGAGATACCTGTTGCAAGGCCACCTTCGCACGACCACCAAGCAGTGAGGGACGGGCTGGCAAGGATATGATTTCAAAACCACATAGCGAAATGTTGTTGACCTCCCACGTTTCCTGAAATATGAGCATTTGAAAGTTTTTGAGGTAGTTCAAAAAGTCCGGGTTGGCTTTTTTGGATGCCCACCCTGCGATATTCCAACGCATGATGGACTAAGGGGGAGTTGGAGGGTGGATCTTTGACTGGCATTTAGTAGCAACAGGGGGCTGGTGGAAAGACCGGGGAACAGTTAGACCAAAAAAAATCTGTTATCTTGCCTTGTTTTTCTTGCTTGGTTTTGGGGTCATTTTTAGATCTTGGAGTATTCTGATGGGAAGCCAGATTTGGACTGAGGTTATCGTCCTGGTCTTGGTAGTGGCTTGAATATCATACAGGTAAAACTGTCGGGGGAGGCAACTGTATGGTGTTGTTGTCATCAAAATAAATGCAGCCGTTATGTGATTTGGTGATGATGATAGACAGTGAAAGAGAGGGAGCCCGAGGAGTCTGCAAAGTCAAACCAGCCAGTTGTGGGGACTGATGGTGTGGCCTTTTGGGAGGCGAGATTCTTGGAACAGAAGGGGAACAAGTGATCAAAGATGAGGGGATGAGTCCTGATAAACCTTCAGAATCAGAGATAGAGAGGGGTTGATCTGGGAGCGCAGCATTTCTAGTCCGAAGATCATCCTCCTGTTGTTGCTGGGTCACCAGCGGATTTGTGGAACTGGTAGTTGAGGCCCTCAAAGAGCTACCAGCTTCCGTGTGAAGGTCCTTGCACTCTGTTCCCATCCAGCGACAAGTGTCCACATTGATCGGCTTCCTCCCCAGAGAAGATAGGTGGGTATTTATAAAGCATCTCTGAGGGAAGACTCCAAAATGGGTCAGATGGTTGCAAAGACCACATAAAAGTGAGGGAGTCTTGGATGACCTGAACTTGAGAATCAGGCGGGATGTGCTAGGAAGCCATTCCACAGAAAGCAGCTCATTGTCCCGGATGTAAGAATTGGATAAGAGCCTCAAGGTGTCTAATATGGTTTTACGGTTGGTCCAGTTGTGCTTGTTAAAATGAGAATGGGCCAGGTTCAGACATAAGTTGGCTGTGAGCAATTGGAGATTTACTAACAGCGTCAGTCGTGGAGGGAGATGGCTATCCATTCGGGATGGGCTCAGTTCATGTCTGATGGTTCTACAGGAATGTGATGCTGAGATCGACTTACTAAGAGATTCCACTTTGCCCTCCAGCACTCCAACAGAAGATGTCAGAAGGGTAATAGAGTCGGCCAGGCAGAGACAGAACTGTTACAAAAGCCAGATATCCGAGGACTGGATTGAGTTGGTAGGGGATGGCAAAGCAGTGAAACAAGGCAAGACAGAACTAGCATTTGATGGTGTCGGACAATCCAGCAGAGAAGGTGTATTGCAAGGTGAAGCGACCAGGGATTCTGATTCTTCCAAAGGAGAGCTGGGCAAAGAGTCCAGAGATATTAAGTTTTGGAAGAATTCATCCAAGGAAATAGTTGATATGTTCAGATCTTGCTTCAATTTCATGGTGTCAGTCTTTTTGATCTTAGGCAAGGGGCCCATTATGTTTTCAAGAGAGGTCTCTTGAAAACAGGTTCCCTCAGGGGTCCCTCGGGGATAAGGAATGACGACGTTTGTGTGGACTCATATCAGGGCAGCTGGTTGATCTCTTGGAGGAGAATGTTGGGTAGTAATATGGCCCAAAGCAGGTTAACTTTCTGATAGTAGATTTAAAAAGTCCCTGGTTTATAGAGTCTCCCAGTTAAAAACAGACTATGTGGGTAAACCTTCAACAGAGATCAGCCCATATACATCAAAACAGTCAAAGCAGTTAAAGTTAAAGGCAGGGCGCTGGGCCAGGCAATTAGGCCTAACAAAAAAAGATATCAGAAGAATTGCAAAACCAGGCTCGTTGCCAGAGCAAAATGGGAGTTGCCGGGGGAGAGCTGGAAAATTAACTGGTATGCGATTTTGCATTAAAAACTCCCCTGCAGGAATCGGGGGGGGGGGGGTGTTAAAAGCTGAAAATACAGTTTAAAAAGCCACAATATGGATGAAATAAAAACTTAGAGGCCAAGCGGGAGAAGCATATATCCTACCAGTCCTCCATCTTGGAACCTCCCGCCGGTCACGTGATCAAAATTAGGGTCCTTGGCAACTGGCATGTATTTATGACAGTTGCACTGTCCTGGGGTCATGTGATCACCATTTGTAACCTTCCTAACTGGCTTCTTTGGAAGACCAATAAGAAGAGATCCTACTGGAGAAAATCTATTTAGTTGCTAAGAGTGATCACCAACTTGATGGCATACAGTCAAAATCAATAAAATATTTATATAATGAAGTCCCTACGAAAAGGCATACTAATGACAGTGACAGGAAATACTGACCAAAAAAGTTGGGTGGTTTTCAATAGTATGGATAATCCTCAACATACAATCACAATTGGGACTAGAATTTCAGTTGCAAAGCAATACAATTGTTATCAAGTGACTAAACCCAAGTTTATGGCCATTTGTACTATGATTGTTCAGCGAATCACATGAATAGTAAGTGAATCCCTCTTCCACCACTGATTTTGCTTGTTACTAGCCAACTAGAAAGAAATCATGCAGGAAGGAATCATGCAGGATTCATTTAATTCACCTAGCAATTGCAGTGGTTCTCTTAACAACTGGAACAAAAATCACTTAGCAACTGCCTTGCTTACAATGGAAATTTTGGGCTCACTTGTGGTTGTAAATCAAGGACTTAGCTCAGGGGTCTGCAACCTTAAACACTCAAAGAGCTATTTGGACCCATTTCCCACAGAAAAGAAAATGCCGGGAGCCACAAAACTCTCCCATTGCCTGACTATTTTTTGAGCGGCCACAAAACTAGCATTTGTAGTTGAATTAAACCTTCTGTTTTCTTCTGAAAATTTTCTTTTCTTGGATTTATCCATGGTTCACCTATCGGGGGTTGAAAAGCTCAATAAACTGTGTGTTGGTGGGTATCGCACATTGGTGGTTGTGTCGCATATTTTGAGTAACAGGGAGCCAAGCAGAGGGGTGAAAGAGCCACATGCGGCTCCAGAGCCACAGGTTGCTGACCCCTGACTTAGCTGAAGTAACAATCAAACATGTAGGAAAGAAGCCCATTTGGAAGGAAGGAGAAAGAATGGAACAATGGACATGAAAGATCTCAGTGAAAGTCAGAAGAAAATTTCAAGATAGGAGCAGGTTCTAAAGGGATTTTAGAAGACAAGGGTATTTTAGAAGACATCAGATGCATGAAGTTTTATGGTCGAATTGGGAGTTCTGACATTCCTACCATTAAATTCTCCCAAATCATGAAAATCAGCCTCAGGCACTCCTGATTTGGGAAGCCAATATACGTAGCTGAATTTCACTACTGTGGTTTTGACAAGTTCTGTAGAGTTTTAAAGGATGGAAATAGAAATTAGTTGTCTCCTAAAGTCCTTTTATTGATATTCTTATTCTTGTTCCTTTTTTTTTTCAAGCTAGCAAGAAACCTGTCTGGAAAATTATATCATTGGAAATCAAATATTTTGCCACTGAATTTCAATGGTATTGTCTTAAGTGCTGGGGGCTAAAGTAGACACTGAACAACCACAGGCATTTCCTGGCTGCCTAATGAACGAGAATTTGCTTTAGAAATAAGAATATAGTATTATTGGATATCTTAGCCATTGAGCGAGTGTTGCTGTTCCTTTATTAGACAATCCCCTCTCATCTCAGCTTCTCTGGTTCCTATGCCTCAATTAAATCAGTGTTATTGTCACTAATAAGGGGGAGATGCCTTTGAAAAATTGTAAATGATTTTCTCTTTCCTCAGGAGAAATTTAGAAAATGTATCTACTCAATTTATATCCCCAGAGTTCCCAAGAAAATTTCAAAGGGCCATTATGCCTCGCTTTAACAATAAAGTTACTGATCTTAGAAAACGTGATAGTTCTAAAATGGAGGAGGTCTAAGCTAAAAGGCCCAGATTATATTTCTATTTACGATCTCAAATCAGTAAAATTGTGGCTATTAGTTCCGTCCATACGTTATTAATATCACATTAGCTATAACTGAACCTATGTACGTTAATTAATTGGATAATGGTAGCTTGCTAAAATAATTTTTTTTAAAAAATTAGTTTTACCAAACACAGGGGGGGAAAATACTGTACTGAAAACCTTTTATAAAAAAAGAAATATTGAAAATTTTTATCCTTTACAAGTCCCATTATCATATAAGGATGAAATAATCTTTGTTCTGGGACAAATGTGCCTTTGTTAGGAATAATAAACAGGTTGAACTAACACCAATCAGTTGTGTAGCAAAATGCTAAACAAGATTGCCCCACAGAGGTTCTGTCAGTAGGGAAAAAATCAGGACCGAGCATTAAGTTCCAATTAAACCGATTTAGTGTCCATGACTATACACAAAAATATAGTCAACTAAAAGTCAGCACTAAATTGGTGCTAGATAAGAATTGAGGGAATTCAAGATGGACTGAACTTGGATTACTTATGGGGATGTAACAATTCCAGGCTGTTTTCTCTCTTGACTCTACCACCTGTCTACCCTTCCTTCTCCTACAGATTCTATTTCTTTGCAGGTTTTCTCTTCTGTTCAAAAATACTGTCTAAAGTCTGGTAAAATTTCTCAACTTTCGTGTTTTTCACCCGGGCATCACATTTCCTTCTTTTTCAGATCCACTGGAAGAGGGTGTGAAAATGTATTGACAAAATGAAGTTTTTTTTAAAAAAAGAAGACAGCAATGTGACCCCATCTCCAACATTTCTATCAGCCACCCAGAAAACCTATGATCATTAGAAGAAAAACAACTTTTTTGCTAGCTGAGATTTTTAAATTGAAGACTTCCTGGACTCTGTAATAAGCCTGAGATGTGCCTTGCAAAAAAAAGTTTTAGCATTTCCTTTTGGCTAACAAAGTTAGAAGCAAACTTATCAAAATGTTCAGAGCAAATAAGATGCCTCAACTGCATTTGATTCAAAATGCTTCCTAAGCAATTTAAACTATTATTGATTTTTTTAAAATATTTTTTTTAATTAAGACATTTATTATGTATATGATCCATTAGGTTTATAACGGAACAAAGAAAATTTAAAATATGGTTTGCCTATTTGACAGCGGTAGCTAACTGGGGGCAAATATGAATAAAAATAAAGCCTGCAATGATTTTAACATTTAAATACAAAGGTAAACGCACACCAAAGGTTATGGGAAGAAAATTGCTCTACAGCTTTATGCAAAATGTATATTTGATGAATAAATGCAAACCAAGTTTGATCCTTTGTTTTTCTCGACATAATTGGGATAATGAAATACGTTGTGTGATGCTAATTAGTTTACAGGACCAAATCGCAGATGGTGAAAACAAATCGGTGCTCTGCCCAAATCAGTGGCATTGTAGCAACAAAACACCATCTCCTTATGAATTGCACACTGTGTTTTCAGTCATTTTCCATCAAGAGCTGCCAAAAAAATAAAGCAAAGGTGGCATTACGCACCAGTCTGCCTTGCTGTTTTTAGTGCTCATTATAGAGCAATAGTGGAGTAAATAACCAACCTTCCCAAATTCTGGGCAGCATAGCTGGGGATTTCATGAGATTTAGCATGTTGAGTTCTCTGACATGTTAGAGTGTTGGTATAAGAAGTATACTATAAGATGAAAGTTGTTTATCTACAAAGATATTGAAATATTTGATGGCCCAGCTGCAATTTGAAAAAGCTAGATATGCTTTCATGTAATTTCTGAATGAACAACTCAGCTCTTGTTCTTTCTAACTTGTATATTGAAATTTTCAGAATATGCAAGTTATACTATAGAAAAGAGTTTTTCAACTCTTTCATGGAATTCTGCAAGGAGAAAAAGGAGAAAAAAATTCATTCAAATACAACTGAAGGCATCCACTGCAATTTTTCTAAGGTACAGCAAAAAGGCTAATCAGCTAATATTCAAAAGCTTTTCTGCTTCCTGGTCTTGTGATGACTTGACATTTTGCCTTTTGATCAAGAGTTCAAGATTTTTTTTTTTAATTTTTAGCTAATACTTTCTGTAGCCAGAAAAAGTTTGAAAATCCATTTTAGAGGTTATGCACCATTTTTAAATGGTCATATATATGATATCAACAAACTGTGCCACTCCGTTCTGTATCAACATTCTTCACATTTGAATAATTATGTTCATTTCCCCTTTCTTTACAGATAAAACAATGGAATTAATATTTGTAAATATATATTTAAAAATCTGGAAATTCTTGCTTTGGAGTTTATGTCACAAAATCCCAAAGTCGTAAATTGGGGCAAAAAAAAAAATCACTTAACAATTTTTTCATTTAGCAACATAAACCTTGGGCTCAATTGTGGTCATACGTTGAGGACTACCTGTACTGATACAGTTGGTATATTTTTTTAAGCTGAAGTTCTTACAGATTTCAACTGCCTATCAAGATCCATGCTTCATGGGATATAGATAGTCCTCGACTTATGACCATAATTGAGCCCAGAATTATAGTAGTAAATCGGTGTGTGTGTGTGTGTGTGTGTGTGTGTGTGTGTGTGTCTTAAAGTGGGTCGCAACATCACCATGACCAATGTTATGACCTTTTTTTGCAGTGGTTGTTAAACAAATGCTATGGGCCTTAAGCAAAAAGGAGGTTTGTAAAATGAATCCATTTTATCCAAAGTTTATCCACATTTTTTGCTGGAAATCAGATAAACACCAGAGACGGGGGAGGAGGGGGCATTGAAAAACCCCACAGTCCTGTGACCACAGGACATTGCAAACAACTGTAAATATGAGCATCCAAAAGGAGCTTTCTAAACATCAGGGCCCAAAATGCAGTCACCTGGACATGTGTGCAGCCATCAGAACTCCAGAACCTGGTCATAAGTATCTTTTAGGGGGTTTGTTGTAACTTTGGTTGTTAAGCGACTAGTCTTAAGTGAGGATTGCCACAGAGTGTCCATCCACATAAAGGCAAGAGCTATTTATCTTTAGGACATGCTACATTTCATCTTTGCACCTCTAAAGAAGGTGCATCTGCAAACACATTTTCATTATTTTTGTACAAGAAAAGGATATTCTTTATAGTTACAATTCAAAACTAATTATGTCATTATTTTTTTATAATTGTAGAAATTTATCAAATTGTGGTCAACCAGATTGCATTAATAAGAATTAGCTGGGGGAAGTACAAACTTACTCATTGTTATATATATCTAATCATAAGACAGCTATGGCTGGTGGTAGGAAAAAACATGAGAAAATTTAAAAATAAATCAATGCCAAGCAAATGCTTTTAAGTTTTTAACCTTCAAGCTAAGTACAACAAGCAGAGTGCCCTTCCTTAAAAAGGATTCATTCATGTCAAGCTATTGTGACATGAATGTGTCATTATTAAAGAACTCCACTTATTAAGAATTACGGCACTCTGTATGCATCACTAATTCCACAATAGTTTCATTTTTTAGAAAGGGAGTACCAGCAGTTTTGTTCTGGATAAAATATAATTTCGTATATGATTTGATTATACTTCGATTTGCACTAAGGTCAGGTTTTCCCGACTCTATCTGCTTCCCCTAGAAAAGTATCTGGCCATCAATTCTCTTCAGAAAAAAAGGAAAAATGGCCAAAATACTCAGCATATCAGTAGAAGTGAGTTGTGCTGCCAATAATTTAAATGAATATGTAGAGCAGGGGTTCCCAACCTATGGGCCACAGCCCACTACCGGGCTGTGGCCTATTTGTAGGCCACATGAGCAGCAGGCAGGCACATGGATGGAGCCTGACTCATGTGAGCAGTGGGTACCAGCACTTGTAGCTCCACTCACATGACACAAATGAAATTGTACGAGTGTATGCCTGCCCCTCATGAAAACCATCCCCTCTTTCCCCCCCTCCCTCCCCATGCCATTCCACGAACCCAGAAAGTTGGGGAACGCTGGTGTAGAGGGAAGGATTTTGTATTTATGGTTGTCAAATGTGAGCCTTCATTCGCTGACTTTCAGAACCAGATTGGATTTTTGAGCATGAACGAAATGCATGGTCAGAACCTTTGAGGCATTCTATAAGTCTAGATCTGGGGTGTCAAACTCAAGGCCTGTGGGTCGGATCCAGTCCATAGGGTGCTTAAATTAGGACTCTGTGCAACTCGTTTTTGGCCAACAGAGTCCTACTGGAGGCTGGGGAGGCTGAAAATGGGCCTCACGGGGGTTTCGCGGGGTCTCTGTGTGGCCTGGTTTTGGCTGGCAGAGTGCTGTTGGAGGCTGGGGAGGCCAAAAATGGACCACACGAGGGCCAATTTTTGGCTGGCAGTGCTGCTAGAGGCCACGGAGGGAAAAAACGAGGCGCAGGGGCCACACACACACACACACACACACACCTGTGCCCCATTTTGGCTGGCAGGGTGTTGCAGGAGGTGTCCGTCCCATCCCGCCCCACCCTGCTCCCCCCACTGGCCTGTGGAGGACAACTAAAATGCTGATCTGGTCCTTGAAGAAATCCAGTTTGACACCCCTAGATGAAAAAAATAATGGAGTCATGCTGGCTGGTACAGGTAGTCGCCGACTTACAGCCATTCATTTAGTGACTGTTCAAAGGAACAATGGCCCTTAAAAAGTAACTTATGACCATTTTTCACTCTTATGAGCATTGCAACATCCCCATTGTTAATTCCTCAAAATTTGGACACTTGGCAACTGGCATGTTTGCAGTGCCCTATGATCATGTGATCAACATTTGTAACCCTCCCATCTGGCTTCTGACAAAGTCAGTGAGGGAAGACGGATTCACTTAACATCTGGATGATTCAATTAACATCTGGATGATTCACTTAAAAGCTGCACTGATTCACTTAACAATTGAAAGATGGGACAAACAGCTTACAGGACAAACACTTTTTTTAAAAAAAATTGATTTATATCCCATCCTTCTCCAGAGACTCATGGTGGCTTACAATGTGTTAAGCAATAGCCTTCATACTTTTGTATATTTTATACAAAAGTCAGCTTATTGTCCCCACAAACTGGGTCCTCAATTTATCTACTCTAGAAAGGATGGAAGGCTGAGTCAACCTTGAGCCTGGGGAGATTTGAACTTGCAAAAATTGCAGACAGCTAAATGTTAATAACAGGCTTTTAGTCTGTTGAGCTATCCTGGCTCCTTAACAACTGTCTTGCATAGAAACAGAAATCTGGAGCTCAATTGTGGTTATACCCACGTCGTAGAAGCAACAGTAAAATTGTGATGTATTTTCACTGTCAATATTTTTTCCCCACAATTGTCTATTGGTATATTGCATTATCAGATTGGATTCACATCTGTTCATTATTTAGATGCTTGATGTCCATTCAAGCACACTTCCCAGAAGCATTTTCACTGTACATTTCAAGACTAGAGAATTTCAACTTGAGCCTAACTGGTATCTCTTGATTTTTTCTGACATTCTATGCTCTTCTTTTCTTGAAATATCTTTTTCAAACATCTCCCAAACTTTCTTGGGAGTAACTGTGCCTTTGTCTAACAATGAGAGTAACATTTTTCCTCTAATTATTCCTGAGTTTATACTGAATGGCTTTATTGTCTGGAGTTCATATTGAGCTATGAAATTAGCCAGGCTTAAGACAGTAATCATGAGCATATTTACAAAGACATACATTTGGCTAAATGTGTTCAGGATCATTCAACTGTGGATTTGTTTCAACAAAATATTAATGAATCCAGTGACATAATTGATGATTGTTAATTTGTGTGAAAGCTGACATACACTTCTCTATAATTGTGGCAGTTAGTAGATGCACCACTCTTTTCTTTTGCCTGTTGCAAGCAATAGAAAAATGAATTCTATTTGAGATTTTAAGTATGGATCTATAACATGTTCTGTGAAGATAATAAAATAACTATTGTCTATAGTAGTCATGGCTAATTTTTTCTGGACCGAGTGCCCAATGTGTGCCCAAACCCCCAAAATTCAATATGCACAAACCCCTGCTCATGTGCCTCACCCCTGCGCATGCATGCAACCCCCCACACATCCCCTGCACATGCATGTGCAGCCCCGCATGTCCCCTGCCCATGTGCATGTGCACTTACCCCCCCCATGCATGTGTGGTCAGCCCCGCATGTACCTCCCCCCATGCATGCCTGCACAGCCCCACGACACACACCCCCGCAGCCCCCCCCTCGCATGCTGTCCCCCATGTATGCACAGCAGAGACCTGACAACCAGCTGCCCTGCAGGAGGCACGTGCACATGCACAGTGGAGATGAACTGGGGCAATGGCTTGGATGCCCACAGAGAGGGCGCTCCATGTCACCTGTGGTACCCATGCCATAGGTTCGCCATCACAAGTCTATAGTGATGGAAGAATCTGTATATCGACATATTTCTTAAGAGAGCTTTCTGATATTTCTGTGAATAAAACTCTCTGCCAAAACCAGAGGCAACCACACTGGCACCAACCAATGTTTTAGCAACCAAGCTGACAAGTGAAGCTGAAAAACAGGTGGTCTACTATGCAGTTCCTTGGAGATGAAAAGGAGAGCTCTTTGAAAGGATTGATCAGAGGAAAGACATAGTCAGAGGACAAAAACACACACAGAACAGACACAGTCTGGGTGTGCATGTTCATTTGATAGTGGCAAAGACCGTCTGAGGTTTGTTTTCATCCTAAAGCTTCGTCCTAATGGGAAAATCATGCATTTTTTACCCCAAGTGAGATGAAAATCAGAGTAAGGAGAATAGGTCCAAGCAGTGTTGGGATTCAAGTAATTTAACAACCGGTTCTCTGCCCTAATGATTTCCTCCAACAACCAGTTTGCCAAACTGCTCAGAAAGTTAACAACCGGTTCTCTCAAAGTGGTGCGAACTGGCTGAATGCCACCACTGGGTCCAAGCCCCCATCCCAACACTACTTAGCCAGATATCACTGAGTCAGCCTTTATCCCTGATACTGATACCGGGAAATAATTACTGTCTCTGCTAACTTGTACCTGTTCCAAGGACATTCCTTTAATTTATTTTATTGTTGTCCTCTCCATCTACCTTATCTGTTGCTGCTTCTTTATATCCCCCCTAAGGTTCCCAAACATAATTCCAAACATAATCGTTTTTCCAGTTCATCATTTACATGCAACATATATTTAAAGTATCTGAGCTTCTGCTTCCACGATCATTTCCTCAGGGAAAGAATCCATTTTTCTTGGGTCCAGGACTATTTGATGTGTTCTTGCAGCCCTGCTATCTTCTTCCCTCAAACATTTGTTTTCTCTAGCACAGTAGTTCCCCTTTTCAGTCAGCAGTTCCTTGTGGATATTTTAAGGTAATTCTGGTTGTTAAGGGATATATTCTGCTGGTTAGGAGATTTTTCCATCCTAACAATCAGAGTACATATTAATTTACCATGAAATCCCCATATTTTTCAGTAAGGTGACCTCTTTAAGAAAATACATGCTTGTACTGAAGCTTTCCTTCCCTCAAACCAGACTTAGTTCTGAATAGCCAAATATTTTTCTCCTGAAACTGGATGCTATATATTTTGTAAAAACAAAACAAAACAAACAGTATATAATAGAAAAGAATTAACTACTCATATGCCTTATAGTTCAACTACAGGTAGTCTTTGACTTACAATCAGTGGTGGGATTCAAAATATTTTACCGCCAGTTCTATGGGCGTGGCTTGGTGGGCTTGACCAGGGGGTGTGACAGGAAGCACTTGGCCTCCTGCACTCCCCTGGGAGCAAAAATGGGCCACAGGGGGGACGTGCTGCTCCCCTGCACCCAGTTTTGGGCCTAGGAGGCCTCCCTGCACTTACCTGGGACCTAAAATGGGTCACGCGGGGACTCCTGGAAGGGGTGGGGAAGGAAGAAGTGGGGCCAGCCAGCAATTTATTATTGCTTTGCCTGAACCAGCCCAAACCAGCTGAATCCCACCACTGCTTGCAATAGTTCATTTAATGATCATTCGAAGTTACAACATCACTGGAAATGACTTATGATTGTTTTTCACACTTATGACCATTGCAGCATCCCTGTGGTCACGTGATCAAAATTCAGAAGCTTGGCAATCTGCCATGTATTTCGTGTCTGGGGGTCAGGTGATCTCCTTTTGCGACCTTCTGACAAACAGTCAATGGGGAAGCCAGATTCACTTAACAACCGTGTTACTAATGTAACGTCTGCAGCGATTCACTTAACAAGTGTGGCAAGAAAGGTTGTAAAATGGAGGACAAAACTCACTGAACAAATGTCTCATTTAGTAGCAGAAATTATGGTCATAAATCGAGGACTACCTGTTACACAATTCCATTCAACTTCCCTACTAGATTATGGCTCATGACTACACCACATGATCTCTAACAGAAGCTCATTAATTATAGTTACAGGTTTCTGTTCCTCTCTAGTTAAATTTCTTTCCTGTTGTTTGCTTATCCAGTGATATGTTCTTCCTTTTTCTGAATCACACTCTCCACCCATAACTGGGAGACATCCTATGTTACCTGAAGCATTTCAGCTGATTGTAACAACTGCTGGGATTCCAGATAGGGAGGGTAAATTATACCAGCCCCTAGATCGGCCTCCTGCAAACTCTGTCTCTTGAGGAGCCCGGCTGAACTTTTGCATGCCACTTGCTGAGGTAGAGGATGGGGCTGGAGCTAATAGGTAGCCAAACTAAGTGATGCAACACAAACATTCATTCTCGGCTTTATTTGAGATTCCTAGCTGCGATGGATAGCAAAGCTAGGACTGACCCGGCCAGCTTTCTCATTTAGGGAGCCTCTGCTGATTGGGAGGGCTGCGCGGCAAGAGAAAAGGCATTACATATCAGCCTCATCTGGGGTGACTGGCTGGGAGGGGCAAGGGCGGGTGTGGTTAGCTACCGTTTTGGGCGAACTGGTGCGAACTGGCTGAATCCCACCACCGCCTGCATTCAATAAACTACAACCTGTGTATGTACAGGTTGCATTCTGCACTATACCCTGAAAGAATCTTCTTTTTAAAAAGTATATTTGAAAGTCTGCATTTGCTTGTCTTAGCACCACATAGCACCAAGCTTCTGTTTTCACATTGTCATTATGGAATACTGAGTGTAGATTAATGAGAAAAACCATGAATTTCAGCATCTGTAGAATCGGGCTGCAGCATAACAAAACTGGCAAAAGCGAAGGGGGTCTGAATACTTTCTGAACACACTGTATCTGAATGGATGATTCTGTGGACAACAGTATGATTTCTCAGATGTTTGTGAATTTCAAGGGTATTTCTAGAAAGTAATCAGTATTTTACATACTTTAACAAGTGGCTTGTAATGATTTCCGAAAACTAGATTCAAACTCTTTATATGGATGCAACGTTAGATATTTCTTTTTACTGTCAATGGATCAACTGCAGCTTAAAGTGGGGTAAAACTTTAAATCCCACCAAAGGAAGTCATTCTTTTACATCAGTCGTAATAAAAAAAAGTTGATTTGTTTCATGCTTGGCACCTGAAATTCATTCAAGAGAGAAAAGGCCTATGATTCTCAATCTAAAACGACAGGAGATCCTGCTCCTTTTCCTATCTATTGCAGGGTTGTCCAACTCATGTCATTATGCTGTTGTCATGTGATGTATCTCAACTTTTTCCCCCTTTGCTAAAATGGGGGTGGGACTGGCAAGCGCATGACAAGTTTGACATCCCTCATCTACTGTTTCACCACAATAACCCTACCTAATATGTTCCATCTAGGTTTGTTTTTAGCTTCTAATATAGCCAGGGGTTTAGAATTCAGTGGTTGAACTATTTGTTCAGAATGTGCAGCATAAATAATTATGAATAATCTTCAGGGTGCTCTTGTGAAGCATCACTATTGCACAAACTGTCCTACAAACTGCAATTTGTTTCCAGGTCTGATTCATGGTCCTGGGTGTGATTCACGGTGCCCAATAAAGCCCATCATGGCACAGATGGGGGTGGGCTCTAGGCCAGAAGGCCAATCTTAATGACATCTGGTTTTGGCTGGATGATATGTTTTATTGTTTTTAATTTATTGTTTTATTGTTTTTAACATTTTAACATGTTTTTATTTCTGTGTATATTGGGCCTGACTCACATGTCAATTGTGGTAGCTATATACCATATTTTTGGGACTATAAGACACACTTTTTCTATCTCAAAAGGGGGCAAAAATGTCTGTGGGTCTTATAGACCGAATATTGCTGAAGCCCCGCCCACCCACCAGCCACTTCTTGGCCTCTGCACACCCTGTTTTGGGGCCTTTTTTTGGCCCTTTTCAGGCCTTTTTTTTTTTTTTTGCCCATTTTCGAGGCTTTTTTTCAGCCTGTTTTTGGGGCTTTTCTGGCAGTACTTTCTGTGACTTTTTCTGGCAGTAAAGGCCACAAAAATCCTCGAAAATGGGCCAAAAAAGCCTTTAAAAAGGGCCCAAAAATTGCAAAGATGGGCTGCAAAAAGCCCCCAAAACGGGCTGTAAAAAGTCCCCAAAATGGGCCAAAAAAGCCTTGAAAATAAGCTGAAAAAAGGCCTGGAAATAGGCTGGAAAAGGGCCAAAAAAAAGGGAGACCAAAAACTTTTTTTTGTTGTTTTCCTCTTCTAAATTTAGGTGCATCTTATAGTCAGGTGCATCTTATAGTCCAAAAAATATGGTAAATTGATTCCCTAAGTAAATACAATCCATACTCCGTGATCTTCCCTGTTTACTGCTCTCCTGTTGCAATTCCCCATCCATCCTATTACTGCTACCAAGCAGGAATTTTCTCAACCAAAAACAAACTCTATCATAATCATGTATCATTCCAAGAATGACAGCAGACAAGCCTGACTTGTCTGACCTTCACTACTTCTGAATGTGTGCTCAAAACTACATTGAAGCAGATTCCCCATTTGTGACCTGTTTGAAGGTTGATCAGTTTACAAGAGAGAGAGAGAGAGAGAGAGAGAGAGGGAGGGAGGGAGGGAGGGAGAGAGAGAGAGAGAGAGAGAGAGGGCATAACTGAATGTTAATATAATTACTGAAAAATTGGATGAATATATGTCCAATCTGCCTGACTGTCTGAAACACTGAATTTTGTTCACGCCACAGACATTCACACTTGTAATAAGTGGAGAGGGGCTGAATGCATTAAACGCTTTTGTTGTTAACTGTTCCAAGAAAATAATTTTATCATATTATGCTATCAAAAGTCACAGGAAGCACTGCCAGAATTAGTGGATGTGGCAACTCTAAATTCTCTCAGCCTTCAAGAAATTTATTGATGGATTTATTGAGGTAACAGTTCATTTCTTTTAAATTCCCATGATCCTCTTGTTAGTGGTACAGGCAAATAAGTTTAGATTGTGGATTCAATAATGTTTACATATCAATCTGTCATTGAGGCACCAATATGCATCATTGATTTCTTACCCTCCTCCCAAATAAAAGTGAGTCCTGAATTCTGTAAAAAATTTTTTTTAAATAATTGGTATGCATACCAAACAACTGGAGAAATTCCACATGCACTTTTATTTGCTCCATCCTCGGCATTCTTTGGCAAGATCCTGTTTCCAACCTGAAGATTTTAAATTGTTCAGAGCTCAAAATTCAGATGCTTGGAATCTAGTTCATATTTATGATGGTTGCAGTATCCTGGGGTCATGTGAACGTCTTTTGCAACCTTCTGAAGCCAGATTCACTTACTATTTATTTACCGCATTTTTCAGAGTATAAGACACACCAGAATATATGACACATCTTAGTTTTTGGGGAGGAAAATAGGAGGGAAAAAATTCTGCCTCCCAGGTATTCATCTGGCTAGTCCTTAGCCTGGTCAGCTTCAGAACATTAGTTCAGGTTACATTTGGAGTATAAGACACACCCAAATTTTCAGCCTCTTTTTGGAGAGAAAAAAGTGTGTCTTATACTCTGAAAAATACAGTATTTGTTTGTTTGTTTGTTTGTTTATCAAACATGTACAAGATAGCAGGTATAGGTATAAACATAAACATAGGAAGTAAGTATAGGTAAATGAGAACAGTAAGCTGGGTGGTAGGCACGCTGGTGTGCTTATGCATGCCCCCTTTACAGACCTCTTAGGAATGGGGTGAGGTCCTCAGTAGACAGATGTTACTAACTTAACAACTGCAGGGATTTACTTAACAACGGTGGCAAGGAAAGTTGTGAAATGGGACAAAACTCACTTAATAAATGTTTGACTTAGCAGCAGAAATTTTGGTTCAATTGTGGTTGTTAAATCAAGAATTACCTGTACAACAAAATTCAGTTTGGATTATAATCCAATGAATGCGCTTACCTATGGAAGACGGAGCATTTCCTTCTCAGAAACAATGAAGTGAAGGAGATGCTCTCTTCCTGTTATAAACATCAAGGCCTGTTTTCTATTAAGTATCAGCCACAAAAGTACATATCTATAAATCCATAGAAAATTAGGTTTGTTTATGTCCTAGAAAATTCTACAGTTTCAAATTAGCAATGTGTCATGCTCCATGGATTTCAACAGGATTTAGTCATTCACTTGCCTTTGAATACAGCTGAAATGGGAGGCGGGGGTAAGACATGGATGGATATGATAGCTACCTAGCTTGGCTTAAAGCATTATATAAATAGCAGACACATCTATATTTAATTATTCTAATACAAGGAAAACAGGATCAAAGCTTAGCCTTCTTATCGTTCTAGAAAAAAACAACAACTGTAAAATTATAGACTTCTCTAAAGCAGTGTTTCCCAAAATGGGGTACGCGTACCCCCAGGGGTACGGGAAGAGTTTGGTGGGGGTACACGTTGCACCGGAGTTTAGTGGGGATCACGTGGGAATATCCACTGCACCGTGCTTAGCTGCGTCCACAGAACAAAGAAAGAAATAGGCGCGTATCGCAGTTTTTACACGGGAACTGGGAAACTGGGAAACGGGAACAAAATAACTTTCGTTTATTTTGTGTATGTACCAAAAAAAGAAAAAATAAATATATTTTGATTTTTATTAAAGCATATGTTTTTTATGAGGGGTACTCAGAGTTACAAAATTATAGAAGGGCTACACATATGTCAAAAGTTTGGGAAACACTGCTGTAAAGCAAAGTTTCCCCCCTCTTCTTTCTACTGGAGACTAGAATGAAAAATAGAATTGTGTTCATTGTTGACCATCTTAAGAATTTGCTTTAAATTGTCAGGCTTTCAGTTGTTATCTTCCTGGGGCATTGTCTACCTCTCATTACCAGAAGAAGAAAGACATATCATGAATCAGGGAGCAATTTTCAAATTTTCTACCATTGTTTTTTGTATTATTGTATTCCCTGATGTTGAATTTGACCCAACATTAATTTAGATCAGGAGTGTCAAACTAAAGGCCTGTGGGCCAAACTCGGCCCATAGGGCTGCCCTGGAAACAGCAAAGGACAGGCCTGCGGTGCCTCTGTCAGCAAAAATGGAGCCCGGGAAGTCTGTAAGCTTTGTTTTCTCTGGCAGAGGGCTGCAGGAGGTCCCAGGCCACCACAGGTTCCCCCAACATGAGTGATGTCGAGCTGGCTATGCCCACCCTGGCCATGCCCCCCACCCCCCCAAGTTCAAACATAACCCTGATGTGGCCCTCAATGAAAACTCTGGTCTAGATTAATATAATTAATTGAATTCATTAGATGGGAAGAAAATAATGTTTGGCTACTTTAATGTTAGAACTAGTAGCCATGGTCACAAAGGTTCCTTATGCATCTAAAGCTACCTATGTGCAACTTGCTTTATGGTTAAGATTGAATTGCAGGTAGATCAATCTTGAGGCAAACTTGATGTGATGACCCAGGGCATGACACACAGATAACACAAACAGCTGGCAGTTCAGACAGCCAGCTTTATTGCTCTAAATCTCCCCAAACGCTCCCACATTACTGGCAAGTCCCAAAGCAGAGTGAGAACAAACCCCCACAAAAACCTCAAGCAACCTCTGGCTGCAGTTAGTCCAGCCCGGTGCTGTCTGCACCAAGGCTGCATGGCAGTAAATCCCAAATGGCAAAACAAGAGCCAAGCAAGGGGTTCAGGGAGCAGAAGATCCAGATAATTAGTCCAGAATTCCAACAAGGAATGCAAGGACACTTGGCAAGCTCAAACGTCGGCATACAACACTTCAGGAACTCAGTGTTTGTTCCCGACAGATGCCCCTCCCCACAGCGTCTTCTTAAGTCTCATTCCCCAGGTGTTCCCCTGTGTAACTGGGTGGGGCATTCTCCTGACACATGGCCTTCTCTGCCTGCACTGATCCTGCCTTCCCAGTTGGTTCTTGCTTCTCATCTGAGCTCTTTCTCTCCTCCCTGCCTGCAGGCTTTACTAATTCCGAACAGCCTTGCCTGGACTGACTCTGCCCTTCCCCAGTTTCCTCCAAGGCCAACGGAGCTGCCCTCTCACTCATTGTCAGTTCTTGTTCCAGCTCATCTTCTGCCGCAGATTCAGCCTCCGACGGAATGAATGAGAACAGTTATGTGAAAATGCCTGGAGTCGTTGCATTTTAGGAATTGCCTTCAGGAATGCCTTTGTTTTAAAGAAAGGTGTAATCTTTGTGGGAAATCCAGTCCCTATAATCCTGGTTTAGGTAGAACTGATAGGTCTGTTGGATTACCCAAAAGGAGGCCATTGTCCTGCCTCATATTTTGTCATCTTCCTATATAAACTGAATTACTAGGTTGGCTTGCAATTTTTAGATAGCCTGGATGGGAAATGGAGAACGAGGCAAAACGCTAACCCGTCTCTCATCAAACAAACAGAGACAAAAAGGCCATTAAGAATCTTACAGGGAACCAAAATGTCTCAGGAATGTTATAACTCTTACGCTCGGCTTTATACGTGTGAAATAACTGTACAAGCACTGAGAGGATGATGTCCAGTAATGATCTTTCAAAGAAAGAGAACCCTAAAAAAGACACATATTCATAGCTATATACATTTGAGGATTGATATAGGCCATAACAGTACATGTATGCCAGTAAACTGTATTTCTAGCAGAATTGTCTTAACTCTTTCTTCTCCTTGCTTCTCGTCTTTTAAAGAAAGAATTTTTCTCAGGAAAACAGGAGATCAATACTTGATTCCAGAGGCAGTTTTCTATTTTCACTTCTTTGCCAGTCTCCCGTGTGTTGGAATTACGGGGATTAATGGTGCTAACACAGACTGATTTTCTTAATTGAAAAGGCAATGGCCACATTTTTGCAATCAATCTAAAAGCAGAAATGTCTAAGAACATGTCAGAAGAAACTATCACACTTACAGTCGTTTAGCGAAGATGCTACATTATGGATAATATGCTGTAAGGACAGAGATTTTAAGACCTTTCCCCCTGAGATTCATACATAATTACAGCTATGTGAAAGAAAGCAGCAGGATTTTTTTTTTTTAAAAAAAATCTTCCTTAGCACACTGATGTGCAATGTCTTTTTAGATATGAGGGATGATTCTACCTGCTGAGTTTCATTTCAAAGATACATAGAGATATCCATTTATTCTTGCTTCTGGCTAGCACCAATTTTGTCTTTAAAGCTTTTAGCTGTAATATGGCCCTACACGTTTCTGCTTGGCACATATGGAATACCTAAGTATTTTAGGAGCTATTTATATCTTTGTCAGCAGATAGGGCCTGATTTCACATTTTCATATAATTCTGTTGATTATGTACGTCATATTAGTCTAGGAAAGCATCTCTAGCTGCTTTATTGGTATAAAACCACAACAGTATTTATGTTAAGAATTCAGTCTCAGGATCTCTGATCTGATAGAGAAATTTGACTCGGCTCACTTGGTAGGTTGTTGAGCTATGTACCTAAGGTTCTTTTCTGGGTTTTTGAAGACCAGTTCCTGGCCTTCTTCCATCTTCTGGGGCTGGGGATGTGTCCCGAGATCCAACAATATTCAATAACACATTCCGGTATGGAGATGTTTCCTGAAGATGGGCTCCAGCATGAGTCTGAAAGCTCACAATATTAAACCTCTCTGGTCCCAGTGACCGACCCAGATTGGATCCAGAACATTATCCTGGGAGCAGAGCTGGGTTTCAGCAGGTTCTGGAGAACAGGTAGCGGAAATTTTGAGTAGTTCGGAGAAATGGTAGTAAAAATTCTGACTGGCCCCAACCCCATCTATTCTCTGCCTCCGAAGTCCCAGCTGATCAGGAGGAAATAGGGATTTTGCAGTAACCTTCCCCTTGGGTGGGATGGGAATGGAGATTTTACAGTATACTTCTCCTGTCATGTCCACCAAGCCACGCCCACCAATCCATGGTACACCCACCAAGCCACACGCACAGAACTGGTAGTAAAAAATTTTGAAACCCACCACTGCCTGGGACATTTATATTTGCCTTTATTTGTGAGTATTCAATAACATTTTAAAGAAGGTTGTTGAGAAGGTGTTCAGATCACTGAGAACCCTAGATTAAATGATTTAATCTAGACCCACTTCATTCCGGCTTCAGGCCAGGATTGGAGACAGCCTTAATCATGCTTGAGCACTGATAGAGCTGGGATAAAGGTGCTGCTCCTCATTATGCCCCATGATCTCTAAGTGACAACGATACTGTCAGTCATGGCATTCTTCTGAACCAGCTGCAGAGGTTGGAAATCAAGCATTGTATTACGGTGTTTCTTTTCCTTCCTTCAGGGCCAGTTCTTGTTGATGTTAGCTGTGGGAGACAGGCAGTGGTGGGATTCAAATAATTTAACAACAGGTTCGCCCAGGGTCAGGTTGGCTGTCATGGGAGACGTGGCCGAACTTGACCCTGGGGTGAACCGGTTGTTAAATCCCCACCCACACTTTCTGCGCTGCACTGCAATGGAGAAATGGGCAATGGAGTGGCCAGCATGAGGGAAGGAGGAGGAGCATGGAGAAGAAAGAGGGAAAGAGGCCTTCTCCTTCCCTCACGTCGGCAGCTCTGTTGCCCGTTTCTCCACTGCAGAGCAGCGCAGCACCCAGGATCCACTTTGATAGTGTGTGTGTATGTGGGGGTTAATTTAACAACCAGTTCACCCAAAGCGGTGCAAACCAGCTGAATCCCACCACTGGAACAGGTCACTCCCTAGCCCCTTTATGGGCTACAAAGGGCATGATACTCTCTCCCTTCCAATTCAACATCTATGTGAAATTGCCAAATCAGGTCTTCCACTAGTCTCAACTGCAGACCAGCAAAATGAGGCTACCAAGGTACTGTTTTGGTGCCTGGCACCTTAAGCAGGCTTGGATGGGGAAGAACTATTTCTGACTTCATCATACCAAGATCAAGTATGTAGATATTAGGGCCATCTAGATCCAGGGATATTCTATCTCTAACTTTGGATGAAGTTGTATTTCCCCATTCAAGAATAGTAAACATGTTTGGGAGGTTTCTTCGACTCAAAGTTCCTGCTCTCAATAGCAGCTTGCATCTGTGATCAGGAAGGGCTTTGTACCGGTTGCACCCTTTTCTGGATCAGGAAACCCTTCAGACAATCATGTTCTAGTTACCAGATGGCTTGACTACTGAGGTGTATTCCACATTGTTATGGAATGAAGTGACCAAACAACATCCCTAGATCAGCCAGAGAGAGAGTTTATTGCGCAATAGGTTCAGAGAGGTTTATGTATCTACAAATCCGAACAATTTGATAATTCTGAGACCACAGTTTTATACTGTTTCAAACAAAGGATTCTGCTAACACAGCAACTTTCCATATATGGTTAACATCCATCTGTTACATTTAATTGGCATTTCCTTATTACTAAAGTTTTACATCATCCTTGCCAAACAATTATTCTCTGATAAATGACTTCCCGCCCAGGTGGTTATTTTTGGCCTAATCACCTTTAACTATATTTCATTAGGATGCTCCTTTTCTTATGACAAGTTAGGGGGCCTCTTAGGGTATCAAAGGATTTTAAGCTGAGCTTGTACATTTTCTAACCGGATGTATATCCTGCTTTCAGAATATAGTTGCTTTTAGAATATAGTGAATAGAAAGTTATCCAGTGGTCATCTAGCAGATCCCGCTTCATCTACTTTAACATGGAGTGGAACTTGAAGACTACTTGGATGCTTCAAGTGGCCCAGTATGCAGCAGTGATGACCATTTCTTGGAATGTTCATGTGGCACTGCTGCACTGTACAATTCAAGGTGCCCTAAATGGCATAAGGCATAGCTATCTGAGGAATTGCCTAGTTCCTGTGGTATCTACCTAGTTTACATGAGCCAATAGATTGATTCACTCAAGGTTTATTCAACCAAATATTTTCATCTATCCAGATCCAAGAAGAATGCCGTTCTTGTAAGATCTAGGTGGCTCATATCCTAATAGCTTTCTGGAGATTCTTAAAGACATGGGTGGGTATTTCCCCAGGCCCTGGGCTAGATAGCTGGATCCCCTTACTTTATATGTTTCTATGTCTCTGTGTTTTTGACCAAATTCATCATCTTGTTCCTTATTAAATTTGCTTTTTTATCCTACTTCTAAGCAGCCAAAGTCAGCCGGACTCAGGCAACATCTAAATCAAATAAATGAATAAACAGATGAACAAAATAAATCAAGATTCATTATCCCATGAACACTCAGTTTAGAAGATGTAATCATAAACTAGATTGAGAGACATACATTTTTTTCCTTCTGTTCCAGCAATGATTCCACATTACAAAATTATTATACATTTAGAATATGGTTTCTAAGAAAAAAGTAATGTGACCAAATAAAAATAACAGTTGAAATTACTTAAACAGATACTAGCAATTACCTTCAGTGTTCAATTTTCAATGGTAAGTACTAATATTTAGGTTGATATTTGGGGAAATAAATGTAGAGGAAGAGGAGAAAGCATTCCTATAAAATTATTTTTATAATGTTTTTTATTCCATGGTTGTTGTTTTTGATAGAGCAGCATGATGGCCTAATGGTGAAGACACTCACTTCCCATTCGGAAGGTTGAGAGTTCTATCCTAGGTAGCGGGAGATGTTTCTCTCCTAGAGCTCCAAGAAAAAAAGTCTGCTGTGAGCTCCTGTAGGCATCAGGAAGGGCATCTGGCCAATAAATGTTCAGTTCCATCCTGTCACTCCAACTCTGCCCCGAATTAAGGGATTGCAGAGTCTTAAAAAGGAGTTTTAGGTATTCTTTTGTTAATCTGACTATTACATCTTTAGCTTTCAATGAATATGTTCAAAGCTTAACTGTGTAAGTTCATTATACCAGTAGTAATAGCAAAGGAAATTAAATTATATTGCCAAAAGATGAGAAATGGATTGGCTCATCTGATCCTTCTCCTTCTCTCTTTCTCTATTACTTATGATTAGAGCAAACATCACAATCCTTTGTTTTAAAAACTATAAATTTTCTTTTTCCTACTGCCTGGTGGAGATGATAGCAGTGCAATTTTACAGGGTTATGCTAGGTAATAAATATTGGCTATCTTAATGTCAGCTTCTTTTTTTAGCATCCCAAGCCTGGGCTACATTGTAAAATGGTTGACTTTAAACATTGTAAGACAGATATTTTATCGATACTTTTATAGCAACTGCTGATTAATAATAGATTAACCTGAAAGGTTATGCTATCCCAGAACTACAAAAAAGAACTGATTGATTTATTAAAAGCACAACTCTAATAACGACAATTACAAAAAAAAAAAAATCCTGATTGTTACAATGAATTTTAAGTGGAACATTAATAACAAGCCATTTCAAGAACATCTTATAAGTTCAATTTCCATCATTTTATGGCTGACCTGGGAAAGAAATTCTGGTAAATGAAGCTCTTGTTCAGAAATGTTAAAGGGACTCGCACATCACACTAAATCTAAGAACAGGAAAATCTGCAAAGTTTAATTTCATTCAGTTTTATGTTTTTCCATATGAGTGGTTCCATGTCACATATTTCTGATTTTCACATTTAACACAGACACGCATACAAACACAGGGTGCCCCAAAAGTTTTAGTGTAGTTTTAAAACTTAAAATTGCACTTGTTTGAAACACTGATATATAGGTGTACCTTTATGTGCATATTTTGTCTATATTTATATATATGAAAAACATAACATCTATATACCTAATTCATACTGCTGCAATTTGTTAACCATCACTACCATGTGATATTCTTATCAATGTAATTTATATTTGATAATTAATTTTAAAAATTGTGATAAGGTTAACAACAAAAAATTGACTTGAGCCATTATTTGTTATATTTTCCACTATACCAGCTAATAGCACCCAGCTATTCACTATGTAAAGCTTTTCCCTTTTTCTACTACAGTGATACAATATGGCTAAGTGACTCTAGAACATTCCATGGGTCACTACTGGAGAATGCAGGCCTATTGCACTAATAACCTTTAATTAACTAACCAGATACAAGGGACATGGCCATAGTTTAGGGGCTCTTATGTAGCAATTCAATGTGCAACTCTTAAAATGCAATATATAAAAATCACAACGGTAAAAAGGCAACTACTAACTATTGTTGATATTGAATGATTTGGAAAATGCAGATGGGAAATGATGGGAAATGATTTGCATGCTTTCAGTAGTTAAATGACTAAGCATGCAAGTATGAATTAAGCAGAAATGAGTGTTTGTGCAACCACCATGTTGGCTGATGATATCAAAAGGGAAAAAAAGTAAACATCTGGATTGTGATGCTTTTGAAATTATTTGGAAGACCTCACCATGCCTCTCTGCTTAAAGAATTCTATATTTTCTCAGGAAAATATGTCCTTCTGCTTAGACAACAGAGGCACAGACAAAGGCATCAGCATTCCAGATGGAATGAGAAAGGAAGACGGATATTTCCTTCTACATGTCAGCAATGATCTCAGAAGCAGATGCCATCTGGAGACTCCAGGCCTGTCCCTTCTTTCTGGCACCAAGATTTTCCAGTATTTTGTTAATACATGCAACTTTTCTACAAAACAGACCTGTCACAATTTTGAAGGGAATGTTTTTATTTTGTCGTTTTGCTGCTAATATGAAGCTTCTGGTGGGAGGTGGATGCTGAGAAACTGTGACACTAGACCAGGGGTCAGCAACCCGCAGCTCTGGAGCCACATGTGGCTCTTTTATCCCTCTGCTGCAGCTCCCTGTCTCTGGTCGGCGCCACAATTTTGAGAGGAGCTTCCGGTTGGGGAGGGAAGTATGGCATGCTAGAAAGAGACTCTATGGCAAGGGGCGGGTTTTCTGGTTGGCTCCACAATTGATAGGGCTTTGGGTTAGGACAGGTAAGGAAAAAGGACACCACACTAGGAGGAGACTCTATGTTGGGGGAACTGGACTTCCAGTCAGCTCCAGAATTGAACAAAGGGCTTCCGGTTAGGACCTTTGTGGCTCTCTGAGGGTTTAAGGTTGCTGACTCCTGCACTAGACCTAGAGATTCAAACAAGGAGCAAGGGTCAAACAAGAAGAGGTCTTCAGCTTGTTGAGAGAAGATTGGTATTCCCTTGTTCATTGATGGCTGATAACTCTGTCATTAGTTTGCCTGATGTTTTGCTTCTGTATCTAGGCCTAGATATGGACTTTGTACTGCCTAACTGTAGGAGAAAGACTGGCAGAGCAAAAAAGAGAAGTTAAACAAGGCATCAGTTTAGAAACCTTATGTATTCACAAAGAATGAAGTCTACCACCTATCCCATGAAAACCATTGACATTTTTCTAGTTTTGTCCAGGTGTAAACCGTCAGTTTGAGAAGATTCCTATGCACAGTCTTTAGCAATAGATCAGTAATTTAGAATTTTCAAGTGTGAACCTGTTTTTTTTGTGCCTGAAACTAATCTCATATCATTTGGTGTCAAAGCTTCACTGTGGATATGACATAAGTGAATACTCATGAATTTATCAGCAGAAGGTTAAAGGATAATTTCCAAATAGTTGCATTCATTGCAGATATGAAATGAAACTCTTATAAAGACAATAATGAGAATCTAGGAATTAAGTTGTCAACTCTGAAGTGAACCTGGCTGGGGCCATTTTGAAGGCTTCAGGGGGTATGCAGTTAGATGCGGGTTTGTAGCCAGAACAAAATAGTTTCCTATGGGAACCAAGGTCATTCCAACAGGTGGCTGGAAGGAGGAGCAGCACTGTATCCAGCCAATCAGCCAGCACTTTGATTGGACCATGTGACTGATAGTTTGGGTGTTTTCACTTAATCAGGTGAAAACCGTGGGGACTTTATCTCCAATAAAATTGTCCTTTGAGGAATTTGTTTGTCTCAGCTTCAGAATTCTTCTTTTTATGGAGTTATTACTTGGAACCCTGACACTAGTAATATCTGTATGTTAGCTCCAGTTAATTCTGTGTCTTTCTCCTGCCTCTCTAGATAAAGAACATTTTGTCACTTGTTTCTCAAGTTTGAATGCTGAGGGCACCTATACCAGGTCTGTTCTCATAATTTTTTTATCAGTGGTATTGTTGGGTTCATCTTGCACACTTACTGTATAACCAGTGCAAGTCTAGTCAATGTTTTCCCAAGTTCTGAAATGACCTTTAAATGATTTAGACTGACTTTTCCTTTGGAGCCAGCCTAAAACTGCAGTAAATAAAGGTAAAGGCATCCCTGTCCAGTTGTGTCTGATTCTATGGTGTGATGCTTATCTCTGTTACTTGGCTGAGGGAGCCAGCATTGTCTGAAGACATTTTCCATGGCCATGTGGCCAGCATGGCTATATGCCAAAATGTGCATGGAGCACGGCAGTATAAATCTGTAAATATCACTAATAGACAGGAAGCACTGTCACTGAAATGGTATATTCACATTAAGTGACCGAAGTGTGAAGCACAAAAATATCTGTAAGCCCTTAGGAATGAGAGGGGGAAAGGCCTTTGATTGGCATCTCTGAACATTACAAGCATTACATGCTCTAATGCTTCAGCCTAAATGTGTCATGGCATTGCCAACATGATTCTCAGCCTTCTCCCACCTTAATGGGGTACACTTTTTATAAAAGAAAGCTTTTCTCAAAACAAACCAAGACAATTCTCTTTCCTGAACTCTACTCCATCTCTTGTGCCTATCATGTTGCTACAGCTTGAATAATAGAAAAAGAAGTTGAAATCTAAACACAAGTAAAAACTATGGAGTTTCTGGATGTGAGGCATCAAATCTTCCCTCTCCCTTCTTCCAAACATTCCCAGAAAGGTGTGTCCTATTTCACACTATAGGAGAAATCTCCAATTTCAGTTGAATCGGAAACAATCCATCAATGGAGAAGCTATAGTAAACCAATCAACACCTGATAAAGAAGAAATTGTGCAATACTGGCTGCACCTATAGGACAACCCAAAGAAATACAATAAGAATGTGGCTAAGATAAGAATAAAAAAAGAAGCTGAAATGAAAGAACTTGTAATAACAGCAGATATGGGGCAAAAAGACGGCAAGGAGAATCAAGAATTGTGTTGTGGCCCGTCAGCGGCCTGTGAGGATTGTAGCTGATTCTAACAGCGAGGAGGCTGGGTGGTGCTGCGCCAGCAGCCTGTGCAGCTGGCACTCGAGTTGGACAATGAGGCGGCTGGAGAAGATGTGGTGCCAGAGGCAGGGATTCAGCCAGGGCCTTCAGAACCTCCAGAAGCTCCTTTAAGTGAAGAGGAAGAAGAGGAGGATCCTCTTCTTGATGCACGGATGCACAGAGCTGCTAAAAGGCAGGAGTGGCTCCTCAGGAGGAGGTCTCCTCGAGAGTAAGGCTTGGGGCTATTTGCCCACTCCCTTAGCCTATTTAAGGAGGAATGCCAACTGAAGCAAATTGTAGGGAACAACTTTAGTTCATTCTCCTTTGCGTCTAGATTCTCTGCAAATTGTTTCTGGGATTTCTGCCAACCTTAGTGAGATTGTGATTACTTTATCTTTGGTTTCTTGTAGGCTGTTAAGAAAGTTTATTAACAGCCTTTGCTTGGAAAAGACTGAGTTATTTTAGTAAATTTAAGTTTTGTATAGGCTTTGTGTGTGCTGTGTTCTTTGGGGTCTATAGCTGGGGCAGAACAAATTGGTTGGCACAAGTGAAGATGAATTACATAGTTTTGGGTTGAAACATATGAATGATCTCACCCATTGCCAAGCAATTTAAGAACATATTGCAAGGAAGTGTAATTGAAGATTGGTTAACATCTGGCAAAACCTATCCGACAATAAAAGATCTGTCAGCACCAGGTCAGTTGCACCACCAGCTAAATGCAGGTGAATTCCCTACTTACCAACAACTTTCAAATTGCTATTTGATGGGATAGCTGATACAGTCCAGCAGCATCTCATTGAAATCAAGCTCTTTCCATCTGAGAAAAAAATGAAATTGCCCAAACAGCCAGAGGAACAAAAAAATCAGCCCCTGGTTGACAAGATGATTTTGAAAAACTTCAGGAGAAGGGAGACCAACTTGAGTGTGGACTGGATTGATTGCAAAAAGGCATTCGGCTCCCTGCCACATGGATAATCAAGTGCCTAGAAATAACATGAGTCACTAGAAACATCAGAAGATTTGTGCAAAGATGAATGGCACAATGGAAGACGCAATTGCTGGTCAATGGTGATAGACTGATTAATTAATATCAAGAGAGCAATTTTTCAAGGAGACTCACTATCACACTACTATTTGTCATTGCATTGATCCCTCTGTCAATAAGGCTAGCAAACATTAAAAATAAATAAATAAAAAACATCTATCAGGCTATTCCAGTTCCTTTACATGGGTGATCTGAAGCTATAGGGGGAAACACCGTCTGAAAGTATATCTTTGCTCAACACTGTCTGTATATACAGTCAGGTACAATAGAGTTTGGACTGGACAATTGCACTACCCTTCTCAAAAAGGGAAAAATAGTGAAAACTGTAAAAATCAAGAGGTCCTATGGAAATAACATCAAAGGTCTAGATGAAGATGATCACTACAAATACCTGTGCCCTTCAAGCTGACAAACATCAAGCACACTGAGATCAAGAAAAGTGAATATATTTAGAAGTGAATATATCATAAGAATAAAGATCTTATGTGGGATACAAACTATAAATTAACAATGGCGGTAGCCGATAAAGAAAATTGGTATAAAATGTTCCATAGATGGCACTTGGCACCAGCGAGATTGGTCAAAATGTTCCCAAACCTAATCGTTGGACATGTGGTTAAAATTAGGCACATACTACCATATGTGGTGGATGTGCCCCAAGATAAAAAAAATTTGGCGTAAAATTAAAAATTGGCTGGAGGAAATTACCAAATTAAAAATGGAATTTAAACCAGAACTCTATTTATTAGGAATAATTAACCCAAAAATTGACAAATCTTTACAATATCTAATACTTCATATATTAACGGCAGCAAGGATTAGTGTTGCACAGGGATGGAAATAAAATAATGTACCAGGAGAAGAAACAGTAATTCGAAAATTTCTACAATGTGCAGAAATGGATAAGATGGTGCTGGAAATTAAGGAGAGGGAAAAGTTGGAATATTATAGAGTGTGGAATAAACTATATGATTGGTTAGAAAAAAGAAATCAAAATAACAAAATAACAATGTTAATTTAACCAGGTTAAAACTAGGAAGTGTAAATTGCTGAACAGTGTCAACCGAATAATGATGGTTTTGTAAATAGATACTAATGTAAATATATGTATATAGATGAAAGATGGAATAAGAATAGAGAATACATATTCATGTTGATACAGTAAGCTGTAAAATAATATATGATGTAATGGTATGTTTGTTATGTGTTTTTAATGTATTTTTGTTTTTTGCTGTATTTTTTTTACTTTGTTTTTAAAACTTAAAAACTCAATAAAAGCTTTTTTTTAAAAAAAAGAATGAAGATCTTAAAGCCCAAAGTCAATGTAAGAAATATAGTACTATCAAGGCAATTGATACTTGGGTAATTACAGTCATTAGATACACAGCAGGAATAGTGGACTTGACTTAAGCAGAAAGAAAAGCCCTGGATAGGAAGACCAGAAAAATAATGACAATAAATAATGCCCTTCATATATGCAACGATGATGACAAATTCTACTAATCAAGGAAAATAGGTAGGCATGGAATGTTGAATATCCACCACACAGTTGAAGAAGAAAAAAGAGGATTGGAAGAATAACCAAAGAACAGTGAGGAAGATGCACTGAGACTAGTATATCATGACAACTTACTGAATACTGGAGTGGTCAAACTGGCCAGTACATAAAAAAAGTAGCAGACAAAGTAAATAACAAGAAGACCTGGCAATAATTCTGGTTGCACAAGATCAAACCTTAAGAACAAATGCATTCAAAGCCAGAATTGAGAAGACAGCAACACACAGCAAATGCCTCCTCTGTAAAGAAGCTGAAGGAACAGTGAACCACAGTTAAGCTGCTGCAAGAAGATCGCACAGACTGACTGCAAACAATGGCATGACAAAGCAGCAAGAGTGGTACATTGGAATACCTGCAAAAATGATAATTGACTGCAAGCAAGACTGGTGGGACCACAAAATCGATCATGTAATATGAAGAAGCTAAGGTGCTCTGGGACTTTAGAACTCCCAACAATCAAGCACTTGCTACATAATACTCTATATAAGAAAGACAAAAAATGTCTGGCTAGTAGATATTGCAGTACCTGGATTCAGCAGTAGAGAAGAGAAAGAACGAGAGAAAAATCACAAAATACAAAGGCCTGCAAATAGAAGTAGAATGACTATCAGAAAAGAAAGGTAGTACCAATAATAATGGATCTCCCAATACAACTGAAGTACCATTTGAACACCTCTGGCAATCAATCAATTGTAAAAGACAGTGGTACTTGGAACAACTTGCATACTGTGATATATATACTAACTATACTATATTTACCCAAATCAAACAATAATATCTTCCTATCCCATGTCCTTGGAAAGGGCTGGAAAGATGGATAAGCATGCCAAATCCAGGCTAAACATCTGGCTGCTTGTATGGCCAGCCATAATGCATTTTCAATGATTGAAAGATTAGACATTGGAAAAAAAATATTAAAAACTGACATAATCAAACTGTGGAGAGAATAGCAGTAAAGTAGGGAGGAAAAAATAAAAGGACAGATATTAAGATTGAACAATACTTTTGTTCTATTGAAATTTCCATATATCTGTAGGAAGTTAGTACCAGTGGTGGGTTGCCCCCGGTTTGGACCGGTCCGCAAGAACTGGTAGTAAAACCAGTGGGAGGCTCCACCCACTGCCCCGGATGTCATCGGTGATCTGCGCATGCGCGAACCAGTAGTAAAGGTAAATAGAACCCACCCCTGGTTAGCACCCACCCCTCTCCTAGAAGAATGAAATATTTTAGGAAATATTAAAAAGGCAGAATATATTTCCCTGGATGAGAAATGGAGAAACATGTTTTAAAGACAAAGCAGTTCCCGCCTTGCTGCCTCCCCCACCACCTTTGTCAATGGGTCAGAGGCAGAAACCCAATCCCCCCACCTTTGTCAATGGACCATCAACTGCAACACAATAGGACCCATCTAGCAACAGAAACTCCCCACATGGCACCTGGGGAGATTACATCAGCCAGCATCCCCACATGGCACCTGGGAGATTATATCAGTCAGCAAGGTTAGCTAAGACCGCCACCCCCTGGGAGTCTGATAACCAATCAGATACTCTTCCTGTGCCCCAAGAAGTTCAAAGCCAGGGAGGGTATAAAACCAAGGGACTCTCAGCATTTCTGACCTTTTCTGTTCAAGAACTCAAACCATGTGATCCTGTCCACCATTAAACCATCTTTCCAAGCAGTCTCCATGTTTCCAGTGTCTTTTTCCTCACTTGGAACTGAACCAGAAGGATATTTCTTCCAACGTATCTCTAGCAATTCTATCCAGTTATAAACTGGCGATAAACCCACTACACACAGTAAACCTAATAATCTAAAGTATTTTTGTTTGCAGCTATAATTGATTTTTTTTGACAATCCCCTGCAGGTGTCCTTGACCTGCATCTACACTTCATTCTAACAATTGCTGATGAACTAATTGGCAACTTCAGGGTTTAATAATGCAACTGAACCCTGCAGTGGTGTACTGTATTTAATGGCAACTCCATCCAGTTCCTAGTCCTCTCACCAAGTACAGCAAATCTAAGGACAAACGCTATGGATGAGCCACTAAAGAACTTGACTCCAGCAAACTGTAACAATGAGAGGGCTATTGTCAAATTTGTTCACTGAAACTGTAGAAAGACAATTCTTTCTCTCTCTGTGCTGCAATTATTTAAAAACAGAGGGGAAAAATGGCAGTGGCTTAAAGAAGAATTCGAAACTTCTGCCACTGTTCATATTCCATAAGCAACACTGGTGGGTAATAAATAATAAAGAGAGGTAAATAATCAACAGCAAAACGAGGCCATCATAACCATCAGTATGGTAAGAAATAAGGATGCTAATGAAGAGGCAGAAGCATTTCACAGAAAGTAAAAGAAGCGTAGGATGAATCAAATTACTTCATTTGCTTTAGTTATTTATGCTGCGTTTCTTCTAATAGTCCTTAAGTACCAGTGAAGGGCAAAAAATCAGGGAGCAAGCTTATGAAGTAACCGTTATGCAAGTAGAATTTTCCTCCCTTGCAATCTGGCCAGCCAAAACAATATTCTCGTGTCTGCTGCTATCACATTTCCCATCTACTGCTATTCCTACTGCTATTCCCAGGGGTGAAATCCAGCAGGTTCTGACAGGTTCTGGAGAACCGGTAGCGGAAATTTTGAGTAGTTTAGAGAACCTGCAAATACCACCTCTGGCTGGTCCCAGAGTGGGGAGGGAATGGGGATTTTGCAGTATCCTTCCCCTGCCACGCCCACCAAGCCACGCCCACCAAGCCACGCCCACAGAATCAGTAGTAAAAAAAAATTGGATTTCACCACTGGCTGTTCCTCAAATAAGGTACCTACAAGAATTTTGAGAGGTAGCATTGGTGATGGTGGGGTTTGTGTGCAATATGCTTATTCTGTTAATCAAGGAGGACGCTAGAAATATCTAGAAGCCAAGGAAATGGCTGACCTTTCTGATTTAGAAACTTCTAAAATGTTAAATGTAATAATGTATGCATTTCAGTACATTAGTTTGTACTAATAAAGGAGAATATTTGTGCCTCAGGGTTGACATGAGGGATCCTTGGTGCTCTCTGAGCTTGCAAATGTTTCATTACCCAAACTAGGTAACATCATCAGTACTGGCACATTACGACTAGAATTGATGATATTACCTAGTTTGGGTAATGAAATGTCTGCGAGAAAATAACCAAGTTCAGAGAGCACCAAGGACCCTTCACACAAGTTTGTAGACAATATGGCGCTTGGTATCTACTAATAGACAGATGCGATAAATGGAAAGAACAATGCATTTCTGTGTATTTAGATGTCATTGTGATTCTTATCTTCTCCTCTTCTTCCTCTTATCTTGCTTTGCTCAAAAAGCAAAGATTAATTGATCTATCTATCTATCGATCGATCGATCGATCGATCGATCGATCGATCTATCTATCTACACTCTCCACAACAACTTTGGGAAGCAAACAAACTATTTTTTAAAGCCACAATATAAATAATCATACAATTTTAGTCTTTTGGCAACAGAGCGAATAAAATCTACAAAATAGTATCAAACAGCTGAGGTTTCAGGCAAAAGTGAGCCAGAAGTTGTAATAAATAAATAGAATTTTGAGATGTATTCTTAAAATAACTGCCATATCTTACATTTAAAAGTACATTTAAAAGAGTTCATACGAATAACATGTTTAGAACATCATAACCTGTTCATAAAGAGGTTAGAGTTTATTTCATTTTCTATTGCACTAATTGAAATTGAAATGCTGCCAAACCCATAAACAATTTTTTATTTCAGGTGTGGCTTACCGGAATCATAGTTTCATAAGCTATCAGTAAGACTTAGGATATAACACTTAACTATCGTTATTTAAAATAGAAAGGAAATTATTCTAGTTGTCTTAATAGACATGACAGAGAAGAACAACACAGAAGATTTATTCACAATGGTAAACCACAGTTTAGTGTTGCATCTAAATCTGTCAGCATTATGACACCTTTGAATTACTCACGCTAAATTGCAAGGGAGGTAGCTCGACATGAAATGACAATAACTTGCTGGAAAACATTCCCCGAAAAAGCTAAGATTTGCACTTGTTCACATAGCCCTGTCTCTGTCTTAGCCAAGAGCGCTCAAATAACTTTAAAACAAACACTCTTTCATTGTATAGTTAATTCCCTTTCATTTGAATCAATCCTAATTGAATCCTGGCACTTAATGTCGTTAAACAAAATGCAGTACATTTTTAACAGTTTCCTCTTTTATGAGACCCCAGCCACTGATTGCATCTAAGCAACTTTGGCTGATTTTCAGAAATTCAGCCAGCTTGGTCCTGGCTAATACTGAGTAATCTTTGGCTGGGGAGGATTTAAGAAGCACAGAGCTGTAGTGGAGAATGGTAATTTTAAAAAAAATATCCCCAAAGGAATCAATAGAGAACCACTTGCATGACATGCCAAGAAAACTGCATGAATAGATCCTTATAGAGTAAGGATGAAGGAGATGTTTACTTTGCCTGCTGTTAAAAAAAAAAAAATCTGTCTCTAAAAACAACAGAAAGCAATGGCAACACGAAAAAGGGAGAAAATGTAAGATTAAAGTTGCCTCAAAAATCTACGTGGACTGCTGGTCACTTAATAAACGATATCTATTTTTATTGCCCCAATGAGGAAAAGAATAGACTGGCTGGTTAGGTCCTCATTTTTGTGTCACTGCTGTTCTATAATAATACTGTTTTACATAATTTGTGATTCAGTAGGATTTATCTGAACCAGTGGTGTGTTTCAAAATTTTTTACTACCGGTTCTGTGGGTGTGGCTTTGTGGGCGTGGCAGGGGAAGGTTACTGTAAAATCTCCATTCCCACCCCACTCCAGGGGACGGTTACTGCAAAATCATCATTTGCTCCCAATCAGCTGGGACTCAGGAGGAAGAGAATAGATGGGAGAGGGGCCAGTCAGAATTTTTACTACCGGTTCTCTGAACTATTCAAAATTTCCGCTACCGGTTCTCCAGAACTGGTCAGAACCTGCTGAAACCGACCTCCGGTCTGAACTTCAATGCAAAATAAACTAGTTTTGTTTTACAAAATGGGCTATTTTAAAACCATATTGTTTCAATTTCAAATGGGCTATTTTAAAACCATATTGCTTACGACCACAATTGAGAACAAAATTTCTGGTGCTAAGTGAGACAATGATTAAGTGAAATTTGCCCCATTTTATGACCTTCCTTGCCATAGTTGTTAAATGAATAACTGCAGCTGTCGCAAAAGGGGATCACACGACCCCAGGACACTGCAACCGTCATAAGTACGAGTCGGTTGCCAAGTTTCTGAATTTGGATCACATGACCATCAGTTGCTGCAATGGTTTCAAGTATGAAACATGGTCAAAGGTCCCTTATTTCAGTTCCATTGTAACTTTGAATGGCCACTAAATTAACCGTTGCAAGTCGAGGACTATCTGTATTCTGATTCAATAATCACAAAAGCCACAAAGCTTTTCCAGCTTCTTCATTTCTAAAATGCCATGTATTCTGAGCTTTGCAAGTTGATACTGACAAATACAGAAGGCAGATACATATCTCTTGAAGAATTCAGAGCTTTTCTTTGGGGAGAAGTGAAATGTAGTGCCCAACGCTGTTTTTAACTCTTTTGTGACAGGTGTTGAGGGCAAACCAGATTCATAACTTTAGCTGAATTTTAAATTTATGATCCATCTGCATTGTTCTAATGAATTTTATTGCTTTTTAATTGAATGATTGATTGAATTTTTAATTTGCTTTTTAAGTGAATGATTGTGAGTACCCAAAGTTGGTTCTGGCAAGACAGGTAGCATATAAGTTTACGAATAAATGAAATAATGCAAAAAGTTGTGCATCACTTACAAGGTTTTTTTTTTCAAGCCTAAAGTCATAAGTAAATGTTATATATCATCAGATTTAATAGGACTAAATTACTTTTAATTCTGTCTTATTCTTAGGCACACATTTATGTATGTTTTTCTTTAAGCCAGGTTTTTCCTACGTAACCAAGATCTTTCTGCAACCCTGATTGAGTGAAATCACATTCACTACTTTCTGGGTTTTTTTCCCTTCTTTTCATTCTGGCATCCAGCAGATTTTGTAGTGAAAGTAGTGAATGTGATTTCACTCAACCAGGGTTGCAGAAAGATCTTGGTTACGTAGGAAAAACCTGGCTTAAAGAAAAACACACATAAAACCTATGAAAAGTAAGAATATACATAAAAGTAAGAATACACACACACACACACACACACACACAATTATGTATACATTAATTAGTTAGAGAGAGAGAGAGAGAGAGAGAGAGCGCAAGAGAGAGAACTGAATGGATACATGAGAATGATACCACATGGTTTATGCCATGTATCTCAGTCTTTGAAGACATATTTAGGGACAGATTATCAATTGTCATTAGAATGCATATATATTGTTACTACTTTACTTTTATCATGTGAACTCCACATGTTTATGTTGTGTTCCTCTCCTTATCTTGCCTATGGGTATCATTTTCACATCTTTTTTTCTTTCACATTTAAAGTATAATCCCATTAACCCAGGAAATTGTTTCCTTCTATCAGGGAACCTGCCACAATTTTATTTATTTCTATTGTAAGCTGATATGGATGAAGCATGAGCAAGATATAGAATAGCATAGTCAGGTTTTAAATGTTTAATATTACTTAAACAAAGAACTGAATGATATTATAACATAATTTAAAATGGACTTTTAGAACCTTTCATTAATAGAACATATTTGTAGGCTCTCAGACTCTTTCTCTCTTGACACAATAAAACTTTTATAGAAGATTCAGAAGTTCTTCAAACTTGTCCTTCCCTTCACTATCCTCCCCAATTCATTTCTTTAGTTCTTTTACTCCAGAATGTAAACTGAGAGAAGATGCTCTGTGTTATCATGCCTGAGTGACAGTTCTGATACCAAATTATCTCAGTGCCTAATTCTGACCTGAAGCCACAACACTCTTTACAACAAAGTAAAAATTAGAAACATTACTCTTCACCAGCCTTGCAAAAAATGGTAAGCTGTGTGGTATTTAGAACATATTCTATGTTTGGGTAGAATGCATTGGGTGCAAATATAGCCAGCCACTTCTCAAAGATTCCTTTAAGATTCTTAGATGAAACACAGAATTCTGAAGACCAGTTAGATGTGATAAGGTTCTTCACCTTTATTATACAGAAGTAAAGCACATCAGGTCCACCAAAGAACCATATGCAGCTTTAAACTTCTGAAGCATTGCAACTTCTGTTCTATTAAAATCTTTCTAATGCTGGTTCAAAAATTTGAGGATAAGAAGAATCTTCCTAGCATAATCAAAAAAGTAGTTGACAGCTCTCAAGAGGATGATTCAAACAGGGAAGAAAACTTGTAGGGATGCCTCTCTTTTTGCATTTACTCCTAAATTTAATTGTGCTTCCGATAGCTAAATGGCAATGTTACATACATGGAAAGAATGTTTTCTATTCAAATCATGTTTTTGCAGCTAAGTGATTCTTGCAGAGTTTAAAACAATGCAGGGAAATAGATCTAAATGTGCTTGCATTAACGTGGATACAGTATTTGTATGTGTACATCATTCTGTCTGTCTGTCTGCTTGTCTGTCTGTCCATCTCTACCTACTTACCTACTCTGTATAGCATTTCAAAATTGAAAGGAAAAAAAAATGTGGTTCCTAACCACATATAGCAGCTGTCGGCCAATCCTACCACTTTTTCTTAGGATCATATTGTAAACAGGAGCTATATGATAGTTGCACAGATATTCTTCATAGCTGAAGTACCATTTTCCCTTCAATCCCAAAGTCATTCCAACTCCTAATATATTTTATATCTGAAAGTATGTCTGCATGTGTGTACATTTTACTGAATGATTGTGTTCACAAGGCATATTTATCAGGTCAGTTCATAATTTAATGGGCATATATGCCCCAACTGAAATCTTGATTAATAGAATTTCTGATTAGAGATATTCAGTGGTAAGTTGCCCCCAGTTTGGACTGGTTCTATAGAACCAGTAGTAAAACCGGTGGGAGGCTCCACCCACTGACCCAGACATCATTAGAAGTGATCTGCACCTGTGCACGGTCACGATGCGAACCGGTAGTAAAGGTAAGTAGAACCCACCCCTGGAGATATTCCTTTGTGGACCATTATGTCAGTTTAACCTAGGGTAACGCAGCAACTAAGTTAAACATGGATGGGGGCAAAGTGTGTGTGTGCAGCTATGAATGTGTGTTTGAATAACTATCTTGTGATAGATTAGAATCATAATGTGTAGGCAATCAACCAGTCGCTGCTGAGTCCAGCCTTCTGGAGACACAAAAAAACTTTGCTTTGCCAAATGGGCTAAATCTGCTTTATCTTTACTTCCAAATTGGCTAGTAATACATTCAGGAGAAGCAGTAATGGGTTTTCATACAATGCGTTATTAACTTGCAGGTTTTGTTGCCCAAATTGGAGCAATGAAAACCACCTTCAGGTGGTTTTAAAAGGAGATACATTCATGAAGGACAATGCTATCAGTAGATGTGAGATCTATTTTGCAACGGTCTGGCCAAAGTGATGGATCGTAAATTGAGGGAATGAAATCTGTCCTTTCCCCAAAGGCCTATCACTTCCCACTATTGAGACTCCCATCCTTTGCGAAGAGATTGATCAAGCACATCTACCAAATCTAACCACTACAAGGGAGATATCATTTCATTTAACTACAGTATTAATTTTAAATGTGTACTTATGCAGACTTCAGCAAATTGAAATGTTACAGAAATATGCCTCTGTTTTTCTTTCCTTTCCTTTCCTTTCCTTTCCTTTCCTTTCCTTTCCTTTCTATATATATATATATATATATATATCTTCCCAATCAAATAGAGACACATGGAGTTCAGTGAGGTTTATTCCTATGTACATCTGTACAAGATAGTAATTAAGTTGGTAAAGAGCAATGAAGATTCTTGACAACATATCTAACACTGTTTTCTTGTTTTATTTTTAATGCAGAAAACAATGACAACTGAATATTGAAAACACATCCTGTTGTTATGGCAACAAAAAAAATTTAAAAATACATTAAGAAAAAAAAATACCTGAAGGAAAAATGACAGTGTTGTTATAGCAACTAATTTTCCTTCAGAATAATTAGGTTTCAAGATGTTTTCTATTTCAAGATTTTTTTTAAAAAAAAATGTAGTTAAAAACTCTTAACTTTTAATATTTTGTGCACTTAGTTTTAATATATAAAAACATTTATTTTGATTTATAGTGGAATTACGTAGTGCTAATTAAAGAAAATAATGCTAGCGCAGTAAAGACTAGCAAAAAAATTAGTAGACAGAATCATAAAAATGCAGGTCAGATACATGAAATAATGCTTTGCACGGAATTAATTTGCAGTAACCGTTTACATTTATATTACATTATTAGTTTTAAATCATTAGGTGTTAGGTTATTCATTTTTATTAGCGTAAGACTTGACATATTAGAAATATAAAGTATATGAAGCAAAATTTAAAAGAAATACATGAAGCATCAATTTTAGTTTTGACATGTTATTATTCTGTTCTTTGCTTCTATTTTAGAGGATGTTACGAAACATAATTTTAACATTATCTAAGTTTTCTCGCTGATCTGCAGCAACTTGAAATGATCCAAAAGTGAATCTTTCTTAATGCTTGCCTAAAAAAAATTTTTTTTCCTTAGCCCTACTGTGCTTGGCATTAATGACAACAATGAAAGGTCAATTAGAGTCAGATATTCACACCCACACATTTCTGCAAATAAAACTCCTTCTGGGTTACTTCTAAGAGGGGGAATTGATCTCAATACAGATAATCTTCAATTTACAACAGTTCATTTAATGACCAAAGTACCAATGGCACTGGAAAAAGTGACGTATGACTGTTTTTCATACTTACGACCGTTGCAGCATACCCGTGGTCATGTGATCAAAATTCAGAGGCTTGGCAATTGATTCATATTTATGACAATTGCTATGTGCCAGGGTCATGTGATCACCATTTGCGACCTTCCGACAAGCAAAGTCAATGGGGAGGCCAAATTCACTTAACAACTGGGTTACTAACTTAACTACTGAAGTGATTCACTTAACAACTGTGGCAAGAAAGGTTGTAAAATGGAGTCAAGACTTACTTAACAGCTGTTTCAATTAGCAACAGAAATTTTGGGCTCGGTTGTTGTCTTAAGTTGAAGACTACTGAGAGCATATGCACCAAGATAAATTCCTTGGGTGTCCAATCGCACTTGGCTAATAAATAATTCTATTCTATTCTATTCTATTCTATTCTATTCTATTCTATTCTATTCTATCCTATCCTATCCTATCCTATCCTATCCTATCCTATCCTATCCTACTTGTACCACATGATGCTGATAAGCAGATTTCTATGTAAAGACCGACAGCCTCTTCTGTTGGCAACTCTCATCCCTTGTTGACAAAGTTCATATAATAAGGATTTTATTTCTGATAGTTAAATGTGGAGCACTGGGTTTGTGAAAGTTGTGCCCAATGTTTTTGCTTGCTGTCCCTAGCATTTGTTATGCTTAGTTGCAAGCTCCACCCATTTTGTATTTTGTTCATTTCATTTTCCAAAATGAAGTTATGAACATATGATAAAATGAGCACTTTTGTTTCACAGCTAGCTGTTGCACCACCTGTCACTGGTGGGGGCTGATTGGCTGATTAGCTGACTTCTATGCCTAAAGAATATTTCCCCATTCTTGTTCTAGTACCTTAAAAACTACATTCTACTATGTCTCTTGTAAACGTTCTGTGCAATGTCACCATTCACCAGGAAGGCTGATAAAACCTATATCATTTTTACAGCCACCCATCCAGGGGTGGGTCCTAAATTTTTTAATATGGATTCTGTGGGCGTGGCTTATTTTGTGGGCGTGGCTTGATGGTCATGTGACAATTATTTAGGATTTAGCAGAGGCACTGGTCTACCAGGCTTTTAACTGTTTGCAGAGCTGTACCAATCTACCCATTTATTTTATTTTTTTTTTGCAGGCATTGGTCTACTCATTTATTTTTGCAGGCACTAATCTACTCATGTATTTTTGCAGGCATTGGTCTACTCATTTGTTTTCTTTTAACACTGATCAGCTGTAGGGCGGCCCTTTGAAGCCCCTCGGCAGGAGTTTAAACAGTTTTTTTCCCTCTAGCCATCAGCTGGGACTTAGGAGGCAGCAATAGATTGGGGATGGGGCCAATAAAAGGTAAGAATAATGTGGGGGTGGGTGAGGGCGGAATGGGGGGGTAGGGGGGCAGAACCTGTTTGGTGATGTCATATTATCACCGCTACTGGCTCGGGAGAACCGGGCCGAACTGGGAGGAACCAACCACTGCACCCATCTCACAACAGAGGGTAGGGTGCATTTACTCTGTTCTGAGTCAAAAGGAGGCAATTGCCAGCATTTTGAATCACCTTACTCATTAAGTGAGTCAGTTGCCTCACTCATTGAGATAGATTGGGATTTTTTTTTTCTGGGACATTTTTCTTTCCAATCCTAGGCTGTATATCTGGCTCATTTTCAAATGTGATCTTTCTTTTACCAATTTTTTCCCACCAGATTTGTCCCATTACATTCAAGTTTGGGACATTTATTTTGCCAGTGTTAGGTTGCTACTGTTCGCACCAGATCAGGCAAACCAGTAGCGGCAATGGCAGGAGGCTCCGCCCACCCGCCCAGATGCTTCTGCGCATGCGCAAAAATGCTGTGCACACACATGAGCACAAGTGCGCACACAAGCAAACTGGTAGCGATGGGATTTGCCCCTGCAACAGATAGAAGGCAGATAAGAGTTCTGATCCCTTTACAATTCCCCCCCTCCAACTCCATTGGGGTGAAAAAAAAATAATTAAGACGCTTGAATGCAAACTTTAATTTGGATATAATTATATTTCACTTATTACCCACACCCGGAGGGCCACTGTGGAGTATCTCTACCTTTAAATCTGCTTAATGTATAAGAAATTTCTTCCATGAATAATAACATTTTTGGAACACCAACGCAAATGGAATTGTCATGCTCCAAATAGCTAAGTATAATTCAGAAAGAAAGATTCGCAATGAGTCTTATTAATTCCATTTATTGTCAAGAAAGTAATAAATTAATATAGGGAACCTTGGAAACTAAGCCAAAACTTGAATATTCATTTGTGAATTCATTAAGGCGGGATCTTTGAAGGAAGTTTGAAACTTCTTTTCTCCAAATTCTAAGGCCAAAGGGCTAATCATCTTTTTTTTCAAGCTATGATAGATCCTGAAATATAATTTGCTTGTTAATTAGGTTTTGAGCTACTCCTGTTTCTTTCCCAATCTCAAAGTCAGCTTCGAGAGATCTGTCTTACAGGAAAAATGCTGCTATGCTCAAAACACCTCAAAGGGCCTGTTTTAAACAATTCTTTCTTACAGCACAGACTATTTATAGCTTTGTTTTGTGGGCAACAGAAAGGTGAAAAGGATTTTTTATCTTAAATTTATTACAGATCATGAAACACACTTGGATCAGAATTATACAATTCTGTCAAAAATGGCATTTTTTTAGCATTTATAGTTTATCAACACATGCAATCATGTCCTAACTATTGTCTTGGAATACATACAAATCATTGTCAACACATTGTGATCGCAATACTGGGAAGCAGTTCTCACATTTTCTTCCTGTGTGTTAGCAAGTGTGAAAATAATTATATCAAACACAAAAGCAATTGTTGAGACAACTAAAGAAGTTTGTTCTACAATCTTTACTGGTATTTTCAGAAATTGTTTCTTAAAGTGACATTTATTGTCATGGCCTTAACACAGGAGCCAAGACATTTACTCAGAACTTGACAAGATGCGTGTAGGCTAAAATAGAAACTTGCCATTTCTGGACTCCAGATTTACCAAAACCAAGCTCAAAAAAATGAATGCAAAAATAATGTTTAATTTAGAATTTGAATACTTAATAATTTTTTTCTTTTTCTTTTGTTCTAAACTTTGTTTTTTTTTTAAACCTGTAGCGGAAGTCAGGGGGGGATGGGGAGGGAAGGGGTTGGGGTTGAGGGAGGATGGGAGGGGTTGGGGAGGGGGGATTGGGGAGGGGGGGTGAAAATGAAAAAAATTTTGTATTGTAAAACTTTTTCAATAAAAAAAAATGAATGCAAAAATAATGACAAGGAATGTATCTCACTTCAAATATCCCTTCTGTCACTAAGTTGAAACCCAGGAGTTCTGCTTTGAATAGAAAGGTCCATGAATTGACAATTCTTTTGCTGTCAATAAATGGTTATTCCTCTGCAGAAATAGTTGGTTAACAATTCACTTGTTATCCTTTTTATCTCCTTGGGTCTGATTTTTCCCCCCAAAGTTGGAAAATACATAGATAGGTTGAAACTTGACTGCATTATTTATTTTTAATTGATTATTCCTTGTCATTAGCGACACCCTGAGAATTACCACCTGATGAACGATCTTGCCTTTATTGATGCCCCTTGGTGACCTGTGCAATTATTAGCAACGGTTCCTGCTGGTAGCTTGTATGAAACAGGTTGGAGCTTTCACTCAGGCTGACAATGGGGGCTCGGCATAGGAGGCCAAACAAATCACCAGGATGCAAACTGACAGGCCAATCTGAAAGTGCACATTCCCTCTTATTTACAATTGTCTGACCTTATTCGGTTAGCTCTGAATGCAGAACCAGAGCAGGTTTGCAATATAGACAACAGGAAAACAAAGCAGTACGTTAAGAGGCATCTTGAACATGTTTCTTTAAATTGTATAATACTCTGCCACGGAATGAGAAAAGAGGGGGAGGAAAATCACAGAAGAAGTAAATTAAAATATTTGTTGGGTATTTTCAATAGCAAAAAGTTCATGGGTTGAAAGTAAGGCTAGATTTTGGAAAGATTGGGTAGAAGAGGTTTGTATTGATGGTTTCCTAATGGCAAAAAGAAGAATGGGATATTAATGCATAAAACAGATTGATTTTTTTGTGATGCAAATGATTACAAATGTGAAAAGAAGTCTTTAATTTGTACGATTAAATTGACCATTATTTACAGCCCTAATTTAGTCTTTGCAAGTATGTTTCCTGATTGTTTAAGCAACCTCTTCTTTATTATTTGTAGTTCTTTGATAATTAATGGGGATTTTAATGAGATTCTCAACCCAATTTTAGGTAGGGATTCTTCATTATAAAGCTGCAGTCCTCAATTTGATAAACATCAAAGGCTAATGTGTATTGGTTTAATGGAGGTGCAGCATTTTTAAACACCAACAACGGTACACATTACTTTCTTTCAAAAAGATCTCTCTCTCTCTCTCTCCCTCCCTCCCTCACACACACACACACACACACACAGAAACACCATCACACACACACACACACACACACAAAATATCATGCTGTTGCAATGCTGGATCCTCTTCTAATTTTCAACATGAGAATGCTTCTAAGAATCATTTTTTTTAAAAAAAAAATAGAATTGAACAATGATGTGGAAAAATGTGAAAGAGAGACCTGTGAAGCATTTGTGGGAGCTCATGCAGTCCCACAAAATACATTCCCAAGTCTTTTTGAGGTTGCACAATCTTGGGAAAATATGGAGTAGCCAAGAGTGACAAGTCACATACATGAGTGACTTCACTTTTCTTCCTAGCATTTTTCCCACAGGTACATATTTTTTGGATCAACTGAGCGATAATCCATTGGTTGTGACAGAATATGACCAACTGGGTTTGCCCAAGCCTTTCATCATGGGATGAGGAGGAGTGACGAGACCAAAGTCACTCAGCTGGCTTTCGGGTCTAGGGTCATGGCTCGAAAACAACTGTTCTTCCTTGAATCTTAATTGTTGCAAAATCTACCATAGTACAGCATACAATACTATGGATGAGGGATCAGCATTTCATGAATGTAGGTAATATACATGTCCCTGGACATTGTTGCAGGATCTAAACTGAGTTGATCACCAGGACCAAAGATTTATTCTTCCAAGCTTTCAAACTCGTGCTGGAATTCCCATAATCCGGGAATTTCTCTCTCTCTCCCCAAAATATGTGCACTGGCTATTCTACAATTTGTATTTATAGAGTTCCTGGTTATGTGTAGTTTTAGTTATTAATTATATTGTTGATGGCTGGCCATTAAGTCGTTAATTGTTGTTTCTTTGTGCGCCCACATCTTGGCTCTTAAGTACCCAATAAACTGGTGATAAATCAGCACTCCATTTGACTGACAAGGGGCCCATTTCCCAGACTTCAATTATTTCACTGGCTACTTTTTGTCTCAGCTCAGCCAACAATCATACTAGCTGTGAAATTGAATGCATGTCCTTGTTCATTAAGGTATGAAGGCTATCAATGAATTTGGGTCTCCTCATCTAATCGCTCGCTCCTGTTCTGATATTTCAGCATTTGTTTATGTTGTTGAGGAAGAAAGGTTTTGAATATTTTCCATCTATCTTTATAAATTTCACTATATTTATACCCAAGCATGAGTATTATCTGCTGTGAAATACAAAATAGGTAAATGTAATAGCAGGAAAGGAATGCTTGCTATTTGGCCATGGAAAATTGCAAAGATAATTTTAAAGCCATTACTGAATTATTTGCATTTTGATCCAAATGGAACATTAGCTTGTCTATGTTTAAAAAGGTTTAAAAAGTATTGGCTATAGAAATACTAAATATATAATATACAATAGCAAAAGGAAGGATACGGAAGAAGTAGATTTCAAAAGAAAGTTGTAAAAATCATCAGTGAAAATGTTAATCTAGGGAAAAATAATCTAGGGGAAAAAAACTGGGAAAAATACCATTTCTCTTTTCCCCAGTCAACCCACACAATATTGTTTTATGGTGCTCATAATTTTCTTTCAGAGTAATCAAATAACTCATATAAGAAAGTTTTTTTTTAAAAAAATAAAATGTATCTGCACTCATGCTTCTTTATCTCCCAAAGTATGTTTTTCTAATCATTTTTGAAGCAGGCAGATTTCTCCCGTTTAGCCCTTTTCAATACCCCCCCTCCCTCTCCCGCTCTCTCTCTCTCTCTCTCTCTCTCTCTCTCTCTCTCTTTTAAAGGAAAATTAGCTAAAGAAAACTTGATTCTTTGAATAGCCTAATGGTAGGAAAGGAAAGAACTCACTTTTTCTCGCACAAGGTTGTTCTACTAATTCAGATAATTATCTAAGAAAAGAGACACCAAAAAAAAAAAAAAAAAAACCCACCCCCCATTTAGTTTGGAAATCATTTATCTGAAATGGTATAAATGAAAAGCCTTGGTAGCGCAGCAGACTAAAGTACTGTTAAGTAACACCAGCTGCCTGCAATTACTGCAAGTTCGAATCTCACCAGGCTCAAGGTTGACTCACCCTTCCATCCTTCTGAGGTAGGTAAAATGAGGACCCAGATTGTGGGGGCAATAAGATGACTTTGTATAAAATAGAACACCACTTGGGAGGGGGGAGCATACGCCCTACTAAGCAGGTATATACAAAAGTATGGAGGCTATTGCTTAATGCACTGTAAGCCGCCCTGAGTCTCCGAAGAAGGGCAGCATATAAATCGAACCAATAAATAAATAAATAAATAAATAGGGTCTCCTGCTTGAGCAGGATGTTGGACTAGAAGACCTCCAATGTCCCTTCCAACTCTATTATTCTATGTTCTAGGTCACTATGTTCAGTTGAAATATAATGTTAATTTAGCTTAATTCTCTGGAAAAGGCTCAAATGCTGGGAAACATGGAAGAAAAATCAAGAAGCGGTTGACCCCCCTGCATAGTGGATGGACTCAGTTAAGTGGTGATAAGTACGTCATTGGGAGGCCTGAAAGAACTGATTAGAGATTGGAAAAATCAGTTAATAAATAAGGGTCAAAAACAACTTGCTGGTACATAATCAATTGTTTTAGTTTAATTTTTAAAATGAGATACATCATCAAACTTCTTTTGGGGTTCTATAATATACTACAACTACTGTTCTATAATTTTCAGATTATGTCATACTTTTCAGATTTAAATTTTAAAAAATTACAAAATCTGTAATTTACAGAATTACCAATACCCTTAATCAACACTCTTACTTACTAACTAACTTATTTATTTGTTTGTTTGTTTGATTTATATATGCTGCCCTTCTCTGGAGACTCAGGGCAGCTTACAATGCATTAAGCAATAGCCGTCATACTTTTGTATATATCTGGCTAGTAGGGCTTTTTGTCCCCCCGAACGGTGTTCTATTTTATACAAAGTCATCTTATTGCCCCCCAATCCAGGTCTTCATTTTACCTACCTCAGAAGGATGGAAGGTTGAGTCAACCTTGAGCCTGGTGAGATTCGAACTTGCGGTAATTGCAGGCAGCTGGCAGCTAAGTACTACTTTAACAGCAGCAATTTAGTCCACTGCGCCACCAGGCTCAGTGGACTAAACTGGTACCTATCAGCAGCTAAATTAGTCATAAGTGATATTTTGCCTATGAAAAGTTGCTAAGTACTCAACAGATTCCAATAACTGACCCCATCACATATTTGCTTTGCACCACACATTCTCTAAACTTTATACTCAAAAATCACCATGACTGCCTTTTTTTTTTTTTTTTACTTAAGTGGAACACATTTTATTATACATGAACATATGTACAGTACATAGGTAACAAAAATGTTTTGAACTTTTAGATGAATCATGTTAATATTTAATAATTCGAACATCTGTCAGCTTGTAACGTTACTCAGAAGACAAGGAGAATTTTTTTTCCACAACTCCAACAAACCATTTTTGTCCTTAGGTATTTGTAATGCAATTTAGAATGATAAAGATTTTTTTTTTTAATTAAGACACAATTCTTATATAGCATGCCAACAGCAGATACACCCACACATGCAAAATCTAATAAGTGTGGGTGGAAAGGCTAATCAGATATTAGGAAGATATTTTATTCTGACGTTTACTAGGGAAGAGGACTCGAAACATATGTTGAAGAGCATTTAATGAAATTCCAATATTATATTCTGAGATGGTTTGAATTTCATAAATGACAGTTTCCAGATCAAGAACCACAAGAGAGGTTAGTGGTGGAGTCATAATCATGTAACTTCTCCTACCTGGTTTGTGATTTCTTAGGTCATTCTAATTGCAAAGAAGAAAACCATAATGTAAAATTTTAAAACATTATTAAATCTATCTCTTTCCTATGTAATTATTCAAGGCAATTTATGTGAATTACTTGTAAAATATAACATGCAACCAAAATATCAGTGTGAATAAAATCCATTATTTGTCACCTTGTAGGGGAGATGGGTGGCATAAAAATTTAATAAATAAATTGTGGAAAAACATGACAAAATGTATGTATGTATGTATGTATGTATGTATGTATGTATGTACTAATATGTGTCTATGTGTCTGTCTATCTATCTATCTATCTATCTATCTATCTATCTATCTATCTATCTATCTATCTATCTATCTTATCATCACCCATCTCACCAGTAACCCTTAAGTAAAAAAAACCACCAATTATAGAGTAGAGTGCAATTCTGCCCTTAGCCTGGACTTTGATCCTGATATTGACTCAGTCTTCCATCCAGGGGTGAAATCCTGCAGATTCTGACAGGTTCTGGAGAACCGGTAGTGGAAATTTTGAGTAGTTCAGAGAACTGGAAAATACCACCTCTGGCTGGCCCCAGAGTGGGGTGGGAATAGAGATTTTGCAGTATCTTTCCCCTGCCATGCCAGCAAGCCACCATTGCAGGGGAAAGATACTGCAAAATCATCATGCCCACTCGAACATGCCCAGTATCCTTCCATCAAGCCATGCCCACTGAACCAGTAGTAAAAAAGATTGGATTTCACTGCTTCCATCTTTCCGAGGTTGGTAAAATGAGGACCCAGATTGTTGGGGGCAATATGCTGACTCTGTAAATGGCTTAAAGAAGGCTGTAAAGCACTGTAAAGCAGTATATAAGTCTAAGTGCTATTGCTATCCAGAGGCCACTTACAAATCTTAATGCTGAAATAGGGGCCAAAAGGATCTCCTCAGGGAGTATATTCACTAGCATGATAGCCATACAATGGAAGATCTTCTGCATACTACCGGTACTTCTAACCACCAGGGCATCTTCAAAAAGGTTGAAGTTAATCTAAGTGACTGGGTTCCTACAAGAAGAGGTGATCCTTAGATAATCAAGTTTGGACTAGTGTACTAATATGAATGCTAGATAAAGCCGTCACTGTCTCTAAGCCCTAGGGAAAAGGCTATAACAAAACACTTGCCAAGAAAACTGCAATTGCCAGGATTTAACACTCATTCAAAAGCACATACACACAAAGCCCTTGTTTTTTTAAAGAAAAAAACCTTATTTCTAATATTTGTTTTAGGTTTTCCTTAGGCTATTCTATGTCTGAATTACAGATTTGATTTGATTTATATTTTCATATATGCATCTTTCTGCACATAACTAAAACTAAGAACTATACCACAGAATTATGAAAAATAAGTATGTTACCAAGTACATCCAGGTAAACGTATTACAGTTGGTCTCAACACATTTTATCCCCCATTTCTACCAATATCAGGCACAGAAGAAGCCCAGAATGATACAGCATCGCTCATTTGCACAACAGACTATTAAATCCCTCAACTTTCTCAAGAACGATGAGATAATCTGATTGACCTTTATGACTCAAAGCTACAACCAGGAAAACAGCTTGAATTTGCCAATAAAGAGAAATTAGCTACTGGCTAGAACACAAATTCATTTTATAATCTGAGAAGGAACCGGAATCTATTTTGTTTCTAATAATTGTGGGTTTAACACATTATAGAACTCCATGTTCCTTGGATTACTTAGTGTGTGTAAAATGTAAAACTAAATACATTAATTAGTAAGCCAAGGAGTGACAATAGAGCTGAGGCAATTTTTAAAAACTTTTTTTATAGGTACTAAGAATAGCAGATACCTGCAAATAATCTAATTAACTTCAATCTAAGCAATAATAAAAGCTCTTAGTAGTTTTAAGTCAACTTTGTTCTTGTTTTATTAAAGGAACATCTATTTTCTTCAATGATCAATATGAACTATGGTTCATAGTATCAACAAAACTTCATCATAGACAGTGGTGGGATTCAGTCAGTTTGAGCCGGTTCGGGCGAACTGGTAGTTAAATTGATGGCTGGCTCTGCCCCTTTCCAACCCTGCCCCTTCAAGGAGTCCCACATGCCCCATTTTGGCTCCCAGATAAATTCCGGGAGGCCTACTAGGCCCAAGATGGGGCATGGGGGTGTGGTGCGGGGCCCCCATGGCCCATTTTTGCTCCCTGGAGGCTTCAGGGAGGCCTCCTAGGCCCAAAATGGGGCGCTGGAGGGTGCATCCTCCCGTGGCCTGTTTTTGCTACCAGGGGGATGCAGGAGGCTGAGTGCTGCCTGTCACACCCTCTGGCCATGCCCACCATAGTCACGCCCACCCAGTCAGTCATTAGGCCAGAGAACCAGTTGTTAAATTATTTTAATTCCACCACTGGACTGGTTTATTTTCTCCTAATCAAAGATGGTGATATCTACCCTTAATACTGTATATGGCATAGCAAATTGAGTTAAATCAAAAGCCTAATATTCTGAAATCCTGTCAGTTATTTGAGAAGCACAAATTCACTGCAGCTTATTCCTATGGTGAGAACAGCATCAACATAAAGTAGGGATGTTATTTCAAGAAAGCCATTCTATTATGCGATTCAAATTAAAACCTTGGTTTTGCAAACTAATTTAATGTTTTATGTAATATATAAGAAAAGACCCCGGTATTCGAATTCTTTTTTTTAAATTTATTTTTTAATTAAAAAGAAAAAAAAAACAAACATAAATACGACAGTACAGCATACATAACGAGTAAACCTAAATCAAGTCACGCGACTTCTATTTTAACTAGCCACATCAGTAAACTATATTCATTTATATATATTTCTACACATTTACGTACATAATGATATCTTAAATTCCCTCATTGATTTACCCTTTTTCTTAATTGGTACTCAATTTTTATCTATATGTTTCATCTCCTTTTTTGTGTCCCTATTTTTATTTTCCTTTCCTTTTCTCCAACCAGTTATACCATTTTTGCCATACTAGGTAGTAGTCTGTTTCTTCTTTTCTTGTAATTCTTTTGTAAGTCTGTCCATTTCTGCACATTCCATAATTTTAAGAATTATTTTATCTTCTGTTGGTGTATCTACCTGTTTCCAACTCTGAGCAAAAACTATCCATGCAGTCATTAACATGTGACTGATTAGGTATTTTATTTCTTTTTCATAGTGTGTTGTGAATATTCCTAGTAAATAGGTTTCTGGTTTCATTTCTGGTTTCTGATTTGTAATTTCTTCTATTTGCTTCTTAATTATCTGCCAGAACTGTTTCGCTTTTTGGCAGGTTCACCACATGTGTGTATACACGTACACAAGCACACATTTTAAAATGCATACGTGTGTGTGTGTGTGTGTGTGTGTGTGTGTGTGTGTGTGTGTACAGTTAGTATCTTGGGTTTCTTCCCGTGTAATGTAAATGTAAACATATCCTTAAAAGGGTAGTAGCGATGTTTCGACAAAATCGCATTTGTCATCTTCTGGCTGATGTTCTCGGCTCAGTGCTTATGGGCAAACCCATATATTCACTATCTCATCTGATAGTCATCTAATCACTATCTCATCTGACATCTTAAGTTGACATGTTAGAAACTATTTAAATTTTCACCATTCTCTGTTTGACTGGAAGTTTTAAAAAATAATAGAGAAATCCACATTTTTATTCCTATTTACAATTGGTTTTAGGAGGTTAAGTCCTGAATATAATAAATATTGTTTTAAGTTAACTAAATTCTATATACTGAATCTTGACAGGATACAATTTTAGCCTTTTCAGGGAATTTGTGCATTTTTATGATTTCATCATTTAATCCAAAAGACTTGGGCATGTCAGACTATGTCAAGCAATGAATAACAATGACTAATTTTGAAGAGATGAACACAATGGCATGGCTTGCAAATGAGATGAATAGCTTAGACCTTTATATATGAAATGTAATGAATGTTACATTTTACAGAAGTTATTTTAACATTTGCCAGAGAATATTAACAGAATAGTATTTTTACTACAATTCTAACTTTCGAGAAGTCTGTTCAGGAACTATACTACACTATAAAATAAGAGAGCAATTTTTATGTAGGTTATAACTGAGAAAAATGTTATTTGTGATAAAGCAATTGCTTCCGCAGTATGAAACCATGTATGGTTATAAGAAACAATGACCTTCAAATTTATCTCTGCTTTTCTTAAAAATAAAGCAACATGGCTTTAATCCAATGCCATACATCTTGACTTCTATTAATGTAACTTTTTCTTATTAGCAATAGCACTTAGACATATATACCACTTCATAGTGCTTTTACGGCCCTCTCTAAGAAGTTTATAGAGTCAATATATTGCCCCCCAATCTGGGTCCTCATTTTATCCATGGATAAAGAATGGAAAGCTGAGTCAACCTTGAGCCGGTGAAATTTGAACTGCCGAACTGCAGCTAGCAGTCAGCTGAAGTAGCCTGCAGTACTGCACTCTAACCATTGCTCTACCTCAGTTTATTTGTCTTATCTTTATAGCCCCATTTTATAGAGCCTCAAAAACTAGACAATATATCTAGAGTAGATTTCGAAGGCCACAACTATTCCTATTTCTAGGAGAAATAGGAATAGTTCTTCTCCCCAATTATGGATTCCAGTTGATGGAATCAAAATCATCAGTAGCAAAAATCACTGTATTTCAGCATGAACTTTTACATGACTAGTAAAATAAATGTATTCTTAAGAAAAAAAATTATACTCAAGTTTTGTGGCACAATGAAAAACCCTAATTGAATTAGATTTTAATAAAATTAAATTAAACAGTAGATTTAGTTTCCACAATATGGAATTATATAAAAGAAAATTACCATAGACCAGGTATGAAATGTAAAATTTGTTACTACTGGTTCTGTGGGCATGGTTTGGTGGTGGGGTAATGTGACTAGGTGGGTGTGGCCAACTTCTTTAAAAAAAAACTTTTCAAAGCATTTTTTCCAATGCTTTGAAAAGCCTCTGCCGATCAGGCAACTCAGCTGGGATCGTCAGAGAGGCTTTTTAAAAAATGCCTCTCTGCCGATCTGGCAACTCAGCTGGGATCGACAGAGACTTTTCAAAGCATTTTTTAAACCACCTCTTCAGCCAAGAGGTTACAGAAAAAAATGCTTTGTAAAGCCTCTGACGATCCCAGCTGTGCTGTGTGATTATCAGAGGCTTTTTTTTTCTTTTAAAAGCATTTTTTTTTGTCAAAAGAGGTTGTAGAAAAAATGCTTTTAAAACTTAAAAAAAAAAAGCAGGGAGGGTGCAGGGATTTTTGCTATCAGTTCTCCGAACCACCCACCGCCATCGCTACCGGATCAGGCAATCCGGTCTGAACCGGGAGAATTTCACCCCTACCATAGACATTGAAGAATTCACCAAATATTTTGTTATGATAAACTTTGCATGCTGTATAATGTTATAAGGAGCTAGGAGAAACTTGTCTGAGAGTTGGACGGCCATATGAATTTATTTAAAAAATAAATAATAAAATAAAATAACTGAGCTGCAATAAGCACCTGTCAACCAATTTGTATAGACCATATGTCATGTCTCAAGAACTACACTGTGTTTGGTAGGTCTGTAGCTTACACATAGTTTATTCATTCTTTATTCTGACCAAATAAACCAACAAACAAAAAGCTACAGAAATCTTCATAGAATGTATACTTTACACCAAGGGATGTCAAATTCAAGGCCTGGGGGCCAGATCTGGCACATGGACTGCTTATATCTGGCCCACAGGGCCATCCTGGAAACAGCAAAGGGCTGGCCTGCGGTGCCTCTGCCAGCAAAATGTAGCTCAGGAGGGCTGTGTGCTGTCCTCCCGAGCTCCGTTTTTATTGGAAGAGGGTTGCCGGAGGCTGTCACAGCCAAAATCAGAGCTTGGGAGCCCATTTTCCTTGGCAGAGTGCTCAGGCCACCACAGGCACCCCCAACTGATGTAAACATGAGTGATGTCGAGCTGGCCACGCTCCCCCTTGAGGTGAAACACAACTCTGATGCAGCCCTCAATGAAATTGAATTTGACACCCCTGCTTTACACTTTAACACTTTACACTTTACACTTTAATAGTGGAAAAAATAAGAAGGGGATAGGGTGGTTAAATATAGTCAAACTTCCCAGACTTAAAATCAATGAATGTTAAAAGCCTACTAAAGAAACCTGTGATTTGACATAAGTTAACAAGCAAGCTTAAATAGAGATTGTACAATTCATGCCAGATTTTGTCAGTATTTCTGGCTGTTTTCCATGTCAACCTAAAGATTCCCAGCACTATCTGATCTTTATTAATTTCCATCTTGGGGGCTCCTCTCTCCAACTATCCATACTATGATAAAACTAAACAAAAGGAAACTCTTTAACCTTCCTTTTTCTGAACAGCCAAATAGATACGTTCTACAAAATGAAATGAAATTGCCCAGAAAATCTATGAAGTTCTAACTTAAGTTCTAATTTATTTAACTTAAGAAGACGAATGTTCCTTGCAGTTTATAATTTATACTTAACTTGAATTGCATGAAATATATAATATTGAAGTATCCAAACTGGATTTTTGTTTTGCACATAAAAAAATCAAATTCTGATACATAAAATATATTCATAGGATGATTTTAATACTCCTATTTCCCGTATTTATATATTTTTTTATTTCCTCAATTATTTTGGATGTGTATTTTTAAAGTATGCATCTACACACGATAAATATGAATTAAGGATTTTTGAATAATTATATAATTCATAGAATATGAGTAATATGTGCCATGTTGTTTAAAGTCCACACAGTGGGTTTTCTTTGTTTTGTGTTTGCTTCATATTATTTTGTTCAGGTTTTTTATATTCCGCAGTCAACAAAAATGCATGTCTTTTTTTCTTCTTGAACCAGAAAGTACAAATCAAGTTGTCATTCTCTAAGAACATCATAAACATGCAAGGAAAACATGACAGCTAAATGATTCCATGCGACATGGAGCATCAAATCCTTTAAAGCTACATGAAGAATATAAAATTGATTTCTAACTACAAGATCGCCTATTGTTTTTGGTGGAGATTTTATGCTATCTCTCATATCAGTGAACAATTTTCAAATGTTCTGTTAACGAAACCATTCACCAAGTATTTCATATTTAATTAGGTGATCTGAGAATATCCATAGCTAATGAACCAACTTTCATTTGCAAAGTAAAATTCGAACAAAAGCATGTCTTTTCCTAAGTATGCATGTAATTTCATCAGTAGAATAAACAAAAGTGTCTTTTCAGATCCATTTTGCTTGAGTACCTTCTGCTTCATCTAAGGTTGAGGTAAAAAAGCAAGAGACCAGCTAGTCTACCATCTGTGCTGTTATTCTATGGAAAGCAACTAGGGTAAGTGAAGATACATTTGCGGCACATAAGTGATTAGCAAGTGTTATTTAATACTTTCATCTCCACCCATTTTTCTGTGGCAGTTTTTTTCCCCCATCTGCTATATTAAAAGTTGGAAAAATTATTCAACATACCTGTAGGAAAAAAAGCTAAGGGGGAAAAAAACTCAGTTGCAAGGAAATATTCACAGAGCCAAAATTAAATAGGTACTATCCCAGTGTCTGCTGATTTTGTTCTCTAGTTCTTGGTAATAAATTAGTCCTGTATTCTTGTGATATAATATCACTAGTCACTTGTGTTGTGGCTCTAGGATAGTGATGGCTAACCTTTTCTGAGTGCCCAAAGTGCACGCCCGAACCCCAAAAATGCAATGCGTGTACAGCCCCCCCACATATCCCACCCCCGCACATGCGTGGCAGACACCTGAAGACCAGCTGGCCCATTGGAGGTGCGCGTGCATGCGCAGCAAAGCTAAACTGGGGCCATGTGCCACCTCTGGCACATGTGCAATAGGATCGGCATCACAGCTCTAGGAAGAGCAGAAAACGATAGAACAGGGATGTCAAACTCAAGGCCCTGGAGCCGGATGCAGCCCATGGAGTGCTTAGATCTGGTCCATGGGGCCGCCCTGGAAATAGTGAAGAACCGGCCCACGGTGGCTCTGCCAATGAAAACAGAGCTTGGGAGGGCCATGTGCAGTCGGGCCGCCACAGGTTCCCCCAACACGAGTGATGTCGAGCTGGCCATGACCACCCTGGTCACGCCCCCAGGTCAAACATAAGGTCACGCCCCCCCAAGGTCAAACCCAACCCAACCCTGGCCCTCAATGAAATCGAGTTTGACACCCCTGTGATAGAACTAGCCTTACAGAAAGAACATTTAAATAAGATTCTCACTTGGACCTCATTTTGGCATTTGGCTAAAGTTCCTTTATACGTATGCATATATATTATGTTTATGGAAAAAATGCATAATATAAATCTTGCCCCTATCTTCAATGAGTATATTCAAGTATACATTCCCAAGGATAAAAGGATATATAAGTGAACATGTAAAGATTATTGTACATTAAAAATTAGTAGAGTGGGCAAAATAACTTGGAAGAATAGCTTGAGATGAAAACCATTGGACAGAATGGTATTAAATATTCATTTTTTTTCTGCTTTTCTGCTTAGATATTCAGTACTAGACTCCAATAAAATAATGGTAAAATGCAGGATGTTACTACATGCTGTGTTTTGTATTACAAAAACTCTTTGAGAAATATTATGGAGAGTTTATTTCGCAGGATGCTACAATAGGAAATCATGCTTGTTTTGGTGTGATTTTAAACTATAGTCCTGGATTAGCCAATATTGGCAGCTTCCACACAACTTTGTCATTTGATTTTAGCAGCTAAAAGCATCTCTAAACTGAAGTAGCTTTATTTATTTAATTTTTCTTCTTATTTGGCTCCACAATACAATAGAAGCAATGTAACATGATCCTATTTAAATATGTAACGCAACCTAAATAATACCAAGTAACATCAAGATAATTTAGCTATCAAAATTGACTGCTTTTTACAAGCACAATGATCTGGCTTGTGATAGCTGTGATAAGGAACATAAAGCTTGTTCTTCTCTGTATACAAACATTTTGATAAATTCCAGTATATATTCTTAATATTAATTCTTTGTATATGCAGTGTTTTGTATCGCATGTTGGGCTTTCTCAAATAAATAGGGAATACATTTCTCCTGTTGCAGTCTGGTTTATCCAGATGGGCAAAACTCAGGAACAGACAAATATTTAAACATCAGCTTGGAACAAAGTGGGAGCATTTCATCCTAAATACAATAATGACTATTTATCTAGGAGCACCAAAGCATGATAATCTTAGCAGCTGAAATTTATAAAGAAGTTCTTAAATCTCTGACCTCAGGTGGCTAATTTTCCAACTTACTTTTTTTTAAAATTAAATTTATATACCGTCCTTCTCCTAGTGGACTCAGGGCGGTGTACAGCCAAGAATAAAAGCACTCCAATACAAAATTTAAAATATTAGTAAAAGAATTAAATAATTTTGGCCCAACAAATTTAAAAAACCAATAGACAATTAAAATTTAAAACCCATAAAAACTTTAAACTTTGTCTGCTTCTCCCTTAATTGAAAATCCTTACTCAACAATGTAATATTTCATTTTTTTCATCTGTTTTCTATGCCAAATTGATATCAACTATGCAAGGTCAGGCAAAAGTTTTAGAACTATTGCAAGGTAGCTCTTGTTTCTGTTCATCTTTATAGCAATTTAAACAGAAAATGTCTTCAGTGTAAAAATGTCCTCGTAGTAAGAGCAATTCAATTGTGGAATTGACTGGAAGATTCCCTGCACTGGTCAAATCACAACTGTTGGAGATGACCAGGCTGAGCCTGAAGGATGGGCCAAATGTGTCATCAGTCTCGAGTCCCTTTGCGCCCCATAAATCCCCAAGAGGTTTAAGTCCAGCCCACCTTGAATTCCATTGACTCTTACCTTTGCATGGTCTGTTGCCTTGAGATGGGGGTTGGATGAGAAGATTCTATAAAAAAATAAATTCTAGGCCAGCCTATAGCCCAAGATTCCTTTGGAACTGATTCTGCAAATCATAAAATTACCACAAGTCTTCTAGAAAAATAAACAAATAAATAAAATTTTAAACAGCACAAGAGCTTTGATGCCATCTTTATGCTACCAAAACATTTGCTGCTCTTGATAAAATAAAATAAAATTCTGATCACATTTTGTTACAGTTTGACATATATAAATCTCTAGCTCTGAGCCACGGGAATGTTGTTCCTAGAATAAAACTGCCAATTTCTGATAATAAAGGATCATTTTTCTTTTCCTGTATTTGCTCTGCTGTTTGCAAACATATTATTTCCATGTGTTTCAGTGTACAACAGGAAGCAAATGTAATTGATTTTCATCCAAACGGGGAATAGAATCCAAGAGAAAAAAATATCAGAAATTAAAATAAAATCAGAAAGAAAGCAGATTTCAAATGTTTACGAAGTCTTCTTTTCTATCCATAAGGCAAGGGATATGCTGATTACTTTAAATTAAATCTTCTTTGTCAGTCCTGGAGGAGGAAAATCAAAGAAAAAGAAAGAAACTACATTCCATAGAAATGTCTGAATATATCAGAAAAGCTAATCAATTCAACAATAAAGTTCATTTTTTTTCAACCAGGGTTATAATAAAAAGTGTACTATCACCCAAATCAATTTGGCTTAATGCCCAACAATTTGCTGTGGGTTGCTATTCCTTAACCACTGAAGCTCAGACTAATTAAAAGCTTTTTGAGAAGCTGATTATCTGGACAGTACAGAGAAAACGATGCTTTGTGATGTTTTGTAAAAAGTTAGGAATATATAAGCCAAAGTATGACATTAAAACATTAGGATTCACTGATGGGAGTACTTGTGATTCCTCAGAAGATTAGTTATGTGGCTTGAGGTTTTCCTTCTTTCTGGTTTTATATTCCCTAGCAATTTTAAAAGATTAAAGCATCGCATCTGCCCTGCAGAGAGATTAAAAACATTGAAAACATAGTGTGGGAGGTGAGCATCTAGAGAAAAGAGAATGGAAGTTGTACTTGAAGGCTGAAGGAGAAGTCAGTGGTGTGTGGAGGAGGCAAAGCTAAACATCAACATTTGGGGGAGTTAACAGTGATAGTCTGAAGCTAACACAGCTGAGCAAGGTGTAGCAGAACTTAATAGGCTCAAAATACATACAAAACAACTCCAGCCAGTAATATATAATTGTTTTCCCCCTTTACAAAAAACAAGAACTAAGATACTGGTCCTACTGAAGAACAGGGGCTAGAGAGTGGAGAAAAAACAGGGCTGAGAATAACAACAGCCTCACATAACTCACAGGCTAGATAGCCTGTTATTAACATTCAGCTGTCTGCAATTATTGCAAGTTCGAGGCTCAAGGTTGACTCAGCCTTCCATCCTTTCTAAGGTAGGTAAATTGAGGACCCAGTTTGTGGGGCAATAAGCTGACTTTGTATAAATATACAAAAAGTATGAAGGCTATTGCTTAATGCATTGTAAGCCGCCCTGAGTCTCCGGAGAAGGGCGGCATATAAATCTAATTAAAAAAAAACATAAAGGTTCCCAGTCCATAAAAGAAAGGACTAGAGAAATAATTAGCTTCCAATTTTTTATGGCTAGGAGAGATGGATAGTTAAGAATCCAGGTTAAGAGGAAATTTGCCATCCTGAACAGATTAAGAACAGATGAATAGCTAAACTGTATTTAACAGGCTTAACACATTTGGAGTATATGCTTGTATACTAAACCTATCTCTGGTAAATACCAGATAAGAATAATTCAGCTTCCTGATCTGTAATTTCTACCATACAATATCCAGTGGTAGGGTTCAAATAATTTAACAACTAGTTCTCTACACTAATGACTGGCTGGGTAGGCATGGCCATGGTGGGCATGGCTAGGGGATATGACAGGCAAGACTTTGCCTCCTGGGAGGAAAAACGGGCCACGGGGAGGTCCTGTGCCCCATTTTGGGCCTAGGAGGCCTCCCTGCACTTATCTGGGAGCCAAAATGAGGTGCATGGAGGTCTCCTGGAAGGGGCAGGGAGGGGAGGGGCCACCCAGCAATTTAACTACCAATTCACCCAAACCAGCTGAATCCCACCATGACAATATCTCACTACAAGTTAAAATAAACAATCAAAGGTAGCATATCCTGCTTACTTCAAGTGTGTAACTGTTACATATCATGGACTATGAAAATATTGCTACCATATATAGAATAAGGAAAAGGTTAAGGAAAAGGTTAATGAAAAGGTTAAAAGAGCCTGAGTGGTGTAGGAGGCTAATGCCTCCTACTAAGGCAGTAGTTAACATCCAGCTGCCTGCAATTACTGCGAGTTCAATCCTAGCCAGGCTCAAGGTCGACTCAGCCTTCCATCCTTTCTACGGTGGGTAAATTGAGGACCCAGTTTTTGGGGGCAATAAGCTGACTTTGTATAAATATACAAAAGCATGAAGGCTATTGCTTAACGCGTTGTAAGCCGCCCTGAGTCTCCGGAGAAGGGAGGCATATAAATCAAATTTTTAAAAAAACAAAAACAAAAACTAATAAGCAAAAGTTTAATCCAGATGAAACCGTTGTATTTGGAACATCATGGGCATTTGGATTCTTGAAAACAAATCTCCAATAATTTGTTTTGGAAGAATAAAGTTCCATGACAAATTGTTAAGGATTTTTTTTTTTTTTTTTTTTTTTTTTGTATTAAGAAGTCACAATCATGAATAAATTACTATTTTACCATGGATAATAGTAATTATTTGAAAATTTTTCTGAGCTTGCAGATTTGGGAAAATAACATGAACATCGTATTCCAAGAATCTTTGCTTTGAATATTCTAACCATCTCAAATCCTACAATTGGCTTGTTATTTTATCAGTTTTTTTATTATTATTATTATTTTCTTTCTAACTTCTAGCACAGCTAATAACACAATTGTTGCTATTCTTGAAGGCCAAGTGAAGCGAGAAGATAGGAAGCTGAGGAAGATGACACATTTATTTCATGTTGTGCTCAGAAGCAGATGCTGCTATTGTTGGCTCCCACTGGCTGATTTCTCTAGGCAAATGTAAGAATGAATGAAGATTGTTTTTATTTGCTAAAGGTTACTGGCACATTTTCTGCTCTTCACCAAGTATGTTGTTTTATTATTTAAAGTTCATAAAAGCTTGCTTCGTACATAATTTTTTGTATTTTCTTCTACATGAGGTAGCCATTATATAAATGTAAAAGGCTATGTTCTCTTCAATGGGCAATACAGAAGCCTTGCTAATAAAAAACGAGGTGGTTTTCTAAATAATGATGCTTCCGTTTAGTGGTTGAGTTCTGATGGGCATACTATGAACATTCCTGTCAATGCTGAGATTTTAATCTACATGTTAAATCAAAAGAGGAAGAGCAAACATGCTTGAATTGCTTTCACTGTTTATCATGGGAAATTTAACAATACATCATTAAAAACCATTTGGCTTTACAAGTAAGTGAACACTAAATGTGAGTTGCTGCCCAACTTTGCTTGTAGCTAGAGGCATAAAAGAGACTTACTTTACATTTCCATTAGTCTAAGACGACATGTGTGTGAGAGGGAGAGCGGGAGGGAGGGAGAGAGAGAGGTTTTTGAAAGAAAGTAATGTGTACCATTGTTGATTTTTAAAATCTGTAGGATTTTTAAGATGTAAGCATTCTGCTAAATCCATTGTCTTTTACAAGTCTTCTGCTGTTATTGATTTATTTTTTCAGATAATATTGTGAGAAAAATATATAACTTTCTGAGGCATTTAAAAATTAATAAGATAATGTAGATCATCACATAAACATGTTGTATTTTTCAGTATATGGCATCATCAAACATCTGAATTTCAAGAATTTGGTTGATATAGTATAAAATTTTAATAAAACTAAATAGAATGCACAGTTCAAATTAAATTACATTTTAAATGTATAAGTGCTGTACCATATATTACATTTGACTTCAGGTTGCAACGATTCTAATAGAAGGTAAAACAGTTTCTTTGTATATGCACACAAGCCTTGGCACTTAGGTTTATGGAGTAAAATTCTTATAGTTCTGAATAACAAATTCTTAATTAAAACAGTCTGCATTCAGTACAAAGCCATTATTCAAACTGAAGTGATTTTCCTTTAGGTTTAAGAAAATAGTCAATCGTTCTGATGGATTTAAAGAAAATTGGCTAAAGTAATACCATCCCTATGAAGAGATGATTCAGTAACAGAAGAGTCACTGCTCATAAGTAATTTCCTTTCTGTCCATAAAAGTACTTCTAAACTGAAACAGCCCAGTTTCACGGGATTCATCCAAAAAACACCAGAACTCACTTTTCGGGCTTGATAGATTCGTGATTGAATTTGTATATTGCTAGCTTTTCCAAGGTTTACAATCATAAAAAATAAAAATAACACAAAAAGAAATATAGAAATAAAAAATAGCATTCATGCAGCATAAACAGCATGTATCATCATGTAACTCTTAATGTTGAAATACTATTTAAAGAGTTGTATTTTCAAGGCCTTTCTTTATGATGGAAAAGCAGGTACAACTTTTATCTCTCAAGGAAGGTTATGTGGAGCCATCACACAATAGCACTGATATTATATTCAATTTCCCGTGAGGTCATAACAATGAGTTATCCAAAACATTCCAACCTGAGATTAATGTGCTAGATTGATCTCACCTGAAGAAATCTATGAATGCAGACCATGTAGAGCTTTAAAGATTAAAAGTTCTCAGATGTTTATTGGAAGCTAATGAAGTGCTGACAGTGTCAGTCTTACCTGGCTTTAGTAGCTTTTACCTACCGTTATACAAGTCATTCACTTTTGCATGAATTGTCATTGTTGACTGATTATCTTGAATCCATTTCAATGCTCTGTTTATTTATTTAGCATATGGTGATGGTACATCAGCCAGACCACTGCAGTGTTAATACAGAGTAGTTGGCTGCCTAGGACTTCTAATCTGTTCGGTTCACGTTTATGTGCTAACCATAAGTGCATCATATTCACTAGCTCTGTATTCAGAATGGATAACAGCATTCTGCAGGGTCATCCAGGATGTTTTCCCCAGGGGTGAAATGCTCCCGGTTCATCTGATCCAGTAGCAATGGCGGCGGGTGGTGGTCCGGACAACCGGTAGCAAAAATCCCTGTGCCCCCCCCCCCATGCCCAGCTGAGTCACGTGATCATCAGCAGCTGTTTTTTGTTAACTTTTAAAGGCATTTTTTCTACAACCTCTTCAGCCGAAAAAAATGCTCTTAAAAGTTAAAAAAAGCCTCTGATGATTGTGCGGCTCAGCTGGGATCATCAGAGGCTTTAAAAAGCATTTTTTCTACAACCTCTTCGGCCTAAGAGGTTGTAGGAAAAAAAAATGTCTTTAAAAGCCTCTGGCGATCCCATCTGAGTTGCCTGATCGCCAGAGGCTTCTAAAAGCATTTTTTTTGGTAACCTCTTCAGCTGAAGAGGTTGTAGAAAAAATGCTTTTAAAAGTTAAAAAAAAAGTTGGCCACGCCCACCCAGTCACATTAAACCCTCCCTCCCCACCAAACCACGGTGGGGTTGGCAGTAACAGAATTGGCGGTAACAAATTTTAGATTTCACCCCTGGTTTTCCCTCCACCAATGTCTCCTCACATTTGGGCATCACATTTAGACAGGTCTGGCACCAGTTGGATTTGTACATCTGCACAAAGCATTGTTATTTTTCTCACCAGTGGTACCTATTTTCCTACTTGCATGTAGCATGATTTCAAACTGCTAGGTTGGTAGAAATTGAGACAAGTGATGGGAACTCACCTTGTCACATGGTGCTAGGACTCAAACCACTGGATCACAGACCTTCTCCAGTGTCTTTAAGCCACTGAGCCACCATGTCTCATTTCAATGTTCTGTAAATAAATATAGGATTGTTCCCACATATGCACAAAGGCTAAGAACATGTTGCTGAATGCATAATAAGAGATGACCATTACCTTGCTTAAATCTTGCATCAGAGATAAGACTCACTTGGTATCAAAACACCTTAAATACTTGAACACCGAATAGATTATAAATTAACTTGTTTGCAAAAGAAGTTTTGTCCATCTGCTTGCTTCAGATTTGCTTGATTGTCAGACTATTTTAAGAGTGCATCACCCTTTTAATAGATTATCTGCTTCCCCATTCTAATCTTTATCTATGTTGCTAAGAAATCTGAGCGCTGTTCCTGTTAGATCTGATTTGTCTTCCCACCATTTTCAAAAGTTCAGTGAGAGACCTATTGTGCTAAATGATGCATAAATGAAAAGAGAATAGGTTGCATATTTCCAGCGGCTTAAATCAGTAGAACTGCCTGCAATGGTGTTTTTTGCAACTTAATATTCAAAGCATTAATTTTAGAAGTTAGTAGGTGACAATTATATTTAGAAAAGTGTGACTTGATAACAGTCATTTTGATGGCATCCTTCATCTATGTTATCCTCTGAGAGAATCGTTTAGCTATTGAGGCAAAGTGATTTTGCATCTGTTTCATGTTTATATGCATAGCTATCAAATATGTGATGTAGGAATGCTATCATTTTGCTTTATTTTCATTATATGGTCTAAAACTATTGGTGTATATTGTCTTTAGAAAGCATTCAATACACCACAGACAATAAAGGAAAAAGATGTTTGTGGATTTAATAAAAACAGGCAAACTAATGTATTAAGTATTTTATATCTAATGCACTAGATATTTTAGCATGGCCAATGGCAAGGGATTAGGAAAATTGTAATCTAAAATATCAAAAGGATATCAGGTTGGCTAACCCACTATAGAGTTATATTCGCTAAAGAATAGAAAATTTATTTTAAAAATGAATGCCCCATTTGTAATCCATCAATTGTGAAAATGTGAAATACATGTAGTGCCACAATTTTCATAAGCTCTGCTGTTTATAGATGAAGCAGACAGCAGAACTAGCTAGACTCTTTACATAAAAATCTACTGACCCTGAACTTGTCAGCTGGGGAGCTGAAAGACAGTCTGGGTTTAAGACCTGAGAGCTGTGCGGCGGGATGAACTCCCATTGCTTGCTCCCGCTCTTGCCAATCTAGCAGTTCAAAAGCATGCAAATGCGAATAGATAAATAGGTACCACTTTGGTGGGAAGTAATAGTGTTCCATGCACCTTGGTGTATAATCATGCTGGCCACATGACCATGGAAGTGTCTTCAGACAATGTTGGCTCGCTCGGCTATGAAACAGAGATGAGTATCTCCCCCTAAAGTTGGACATTACTGGATAAGGAAAACTTTTATCTTTACCTTTAATAGAATTAAACTTTTATTCCCAGATAAATGAGCATTATTTATCTCTATGACTGGTAACCATCTCAACAACTGATTTATAACTCCTGAATTATAAAGCAAGATTTGCATTCATTTTCCTTGACTTCTTTAAGAGAGATTAGGCAAGACTTAAATGATGTTAATTCTGATTAATTTTAGCCTTGATTTGTGTAGCAGCCCTGCTAGCAGAGATAATCAAAACAGGTCAAATGATCTACCAATATGCATCTTGCTTGGGATAAGTTAGTATTCAGACATTGTATTTACTACAATGTGTGAACATGGTTGCTATTTTTATGTAATTGTGCAGAAATGTTAATAAACCTATGCACATAGGCTACATCAGTAAGTAAAGCATGTATGCATTATGTAAATGTGGCATTGCTTAGGAAATATCTTCTGTAGGTAGTAGACTTCAGCAGAAAATAAAAATCAATTAAAAATTACCATTAACAATTAACAGATTGTGAAATTCAATCGATTAGGTACTTAGTTTGTTTTTCAGGCCAAGAACTATCTTGTCTTTATAATGGTATGCCAAAGGCAACCCTTTGAAAAAGTAGGTGGCTGTCGTGGATCAATATAACTATTAGTATTTTTCTAGTAACTGAAAATACTCTGAATCTACAGTTAGCCTTTCTTGATGCTGATTCAGTTCTATGTCTAAAGTAGAATGGTGGATCACAATCAGGGCAGCTCCCTGTCTGCCGCTTTCTAAGTGATACACTAAACTGGAGGACCATAAGAGCAAGGTACCAGAATGGGGAAGCCACCAGAGGTGCTCAGACACAAGTGATGTTGAGCTGGCCATGCCCACTCTGGCCACGCCCCTCTGCAGTCAAACACAACCCTAATACGGCCCTCAATGAAATTGACTTTGGCACCCCTGCTCTATAGTGATCATTTATCTAACAAACCACTTATCTAATGCATCATTATGAAAAACCTTGCACAAAACTTTACCTCTATCTCACGTTTGTTCTGAGAAAGTAACCCTATATGTGAGGCACTACCATATATCTAATCCTTGTTTTGATTTGATCACTCCAAAATTAGAAAGATGGGTTCCTAACTAATCATAAAGAGTGAGGAAAATTGTTTTCTAGAAATGCTTTCAAGTGGAAATAATAAGGGTGAAGTTGATTTGTGACTTGTATGAGGGACAATTATCCCTAAGTTATTGGCCACAGTAGAGAAGGCAGAATGATATACTGGAAAGTTATTCTAGTTCTGAAGAAAAATGCTAGTTCTATTTACTCACTGATTTATCTTTCCTAAAGTAGCCATTTCAAAGAATATTAATATGATTGGCACCGCATTAATTTATGTGAGTAGTTAAACTTTACCTGCCAACTATTTCTGGAGATACAGGTAGTTCTCAACTTACAACCACAATTGAGGCCAAAATTTTTGTTGTTACGCAAGACAGTTGTTAAGTAAGTTTTGCCCTGTTTTACAACCTTTCTTGACATAGTTGTTAAATAAACTCACTGTAACTCTTAAGTTAGTAACACGGCTGTAAGTAAATCTGGCTTTCCCGTTGACTTTATTGGTCAGAAAGGTATTCACATTGTCCCAAGACACTGCAAACTGTCATAAATATGAGTCAGCTGCCATCTAACTGAATTTTGACCACATGATCATGGGGATGCTGCAACAGTCATAATTATGAAACATGTTTATAAGTCACTTTTTTCAGTGTGATTGTAACTTCAAATGATCACTAAACGAGGACTACCTGCATGCACTATTGAAGTTTATGGTTGAAAAAGAATTTTGCCACCAATACTCTTTAGGTTTTGTCATCAGAGAAGTATAGCACCAGCAAAGGTATTCTCTCCCCCCACCCCCACCCCCCAATTCCTCAAACCAACCAACCAAGCAGCAGCAAATCTTATATGAGCTGGAGATTACTGTTGTTGGAAGAAATATCCATCTGGTTCAGTTCCCAGCTGGGAGAAAGACACTGGAAACATGGAGGCTGATTGGAAAGAAAGTTTAATGATGAACAGAACCAACAGCAGTCCTGGGTTAGCTGATCAATTGGTTTGATGAATACATGGATTTTTATAAGTTTCAGAGATGCTGTTTTTTGCAATGTCTGAAATGCCCTTAGGAAATTGTGCAATGTAGTGAGCTCTGTGTCTTCTGCTAAACAGTAGTGGGTGAATCCTATGATGTCCTGAAGGATCATGTCCTGTTCTTCTTAATACCATCTACTTTGTAGATAGTCTCGCCCTGTCTTTCTTAATGGGTACAAAATATCTGCTGGGGGGGCTATTAAGAAAGAGGGGGGACTCCTTTCTGCCTCTAAAAAACATGTTTCTTCTTTCTCATGTAGGGAAATATAATATTCTGACTTTTTAATATTTCTCAAAATATTTAATTCTTCGGGGGGGGGGGGCTTCCCACACTGTAATTAAAAATAAAATGGTTTACATGATTGTAGACCTGTGATTATTACAAGAGGTATTCTAGAAAGGAACTGAATGAAAGCATAGCAGGCTTTTAAAAACAAATTAGAGAATCCTTAGCCACTTTGTACATGTTAATCAAAACAAATGCAATTTTAAAAAACCTAAACGAAATAACCTTTATAAATAAATGCCACATTTGAATTTGTAATTTGTATAGGACAGTGAAGTATATTTTTTTTTTAAAAAAAAAGCCTATATATTTATATCCAACCCAGCATTCTTTTCATTTTTATTTCATATGTTTGAAATAGAATAAAATACCTTGGGTGGACAGGAAGGGAAGAAGGAAAACTCAAGGCTGTTAATTTTCACTTTCCTTCTGTGGATTGTGTCCTTTTTTATGGTTTGTTTTCCCTGGAGGCTTTAAAAAAGCAAAGGACCACACCTATATTGCAAGGACATAAAAGCGAAAATATTGTGGGTGCCAGGGAAAGAGAGAGAGGAAAATGTGTTGGAGAACTAAAGAAACCTGTTGTGCATGATGATGGTGAGATGACAACAGTTGGTCATGTGATTAAAAAAGCTGAGAAGCTACTACCACTGAGGAAGAAGTAACAGAGCCTCACTGCCTCATAAACCTTCCAAAAATGCAAGCCAGACACAAATAATTGCTGTCTCCATCCTAGGAACTGATAAGGTCTGAGAGCCAAAGAAGCAACTCTGTAAAAGGGAGTAATTACAAGGCTACTTTAAACTTCAGCAGCGCTACTGAAATATAAAGGCTGGAAGACAGAGTATAATAAAGGTACTCCTTGGCTTATTATTACAACCAAGCCCAGAATTTCAGGTGTAAGTCATTGTGGTTGTTGAGTGAGATGCTCTCCTGATTGCTTCACTCAATATTTACAAGCCTGGCTCTCCAAATTAAAGTTGTTGGCCATATGGAACTGCCTGCCGAAGGGATCCAAGCAGGGGTGAAATCCAGCAGGTTCTGGAGAACCGATAGCGGAAATTTTGAGTAGTTCGAAGAACCGGCAAATACCATCTCTGGCTGGCCCCAGAGTGGGGTGGAAATGGAGATTTTGCACTATCCTTCCCCTGCCATGCCCACCACACCACACCTACCAAGTCACACCATGCCCATCAAGCCACACCCACAGAACTGGTAGTAAAAAAATTTGGATTTCACCACTGAAAGGCTTTTTAAAAAAATATATACTTCACTGTCCTATACAAGCACACACACACACCTCTGTGCACGGAAGAAAATACCAGAACTGGGCTAGAGAAAAGAAGCTTGGCTCTTCATGACCTGAGCATTTTTTCTCCACAGTTTCCCTCCCCTCTGTAATAAAAGGGAACCCCAGTGCTGGGTTGGTGAAAAAAGCCACTCAAATCTTCATGATCTGAACTTCTTTTCTTCTGGTGCTGGAATTCCCTTCTGCTCAGGGAAAATCCGATATTGTACTGAAGAGAAAAAAAAAATCAACCCAGCAGGCACATGGTGGCTGCAAATGATCCCAGCTGCAAACATCCTGTGCCAAAATCCTGCTTGGATTTTGGAGCAGATCTATTTTGGTGAAGCTCAGGTACCAGACAGAGTCATCTCACCCCATGGAAAAGAATTTGTGACCTTCCCTGTCGACTTCCTCATTGATTTTTTCTGGGCAAGCGATCAGGGAATATTGCAAATGGCGATCACATGATTGCAGTGTGCTTGCTAACCCATCGTAACTGCGAACAGATTGTCAAGTGATTATGTGATCCAGATCACAAACACATAACCGTGGGATGCTGCAATGGCCATAATAACTTTGGGCATGTGTCATAAATCCATTCAGTGCCATCATAGTTTTGAATGGTGACATAATGAATGGCTATTAATGAGGCCTAAGTAAGTAAACTAAAATGCCCTGTCTAAATGGAACAGATTTCTCAGTCCTTATAGAGGAGAAGTAGAGAAAACATGCTGATATTGTCTGATTGCTGGAAAAGGTGGACAGTTAAGAACTCAGGGGAAAAAGAAATTTGTATACATATTAACTATGGTCATTTTTTTAACTTGTACCTATAACACTGTTATTTATAAGTATATTTTTAGGCAGAGATAAATATAAGTTGTATATATTAGGTTTAACACAGGAGAAGTGTATATTTTGTATAATAAACCAAATTGTGTATATATCAAAAGAAAGCATTCAGGCTCTGAGTCTTTGGGTTTGTATGGAAACTTAATTGGAATCTTCTCACAAAGCCCAAGCCAAGCTTTGAGTTTTATCTTTACTAGTGGATTTTGAAAAAGTGCCATATCTATTTAGAGACATGTATTAATTATTTGAAAATATCAAATTACCTTTTTTTATTTTTGGCAAATAATAATCTACCCATTTTATCCAGATAGAACTCCTTTCAATTCCTTGGAAAGAATTATCCCCTAGCGTATTGCTTGGAGAAGCAGTTAAGATTCCTGACTTTGATATGTCCTATAATGTAGAATAATTTCCAGTTGTAAGAGACTGCTCAAAACAGTCAAATTTGTATATGTGATCTTTTAAATAAGGCTTTATTTCCTTTAACTGAATTAAATTATATTTGGGCCGTACCTTTCAAACAGGGCTCACTATTTTCAATAGATTACATTTTTCTTAGTGTTTGGAAAGAAAAATCTGACGACTTTGGTGTCTTAACTGGTTGGAAGTAGGTTGCAAAACTTGCAAATTAAGATCTTGTTGCCTGATGTGGATGCAAGGATAGATCACCAGTCATACAGCTCTAAGCTGCTAAATTACAAGGTGACAAACTAAAAAACACATTTATAATTAACTTTTGCCTATTTCAATGGACGTTCTCAATTTCATGTAGCAGTTTTAACATCTTAACTTTCCCAATATTCTTTATGATCGGTAATTGGACTTTTTTTAGTTATACATACTTCTGCTAGACTGCCTGATTTCATCTTCATAGTTCAGTTATTACTGGCAATGTTCAGGTTTATCCTTGTTCTGGATGATATGATATAAGCATCTCTTTCCATTTATATACCATTCTGATCAGCTGCTTGTTCCCTTCCCTATTTCTCCCTTTGTTTGCTAAATTAGGGTGTCCTTAGTCATTAGGATACAGGAACATGATGGCTCAGTGACTAAGATGATGAGCTTGTCAATCAAAAGGTCGGCAGTTCAGCAGTTCAAATCCCTAGTGTAATGGGGTGAACTCCCGTTACTTGTCTCAGCTTCTGCCAACCTAGCAGTTCAAAAGCACATAAAAAAATTCAAGGAGAAAAATAGACCCCACCTTTGGTGGGAAGGTAACATCATTCTGTGCTCTTCTGACATTTAGTCGTGCTGGCCACATGACTACAGAGACATCTTTGGACAGCGCTGGCTCTTCGACTCTGAAACGGAGATGAGTACCGCCCCCTAGAGTCAGGAACAACTAGCACATATGTGCAAGGGGAACCTTTACCTTTTAGTAATTAGGAACCTAGGTGTCCAAATCACAGATGGACTGTCTTCAATGCATTTCATTTTTTAAAAAAGGTTAATTCTTTAATTTACATTTATGGATGTTCATGGCATCCATCAATTCTTCCCCTCTGAGGTAGCTAAACAAGTGATTCATGGGCAGATTGTGTCTTACTTACATGACTATAGCAGCCCATTGGTTAAGTCACCCATGACTGCATTTTGCCCTTTGATTCAGGTCCAAAATTCTGTTGTTCATACTCTTCTGGATCATATTTCATTATCACATCTTTCAGTTGTAACATATTACTTTGATTGGGTATTCAAGAAATATAACAGTATAAATTAATTGTGTAGATATATTGTGCTTTATCAATGGACACACCCAGCTACCATACCTACTCAGACAAGAATTTTAGGTGATGAAACACCTCATTTAGGTGATGAGCCCCCCAAAATTGGGCTCATCTTATCAGTGGATGGACTTATCCATGAATATATACTATATATTGTAAAGGCAAAAGTTCCCCTTGCATATATGTGCTAGTCATTCCTGACTCTAGGGGGTGGTGCTCATCTCTGTTTCAAAGCTGAAGAGCCAGTGCTGTCTGAAGACATCTCTGTGGTCATGTGGCCAGCATGACTAAACACCAAAGGCACACAGAATGCTGTTACCTTCCCACCAAAGGTGGTCCCTATTTTTCTATTTGCATTTTTGTATGTGCTTTCAAACTGCTAGATTGGCAGAAGCTGGGACAAGTAGCGGGAGCTCACCCCATTACGCAGACCTAGGGATTCAAACTGCTGAACTGTTGACCTTTCGATCAAGAAGCTCTGCATCTTAGCCAGTGAGCCACCACGGCCCTTATATTGTAACACTATCCATATTTCCCATATATATTTCCATATAAGCCCAGGTATACAGATCCTTGAATTGTGATCCCAAATACAAAAATGCAACTCAGCATATACATGGGTGGCATAGTTTTCATGGTATTAGAGTTAAACATTTGAATGTCAGCTTATTCACAGATGGTCTTATCCACAAGTACGTATGGTGTTTGAAAGACCTAGTGATAGCTCATGAACATGTGCATGTAATGTGATGAGATGGGTAGAACCATCTATTTTTTCCAGAGAATAGAACAGCTACATTCTGTTGAAAGCCTTTTCTCACCTCGCTCTGCTTTTTTGAATCTTTGCTCATGAGAATTATTTTTAGAGTTGGGTATCTTAAAATGAAAATATACTAAATACACTTCTACCACATCAAAGCTGTGGGGGTTTTTTTCCCCCAAGTATTAATTTAAATGTAGTGATCTTGATTTTATTATAGGTCATTGGAACTATTAATCTACTGGCTATATTGTGATTATTTATTTATTTATTTATTTATTTAACAAATTTATGGACCACTCAACTTCAAAGTGAGCCTGGGCAGCTTATACTTAACACAATGAAAATAAAGAAACATCCAGACAAAAATGGCATCCAGACAAAAATTGCACAATAATCACTGCATAAATCCCTTACTCCAAAGCCTGGAAGAGCAGCCCAATTTTCAAAGGTTTCCAGACAGTGGTGAGATTCAAAAAATTTTTACTACCAGCTTGGTGGGTGTGGCAGGGGAAGGTTACTGCAAAATCCCCATTTCCTTCCTATCAGATGGGACTTGGGAGGCAGAGAATAGATGATAGCATGGCCAGTCAGAGGTGGTATTTACCGGTTCGCCGAACTACTCAAAATTTCCGCTACCGGTTCTCCAGAACTGATCAGAACCTGCTGAATCACCAGATCATCAGGATTGAAGTTATTTGGTTCTCTGGGGGAGATATCAATCCAGAAGGCAAGTGCTGTGAAGATGAAATCCTGGATTCCAATAGTGAAGCCTGTTTGATTGAGGAGATGTGAAACACTTCAACCTGCTTGCTGGTGTGTAGCGTTCCATGGTATTAATTGCTCTCTATTCTATGTGTACTTTGTTATAGTCACATAAGAAATCAATTTAAAACTATATGGGACACAGATCCAGAAAAAGTGACACTAGCTTTTGATCAACCAAAAATTGTAATTATTGTTACAGCAATTTCTTTTGGGCCCAATGTTCCTACCAATAATGATAATTCTGACTCTTTTGAGGGCTGCAGATCTTTATTTTACATGCAAAAAATCAAAAACTGAATCCCTTCTAGTTCTAGACAAGAAAAGGGAAATCTGAAAAACAGAAATAGAAAATATGGAGAGAAATAAGTCTATACTCTGGCTCAGAATAAAGGAACATCCTATAATTTTTTTAAAAAGCCTTGTTTAGATAATCTAATTAGAATATTTGCATTATATCCCAGACATTTCATTGCAAACTCACTCAATTTTGTGAAATATAAGTAACTTTAATAGGTTGATAAAAATTCTCAGTCATCCAGGTAGAGTTGTCTGGAACTCTACCTGGATGACTGAATGTCAACTGAACTTCTTTTCAATCTGAAATGTTTCACTGCTTATCCAAGTAGATTCTTCTGTGAAGCTTCACAGAGGAAGCTACTTGGATAAGCAGAGAAACATTTCAAACTAAAAAGAAAAGAAGCACAATTGACATGATTAAACTTCCAGATGAATGACTTCAATGTTATGTTGTCCCAGCAAGTAAAAATAGCTAACTTAAATCACTTTTAACTTCTCCAAAGGAGGGTACATTTATGTTATACTGCATATCACAGGCAGATATGCATGGTAACCAGCTAAAAATGGGTTCAGCTACTAGTGCGGGAATAATATGAGAACTTACTTACTAGTGTTCATGATGTGATGACAGCAATAAATCACCAGTTTAAAATATGATGGTTACAAACATGAGATGAAAGCTAGGACAAGTTAAATCAGCCCAATGACACTGACAAATTGTATCCTGGCAGAAACCTTTAGATTCCTCCTTGGATACCTTCATCATAAGATTGTAAGTCTTTCTATATTTGGATGTTTTGTGCATACACATTAAGAATGTGTATTGTGTCCATTTTGTGAAAAGTTTATTTTCTTTAAAAGTGGTTTAACATCTGGATCAACTCATGTATTCTCAATGAATTCTCATATGGTTTGAAAACATAGCAGATGAGTCAAGCTAAAAGCTACAGACTTACAATAATTATGGTATAGTGTTCAGTTGTTTTCTATATTTCCTTTTGGGCAGAGAATGTTGGAATCATTCTCCTGTGACTTTGACTTAGTTCGTGATACGAACTAAGTTTGTATATACTTAGTTTGTGTATTTGTCATGGACTACAAACCTCAACTTATCACCTCAATTGAGACCAAAATTCCTGTTGTTAAGTTAAACATTTGTTAAGTGAATTTTGCTCCGTTTTATGACCTTTCTTGCCACAGCTGTTAAGTGAATCACTGCAGTTGTTAGGCTAGTAAGTAATACAATAGCTAAGTGAATCTGGTTTTCTAATTGACTTTGCTTATCAGAAGTTTGCAAAAGGTGATCGCATAATCCTGGGACACTGCCACCATCATAAATATGAGTAAATTGCCAAGTGTCTGAATTGTGATCATGTGAACATGAGGATCGTAAGTGTGAAAAACACTCATGTCACTTTTTTCAGTGTTGTTGTAACTTTGAATAGTCCCTAAATGAACTGTTGTAAGTCGAAGACTACCTGTATAACAAAATATGTTCAATTAAAGATAATGCTTACAATACCAGTTGTACTCTTGAAATCAATCATTCCGCAATATCAGAATGTTAACAGATCAAATTGTTAATGCACCAGAATACTCTTTTAACTATCAAAAATTGAAACACAATATAGACTGACAATACGAATCAGATTCATCAACAACAAATTGTAGAAAATAGCTGATAACACAAGCCAAATTTGGCCATTTTTCCTGTGCAGCATAAGTAATCTGGAAATAGATATATTTACTTGGAGTAATTTGATGAATTAGATTTAGAGCTAGTTTTCAATGTAGTACTGGGCAAGCATTCTAGTAAAATCATCAAGGGCCTAATAATGCTGATAGATTTAATATATATTCTAGGGGAAGGGTTTTTCTGGATGTTAAGCATAGTTTCAGAAGTGCATTCTGTATTTCTTCAGTATTAATTCATTATTAATTTAAAGAGAATTCATACATCATTATATGATGGTACATCTTGTCATAAAAGATGCTTATCAAAGCCTCCAACCAACATTAACAAAAATTGAATTTAAATTTTGCTTTCACTATTATCAGTACATATATTTCAAATGTATTGTAAGCATTGCCATGAAAAATCTCCTCCAGCTTTTGTAATACATATCCATTGACTTCAAAATGCTGGTTTTGTTTGAAGATGCTGCAGAACTAGGCAGTCATTATAACAACCAATGACTTCAGAGGTTTTTATTACATACTATAACATGGTCGATCCAGGAATTCCTTCTCCAACAATTTATGACACAGCAGCACACATCAATGATGACTTGATCATATTTTCAGTCTTCCCTATAAAAGATGCCAGAAGAATGCACTTCCTACCTTAAACCATCTACCACATAAAACCTGGCATAATCAGGGTTTATCCCACTGTGACTGCATATCTGCCGCATACTCATTTTTGTATCCATTTCTACTACAGATGATAGAAAGCTCCTGTTCTCTCAAGCCTTTTCTTAATCACAGACAATGAAAGAGCCCATTAATCCCTAGGAAAATAATACAGTGTGTATATTACAGGGGTAGGGATGATACAAACTTTGTTGAGTGGGGTGAGTTTATTTACACTGAGCATGGCTTTCTCAGTTAAGGAATGGGTCTAATTACTCAAATTTTGTGCCATGAATTCATCAATATGTAAAAACTTAGTTTGGATACATTATGCAAAAACCTAGCATTGTGTAGAAGATTCGAAAGCTGGGGAAAGTGAAGGAATTCAGCAGCAGCAGGACTCAGTGACAGTGTCAATCAGTGCACTATTAGAAGATCTGAAAGACCAGGATAGGGAAAGGTTGCTATGGAGAAAATACCCCTAGGTTGTTAGTACATGTTGATGAATCCATTGTATATTACTTCAGCCTTAATGAGTACATAAATTAGCACATTATGTTCACACACTATGTTCATCCATCACATCCACTGACCAAGTTAAATGTATAATGTAAACAGATCCGTAATGTGATTAATCCCAGGTTATCTTAATTCATGGGAAGCCCTCAGCAGATATTTATGTCTTCAAAACTTCAAGTTGTAGCCTTTCCATGATCCAAAAAATCTCAGATTTAGATTCTGCAATGATTTCTGTAGTTTTCCAGACAAACAGAAGTTTCTGGAGCTTGAAACCCCTAGTTTAAATTCAGAGTGAATATGAAGTAAATGCAAAGGAATCACCTGGGACTTCAGACTTAAATGTAGAATTCATTTGAAAGTTAACTCCGACTGAAAATTTCCACACTATTATTCCTAACAGAGTCTAGATGTACTTATTTTGTTCATTAGCTTCTATCTCAATGTTTCTCAACCTTTCCACAATCTCAGACCACTAAATACATCTACAGAAAATGTAGGGGTCGTCCATTTTTTTAAAAAAAAACAAAAACAAAAAACACTACTTTCCTCCTCACATATTTTTTTTTCTTTTGGAACATGAAAGTTCACACATTTCAGTGATTAAGTTCATGACTAAAGTTACAGTTATGTACATCTTCCCAACCCCTCCATTTAAAAAAATGTTTTTAAACTAAATCTTGCATTTTTTAAAAATAAAATAAAATTAACCATTTATTTATCATTTGAATAGGTTCTTCATGCTATAAACCAGTGATGGCGAATCTTTTTGGCACCGAATGCCAAAAAGGGAGCGCGCACATATCTGGGCTGCAACCTGGAAGATGAGCTGCCTAGGGCGCATGTGCACGCCCGAAAATGAACTTCTGGTTTCAGCTACTAAACTTCCGGTTTCAGCCAGCTAGTCTTCCGGATTTGTTCACCCAGGAAAACGGAAGACCAACTCTTATAGTTTTCAGCACTACCGAATGCAAAAAGGCTAGGTGATCATCGCATGCGCATGCCTGCCGGAAGACAAATGGGTGACACCACATGTGCCAGGCAACATGGCTCCGCATGCCACTTTTCATGGATTTTTTTTTTATGACTTTGCAAAGTGTCATTCTAGAAGGGAATTTTGTCAATAGCTTCTACTATATAGAATTTGTCATCAACCTAGCAGCTTACCTTTCAACCATGGTGTGATTTTAGCTGTTTTTTCCAACACCTCTATTGCTTTCTTTCTTGGCAAGAACAGCCACTTCTTTCAAATTGGAACAGATTGTTCTGCGGTGGTTCTAAGCATGCCCCAAACAAAAAAAAAATCTCTGTTGGTTTTATTTGAAAATGTCTCAAAAGTTCTGGAGGCTGATAATGTTTCATAAAATTAAATTAACAAGAGGGCTAAAAGAGGGCTAAAAAAATCCAATTTTTAGATATTCATTGTTAGACTTCCCATCCACACTGTTTCTTTTTGGTTACTTCTGTGAAATTGCAGTCATTCAACACAGCACACACAGATTCACAGTCAGTAACTCCACCTGAAACCTGTTCTCTGTTGTCAGTTTTCTGAATTTCAGTACTTATAGTTTCAGTTGAATGCTTCAGTGAACTCGTTTTCAGCCACTGATCCTTTTTTTGTGAGCCAGTCACAACAATTTCTGTTTTTGGTCTGGCCAGCAGACTGTCAGTGAAGGTACAGCTAAGGGAATGAGGCAGATGATCATTCTTGCACATGGGGAAATGGGGTTGAGGAGGGAGGCATGGCGGACTTCAGTGGAACATGGTGTGACTGCACAAATCTGCTGGTGCACTTCAATGGAAAATCTTTAGTGACTTCCCAGGAAATCTTTACTGAATTCAATACATTAGTCTGACTATCATTGCTGAAAGTCATTGATTGAGCTGCGTTTATATTATCAATAGCTAAGTGGCCTCCTCCCAGACCATCATATCAATCAAGCTTAGATAAAAATATCTTTTTAAAGTTAAAATCAAATTCACCCCAGCCTTTCCTTTCCAGTAGGAGATGTCTTAATTCTCTGGCAGACTTCATTTATGGATCTAGGTCATAATTAATAAATAGATAGTTACTCGTGTTAGATGTTGTTATCTGTCTATCTATCTATCTATCTATCTATCTATCTATCTATCTATCTATCTATCATCTATCATCTATCTATTTTATTGATAAATAAAATGATAAAATATATAGAAATCACTATGACAAATGTAAATCATATGTTGTTTCAAAGTAATTATGTCAAAAAATGGAACAAAGTTAAAATAAGACAAGAGAAACTATAACTTTGCTGGGGGAAAATTATACATTAAAAATGAATGTTTTTTAAAAAATCATTTTTTTTCAGACATGTGTTTTCACAACTGATGCACTATTTACACAGTAGCAGAATGCTATATCTAAATTTGTGGTGCAGGAGGAAAAACCCACAAGTTAAATAAAAAGTGTTATAATATACAAAGGAAAGAGGAAGATAGGTTTACCTGACTTGAAAGCATTTTTTCTACAACCTCTTCGGTTGTAGAAGAGGTTGCAAAAAAATGCTTCGAAAAGCCTCTGCCGATCAGGCAACTCAGCTGGGATCGTCAGAGAGGCTTTTTAAAAAATGCTTTGAAAAGCCTCTGATGATCCCAGCTGAGCTGCGCAATCATCAGAGGCTTTTTTTTTTTTACTTTTAAAAGCATTTTTTCATTGGAAGAGATTGTAGAAAAAATGCTTTTAAAAATAATAATAATAAAAAAGCCTCTGATGATCATGCGGCTCAGTTGGGCAGGGATTTTTGCTACGGGTTCTCCGAACCACCCATCGCCATCACTACCGGATTGGGCGATCCGGTCCAAACTAGGAGCATTTCACTCCTGATGTGTAGTATTTATGTGGTGCCTGGTTGTATGTAGCTAGAGAGAAATTTTCTGAGGATGAGCTCCAGCAGGAGTCTGAAAGTTCGGAAGAATAAACCTCTGGTCCCGGTGACTGACCCACATTGGATCCTGCCACATTATTCTGGGCCATGTAGATTTGTATATGTATATTTGCCTTTATTCATCAAGAGTAATGTGATTTTTTTTTTAAAAAAAAAACATTGTTAGATGTGCCATATTGAGAATATGGAGCAGATAGAAACCAGCACATGAAGCATTTTATAGATGAGAAATAATATGCAAGTGCTATAGCTCCAGTTACACTAGCAATAGCAATAGCACTTAGACTTATATACCGCTTCACAGTGCTTTACAGCCCGCTCTAAGCATTTTGTAGAGTCAGCTTATTGCCCCCAATAATATCAGAAGGATGGAAGGCTCAGTCAACCTTGAGGCTGTTGATATTTGAACTGCCAAATTTCCGGCAACTGGCACAATTAACTACCACAATTTATAGAGAATGTGCAGTTCTTTTCGTCCCAAGACTTGTGAATATTTATAAAATGAGCTCAAGGACTGTTGTATAACCTGGACCTTTCAATATCTGAACTGTAATTATTGTTCAGGACAACAAACTCATAAAATTTCAGCCCCATTCTAAAGATAAATATTTTTTCCCAAAGCTAAAGGAAGTATATTGTAATTAAAAAAGAGATGACTTCACAGTCTTCATATTACGCTGATAATCATTCTTTCAATGAATGGAATTTTATTGCTTTGTCTGATGAACACCTGTACTTTCTGAATGACAGCCTAACTTTCCAATCTTTTTTTACAAATCACATTGCAGAAGGAACATCATTTAATACACAAATCAAAACAAATGAGAGAAAAAAAGTCATATGATAACCTATATGGAAGAAAAGACTATACACCCTGGCCATTTTTCAGTACTTACAGCAATGAAATTGAATTGGATGTTTTTATGTAACGTGCTAGGAGAATGGAAATAATTGCTACTGTTCAGAGGTATGGAAAATGCTTTAAATATAGAACGTTTTGAGCTCAAAAAAGTGTATTTGTGGTAGGAGATGATCAGACTGAGCTTAAGGCAGGGGTCAAACACATCATAAGTCATGAGTCCCTTTGCGCCCATAAGAGATTTAAGTCCAGCCCACTTTGAATTATTTCTGTCCTTATCTATGGCCCATTTCCATTGAGCGTTGGTAGTTCAGATTCATATAGAGCAGGGATGTCAAACTTGATTTTATTGAGGGCCGCATCAGGGTTTTGTTTGACCTCAGGGGCAGGGGTGAAATCCAGCAGATTCTGACAGGTTCTGGAGAACCAGTAGCGGAAATTTTAAGCAGTTCGGAGAACCATTAGCGGAAATTTTGATTTAGTTCAGAGAACCGGCAAATACCACCTCTGGCTGGTCCCAAAGTGCGGTGGGAATGGAGATTTTGCAATATCCTTTCCCTGCCCCACCCACCAAGCCACACCATTCCCACCAAGCCACACCCACAGAACCGGTAGTAAAAAAAATTGGATTTCACCACTGCTCAGGGGAGTGCGGCCAGGGGGGCATGGCCATTTTGACATAATTTGTGTTGGGAGCACCTTTGGGGGGCTGTACAGGGCTGGAGGGATCCTTCTGTAGCCCTCTGCCAGGGAAAACAGAGCTCTTGGCTTTCTCTAGCTTTCTTTTTGCTGGCAGAGACATTGTGGACTGGTCCCTCGCTTTTCCAGGGCAGCCCCATGGGTCAGATCTAAGCACCCTTGAGTTTGATATCCCTGTTATAGAGATTTTACAGCTTTCAGTGAATCTTTATACTCATTTGACCTGCCTCAATCTCCTGATTTCCCCGGGACTTGACAGTTTGAAGTGAAGGAAGTATTATCAGCATAGGAGAAAGAATTCAAAGTCATCTGAAACAATCTGGGAAATGTAGTTGAATTGATAGACCCTTGGTATTGATTTGTTCAGAGATGTAGGGAATTGATAATGTCCCTAGGTTTTTGGGGGCTTTTTTGGTCTAGATTATTTAGGGTGATACAGAGAGCAAAGCATCACAAACATAATAGAGACATGTGGACATTTAAGGAGCTATTTTTGTTCTTATTGCTGTTGGTGAATTACTTATGACAACCAGGAATTGCTAGAAAGGATCTAGTATTGGATTGTGCTTCAGAAATTACAATTCTGCTGCTGGAGCTATGGAGAATTGCTGTTTGATTGCTTCTGAGGCAACCTCCAACCCATCAATACTGTCTTATTCCTGCCAACTATTTTGGGGGTTTATTTCAGTTTTAAACCAGTATAATAGCAATACTGAAGTAAAAGAGAATGATTTTATCTTCCTCATTTCTCACTACTCATTACTTTTTTAATTTGAAAAGAACACATACATAATTAATTACAATATATGATAATTTATCTAGGGCGATAATAATAATCTATCCAATTATGTTAATCTATTGTGATTTATGATAACGTATTACAATTTAGGACACTATATCCAGAGTGATAATCATAATTTATTATAAATGTAATTTTTTTTATTGAAATCATCAACCAACGTAAGACAATTTTTAAATAGACACTTGCCTTATAGTGTTGCCTGCCCCTTTCTCACCTTAGAGGTAACTAGAGACATCAAAGCTATTTCCTGACTCAAACAAGTTAAAAAAAGGAAAAGTATACTTAATGGAGGTGGAAGACAGATCAAAGTCTGACAGACAAGTGATGAGAGGATTCTGCAATGAGGCTTAATTTGAGTAAAATGTCAACTTCTTCTGTGCAGCAATGATTCTGTTCAGCCCAAGGAACCAATACTGTAAGATTAGTTTCTTTATTGTTGCTCATCTCTAGGTAGAAATATCACCAGACTAAAACACCTTGTTTAGAATGTGGTAGAATAGAATATTCTGTATACATCTGTATAACTACTAGTATACATATCAGGGGTGAAATCCAGCAGGTTCTTACAGATTCTGGAGAACCGGTAGTTGAAATTTTGAGCAGTTCGGAGAACCGGTAGCGGAAATTTTGAGTAGTTTGGAGAACTGGCAATACCACCTCTGGCTGGCCCCAGGGCGGAGTGGGAATGGAGGTTTTGCAATATCCTTTCCCTAGGAGTGGGGATTTTGCAGTATCCTTTCCCTGGAGTGGGGTGGGAATGAAGATTTTGCAGTATCCTTACCCTGCCAAGCCCACCAAGCCGTGCTCACCAAGCCACGCCCACAGAACTGGTAATAGAAAAATTTGGATTTCACCACTAATACATATACTAGTATGAACTGTTGGGGGAGGTGTGTCCACTTTCACTCTTTTGTTGCATATCAAAAATTCCAAGTTTCTTTGTGCCTTTGCTCCCTACCTCTTGCAATTCTGGCCTACATTCTGCCACACATACTCGCCAGATAGCATCATGGCGGGTAATACTGATGAAGTATCTAGGACTATGAGAACTTTATGCCTTCCCTTGGCATAAATGTAGAGAAAATTAGTTCTGACCCAGGCAATCACCTCAACTCAGGCTTTAAGGGAAAAGATTTGTTTTATTTTATTTTATTTCTTTATTTTGTCGAGTATATATTAGATAATATATACAACTATTGTTGTGGTCTGCCAGCAGCCTACGAAGCCGGCAGCGGAGTCAGACAGCGATGAGGCTGAGGAAGAACATGGGCCAGTCCTGGAAGCTGGGGAAGGCCCGGATGAGGGCTCTGCGTCAGAGGCAGAGATGGGGCCAGGGCCATCAGGGAGTGAGGTGCGAACTCCAGAACCTCCAGAGACTGATAGGAGTGAGGCAGAGGAACAGGAGGAGTCTATTCCTAATGCACGCATGAGAAGAGCTGCCAGGAGACAAGAGCAGCTCAAGCAAAGAGGACAACTCAGGAGTAGGGCCAAGAGATGATTGGCCCCTCCCATAAGGTTTAAAACAGACCAGTAATGGTGTTTGGGCTTTGCCAGAAAACAACGTTGGTAGCTTCGTCTTCTTCTTCGTCTACGTCTTGTATTTATTTTTGTATCTGTGACTTCTGAACGTTTGCCAAGAAAGGCCTTTGGCAGTTTGCCTAATTGGACAAAGTTTGCGATAGGACTGAGGAATTTGTGTTGGGAGGAATTTGCTTTAATTTAGTTGAACGACACTGGGAAGGAAGTAATTCTCAGCTGTTCAAATAAAGTTTGTTTTTTCACTGACTGATTTTCCTACTACTTACTTGGGCCTGGGTCACAACAAGTATAAGCATGAATTGAATACATAAAATGAATACAATTAAAGGGAACATTAGGACAGGGACAGTAGGCACACTGATGCTTTTATGCACGCCCCTTACAGACCTCTTAGGAATGGGGTGAAGTCAACAGTAGACAGTTTTAGGTTAAAGTTTTGAGGGTTTTGGAATGAGACCACAGAGTCTGGTAGTGCATTCCAGGCATTAACAACTCTGTTACTGAAGTCATATTTTCTGCAATCGAGTTTGGAGAAGTTCACTTTAAGTTTGTAACTATTGTGTGTTCTGGATTGTTGTGGAAGGAGGTGCCTTCTAAAACTCAACTGGGGTAGTCTGATCAAAGGTCCCAGAAAGCCACCTACCATCATCAAAACAGCTACATCAAAGGTCTAATTAAGGTATGGAGATTTTTGTATTTTGAGTTAGAAGATCAATGCTATGCTGTTTGAAACTATTAAGAAAGCAGTAGAGCAAAGGAAATGTCTTTCAACCTTAAAGGTAGCTTAATGAATCACAACACAATTTTTTCAGCAAATAGTTATCCATCTTTGGCGGATGATAAAAATCTGGGTTTTAGAAATGAAATTGTTTACTTCTTTTTCCTTTAGCTCTAAGTGTCTCTTTTATATGTCACTAAATGTATTTACAGTATAAGAAATCCATTAAATTTGGTGAGTTACAAATTTTCACAGTCAGCCACAAATAAACATTAATGGAACTTGTATTAGAACAATATAGGCTGAAGGATTACCTGGCCCATCTATTTTCCTGGAATAATTCATTAAGAAATGTGTGTCCTGCTGAAAATTTAATAGATATAATAATATTTGCATCTTCAAGTTTTCTATTTACCACAGTCTAAACAAATATTCTTCTATTACCATTTTTCTTCTGCTTATTAAACCTCTGGCATAAACACACCATAACTATTTTTAGAAAATGCCAATCACATTGTTTCAGTCAATTTAGGGGTTTTTGTTTTGTTTTGTTCTTTTTTAAAAATTGAATTTTTAATATTTGGCATACATTTTTGCACAGCTTAAAACTATAGTTCAATACATTATTGATGTATGGTTTTTAAATATTTGTGAAAACTTTTTTCCCAAGAACTCAGCCAAATGCAATTTTAAGATGAAAGCATATGGTATTAAACAAAAATAAAACGAATCAACGAACAATTTGGACAAGTGGGAAATTACTTCATGAATTCTTAAAATAACATTTACAGTATCTTAAGGATAGAAACTTGGTGCCTTCTAGACATTTCAGATTTAAATTCCTATAATTTCAGCACAAGAAAGAACACAATAATGTAATAATGTCTAGAAGGCACTATATTTCTGATTCTTCTGTTAACTTAAAGGACAAAAGAAAGATTTAAAAAGCAATAAAACGTCTCTATGAGACCCTGTTATTCTTTAGAATATTGAATGTTGATGAGAATAGTAAATTATAATAAAATACCAATGGTGACAATCTCATTAGATATTGCCACATCAAAAAAAATCATACCAAAAAGTCAGTGATGGGATTCAAATAATTTAACAATCTGTTCTCTGCCCTAATGACCGGCTTGGTGGGCGTGGCCAGGGGAATGTGACAGGCAGCATTCAGTCTCCTGCACACTGGGAGCAAAAATGGGCCGTTGGGGAGAGTAGCACCTCCTCACACCCCATTTTGGGCCTAGGAGATCTCCATGCATTTACCTGGGAGCCAAAGTGGGGCACATGGGAACTCCTGGAAGGGGTGGGGTCAGGAGGGGCAGAGAACAGCCACCAATTTAACTACCGGTTCACCTGAACCGGCTCGAACTGGCTGAATCCCACCAATGCAAAAAGCATAGGAGCCTGAGTGGCGTAGGAGGCTAATGCCTCCTAAAAGGCAGTATTTAACATCCAGCTGTCTGCAATTACTGCGAGTTCAATCCTCCCCAGGCTCAAGGTCGACTCAGCCTTCCATCCTTTCTAAGGTGGGTAAATTGAGGACCCAGTTTGTGGGGGCAATAAGCTGACTTTGTATAAATATAAAAAAGTATGAAGGCTATTGCTTAGTGCATTGTAAGCCGCCCTGAGTCTCCAGAGAAGGGTGGCATATAAATCAAATTTAAAAAAAAAAATACCAAAAAAAATGAGTGGCATTTAGCAAATTTGCACATTGACAAAATTTCCATCTGTCACTTGTAAAAAGCCATGGTGCTTTGATCCACATATATGCTACCCTTATACATTATGACAGCCTAAGTTCTTGGAAAGAGCTGGATGTGTATGAAGGCCAATACCAGCTAAAGACATGGCAGGTGTGATTTAACATTTTTGTTTTATAATAAAAACAATAATCTCCAGTGAGACGCTACCTTGACATAGTTGTGGGGCTTGTGAATTCTAAGGAGGATGACAGCTATGCCAGAGCTATGCTGGACAGGTCTCAACCGAGGAGCTAGACAAAGAGTGCTTCTCTCATAAACAATATGTAATTGACAAAAACTCAAATGAACTGGTCCTTGCCCAAGTCAACAAGGACTGTGTTAGGTATTTGAGCTCCTGGAAATCTGATGACAAATCGGCTACTGCACTGAGGACTGTTGACTAAGAAACAAGAGCCAGCAGCTACAGAACTACTGGAAGAAAAGTTGCTTACCTACTGCAATATACAAAAAGTGAAAACAAAGAAATAATAATCTGTTATTACAAATCGAACCCAACAAGAAGAGGAGATCTGGGGGGAAAAATTGCACCAGCTGTGGAAAGAACAACATCCAGAAACAGAAATAATACAAGTTAGCAGATCAACATCAATTTACAATACAAAATCAAGTATTCACAGAAGCAGAGTTGAAAGAATGCAAAGATCTATCCAGAGCAAAGAAATCAAAGCCTTGCTAGGAGTAACTTAGACTGTAGGGGCAAACCAGGGAGAGTCAGCAGTAGAGGAAGACAGCATAGATACTGAATCATTTCCATTTTTAGTGCAGGCACCATCTCCTCTGTCTTTCCCTAGAAAGAACAAAGCCCTCTAAGTAAAATGAAATGGGGGGGAAAAATAACAGCATCAGAACAGCAGAAAAACAAACAAAATAAGGTTACTTACACTGAAGCTTGTTCTAAAGAAACAGCTAGCACGTATTAACAGATAATACAATAATATCAAATATAAGCACCATTCACTGCAAGAAACAAACCAACTAATGTACAACAAGGCTGAATGCTTTGCCACAGATAGCAAATGTCATCTTTGCCAAGAAGCTGAAGAAGCAATGGACCACTAGTTAGCTGCTGCAAGAAGATTGCACAGCCTACAAATAACAGCATAACGAAGTAGCAACAGCGGTAGATTGGAAGATCTGCAAGAAAAAGCAACAAGAAAGAAACAGAAACAAAAACAAGGAAGAAAAGAATAGCAACAAGAAAGAATAACAAGAAAGAGCAACAAGAAAGATGAACAAAGATGATTAGGGGGCTAGAGATTAAAACATATGACTGCTTGCAGGAATTGGGTATGTTTAGTCTAATGAAAAGAAGGACCAGGGGTGACATGATATCATGTTTCCCTGAAAATAAGACCTGTCTTATATTTTTATGAACCCTGAAATAAGCGCTTGGCCTTATTGCCATGCGCTCCAAAGCCCGATTGGGCTTATTATCAGGGGATGTCTTATTTTGGGGGAAACAGGGTAGCAGTGTTCCAATATTTGAGGGGCTGCCACAAAGATGAGAGAATCAAACTATTTCCCAAAGCACCATAAGGCAAGACAAAAAAAAAACAACAAAAAAAAAAAAACAATTGTTGGAAACTAATCAAAGGAGAGAAGCAACCTCGAACTAAGGAGAAATTTCCTGACACTGAGAACAATTAGCCAGTGGAATGGCTTGCCTTCAGAAGTTGTGGGTGCTCCATCACTGGAGACTGGACAGCCGTTTGTCTGAAATGGTATAGGTCAGATCTCCTGCATGGGCGGGGGGTTGGACTAGAACAGGGCTGTCAAACTCCTGGCTCGCGGTCCAGATGCGTCACGCACCGGCCATGCCCCCACCCAGTTTAGCAAAGGGGAAAAGTCCCAATACATCATGTGACGCTGCTGTGACGATGTGAGTTTGAAACCCCTGGACTAGAAGGTCCCTTCCAACTTGGTTGTTCTGCCTGCAAGCAAGAACTGATGGGATGACAAAATAGCCAAAGTAATAGAAAACGAAGAAGCTAAAGTGCTCAGAATTCAGACAGACCAGTGCTTGCTACATAATATCACAGACCTAACAATTGTTCATAAGAAAGACAAAAATGTCTGGATATTTTTGTAGATGTTGCAGTGCCTGGAGACAGCAGAATAAAAGAGAAAGAATTGGAGAAAATCACATAATTATAACAAACAGCAAACACCAAACAGAAGTAGAACAACCATGGCAAAAGAAAGTAAGTATAGTACTAATATTGCTCCTTGGGTGTAATTCCAAAACATCTCGAATACCATTTTAACACCATCAGCATTAACAAAATGAATATCAGTCAATTGCAAAAGCCAGTTGGAACAGTACACATTTTGTGACAATACCTTTAACATGATCAAACAGCAACATCTACCTATCCCAGGTCCTTGACAAAGAATCAATAAGTGGATAAAAATGCTAAATCCAGCCTAGTATTCTAGCTGACTATAAGCATAGCATAGCATAGCATAGCATAGCATAGCATAGCATAGCATAGCATAGCATAGCATAGCATAGCATAAGTATATACAACAACAACAGTAGTAGTAGTAGTAGTAGTAGTAGTAGTAGTAGTAGTAGTAGTAGCAGCAGCAGCAGCAGCAGCAGCAGCAGCAGCAGAAGAATATATTATACTGTGCAAAACCTATCCAGCAAGTTTTTGGGTTTCAGTCCTATCAATCAGGTATGCCTACATTGCAGGTAACGTTTCACATAAAGTGAGCAATTTAAACTGGCACTAAGTCCACATTCAAAAGATGCTGTATGTTCCAAATACAGATCAATTTCCCCTTTCCCAATTCAACCTATAATAATTTTACTTATGAAAATACAAAGATGTCATTGAGGAACCTGTATATTAATTTATTTCTGTACTATATATTCTAATAGTGGCTCTCAGCTAAAAGTCCTTGTCAATCATTTTTGCTTGTCTAGCAATGCTAGGGACCTTCTATATGAAAAAAGGATTGTAATATATAATCACTCCAAACTTCTATTTCACAAACTGTTATGTGTTAGTAGAAACTAATATTGCATATACATATATATATATATATATATATATATATATATATATATATATATATATATATATATGTCAACATGAAGCTCTCAGTAAGAACAATAATGAGCAGAAAATCTAGCTTAGAGATTCTGTCAAAGTCTAATAGAAGTCCTTCTATTTATGGAAAAATAGAGTAGAAAAAGCTATTTTATGTTATTCAGACCATTAACATAGATTAGTCTTTCCAGGAAATACTGGATGTGGTGAGACTTCTATCATTATAATTTTAAGTGAGAATCTTGAAGCTACTATCTGAATATATCTGGAAAGTGCCAGGTTGAGCAGGACTGAAATAGAAACAGAGGGAGGGAGGGAGGGAGGGACATTGCTCATAATATTACCTAGTTAGGTAGTGCAAACAAACATTCAAGCTCAGGAAGCACCAAGGATCATACAGTCTCCTCTTCCCTCTTCTCTTCCTTCTCCACATCATAAATCCCACTCCCTTCTAAGACTAATGATATTACCTAGTATGGTAATGAAATGTCTACAAGAAAACAACCAGGCTCAGAAAGCACCAAAGACCTCATAGTTTAATACAAAGCTAGAAATATTCTCTTTAAAACCTTCTCTTTAAAAAAAATGGAACAAAAACCATACCTCATTATCCACTTGTGAGAGGTTTTGTTTTTATTATTTAGTCATTATGTGTTAATGGGAAAATATAGCAATTATTTTAAAAGATAATCAGTTGTTTAATATCATGGATGTCTACTCTAACCCAGAGTTTTTCAAAATCTGTTTGTAGTACTATAGGATTCTGTGAGAACTTCGGGCAAAAGAGAAAGAAAATTTCTACCAGTTTTCTGTCACTAGTGCTTTGCCTCTTGTTTCGGGATTCAAAGTGGTTTTTTTTTTTTTTAAATTAATAGGTTTCACAGCCTGTACAAGTTCGAAAACACCTGCCCTGAACCGTTATTACATTCATCTTGCTAATACTTTAGGTCATATAAGTAAAGATGGCAGGTCTTTTCATTAATCTTGAAATAAGTTCTCTATATTTTACAGGGTAGATAGTTTATCATACATCCTTAACAAGCCAGCAAAGTAATTGTCTCTCATACCTTCAGCAATGGATAATCAAATAAATATCAATAGTGATCGATTGCAAGATAACAACTGTAAGTTCTACAAGTGGGAAAAGCAATTTGAATATTGTTTTGATTAGAAAGTCAGCTCACTGGGGGGGAAAAAAGAACTTGAGCAAATCATATCTGTCTGCTTCTGGAATGTGTGTATATAGATTCTTACTTTTCTTAGGATTTATGTGTATGTTTCTTTAGCCAGGTTTTTCCTACGTAACCAAGATTTTTCTGCAACCCTAGTTCAATGAAGTCACATCCACTAGTTTCTGGGATTTTTTTCCTTCTGGCAGCCAGCAGGCGCTCTGCTGTCCATTGGGAGACATAAAAACAGTATTTTTATGTGTATTTCTCTTTAGCCAGGTTCTTCCTACATAAACCAAGATTTTTATGTAGCCCTAGTTCAGAGAAATCACAATCCACTAATTTCTAGGCTTTTTTTCCAGCAAACACTGCCCATTGGGAGACTAAGGAGACTAAGATAGATCTCTCATAAAGCCTATGAAAAAGAAGAAAACAAATACTGTACCTTTACAGGGAGGATATATGGGATGAGGGTGTGGCTAACTGATGAGGACTTATAAATCCGAAATAGATCTATCTTAGTCTCCTTAGTCTCCCAATGGGCAGCAGAGTGTTTGCTGGCTGCCAGAAAAAAAGCCTAGAAACTAGTGGACTGTGATTTCACTGAATTAGGGCTGCATAAAAATCTTGGTTTACATTGGAAGAACCTGGCTAAAGAGAAACACACACACACACACACACACACACACACACACACACACATATTATTTTATTTTATTTTCGTAGGTCTTTATGTGTATATTTCTTCATGCCAGGGATTTTCCTACGTATATCAAGATGTTTCATGGCCTAATTTTCAGTGAAATCTCCATTCACTAGCTTTTAGGCCTTCCTAAACATTCCAGCAGCTATTATGCTAACTGTTTGAATTTAAGAGGGAGACTGGAATAGATCTATTTCTATCTTTTTTGATTTCATCAGCCAGCCACACCCACATTGCTGAATTTACTTATGTATAACTGCAATTTAAATTCCAGGCTAATATCGATTTATTATTAACAAGCTGCTTGAGCTCATACTTGTTTCTGCTCCCCCCCCCCATTTTTATTTAAATAGAGATACTTGTGTTATTATCAGGCACTCCTCCTGCTTTGTTGCTCTCTAATAAATCAGAATTCATAAACTATTGTTGTTAGTTGCGAAGTCGTGCCCGACCCATTGCAGCCCCAACATTTCTCCAGGCCTTCCTGTCCTCTACCATTCTCTGGAATCAATTTAAACTCATGCTGACTGCTTCAGTGACTCCATCCAGCCACCTCAATCTCTGTTGTCCCATTCTTCTTTTGCCCTCAATCTTTCCCAGCATTAGGTTCTTCTCCAGTGAGTCCTTCCTTCTCATTAGGTGGTCAAAGTATTTGAGTTTCATCTTCAGGATCTGACCTTCTAAAGAGCAGTCAGGGTTGATCTCCTCTAGGACTGACCAGTTTGATTGCCTTGCAGTCCAAGGGACTTGCAGGAGTCTTCTCCAGCACCATAGTTCAAAGGCCTCAATTCTTCAGCATTCAGCCTTTCTTATAGTCCAAATTTCACAGCCATACATTGCAACTGGGAAAACCATAGCCTTGTCTATACACACTTTTGTTGGCAGGGTGATGTCTCTGCTTTTTAGTATGCTGTCTAGATTTGCCATAGCTTTTCTCCCCAGGAGCAAGCATCTTTTAATTTCTTGGCTGCAGTTCTCATCTGCGCTGATCTTGGAGCCCAGGAAAATTCATAAGCTAATCACGAACTATTCATTTGCAACGCCTGGGCTGATTGGGTATAAATAACCAGTATCCACATTCTCTCCAACTCTGTTAATCTGTTAATCTTTCAGTGTTTGTGTGTTCATATCAACACAGAGAACCAACAGAGTGGATTGCTTATATGTACCAGATCATGCCTTGTCTCTGGTAAAGAAGTAAAAGCTAGGAATCCTGGCTAATCACCGAGTTTAAATCCTGTTGTTATCAGACCTTATTTATCCTAGCTAAATTTTGAAGAATCTTAAAGTTCACTGGTGTTTTTTTCTATGTTAGAACAGAAACTGTCTCATTTTCAATTTAAAAGCCATGATTTCAGGGAGGAGACCGTCTTTACATTGATAGCGGTGACATTTGCAGCTGGTTTATGCGCATAATAGTCTATATAACCTATATTGATCTGGAAATTGCTTTTTATATTGTGGTTCAAGAAGTGGGTATTTTTCCTTCTTTCTGTGAACTCCAGTCCATTGCAAGGCATTGTGGTTAGCATAGCACTTGTGTTGAGTGTGGCAGCTTCAAAACAAGTTTTTGGTGCCTATGCATTCCTGGTAGCAGTTTGATTACTGCCAACATTTTCATGGTTTATATTCAAGGTTCTAGTCTCAGGACTAAAGTCCATGTATTGAGGATCTGATCTAATTCATTTGTTAATTTTTAAGATACCACAAAGTTCTATATAATTTGTATTAAATGAGTCTAGAACAGCTATCTCTTTGAAAGTAGAATGAAATGGATCTTTTTTTTTAAAAAAAAAAGCTGTTTGGAAAAAGGCAGAGGTATAATTAGCCTTATTACATTCTTTGATATATATTCAGATACTACATTCTTAAAAATTGATATGAAATTATATAATCAAGCAGTGGCAACTTTCACAATATGTCATGAAATAAGGACAAGATTATAGTACCACCTAGCATGTAATTTTTATTTAAACAGATTATTAAAATTATCTAATTGCTTGCATATCTAAGATTCAGCTATTCTGCAGTGTTTCGTTTCATTTCATTTATTAATATATCAAATTTAAAAACCGCTCAATTCATTCACGGAGTGATTCTGGGCGGTGTACAATTTTTTTAAAAAAACCATAAAAATCATATGAATATTGTATCCTATAAGGAGGTAGTTAAAACAGAATAATTAAAGATAAAAAGGAGAATGGACCTTCAAAATGTAAACCACTTGGTGAGTCAGCAAAACCAAATCTTCCGATAATTCAAATGTGTTTGAATGCAACCGTATTACATATGTGGTGGGGCAGGCGGTGCATGGGATTTCATATACTCCTTGATTTTCTAACTCAATTTTGTCTTTGGGGTTTCTTAGGATGGTGGGTATTTTTCGGTTTGTGCAGAATGCTGTCTTGATGTTGTGTTTGTGGAGGATTCTGCTGATTCTGTATGTGGTGCCTTTTATGTATGGGAGGAGGGCTTTGCCATTTTCTTGTTCTCTGTCTTGGATTTTAGCTCAGCTTAGTCTGAGTTGCAGGGGGATTTTAGTGGGGGTTTCTTTTTGGATTAGGTTGGTAATCTTATTTCTTTGGAATCCATTGGATGTCAGTATGTTAGTGCGAGTGTGTAGTTTGGTTTTTAGATGTTGTTCGTCAGCTAAGCGTTTTGTTCTGGAGATCATATATATATATGATTTATATGTCGCCCTTCTCCGGAGACTCAGGGTGGCTTACAATGCATTAAGCAATATGATATGATATGGAGAAAATATTATGCACTCATTTCTGTACATCAAACTTCTGTTGAAAAAAAAGAGAGCAATATGGATGGAGAATTAGAAAAGCATTTTTTCTAACTTTCCGGAACAATAAATTCATACACACATGCAAATTGAGGAATCCTTACGGCTGTTTCTATAAAAAATAAATAAAATTTTATTGAATTAAAGTTTGCATACTTTAATAGTATTTATTATTATTTATATCAAATGCATTGATATAAGTGTTCATGGAATTTAAGAGTTTTCATTTGACATCAAACTGCCAGTTTAGTCTAGTGGTTAAATCAGCAAGCTAGAAACCAAGAGACAATAAGTTTGGTCCTGCCTTAGTCATGAAAGCCAACTGGGTGACTTTGACTTTGAGCAGTCACCCTTTCTCAGTGTAAACCCACCTTACAGGGTTGGTGTTATGAGAAAAATAGGAGGAGGAAGGTGGATAAGTTTGCCGCTTTGAGTTATTTATTTATTTATAATATCTTTATTATTTTTAGAAATAAGTTCATGAATGCCTGGTGTAATATTTACTAAAAAGTTTTAGAGTAGAAGTTTCATTTGGCCTATTGTAATATTTAATCTCAATTGTAATGAGTGCTGAAAATCAAATTTTATAAGGTTTTGGAGAAAAAGGTTGTGACTATAATGTCTTTTCACTTAAAAGCTCATTTTCTGTGAACTTTGACTCAAAAATCGAAGTAGTGATTCCTTTAAATTGTTTCTTCCCTTTTCCATTCCACTCTTCCACTCTTTCAGTATGTTACCTGAGGAAATATATTGCCAACCTATCTTCTTCATTTTGTTTTGCTAATGAATACTATTCAAAGCTGGGAAATGCTCAAGGAATGCCTTCAAATTGTTTGGAGAACACTATTTTCTTATTTTAAACTTATTTTAAGAAACATAGATTTCAAGCCATTAATTTGTGTAATTGCTACCATCTTTGATAAGAGCCCATCACAGAGTTTGTGAAGTAAAAAGAAGCAGAAATAGGCAAGTAAATTCAAGAAGAAAGCATCTCCAAGCTGATTATCTAAAGACATCTACTTTAATATAATGTACTCTGGAGAAACTATATTAAAGAAGAGATCATTTCTAGCCAGAAAGGAAAAATCGTATTAGCTTGAGAGGAATTGAAATGTCCTAAATTTGAAGAGTTGGTTACACGGGATGTATCCGGGATGCAAAGTTTGGTGACAGAAGAACTACTCCAAACCAGTTCAACTGACTGACTCTCTCTCTTTCTCTCTCTCTCCCTCCCTCCCTCCCTCTTCCCCCCAACCTCTCCTCTCTCTCATGTTTATGGGAGCATGTGAGAAAACAATCATCCATAATAAGATCTCAAAAGGGAAGCTAAACTCAATTTTCAAGTGGTTTGTTTTTTAAAAAACCACTGATTTTGAATAATAAAAAACAAACAGCTAACAAAATATCAAGTCAATGAAACTAACACAGAGAAATCAAAGTTCAAATCAAAAGTATTTTGTATATATTAGTACTAATACAATGATGTTTCCTTACTGTCTAAAAGATTTATGTCATTCTTGCATATGTAATTACTTTGCAAATCTCAATTATCTCAGTCATATTACTTGGTTTTCCTATGGGTTTTATTTTCACATGTGCCATTTAAAATATTACATATCAAGCATGCTTTTAATAGTGTTTTATCAATTTAGACATGTGCATGAATAGAATATATGAATAGAAATCATCTTGACAAAATAAGGAATCTTCACAAAAAAACCTGCAGTGTTTTTACAATAGCCATATACAGATGGAATAAAGTCGTAAAATAACTGGGGGGAAAAGAGAAAGAGAACAGCATTTCACATGCACACTATTGCTTAAAATACAATACTAATTCCCAGGAAAGATGGGCATATAAAACAGCCAAGCTCTCAAGGCATAATAAGAGAAAAATTGGGGCAGATATTCAATCCATGCCTTTTAAAATCATATGACCCTTTGCACATGGACAGATATGTGTTTTAATATATTTGTATTATTTATAATGTGTTTGATGATAGTCAACTTTCAAATCACAGATGCATAAAAATAGTGGAATACACAATATGCATTTTATATTGGCACTCACAATCTACTAAAAACACTTGTAGTATTTTAGTTTCATAGTCTCTCAGATTATAAAGGAGAAGAGTAGGAGAACTGTAGTTTCAGACTTGCAAGACTCTGTTCATGTATCTTTACAATAAAGTAGAATCATCTTAGCTGGTCATGTTTCCTGTCTGGTCTACCCAGTAAATCTGAAAGCTACGAATTCTGGGAAAGAGGCCATAAAGGTTGCAGCATCCAATATTGTTAGCTATACAGAGCATGTTCCAATGAAGAAGCAAAGATTTTGAGAGTCATATTTGATTGACAAGAGGCCAGAAGTACGTCTCCTAGGCTTCTGAATAATCTATTCAACAATTTTCTGTAAATAGATTTATGGATCCCAGATGGGACCTTATCTCTTGAAGCTTACATGCTACTCCTAGCATACAGTATGATTACTAAATCAAATGACTATTCACGTGTTTCCTGATTACTCTGCCTGTCTAAAATCCTTTTGTCTGTTCTCATTTAATATAATGCGGAATAGAAGCTGTGGAGTTGGAAACCATCTTCAATACATTTGAAGTACTGATTATTTTTTTTTGCACAGAAGTAAAGGTTATTACAAACATCATCAAGAACAAATAAAGTTGTCAAAGTCCATTGTTTGCAAGTTCTTGGAAGCAGGTTTGTGAAACAAAGAAAGGTTTTCTATTCCAATTACCTTCAGAATGAAGATCGAATTCCTAAAATTCAATGAAGTGTCCAATCTACTACCTCAAGTAACTGGTTTTTTTTTATTAAGAAGTTTGCTTGATCATTTATTGATTAGATATTGTATCAATATGAAGGAGATAAATGTTTGTGTGTTAAAAGGGATTTAAACCCAATTTATATAAGAGCATCTTTTGAGGAAACTATATAATAAAAAAATAAGCCACATATTTGCTCAGACCCAGGCATTTTGTAGCTCCTAGGCCACATCCAGCCCTTCGATTGTTCCTGTTTGGCCTATGTGAGGTCAATTAGAAATTAGAAATCAAACATAAATAAGTGTGATGCAGGAGAAAAAGCTGAGTCAGTCCATCTGCACAGCCACCATGTGTTCCTTCAGGTGGCTGGCAGCTATAGGAGGGTAAGGAGCTCCGAAAGATGCTTTTTTCTAGAGGCAACTGGACTTTCTGATTTTTCTTTGAAGATGATTCACTTCTCATCCGAGAAGCTTCTTCAGTTCTGTCCCAGTATGTCCCTGCCATTTGACCTGAACCCATATCAATCTTCTTCCTGTTTTTCTTATGCCATCTAAGAGCATGGTACGTATCTCCAAGGGATAATTTACACCTCAGCCCTAATTCATACCTTTGATCTGTATAAGCTCGTTCCTTGCAGAACCAGGGGGACAAATGGCCAATTGAGAAAACAAAGAAATTGTTTTTTTGCAAGCCTCATCCTGAGTCTCTCTCTTTTTGGCATTCTGGTGACTCAAGTATATTTTGATTTGTACAGTATTTCAGATTCACTCCTTTATACTGGTTGGGTCTTCAGAGGCATGATCAGTTTAAATTGCTGGTATTCCCTTTCTAAATTGCATTTCACATTTAGAGAATAAGAATGCTATCAGAAAAAATGTCCCAAAATAGAAACTGATATTTTTAACATATGGAAAAAGAAATTAACTTTAATTGCACAATTGAGCTGAACATGCAGGAACATGAATTTTCTAAGAACAATACTCTGCTTAGGATTTCAGTCAACTTGGGAAAAACGTTATTTCCCATGAGGTTCAGCCTTATAAGAAGGAAATTTAATAAAAGGAGACTAGATGAAAGCAGTTTTTAAAAAGAAACAATTTTTTGGCATTTTCAAGTTCCGCATTCTTTCAGGTTGCTTTAAAGAAACTTCTAAACCAGAATGCTAGCTGTATAGAAGGAAGGGCTCTGGAACATGAGACATTCTTTTATTTCTGAAATATCCCTGTAAAATGAAAGGCATTGGTAATCTTGAGAAAGGAAAGAAGGAAGGAAGGAAGGAGAGGAGGAAAGAAAGAAGAGAGAGAGAGAGAGAGAGAGAGAGAGAGAGAGAGAGAGAGAGAGAGAGAGAGAGAGAGAGAGAGAGAGAGAGAGAGAGAGAACGATCTAGAGATTACCAATAACTTTTATTTTAGAGAGATATTAGATAGATGATAGATAGATAGATAGATAGATAGATAGATAGATAGATAGATAGATAGATAGATAGACAGACAGACAGACAGACAGACAGACAGACAGACAGACAGACAATGGATGGATGGACAGACAGATAATAGATAGAACAATAAATAACATATCTCACTAAAAAATTTTATGCAATTATATGACTTGGCAAAAGTATTTGGCCACCTGGTATGTGAGTGTACAGTTAGCATCTCTTAAAAATAATGAATGTAACATTTATCACCATGGGCCTGAGATGATTGGGGATGGCACATAATTAATCAACCAATAATCAATCTCTAGGTATATATTCCCTAAAAACAAGTTTTGGCTAAGCACTTGAACAAGCCATTTCCACCACCCCTGCTATCCATTTTTACTCTATTTTGGCTCTCAACAGTTCCTTAATATAGGCTTCCTTTAAAAAAACCCAAAGGAAATTTCCAGTAAACCTTATTCTCCCTTCCTTTTTGTCTATCCTTCTATTATTCCAAGCAGTATTTGTGTGACCCTAAACTCTCTCTCCAAGTTCAGACAACTGATTTAACTAGCATAAAACTAAAATAAAAAGGAGGATCCGGCTGTTTTAACCAGATTTCATCCAAGATACTTTAATATAACTGAAATAATAATAGTATTTTACACTGGTAAGCAGAGATCAATTAACTGAAAACTAAGCTGTTTATTTCAATGGTACCCCAAGCCCTCTCTCAATTGGCATTACCAGTCATTCACGCATTTCTACTACTTGTTCTCAAAGAAAAAAATATTTTCTCCCACGAGAAAATAGATAGACATGAACAATTAAAGGAAAGTAACAATAAGCATGAATTTGACTGGCTAACAAGCAGACTCAATTTTCTATTCTTGCCTCCCATTCTATCCCTGTTACTCATCTATTCGTGTTTTTATGGTATTTAATTCTTTTTCTAATAATTTTCATGAAACATGGGGAAAAGCAGTAAGTCTCTGTGTAGTCTTCCACAATAAATAGTAATATCATCGCTATAAAATTGACATTTTGAATATTCTGATCATTGGTTTTTTTTAAAAAAAACAGACTCTGCAATATTCAAAATAGTCTGTGAAGGAGAGTACTATACCCTACGCATTCCCAAAAAATGCATTATTTTAGTTTCTCTCATTTCCACATATTCCTATTATATACAATATGCAGGCAAAATAATTGCTTCTACACATTTTTAATATACCTCAATAAACTATAGTATGAGGCCAATTTCATTGGTTATATTTATTTCATACAAATAAGAAAAGGTACATACTTTCAGCTGGAAAGCAGAACATTATAATATAATTTACTTCCAATTTAACAATTTTGCAAATCACAGTTAATGAAATAAAATGTTCACCTGCCAAAGGGCACTCTTAAACCATTTGGTCGCTTACAAATAGTATTAAAATTATTTTAAAGGAAAGGAAGTATAATTATATATCTGAAAATCTTTAAAAGTAGCTATTTTCTTCCTATAACATGTCAGTATGTATTGAACTGGATTTTAATTGCTAGGATATTTAATTTAGAAGCTAAACAACATCACCACTTCCTAAAGCTTCTCCAAGAGGTTTCTACAGATACTTCCAGCCAACCTTTACTGTTTTCTAACAGCAATGATCAAAACCTGTGGCTATATATCACACTGTGACTATTAGTTTTGGCTATGGCCTTAGTATAGGAAAGGATGTAGCTAAACTAGGTGGCAGTGAAGAGGGATAGGCTGGTAGGATGGAGGTTTTCAATCAGAATAAAGCTGGAAGGACCTTGGAAGTTTTCTATTCCAACCCCCTGCTCAAGCACAAAACCCTATATCATTTCAGACAAGTAGCTGTCCAGTCCTTTCTTAAAAACTTCCAGTGATGAAGCACCTAGAACTGTGATGGCATGCGTGCCATATCGATGGGCATGCGAACTCAGCTCCATTTTCGGGCCTTCTGAGGCCACCAGAAGTACGGAAACAAGATGTTTCCTGCCTCCAGAGGACCTCGGGGTGGGGAGGCCACTTTCGCCCTCCCCAGACTCCTAGAAAGGCTCTGGAGAGCAAAAAATGGGACTACTGTGCCATTGCGTGCCAGGAGCGGGGGCAGCACGGGGGGGGTGTCATGCGCATGCATGGGGGCAGGGCGCAGAGAATTATGGGTGTGGGCATGTGCGCGAACCCCTCCACTCCTGGCACATGATGGCAAAAAGGTTAGCCATCACTGACCTAGAACTTCTGAAGGCATGCTGTTCCACTAGTTAATTATTCTGACTGTTAGGAAGTTTCTTCTTAATTCCAAGTTGCTTCTTTAATTTATTAGTTTCCATCCATTATTTCTTATCTTGCGTTCTGGTACTTTGGAAAATAAATTGACCCCCTCTTTGTGGCACCCCCTCAAATATTGGAATACTGCTATCATGTCACCCCTAGTCCTTCTTTTTCTCTAGACTAGCCATACCCAATTCCTGTAACTGTTCTTCACATGTTTTTGTCTTCATATGTCTAAGTCAATTGGTCCTTTATTTCAATTACACTGGCTATATTTCTTACCTGGATTTGAGGGGGCAGGGATAATATAATTCAGATGATGTCATCATGAGTATATACATATACATATATTACATGTACAGGCTGAGAGTTGCTACATAATCTTTCTGCTGGATAAATAGGGAATTTCTGTTCCCAACTGCTGTCTACCAGCCAACAAGATGCAGCAAAGTCTACGTCCTTCCCATCCTCATATGAGGATTGTCCATCAAGACAACAGGGATCAGGATGAAGTTCACCAATAGTATTTATCAGCACTACTTGTACATAAATATCCAGGACTCCAGCTCTGTACCTTATACAGTAAATGGTAATAAAGACTAAGCCACTTCCAGAGATAAGCAGACCAAATTCCAAGATTGTCACAGAATGATGAAAAGGAAATTATGAAAGCAAACACAACTAATAAAGCCTTGCCTGATAAAAATGTATGGTAGCCTGTTGAAATTAACATTTGTAAAACTAAAAAGTACAATGTGAAAGAAACATAATCTAAATGTGAATAATTATATAATTACTTAATAGAAAGACTAGACACAATCTTAGGAAAATCAACACATCCTCACGTCTCGTGTAGGAAGGAATGCTAGTAGTTATAGTAAACAAAGTCACAACAAAACACATTTTATAATTTATATGCTGTCCCATCTCACTATCCAAAATGACTCTGGGCAGCTTACAATATTCCTTCAATATACCCAAAATACTACCTTATGCATAGCTAATGTGGTGGTAATTTTCTCCAAAATCTTCCTATACACCCATTTAATGCAGTGAAAGCATTCAGCAGCCCTAATACAACAAAACACAACTCTATTGTCTCAGCATGCCATTTTGCCCATCAGAGTTGTGACCAAATTAGTAAAGACTCAAATGACTGCCATGTTAGTCTGACCAAAAGCAGACTACAGAGCTTTCCTTGGAAAAATGACTAAGATTTTACTTTCTATTTTATTTTTCAATTAGGTTAGAAAGGCCACAATGAATCATAGGGGCTACTTTGTGTCTGAGTTTTTATGGTTGTCATTAGTGGGACATGGTGGCTCAGTGGCTAAGACGTTGAGCTTGTTGATCAAAAGGTCGGTAGTTCAGCGGTTCGAATCCCTAGTGCCACGTAATGGGGTGAACTCCTGTTACTTGTCCCAGCTTCTGCCAACCTAGTAGTTCAAAAGCACATTAAAAATGCAAGTAAAAAAATAGGGACCACCTTTGGTGGGAGGCTAACAGCATTCTGTGCACCTTTGGCATTTAGTCATGCCAGCCACATGACCACGGAGACATCTTCGGACAGCGCTGGCTCTTCGGCTTTGAAACGGAGATGAGCACCACTCCCTAGAGTTGGGAATGACTAGCACATATGTGTGAGGGGAACCTTTACCTTTAATTAGTGGGTATTTCCACAGACGTTTTTTAGAAAATTTCTAGTCCTTTGCAATTGCCTTTGTCCAGATTGGATTGGCTGATAATTTTTTAGGGGACTAAAACAATAGTTCTGAATGTCTGTTGCTGCCCTACATCTTATTTATTTTATTATATTATTCTTTGGATTTATGACTATACTTTATTGAACTCTAAGTGGAAACTTGCTCTGAATTCATTCTTTTTTAAAAAAAATATATAGTCTCTGACTGCAAAGAAATAAAAAGCCAGAGTGATGTTCCCAATAATTGGTTTTGCACCTGTTGTTGTAGTACCATCTATCAGGCAGCACCATTTGAATTTTCTCCAGTTGTGATAAGATGCTCATAGAACACAAAGCAGAATAAAAGATTAAGAATTGTTAATTCATCCTCAAAAGCGTCACTCTCTTTCTTGTGTTTTTTTTGGGGGGGGGCACCTGGAATGCCACTTGGCATGACTCACCTTTATGTTAGCAGTCAATCTGTCAGCTCTTGGAGCATTGAATAAATGGAAAGGAACGTGATGGCTTCTTTTTGATGGCCTCTTATTGAGGGTAGAAGATTTGCTTAACGCCAGGCACAGTTTTCACTTCCCGAGTTGTTGACTATTCCACATACAAGCATCATTTCTCTTCACAGAGATCATGATGATATGACCTCTGTGAAGAGAAACAAATCTTTGCTAGGATCTGCCACCTGGAATTGTTGCTCATTTCCTGTCATTTCCTCCTTTCAGATTGTGAGCAAGGTCAGATGCTGGAAGGTTTTGAGCAAGGTGAAAAGAGTGACAGGTGGAGACTCGGCTGTGCACTGAACTAGATTTGAAATCATAAGCCTGTTCAATAAATGATGTTGCTAACTCTATAATGCACTAATAAATTGCAGAAATGACAGAAATGCTAACATCTGTTTGGTATTACTACAAGTCATAAAAGTTAAACTGTTAACATTTCTCAACCTATATTTTCAATTGAAATGTATTTCCAAAATAATGGGCAGAATTTAAATTCACCTCTTGTAATATACCTGATAGAAAAACCCAGCCTATTAACAAAAGTATCTTTGAGTGTTCACAGAACCTCTTAAGACCCTAAATGTACAAGCTATTTAAGTAATAGCTTCCTTCTAGTTACATGAGGTGTTCAAATGAAGCTACTCAGTTTGACTTCAATAAGAGGTCTTATGTGCCTAAAATAGATCCATAATCAGGCCTAATACTTCAATTTCTTGTTCTCTAGTGTCCTTTGAATGCTGAAAATAGGTTTAATTGCACCCAAGATTTCCATGGAGCACCTACAGGCATAATCTTTTAACTGCTACCATTAAGTTGGATAAAATATTTGAGCATCTAAAAAAATATTAATTCATTCCCTCCTGTGATTCAGTGAGGCTTCATGGGGGAAGGCATATATGAAGCCTCCTTTCCTAAATAATTGAAAACATGCCTTGCTAAAGTAGTAATTTCAAAGTCGGGGAATCTCTTTAAAGGCATCAGACAAGACTCTATAACTTGTTTTTAGGAGTCCTTTAAGAAAAAGAATCTTTGAAAGTCTTTACCACCATCCCATTTCTTTATAAAATAAGGAATATCTGAAGAGCTTCAGATGGCTTTATAGAATTTAAAATATTAGGCCCTATTCGTATTATAGGCATAATTAGATCAGGATAAGAGAATTTGCTGGGCTACCATGGCAAAAATGATGACCATTAAATGGTAGCAAGGAGTCTATATCTGATAAAGATCATAACTAAATAAAGCCAAATAATCCAGCAGAGGCAGGAACCCTGTCAGCTAAGCATATCAGTTCCAGTTCTTTAGGAGAACAAAGAAAGATTAAACAAGTTCTATCAGATGATAGGAAAGTCACCACCAATACTGGACATGGGGTCCTGAAATTTTGTTCGCAAAAGATATGAATTCAAAAATAATTCATGATTCCTGTCCAATAATCTTGGCTCATGGTTGCTCTTGCTGTTCAAGTGGGACACGGCGAAAACATATGAAGGGCTAGGACTTATTGTGTGGGACAGATAGAGATAGAAAGTGGATATTTGATCTACTGTGTTGTTTACAGTGTGTGGACAATAGCCAAGATAAAGATGTCATTGTTGTGATTCCTAATTGTAGGGAATTCCCATACTTACAAGCCAATTCCGAAAGAAAGCAGTTGTCCCAATCAGCAGTAAAAACTGAAAACTTCCCAGTTAATGGATCTGACACTGAAAGGGAAGGGGGGATGCAATAGCTTTGTGTGTGTGTGTGTGTGTGTGTGTGTGTGTGTGTGTTTATATTGTCTTTGTATATGTATTCTTAAAGTTAATAATATTAAGGAAGAAACAACACAGAGATTATAGCCCAATATCTTTGCCATCCAGTAAAGAAACAAGAATTTTGACAAAATTCCAATATATGTTTTTTCAGTACTCTGATATACTAACATATTATTTTATTTAAATAGAATAAAATTAATATTTATTTTCTTAAATAAAATAAGGAAAAGGAAGGAAAAAACCACATATGGATTCATATGTGTGCTGCTCATGTTGTACTGTATTTCAAAGATACAATTCATTATAATGCCTACGAGGAAAATCACAATTTATAAATTGGATGATAATAATGCTGTATCGATAGTTCATTAGATTAAGCATATTAGATACTCAAGAATAATTGGCAGTAATATCTGAAATCAATCAGTTTAGTAATATGAATTCGAATGAATTCAGCTATCCACTTTGCCTTGATTGTCTTTTCTTTTTATTTCTGGAAGGTGTCTTACTATTTGTTTTACTGATCTGTGTGATGTTGTCTCCCAGATAAAGGAGAAATAAGAATGTGCATTGGGTTAGTCCTGGATCAATAAAAGTTGAAACTATGGAAATTGGAAAAAAGAATAAGTAAAAAACAATTCCGGTTAAAATTTACATATAGTAAGATACGCAATGTAGAAGACAAATGAACAAACAGAAAGTAAAAGCAGTGTATAAAAATATAATAAAATATTCACTACATCAACAAATAGCCAGAAAAGCTAAACGCTGAAAATGCCAAGGCAATATTCAATCTATGTTTTGATATACTGTGTGGTTGTACAGATTATATTCCACATTATCCTCTATTCCAATCTTGCTTACCTTGTATTCTAATTATTGTGATTACTGGTAACTCTGTGACATAAATCTGGAATCAAGAGTCAAAACAACAACAACAAAAAATAGATAAAACAACCATATCTGACCAGTAGTGGGATCCACTTACCTTCACTACTGGTTTGGAATTGTGAGAGTGTGCGTGCTTCGCTTGGGAGGAGTCTCCCGCCGCCACCACTACCGGGTCACATGAACCGAGGCAAGTCGGTAGAAACCCACCACTATATTTGACAGAAGTAATGTTTTTGTATGAGCCAGGTTTCTCAGTATGGTATAAGCCTTCATTAACAGAAGACTCCCATTGAGAATCCTGAAGGACAAGAACAGATACCAGGGATATGAAATAGAAATACTTAATATATTGCAGAAACAAAAGTCCAAGCATCGTTCTTCATTGGCCAGGCTGCTAGCAGTTATAGTTTATCAGTGTTCAAAGAACTTTCTATGTCCAGTTCTGATCTACATTAATAACCACTTAATAGTGAATGTTCCAGAGAAGTAAACTGAAAAAAAAAAGTTGAGTACGTACAACTATGTGTATTCTATGTGTCTCGACTTTGTATTTTAGTGGGACAAAATATTTAAACACCAAATCACATTTCTTTCTCTCTTCAGGTACCATGAGAAAGCATGGAAATAGACAAGTGCAAATCATTTGGGTGACCTTTAGTGTAACTTTTCTCATTTTATTGTGAAATAGGTTCAATGCCCTCTTCATGGGGCTGCCCTTGGGATGCATCCGGAAACTCCAGTTAGTTCAGAATGTGGCCGCGCGGGTAGTTATGAGGGCTCCTCATTACTCCCGTGTTACACCTCTCCTGCGCGGGCTGCACTGGCTACCGGTTGTTCTCTGAGTTCGTTTCAAGGTGCTGGTGCTCACCTATAAAGCCCTACATGGCATAGGCCCGGGGTACTTACAGGACCATCTCTTGCCTTCCTCCCATCTTCCGGTGCATGCCCACAGAGCGGGCCTCCTCCGGGTGCCGTCAGCCAAAGAATGTCGGCTGGTGGCCCCCAGGGGGAGGGCTTTCTCTGTCAGAGCCCCGACCCTCTGGAATAGTTTGCCCACCGACCTCAGGCAGCCCCCGACCTCCTCTCCTTTCACCACGGACTGAAGACGTGGCTATTCCAACAATTCTCTGATTGTGGGGTTGTATTTTTATAATTTTAATGGTTGTTATTGTGGATTTTAATCTTATTTTAATTATATTTGTTGTGATTAGTATTGGTGACTGTTTTATGTAAGCCGCCCTGAGTCCTCAGGGAGAATGGCAGCATATAAATCACAAAAATAAATAAATAATTAAATAAATAAATAAATAAATAAATACTCAATAAATTAGATTATTTAAGGAAACTGCTAAATGGCCTGAAATTTTCAACCAAAAATTATTGCTTCAATAGACATATACACAATAACATACCCAAAACAGAAAGGGCCTATCATTTATATCAATTTATATTTTAATTTTTACCCACGTTCCCCATTATTATGTAATTTTGTTTAACAACATTTAACCAATTTCCATGTGTTAGGTTTTTAAACCTATATAAAGAAACTTAAGTGTATAAACATACATAATATTCATATAAGGAAAAAAGCAAATAAATTCTGCTACTTCCCAGTAATCTTTAAAGCTTGAAAGTTATATGGTTTAATGAACTGCGGATTGTTGGCCGGTAACCTGTTTTTCTGGTCTTTGGTTTTATTATTGCTGCAAACTACCCAGTTGTGTTTTAAAAGACAGAAGGCCATATATGGTTTTTCTTAACATAAATAAATAAATTTTGGTGGCACATGTTTTTCTAACTTAAAATCAAGGGATCAAACTGTTCTTGGAGTTCACAAAAGGAAATTAATGTCTTTCAAAGCACAGAGAAATAATAAAGCATAAATCAGTTGTAAGCCTACATTCAAAACACAACTATATCTGCACACAATTGGAAAACTCTAGTCCCCTAAGTGAACAAATTTACATGCATAATCCCAAATTTGTATTCTAGAAAGTTACACACCAAATAATAAAACCTCCCCTTTCATATGTTCAGCAGCAATTCCAATACATCAAGTGGAATCAGAGAGTTTTGCCTTGTTATGTTTCTGGTTTTTCCTTTATATCTTCAGATAAGATTAACTTCAAAGCATCATAAATCACTGGAGTTGAGTGGTTGCATTTAGATGACTTGATAAGCCAAATCCTGCTGAATTCTGGATATTCACCAAGAGGAGAGGTTAAGCAATAAACACGCTTTTCTCAATTTTTCAAGTTATATTGTTATATTGTAGCAAATAGATCATGATATTGTATATGGATCTCATTAAATTGTGATTTTTTTTAATATATATATATAGTTGCAAAGAATCAGTGGTTAACTGATACTGCATTCAATGAACAAATAATTGCAAATATATGTCAATTCATTCTAAGGGATAAAAAAGATATGTTCCTTCTCAGTAGTATGATTTGATATAACAGCTACAACTTTCTGTTCTTTGACATTACTGAAAAGCTCGGCATATAACACGTTAGGCCATTTCAGTTTTCATATGGGAAAACAAAAGAAATGAACAGTTGTTTTACATATTTTCCGTAATACAGAAAAAGAATTTCAAGCTCTACAGAAAAACTACCGTAATCTTATAAATCTCATGCTTTCTTCCAGACAATATCAACCGTCCTAATGAGTTCCCACTATGATGTCTAGTTCTATTATATTATGTATAATTTTATTGAATTATATATTCAATAAAAATGTTCTGGAGAAGCAAGATTGGAACAATAAAATGAATAGCTTATCTACCATACATTCTCTCACAGTGTTCAAACTTACCTGATAAACACAGGGCAGATGGGCATGGCTGGGTTTCCTTTTTACTATCATTTCCACTCACATGAATTTTACAGCATGAAGATTAAAATGGGCCAGGATTCCTATAATTTCAAGTATTAGTGATTCTCTTAAAACTTTTGAAGGACACCTGATAGATCTGTACAGGTGGTCCTCGACTTACCACCATTCATTTAGTGATCATTCGAACTTACAATGAAACTAAAACAGGGTGACTTATGAACAGTATTCACACTTCATTTATTTTATTTATTTATTTATTTAATCAAACTTTTATACCACTCCCGAGGGACTCAGGGCAGTGTACAGCCAATAATAAAACCAACACAGACACAAAAGTTAAAACAATTTAAAACAGATTGAATGGTTTGGCTGAATTAAATCTCAAGACTAAAATACCCATTGAAATTTCTCATTCCATCAGACCAGCTTGTTGGAATAGCAGGGTCTTAAGGGCACGGCAAAAGGCACAAAGATCAGGGATCCTATGTAAATCTGGGGGCAATTCGTTCCATAGGGCAGGGGCCCCCACAGAGAAGGGTGTCCTCCTGGGGGTCACCAGTCGACATAATTTGACTGATGCCACCCTAAGGAGGCCCTCTCTGTGGGAGCGTACCGGCCGATGGGAGGCTATCAATGGCAGCAACAGTCTTGCAAATATCCAGGTCCTAAGCCATGCAGCGCTTTAAAGGTGGTAAGCAACTTATAACTGTTGCAGCATCCCTCATGGTCATGTGATCAAAGTTCAGATGATTTGCAACTGGTAAGTATTTATGACAGTTGCACTATCAAGCGTCATGTGAACACTATTTGTAACCTTCCGAGCTGGATCTTGACAAGCAAAGTCAATGAGGGAAGCTAGATTGGTTTAATGATAGCATGATTCATTTAACAACTCCAGCAATTCACTTAACAATGGTGGCAAAAAAAAATGTTACAAAATTAGGCAAAATTCAGATAAGAACTGCCTTGCTTAGCAATGGAAACCAATTGTGGTTGCAAGTTGAGGATTATCTGTATTTAAATGACTGCTGATCAACTTTTTTAATCAACAACTTTTCCCTGTTTTGAAAGGGGAAGAAAAAGATGTCCCCAAATTTCCCTAGCAGGAGGGAAAATATAGTCCCTGCTCCTTTTCTGATGGAATTCAGAAAGCTGTTCATATCACTATAACTGCACTTCATAGAAATGCTGAATAAAAGAGACATAAAGGTTCCCCTTGCTAGTGGGAACCTTTATGTCTCTTTTATTCAGCATTTTTGAATATTCAGCATGTGCTAGTCCTTCCCGACTCTAGGGGGTGGTGCTCATCTCCGTTTCAAAGCCGAAGAGCCAGAGCTATCCGAAGATGTCTCTGTGGTCATGTGGCCGGCATAACTAAATGCCAAAGGCGCACGGAACAATGTTACCTTCCCATTAAATGTGGTCCCTATTTTTCTACTTGCATTTTTTATGTGCTTTCGAACTGCTAGGTTGGCAGAAGCTGGGACAAGTAATGGGAGCTCACCCCGTTACGTGGCACTAGGGATTTGAACTGCTGAACTGCCAACCTTTTGATTGACAAGCTCAGCGTGGTAGACACTGAGCCACCTCATCCCCTATTAATTTTTTTAAAAAAGATTTTTAATTAAATTTTAAGGATGTTTTTTTTCTATCACAATCTGTCATGAAACCCTAATAACCTCTCACAACACCTTAGACTTCCACAGTACCGCAAGTGAAAAGACTGCACCAGAAACTCCTTATTTTATATTATGCTTTTAGAACTGATTGTAGTATGACATAGTATAATTAATGTTTTCATACTGTTGCACTTACTTATAAATACATACTTAAATAGTATTGCTATTCCCTTTCATTCACAAACATTCCCACTGATTTTCATGAACTCTAGTCTAATTTTAATCCCCATGCTATCAAATGCAATAATTTATTAACTATAATTTGTAAATGATCAGCTCAAATGTTCAACAAATGTTTAAATTCCCATCTATTAACCTGTTCATTCTTTCATATAACTTCTCTTGTTTACTGTATTTACTTATTTATTTCTCTTTATTTACTATAGTAAATAAAGTAAGTTCAAAATCTTTACCACTTCAGAGCAGAGTTCTGAAACAGATGCCATGTTGTAAATAAATATATTGTCTTTAATAATACATCAGTAATCAATTTAAAAGGTTTTTTTTTTACTTTCCCGTAAAATGCATGGCTTTAATCAGAGGTGGGTTTCAGCAGGTTCTGACCAGTTCTGGAGAACCAGTAGCGGAAATTTTAAATAGTTCGGAGAACTGGTAGGAAAAATTCTGACTGGCCCCACCCCCATCTATTCTTGCCTCCCAAGTCCCAGCTGATCAGGAAGAATTGGGGATCTTGCAGTAACCTTCCTCTGCCACACCCACCAAGCCACGCCCACCAAGCCAAGCCATGCCCACCAATCCACACCCACAGAACTGGTAGTAAAAAATTTTGAAACCCACCACTGGCTTTAATATAGGAAGAGATGGTCACAATCAACTTTTTTTTAAAAAGTTTCATTTTTAAGGGATGTCCTTATGTGAGAAGACAGTGTACTTATTACTGATAATACCTTTAGATATTCATTGAGCAAAATAATGCAAGAAAGCCAGACAAGATAAATATTTAATTGCATAAGAAAATCTTTGAACTGAGGAATTAAAATTCATTTTAACTGAGGAAATTTAGCTCATCATATCATATCTGTATGTTTAATTTGTCTAGATTATAACAAACCTAATGCTCTACAGTTGTAGAGTTGGAATAAATGAAAAAGGATATCGGTGTGTTGGCTTTGAAATCACTACTAATAGGAAATGCTTTCAGCTCTGTTCTTAAGACTCTCACTTGATATTTTACACAGAACTCTACTAAAATGTAAACTATTATCCTGTTCGCCTTTCAAAAAGGCACTCAAGTCACTTGTCAACAAAAAACTACTTACAAAAAAAAAAAATCTAGAGAATTAAAATCCCCAGGGGCTAAATGCTGACCACTTAAGGGCACCCAAAAGGAGAGGCTATTTGTAGCCTGTTGTGTACTTTTCCTTTAGTCCAGGAAGGAGATAATAGGTCTAATAGCTACTGTATTTATAGACACGTGAAGGATAAAGTAACAATTGCTACTATTTAAATGGAGCCACAGAAGAAAGAAGGGCTTCTTGCAACTCAAGGATAATTTTGCCGTGCCTGTGTTTATATTAGATTAGAAAGCGGGAAGGAGAGAAAGTTATCCCCCCCCCCCCCCAAATGAAATACCTGCAGAAAAAATAGAACCCATTTGCCGCAGATATAAGGAGATGTGTAAGGAGATAAATGTGTAAGGAGATAAATGTGTAAGGAGATAAATTGTGTCTTCAAACTTAAAGCAGGAGTAACGGTAATATTTTTTTTTTGAAGAAGGAAAGAAGGGGGGGAAATTACATATTATTCTGCAAAGCAATGGAAGCCATTGGTAGTACTGTAAGGAAGTGGAAATAGTAGAGTGACCATGTTTTTCATAAAGAGAGAATTAGAATGATAAATGTTTGTGCCAATGAGGTCCATTGGCAGTAGTAGTAGGGATGAAACTTGAAAGCAAATGTTTTACAGATAGTCTTGTCTTACTTATGATTGTCTTACTTATGATTAACGTTCCTTCTTGTCATCATAAAATGTCTGATTCCCTCTCTGGTCACATAACATCATTCTGAGCATTTCTGACTGATCACAGTATGCCACAGTTACATGGTTGTGGTTTGCAATGTTTTGTGTCAGTTTCCAGCATTTTTTTTTATGATGTAGCAAAAAAAAAGAAGAAAAGAAAAAAAGAAAGCCCATTCAACTCTGTGATTCATTTAACAACCTCCATAAAAATGGTCATAAAGCCAAATCTGGTCATATGGGTGCAGTCCAGAGGTGGGTTTCAGCAGGTTTTGACCAGTTCTGGAGAACCGGTAGCGGAAATTTTGAGTAGTTCAGAGAACCGGTAGTAAAAATTCTGACCGCCCCCCACCCCCATCTATTCTCTGCCTCCCAAGTCCCAGCTGATTGGGAGGAAATGGGGATTTTGCAGTAACCTTCCCCTGCCACGCCCACTAAGCCACACCCACAGAACAGATAATAAAAATTTTTGAAACCCACCACTGGCACAGTCGCACAATGGACAGGGTTTGCAATTGAAATTCCAGTCTCAGTTTGGATCATAAGTCAAGGCCTATTTGTAACATTTGGTCTCAGGTTAAAAAAAAATTATGCCATTTGAGAAGTATCAAATCCAAGACTGCAGATACCACTTGATAAACTATTCTCCTTCCCAACTGCCCATTCTCCCCATACTTGGATCCAAAATAAATTCATGTGGTCCCTATTAAATTAGAAACCAGTAGAATAGCTGAACAATAAAAGCACAAAAAGGAAGCCAGCAAGTTGGAGAAAGCCAACTTCTCCAAAAATAATATACACAAGATGTTGAGAGCCGGCAGCTGAAGTAGAAAAAGTGGGCACCATAATATATGGCTTTTGGATGAAAGCCAATATTCTGACCTAAGCTCCCTTAACAAGGAGGAGGCAGGAATTACTGGCAAAACTTCTTTTATTTACACAACTGTGAATTACGTTCATTCACTGTCAGCAAGGTTTGTCCAAACAGGTTTTCAAAGGAATATTTCTCAACACACCTTATCTCACTTGGCAAGCTGCCAGTGAATTGTTTCCAACCACAGTACAAGGCAAGACTTGGAACAGAGTCTCAGTCACAGAATGAATGAATTGTTTCCTGCAAAAGCCCCTTCCCTGTTTGTTCCTCTTTTATTTCCTATGGGGGGGGGCAATTATCTCAAGGTGTGGCCTTACTCCAGAGTCGACCCTGCTTTCTTAATTTTTCTTGTCTTCTGGCAGCTCTGCGCATGCGCCTACTGGGATCGGGCTCCAGCTGTTCTTCTGCCTTGCTGCTGTCTATCTCCCTCTCTGCCTCCGACACAGAATCCTCATCCAAGCTTTCGCCAGCCCCCAGGACTGGCACAAGTTCCTCCCAAACCGCTTCACTATCCAACTCTGCTGAAACAGCAAAGTTGGGAAATAAGAAATTAAAAACAAAAAGGAATGGAAACGAGTAACTTCAATAAATGGAAAGGAAGAATTACGCTGTAGAAAAAGCACAGGGACACAACTTTTTCTCTGTGTTGAAAAATAAGCATTTGTAAAATATGCCTGAGTTCAAAGAGAAAGATAATAAAAGGTATAATGAAAATAATGAAAATAATGAAAAATCAAAATGGATGAATAGGAAAGAAGTTTACAGAAAAACATAAGCTGAAGATTTTCAGATCTCAGAAGAGGTTTCCATAGAAGTAACTATTTTATGAACATCTTACAGAGACAGTCGCCTCTTGAACAACTTAATAAGTTGTCTTGTCATAGATGCTGCTTGCAAATTGCTGAGTTATCTGTTGGGAAATAAGAAATCAAAAACGAAAAGGAATGGAACGAGTATCTTCAATAAATGGACTTGACTCACTAACTTTAAGCAGTATAAGTGGCACAGCAATTTCAGTATGCCTAGAAATACATAATTTTTAAAAAAGTAAAATAAATTCTGTATTTACCACTGATTAAGGCAAAGGCATGAAATTGATATTCAGAAATAAATAGCTTAATATATCCATCCTAATCTTTGTGTATAAGTCTAGCTGTATTTGTCATGACTAATAATTATGATGACACTGGGGACTCTTCCTAGTAGAATATCTCTTTGCTGTTAAAAAACTAATATCTATCAAAATGATATTTTATGCATCATCTACTTCATTCGAATTAGTGACTATTAATTAAATAAGAATGAATGGAGATCAAGTGTAAAAAAGGCACAAAAAGAAACTAATGGTTGAAATTCACAATGATGCTCTTTTTATTACAAATAAGCATGCTTTTTTGGCATCCTGTTTATTTGGGTAAGGTAAAAAACAGGGCAAAGGGACAAAATTGTCATATGCTGCTATCTGATCCACCAAAGAAGGACAGAAAGGGAAAGAGTGCAAAGCCAACAATAACCAAGAAGCATCCATGCTCTGCATATGTGTCAACACAGAAGACATGATTTGAAACATCAGTGTGCTTTTCCAAAGTACAGATTGCCAAAAGTAAAAACATTTCTTATATGCACTGACCTTTAAAAATCAAAGTTCAGTCAATGAATACCTCTGGGGCAAACTTGAGATTGCTTCCATTGTAAATGTCATTACAATCATGTTTGGGCAATGTTGACCAAATCATGAGATAGGCTACCAATCATTGTCAACTGACTAGGAGTTGAGATAAAAACATGCTAAGGTCATGCACCCCAACCCATTCAAAATTATATCTCCCAAGTCTAGTTTCACACAGCTTTTTTTTTTCAGACCTCATGTTTTGTTCCAATTCTGTACTGTTTTGAGTTTTTTTTAAGTCTGCCATGAAAAATTATACTTATTTCCATCTTTTTTTCAGACTTCTCCTTTGATCATCCCAGTACATGCATATTTATCAGCACATTGGCTGGACTCAAAAGAACAGGGCAATTTCCATTGGGTTCACAATCTTCCCTTTTTAGGGAAAGATGTAGCAAATATGACCAGTTTGAAGTTCCCAAAGGCCTTGGAAGAAGCAGATTATCTGGGCCTTGATGATTCAGACCTTATCAGACTGAGATAGTATTGACCTACATCTCTAGGAACTTTGGCAGTCCTGAGATGGAGGCATCTGTGATGGTGATGTGGGAATGATCTTGGGAGACAGAAAGAAGAACTATTGACTAGATAATAATTAAATAAGAGGCAGCTGAGTCCACAGAAGGAATGGAGTCATGACAAATGTAGTAAAAAATGAGGACGCTTGTGTGGGGGAGGGGTTGCCTAAAGGTCAGTGAGGTTCTGTGAGTCCTCCGGGGGTTTGGGAACCCACCAAAATTTTAGGCGAAGCTACTAGATGTAACCAGTTTATAGGAAGCCTCTTAAATGAACAAAACTGGACATATTTCTTAATATGTGTATTGACATATTTCTGCCTGGTCTACTAGCAAGACTGAGTCCTCTTAAATACTCAAAAACTCCTCATTCTTACCGGACACTATTTAAAGATTTAGAACTCATAACAATCCTTTTTGGAGTTCTAATTTCAAATTTTGATTATCTCCTTTTTTTGGTTCTCCTTTTATTTATCTTTTTACCCAGGGTAAATTCCTACAGTATATCTGTTACTACATTTTATAAACCAAAGGTTTATCAGAAATTATATAGACTGAAGGATTTCTATCATTCCACAATTAATGTAGAGTTCAGAATTAATGAGTTTTAACTTGTTCAAAATGTACCTGGCTATTTCAATTACAGTTTTAGATCCCATCTTCCTAATTTAGAAATAAGAGGCTCCTCTCAAGAGATCCTTGGCAAACTTTGAAAACTGGCGTTGAATCTTTTAGAGCCATCTAACATTTTTGACATATCTCCAAATTATATAACATTATCCCAGAACAAACACATCAACCTCTTATTTGTTTGAAAATAATTTGGGGGAAAAAAAATTCCAACAAGATATTAAGAATTAAAAGTAGGATAAAATGTAAACTGGGGGTTATTATCCTTAGCACAAATAAAAGAAAAATACCTATACTACTTCATAGCTAGTACAGGTAATCCTTGATTTAGGACCACAACTGAGTCATTGCTAAGCAAGGCAATTGTTAAGTGAGTTTTGGCTAATTTCATAACCATTTTTACCACAGTTGTTAAGCCACTCATTGCAGTTGTTAAATTAATCATTAAGTGAATTTGGCTTCCTCCATTGATTTTGTTTGTTGGAGCCAACTGGGAAGGTTAAAATGATGATCACATGATCCAGGACAGTACAACTTATAAATATCTTATAAGTATCTTTCCCTTGCCAAGCATCCAAATTTTGATCACATGTCCATGGGGATGCTTATGCCATGGTCATAAGTGTGAAAAACAGTCATAAATCACTTTTTTCAGTGCTGTTGTAACTTTAAACAGTCATTTTGTGTTTTCTTGTAAAAGGAAACAATATTTCCACCAGTGGTGAAATGTAAAATTTGTTACTTCTGGTTCTGTGGGCATGGCTTTGTGGGGAAGGATGTAATATGATTGAGTGGGCGTGGCCAACCTTTTTTTTTTTTACTTTTTACTTTTAAAACCATTTTTTCTAGAACCTCTTTGGCTGAAGAGGTTGTAAAAAAAAATGCTTTTAAAAGCCTCTGACGATCCCAGATGAGTTGCCTGATTGGCAGAGGCTTTTTTTCCTTTTAAAAAAGAAGAGGTTGTAGAAAAAATGCTTTTAAAATTTTTTAAAAAGCCTCTGATGTTTGCGCGGCTTAGCTGGGCATGGGGGGGGGGGCAGAGATTTTTGCTATGGGTTCTCAGAACCACTTGCTTCCATCGCTACTGGATCAGGCGATCCAGTCCGAACTAGGAGGATTTCATCTCTGATTTCCACTTATGGTGATCATCTCTTCATGTCCTTTCTTCTGGTCTAAGATGTTTTTACAGATTGATAAAGTTATACATTAAAGAGTTAATGTGTCTACAACTGGTGTTTCTGAATACATTTTAATAGAAATATTTACTCTAAAGAATAATCCTATTTTTGTTAATTGCCTCTAGAATAGTGTTTCTCAAAGTAAATGATACCATCCTGTAGGGGTAGCATTTCTATTATTCATAGGGGAATTAGATGTAAAAGAGAGTGGCAGAAGACAGATAAAAGGGGCAAGTAAAATTATAGGAACAGAAGATCACGCATAATTTATGCAACAAATTTTGTTAGCTGTATAAAACTGTAAACATCAAAACTGTAAATTAACCACAATTATAAATAAATATATCAAACTTTGGAATGCTCAGAATAGTATTACACTTTAACCCCATGCTAACTGTGTGAATAATACAATTGAAGTGGGTATTAGTGCAACTGTATAATTCAAGAAAATGTAAGCAGCACAATAATTTTTATATATCACTTTATATATCACTACACACAGGTCAGGGTGTTACAAAACTCCTGGTACAACTAAATAAAACATTGAGAAGCTCTGCTCCCAAATGTTCATAACTAAATTCTAGAAAGATAAAATTATAATCTGTGCTCAGAATTGGAAAAATGACAAAATACCATCCAAAGAAAATCTGATTAGAAAAGTTTTGGAACGTGCGAAGATGGATAAATTAACAAAGGAGATATAAGAAAAAGAGGAAACAGAATATTACTTAGTGTGAGAGAAATTGTATGAATGGTTGGAGGAGAGAGATAAAAGGAAGGGAAAAATTAAATAACAGAAAAATAGGAGTTGAAGTATAATTGTTAATATGAGGAAAACAAAAATTGTGGAAATGAAAGTGGATACACGGGTATTGTTATGAATATATGTAAATAAACAAAGCTTAGAAGTACATGTATAAATGATATAATAGAAATAAGGGAGGGGAAAATGTATAACTATGAAATTTTTGTTGGATGCAAAACTGTTGAAACGAAAAAAGTGTTAAAGCTTTCCTTTTGTTTGTTTTTAAAAAAATGTTTAATATTTTTTTTTTTAAAAAAAAAAGGATAAAATTATGAAAATGGAGCTCTGGTACCTATAAAGCCCTACATGGCCTAGGTTTTAATGGTTTTTAACATTTAATATTGATTTTATCTGTTTGTATTGCTGTGAGCCGCCATGAGTCTTTTCCGGAGAGAGGGCGGCATATAAGATGATAGATAGATAGATAGATAGATAGATAGATAGATAGATAGATAGATAGATAGATAGATAGATAGATAGATAGATAGATAGATAAATAAAATAAAATAAAATAAAATAAAATAAAATAAAATAAAATAAAATAAAATAAAATAAAATAAAATAAAATAAAATATTTGGCATATCTCTGTAACTGAGAAACTGACCTACACTCTTTACCTAAGTTCTGATCAAGTTAAAGTTGAAGCCTTCTCAAATACATGGGCTGATTTTATATCTCACATTAATTAGTAAAATCATATTTTATTATATATTAATTACTAGTAGGAATATTAAGGGATAACTCCTGTGGTTTTATGAATTATTTTTCTTGTACTGTATATATGAATGTGCTGAATTTAACTGCATTAGCTCATTGCAATTTCTTCTTCTTCTTTTTTTGCGAAAACTAAATATTTTTCTAGAAGTAATAATAATTATTATACTGCTAAACATTAACAGTGTTGATTGTTCATTTAATCTGCAAACAGGTGCAGGTTCAGGGAAGTTAAAAAAAATCAAGATGGTGTGCGCAATCCTGTGATCAAATCCCTCCCCCCTTTTTAACATTTGTCTGTGCCCCGCCCTTTTTAACATTTGTCTGTGCCCTCCCCCCCCCCCCCCCCCCGCTTTTGGATCTTTTGTTCAAGAAAAGAGATTTATTCAGAGTTTGCTGGATTTTATGTAGCTTTTTTCCAATGGAAAAAAAATAGTAGCCATCAAATCCCTCAAAATCCTCTCTCATTCTGCTGGCAATAATATCCTATCATAACCAGGATCCAAATTCATTTTTGAGTGAATCTCAGAAATTAATACAAATGCTTTAAATTTGTAAACTACTATGATAGTAGCAAGAGAGTAGAAGTAGCAGGAGGTTAGAAACCAGAACAAATTTTAAATTTTAAACATTCAGGATGGATATAGTCCTTTCTTTTTGTTTGAAACTTATATAAAATGCTTCAATTTAATTTAGTAGATATTACTTTAGAAATTTCTTGGTTGATTTGTTGTAAATAAATAGACAAAGGACCCAGCTTACTTCTCTTTTTCTAGATGCTAAAAGTCTGTCTCCTCAAAGAAATGAAACTTCCTTTTCTTCTGAAAATTGACAGGAGGGAGTACTGAAATAGTATCCCTTGGGAGAGCCATATGTCTTACACCCTGATGATGTTCAAAAGGCATTGTAAACTTGGCTGATTCCTGATCTTGTAGAATTTTATTCAGTTAAGTACCTTGTGTCTCCCAGATGCACATGAGGTTTGTTCTTATTGTTTTATTGCATTGAATCTTGTAAGTCACACAGAATTTTATGAAGTTTGGTGGTCTCTAAATAGAATAAATCTATCTCCATATCATGGTGAATAGAGGCAGTTTATTTGAAGGCTCACAAGTATATATGTACTTAAATGCACTTACTTAAGTCTGAAGATCAGTCATGGAGACAATGAATATGGGCCATTTTCAAGATGCAACAGTCACTAATATAGAATATTCAAGAAATATCAGACATATACATTGAACTCCATCAGTTTTGAGGTTTAAAAGGGCTTTGAAACTCATTTACTTTGAGCTTCTGAGATGAGAATTTCTGAGTTTTTGTTGGTGCTATTTTGAACAGAGTTGTCTTGTTTAAAGTGTTTTTCTTACTTGCATACTTTTGGATCATGATATAATGTTTTCATGATTCCTGAACTGCATACCCCAAAGCTACAACCTCCAACTGAAAAAGAATTCATTCTTCACAAATTCTGTAAGATTAAAATAAGAGTTTAACTAGCAAAGGCTTAAATAAGCATTAAGGAGGAAAGGGCTCCCATCAGAACTAATGCTCTTTTCAAGTACTGTATATTCAAGTTTTCTTTTTAAAACTGAACACTCACATTATCCTTATTTTTATACCATTACCAGTCCTCCTAACATCTGTCTTTCCAGAGTGCCAACAAGTAAATTGAATTATCATGCAGACAGAAGTATAAGCAGATGTTCCAATCAGAGCTTCAGAAGTAACAGTAATAATTGAAATTTATTAGTCAATAATGCTTCTTAAATAGCACTTGGTACTTCAAAGAAACTGAGTGTCTTCATCTAGATGTTGCTGAAAAGCCTCCAAGTTCTAACTAAGTGACCTGCCCTGTCAAAGCACTTTGGAAAGGAAATAAAACTAATTACAATCATGACTACCATTCACTTATTTATGCATTAATGAGCAAGAGAAACTACACTGAAGTCACTTGTTAACATTCCAAACCATATTACGCACAAAGGCACTGCTTATAGTAGAAGACAAATAATGATCAAGGGTTTAAAGTCACCATGAGGCAGGGAGTGGGGAAGGTTACAAATTAAAAATTTGCCTATTTTCATTCCAGAATTTTTCATTTCAAGAAAATACAGGTAGTCCACAACTTACGACCACAATTGAGCCCAAAATTTATGCTGCTAAGTGAAACATTTGTTAAGTGAGTTTTGCCCCATTTTACAACCTTAACAGTTCTTAAGTGAATCGGTGCAGTTGTTAAGTTATTAATACAGTTGTTAAGTAAATCTGGCTTCCCCATTGACTTTGGATGTCAGAAGCTCGCAAAAGTGGATTACGTGACCTCATGGCACTGCAACCGTCATAAATATGAACCAGTTGCCAAGCATCTGAATTTTGATCATGTGACCAAGAGGGTGCTACAATGGTCATAACTTTGAAAAATCTTCATGTGTTATTTTGTTAAACAGTACTGTTGTAACTTTGAATGGTCACTAAATGAAGTGTTGTAAATTGAGGACTACCTGTACCATTTCTGACCTCACCACTTTAATGAGGAAAGAATAGCATGGTTCTAAAATTAAACACAGGACAACATCCTACAGAAAACCAAGCATGAAGGTGTTTGGTGTGAGAAATACTACATATGGAACAATGTCAAACAATAAATGTGAACAGTCTTCGGAAAGATTGTTTCCCCTAAGTACAAGAAAGAGAACGAGCTATTAAAGTGAAGGTGATATAAGAAATGATAAATGAGTCAGCAATTCCAACTGCACAAGATTCTGTTTTCTACCAGTTCCTGGATTTCATCTACTACTGTATACCTGGTTGTTGTTTTTTTCTTATTTGTCCTATTTTGGATAGAAAACAACAGTTTTGGCGGTGGACATTTTTGAGACAATGGAAGCATGGAAAATTTACTGGGTGAACTCGAAGACAATACAGCTAGTCTAAATTACGTCCCACTAAATATTGTTTGAAATGGGATTGGCCTCAAACCTGCTAGCCTTTAAAAAGGCCCTAAAAATGGTTCTTCACTCAAGTGCTAGCCAGTTGTAACTAAGCGAATATTATTCTGATGTCCAATATTTTATTTTGCTATGATTTATGGTTTTATCACTTTCTTTTGTATTTGGTGTTTTCAATCTAGGTTATCCATTCAGAATCCTCTGGCAGCCATATAAATTGAATTAATGAGCAAATAAATAAATAAGTCTGACATACAAAGCATTAATTTACACAGTACAATCCTCATATGCTGTTTACAAAATTGAAAGAGGAAAACTCACAAATGACAACTGTATAAAGGTGGACCTCTTTGTTTCTTTTCAAAATGGGAACATTGATAAATAACTGGAAGATATCCAGACTGAGCTTATCAGGATTTGTCAACAATTCTTCGGGATTAAATATTTCAAATAATCTTACTTTTGACAGTAGCTGTCCGGGTGCAGTTGTATAGGATAGCCAGTTCTCCAAACACTTTCCCAGGCCCCATGGTGCACAGCTTTACTCCTTCTTTTGTAACCTCAACCTTTCCATCTGTCAATAAAGAACAGAGATTAATATCACAAGGCTGTCAGAATGATCTTCCATGTTTTTCTTTATCGTATTCTCTAAATAAAAGCAAAAAAATTCTTACGACATCTAGATACTTCATAAAAATAAACATTTCACTGTTGAGGCACTGCTGTATTTAAGATGTGTACCATACATATTATATATAGCTTTCTCAGAAATAAATTTGAAATGACATAATCATAGATTGGACACCCTTTGGCTTCAAACAGTTGTATTAAGCGGTAATAAAACATATTACATGTTGTGAGATTGGGTAGTAACTGTAATATAAAATTTTGAAAGGAATTTTTTATTCCTTTTCAAGAAATATGAAAAGGAATGTTATCAAAAGAAAATGTTTTTCATTTCCTTTAAACTTACATTTTAGGGTATTTGTGCATTCCACAATATGTTAGCTTTCTTAAAGCAAATATACATATTTTTGAAATAACAATTACTTATTCAAGATCATATATACGCAAGATCATACATACATAAGGACTGCTTTCTATATACTGTTTTGAATTAAAATGATGAGACATCAACAATTCATTTTCAAAAACTATGAGATCCATACATTGTATACACTGCTAATGATGAAATTAAAGGTAAAGATTTATACTAATTTATACTTTTGATTTAGATCTGCCTAGTTGTATAAATATGGTTTCTTCACTCTTTTTAAAAAAAAATTCTTAAAGGAAATTACTGTACTATTTTTGGTGAAAATTACCTAATTATGCAATGCTGAAAGAGAATCTTGCACCAGATTTCAAGAGAGTATACAATCTTGAACGTTTAGTGGAGGTCTCCAAGAAATCTGAAAAGCAGTAATGAATTTTCACTGACTATATATTATTTATTTGTCTGCATCTGTATATATGTGAGTGAAGCTGCAGTTATATATTCACATTAATTATTTATTTAAACATTTAGGGTTTTTTTATTTCCTCCATCTCTTCCTTCTCCTTTCCATCTTTTCTTATAGAAAATGATGCAGATTGAAAGATGTTTTCTGGGAAGGATAGATATATCTTTAATAGCACTTAGCTATAGCACTTAGATTTATATACCACTTCACAGTAGTTTACGGACCTCTCTAAGCAGTTTACAGAGTCAGCATATTTCCCCCAACAGTCTGGGTCATTATTTTACCAACCTCGGAAGGATGGAAGGATGAGTCAATCTCGAGCCAGTCATGATCAAACTCATGACTGTGGGCAGAGTTATCCTGTAATACTGTACTCTAACTAATGCACCACCATAAGCTTAATAAGGGAGCATATAGCCTAACTTGGACTTCACTATAATGATAGTCAATTACTTCCAAGTACATTTTTTACAGTTTTCCGTTTTATTTTTAACATTAGATTCAATCACTCCTGTGATAGCAAGAGTGAAGTTAGAGGGTCAGGGGACTGAATTTTGTTTACAAAGTTGAAAATCTTTTATGAGGCTTCTTACAGCTTCAGAAAAAGAGATGTGGTACACTAATAACCTACAATGAAATTCAACAGACTTTATTGTATGCCCTCTGGTTGAAATATGGTTTAAAGCTGATATAAGGATTAATCTAAAACCACAGTGTACTTGAACACTAGGCACAGCCAACAAAAACTAACTTTCAGAATATGATCAAAATGCATCATGAAAAGGTGAGAAACCTGTTATAAACTGTAACCTTCGGAGTTATTGATTTCTCTAAAAAAAAATACTGTAGTCTACAATAGTAGATTTCTTCTTTACTGCTGCCTGTATTTTTTATGAACATTTGAAAGAACTTCCTATCAACTCTGACCACGGCTCCCTGCAGTTTAGTACCGTATAGTCACTGCCAAGAGCAATAATTATCCACAGTTTCCAAAAAAATTCCACAATATCTGCCATGGTGTGATGCTGGCAACTTTTTCATACAAAGAATATGATCTATCACACAGCTAAACTTCTTTTCCAGTTGATAAATGGAATGGCTGAGATGTATAAAATACAATATGCATCACAAATACACTAGATGCATTGCCTTGGGTGTAATTAAAGACAAACGAATGGTACTAGATAAATTAAACTCTGTGTATGTGGTTAAAATCAAGTAATGATAGCAATAAAAGTAACCTGGTTCCAAATGTTAATAAAACAAAGGAGATTGTTGTAGATTTTAAAAAGAGCCGGCATAGTCATACTCCACTCAGTATCAAGGATGCAGCTGTAGAGGTGGTCAACAGTATTAAGTATCTGGCGGTGCAGATAACAATATGAATTGGTCTCTCCACATATCATCCTTAGTGAAGTGTGGAAACCAGCATCTGTATTTCCTGTGTCGGATGAGAAGAGCACATCTTTCTCCTTCTGTCCTGGCCATGTTCTACAGAGGCATGATTCAGAGCATTTTAACAAATTGCATCATTGTTTGGTTTGGTGGTAGAAGTGCCGCAGATAGAAAGTCCATAGAGAGAGTGGTAAGAGTAGCTGAGATTATAGGAAGCGTGCTTCCTGTTATTGAGGATACTGCTTATAAGCACTATGTCCTTAGAGCTCAAAGCATTATTAAAGACCCCACATACCCACTTTACGGCAGGGGTGAAATGCTTACAGTTTGGACCAGATCGCCCGATCCAGTAGCGATGGAGGCGGCTGGTTCAGAGAACTGATAGCAAAAATTCCTGCTCTCCCCCATGCCCAGCTGAGTCGTGTGATCATCAGAGGTTTTTCATTATTATTATTATTTTTAAAAGCATTTTTTCTACTTCTTCAGCTGAAAAAATGCTTTTAAAAGTAAAGAAAAGAAAGTCTCTGACAAACCCAGCTGAGTTGCCTGATCGGTAGAGCCTTTTAAAGAGGCTCTGACGATCAGGCAACTCAGCTGGGATCGTCAGAGGCTTTTAAAACATTTTTTTACAACCCCTTTGGCCGGAGAGGTAGAAAAAATGTTTTTAAAAGAAAAAAAAGCCTCTGAGGATCAGGCAACCCAGCTGAGATCATCAGAGGCTTTTAAAAGCATTTTTTAAATAACCTCTTCGGTCGAAGAGGTAGAAAAAATGTTTTTAAAAGAAGAAAAGCCTCTGACGATCAGGCAACTCAGCTGGGATCGTCAGAGGCTTTTAAAAGAAGAAAAGCCTCTGACGATCAGGCAACTCAGCTGGGATCGTCAGAGGCTTTTAAAAGGAAAAAAGCCTCTGCTGCTCAGGCAACTCGGCTGAGGAGGTTGTAGAAAAAATGGTTTTAAAAGAAAAAAAGTTGGCCACGCCCACCCAGTCACATTACCCACACACACACCAAACTACATCCCCAGAACCAGTAGTAACAAATTTTAGATCTCACCACTGCTTTACGGTCTGTTTCTGTTGTTCCCGTCTGGGAGAAAGTTTTGAAGTATTTCTAGCAGGGCTACCTGATTCTGTAACAGCTTTATTCCCTATGCCCGTGATGGCGAACCTATGGCACGGGTGCCACAGGTGGCACGTGGAGCCATATCGGTGGGCACGCGAGCTCAGCTCCGGCACGCTTGCGTGCTCCAGCCAGCTGATTTTCGGGCCTTCTGGGCCCACTAGAAACACACTGTTTCTGGCCTCCAGAGGGCCTCTGGGGTGTGTGGGGAAGGCTGTTTTTGCCCTCCCCAGGCTCCTAGAAAGGCTCTGGAGCCTGGGGAGAGCAAAAAAACGGGCCTACCAGGCCCACCGTGCCATCATGTGCCAAAAGCAGGGGGAGCACGGGGGCGTGTGGCCCACCGCTTTCCCCCCACTTTTGGCATGCGATAGCAAAAAGGTTAGCCATCACTGCCCTATGCCATCCATCTGGTAAATTCACAAGATTCATTTTTCTCACCATATACATTTATACATCTGAACTAGACTGTGCTGTTTCTCTGTGTCATGTAATATTTTATTTTATTTTATTTTATTTTATTTTATTTTATTTTATTTTTTTATTTATTTATTCATTCATTCATTCATTCATTCATTCATTCCTTCATTCATTCATTCATTCAATTTCTATACCGCCCTTCTCCCAAAGAACTCAGGGTGGTGAACAGTTAAAATGACATACATATAGAATGTGAATATAAATAATTAAGCCAGTTTGGCTCAACAGTTAAGAATCTTCAGCATAAAGATTTAAAAAAAATTAAGATTTATGCCAGACCGGCTTGGTGAAAAAGAAAGGTTTTAAGTGCACGACGGAAAGTACGAAGATCTGGGATCATTCATATCCCTGGGGATAACCTGTTCCAAAGGGTAGGTGCCCCAACAGAAAAAGCTCTTTCTCTATATATGTGGGTATGTGGGCATATGTGTAATTTTTTTATTTATTTGTTTACATTTTGTCATGTTTATGCAGTGTATATTGGAGGTGGTCACCCTTTGAAAGCTGTACGCAACGAAATTTCATTTTAATGTATGACCATTAGTGTACATGTAAAGAGACAATAGAATTATTCTAAATCTAAGTCTAAAGTGACAAATATTTTGATCGCTAGTAGTTAAAATGCTATTGAATAAGAACAATTAAACTCAATTATTATTCTGCATGTTTTTGATCGATTTTATATCTTTAAATAACCTTTTGGAAATGCCATTATCAGAATTTTTTATACTGTGTGAAGATGCACTATTCTCTTGCAACAAACATAACAGGGAGAATTTTATTTTTTATTTCCAGTGATTTCCAAGGTAGAATTGTTGTCCTTCAAGTCACTTAGTTACTCTTCCTAAACCATTTTTGTCTTCCTGTATTCAAAGTTTATCAGCTGATAATTTCCCAGATAATGTGTATAGAAATAAGATGTGTGTAGAAACACATGTGTTCAGACAGTAAAAGCAATGAACTTTATGAGCCTTTCTTTTTTTATTAAAGGTTTTTTTATTTTGAACACATTAAAACAAAACATAAAGACACAACATATATGTCAAGATATTATATACATATCACTTATTCCTTCAGCTATTGCAAAGTGATTCTTCTTGCTATTTTACATCTACTTACACATATTTTAACTTTTGTCTTATTCAACAATTATTTTCTATCTTTCTTAATTTCGTCTACATTGCTCCTTGATCTTCAACATTTTTTTCTTCCTCTCTCCTTTATTCCTCTTTCTCATTTTTCCTATTTTCCAACCATTCATACCATCTACACCATACTTTGTAATATTCTGTGTCCTCCTTCTCCTTGAGTTCTTTTGTTTGTCCAGCTCTGTGCATTCTAAAATTTTTCTAATTAAATCTTCTTCTGATGGTAGCTTTTCCTTCTTCCAATTTTGCGCATAGACTATGTGGGCTTCTGTCAGTATATGTAATATTAAATAACGTATTTCCTTGGTATAGTTTTCTATGGAAATCCCTAGTAGAAATTGCTCAGGTTCTCCCTTTATTGAATTCTGAAATATTTCCTCTATCCACTTTTTAACTTTAGCCCAAAATTTCTTTGCCATTTGGCAGGTCACCAGAGGTGATAATATGTTCCATAGTTATTCTTACATTTCCAACATTTCGGTGAATTACTAGGAAATATTTTCACTATTCTAGCTGGTGGAAAGTGCCATCTATGAAACATTTTCATCTGGTTTTCCTTGTATGCCGTTGATGTTGTCAATTTCATATTTGCTCTCCACTTCTCTAATTCTATTACATGATTGAAATTCCTTGCCCATTTGATAATAGTATCTTTCACTATTTCCTCTTCCATTTTATACTGCAATAAAAATTTATATATTTTACTAATTAATTTTTATTCCCTCCCATATACAATTTTATCCAGTTTATTTTGCTCTAATTGTACCTGATCTATCTTTGTATCTTCTGTGTATTTTAATCTTATTTGTAAGTAGGTCCACCATTCAACTTTCCTATTCAAATCCTGTCCCAATTCTTGTTTTGTTTTTAATTTTCCCAAATCATTTAATATATCCCTGTATCTAATTATTTTGGTCCAGTCTACTAAATTTGGGCGTGTTAATGTTTCATTGGGAGAAATCCAAAGCAATATTCTTGTATAGTGCTGCTTTTTTATTTTATTCCAAATTAATAATAATGAATTTCTAATTATATGCCTTCTAAAACATCCATGAATTTTTTGCTTTTCACCCCATAAGAAAGCATGCCACCCCATAAGAAAACATGCCGTCTATAAATCGTGTCCTTCTATTGTTAAGATTCTTTTATTTCCCAACTCCATCCATTCCTTTAACCATGTTAGGCATGCTGCTTGGTAATAAATCTCCCAATCTGGAAATGCTACTCCTCCTCCATCCCTGGTATCTTTTAATGTTTTTAATCTAATTCTAGGTTTTTGCCATATAAATTTTGAGGTCAATCTATTTAATAAATCAAAAAAAAAATTTCTATTTTTATTGGTATAATCTGGAAGAGGAATAAAACTTTGGGCAGGATATTCATTTTTATTGCCACCACTCTTCTCATCCATGAAATTTGAAGATTTTTCCAATTTTCCAAATCTTTTCCAATTTGCAGTATTAATTTGTCATAATTTTATGAGTCTTTCTTTTCCTTGATTATTAGGACCCATTTCTGTTGCACTCCTACAGATCAAAATTCTTTATCTTTGATGCTTATTTCGGGTTTCTGTCTTCCATCCCCCATAAAATTCCACTGTAACATATTGTGGCAAACTCACAAAATGGCTGCTTTAAGAAATAAGCTTCCTTTTTTCTAAAATGGATGAGACAGTTAGGCCACAAAGGAAACAGGAGTGGCTCTGTCAGCCTACATAAGAGGTTACTTAGGTTATGTCCCCAGGTAAAATATTCATAAATACCTTGGTTCATTCCCATAATATGTTTGAACAAAATTCCATCTCACAATGCTATTATGGCATATATTTCTATGCTATATCTAATCTTTTTCCTCTCTTCTTTTTCTTTCTTATCTATCCACCTTTATTAAAGGAAGAAAACAGTTGTAACATTTACTCAGCAATCTAATATTAGGAGTACCAGGTTGTTGACTGCAAAATAAATAAATAAAAATCCTTACTTAGGATAGAAAAGAATATTCAACATCTCTTTGTTTCTTTCCAGTGACCATCTGAGGTTTGCTGCCCAGAATTGATAACTATAAAACCCTGTTAAGTCTTATCTGTAAGTTATTGCCGATATTTTACATCTGCAATCTTTGAATATTCCACATACAGAAATACTTTCCTCATGTGACGAGAGAGTATTAAAAAATCTTCCCCATGTTATTCTGCATTATCACCTGTACACTGATAGTTGTAGATGCTGAATATGGAAATCCCTTAAAAAGAATCAAATCTAGTTAAATATTTTAGATTTTTATTATAGTATTTTACTAAACACATGGAAATTGATTACTGGCACTTGCAATCTTAATGAAGAATTTGATAACTTCTTATCAATCAGTATGTTTAAATATTTTAGAGTCTCAAATTTTAAAGTGTTAGTATCATACTTAAATAGCTACTGTATGTATTAAGAAAGTATATTAATGCTTAAGTATTGTATTAATTAAGCATTTTGTGGGTATAATACTTCATTAAATAAGATAACTTTTGGGAGTCATAATACATAAAAAATATTTTAATTCCTGATTTTGTTTATGTGGCTTCCTTTCTATTGTTCCAATATTAGTATATACCTAGCATAAAACTAAACATTTTATAAAAAAATTATTTACATGTTATTTGGCTTACATAATTTTAAGGGCAAAACAGTACATTGTAGTACTGTATAAGTACAAGTTTTCAACTGGTGCTACCACAAAATAACAACGATAATCAAAATACTTAAAACTATATTGCAAATGCAATAAATTCATATGATTCAGAAACCAAACAAAAACTAAAAAACTAAAACAATTAACAGATGGAGAATTTAAACAGGACACTTGATAATGTAATAAGACTATCAATAAAAATTAAATATTGCATTTCTTGTGAATATTATACTTAGAAAAAGCTGAGGATTCTTTTTTCATTGGTATGTTACACAGGTGCTTATTGCCAAAATGGATAATATACACTCAAAAAACTGTTAGAAATAACAAACAAGATGGATTTCTCTTCTATATCTACTGGCAAAGTCATAAATTTCAGCAATATTTAAAGTTGTTTTACAAGAATTTACCAGTTGCGAATGTTGACTGTCCTTTTTCTGCTAGTTGTTTTTCTATTAAGTATCACCAAGGTATATATTCTACAAAGGATATTAAGGTGACTTTGCATATTATAACCATTACTAAGTAGCTAGGCTTCTCATGGGCAATCTATATTCAAACTCTTCATTAGGAAACTGGCAAGTTAATCTTTGAGCGTATGCAATGCATTCATGTAAAAAATAATGTAATATAAAATAATAATCCTGATACTAAATTTAATTGGAAAAAAGTACTATCATTTTGAACATAGCCTTCTGCAACATCTAAACTTGAGATTCTTTAAAGTAAAATTTTAAAACACTAGATTTTGTTCACCTGGCAATAGCATTAAGGATGAACTCCTTCAGATTCTAACCTTTAGTTTTAAAATGCGAAAATGTAATATGTTTCTCTTTATATATCTTCCACTGTAATATGAATATCAGTGGAATGTCTTTCCTTTTTCTTGTACTTTATACATTCTTATGTAATTTTATATTTTGCAAATCTGTAATAAAGTCTCTATTTTCCCTTTTTATTCTGATTTCATTTGTTAGTGTAATACTTTCTATGTTTATTGATTTAGTTGGTTGTTGTTGTTTTTTTAAAAAATTGTATAGTCTAAAGACAACTTACAACCTACAAAAAAAAAAATAATATGTGAAACAATACAAATGAAATCAGACCTTAAATTCTTACTAGGATGCTTGACTTGGCCATTTAATCCCACACCACCATCAATCAAAGCATTCTTATCTGCATTTAGTTTGTTTTTAATTTACAAAAGGTAGAATAGTACACCTAGTTCGGGGATTCCCAACCATTTCTATACCCCATACCCCTAGAATGCTTCTGATGTATCCTCGCACCCCTTACAAAAGTAAAAAAATATATATGCACATAATTATGCATATACACTATAATTTGGAAACTTCTAAACCCAAGTTTTCGCACCCCCTGGAATATTGTCTCGCACCCCTGGTTGGGAACCCCTGACCTAGTCGATGCATCTTGGACAATTTGAGGTACCCAAATACTTTTTTAAATTTTCCTTTTCAGGAAGCCAAGTTTTCTGACTTAAGTTTTTCACTAGAATTTTCAACAATATTATTTCTCAACCTCTCTCTGTCTCTCTCATTCATATTCCCAAATGCTGCTGGTCCTTTGCCTTGTGCCTCCAGGCAGCCACTTGCATATTTTGAGAGGCACAGCTTCCCTATTGCCTTTATATATTTTTAATCCTTTTCCCCTTCTAGACTTCACAAGAGTGTTTCTCAGCTTTGTGTACCTTCAAGAATATAGCTCTGGGCCCCAAATTCAGGAATTGTTGTCCTTTCAAACCTTAAAGAGTTTGGGCATCATTAAGTTTTCATAACTGAATTCACTGCTTATCAATATGCCATGTATGTAAAAGTTTTAAAACACCACTAAAGTTTGGATTCCCTTTTAAGCATCACTCATGGACAAACACTAAAAATAAAGAGTGAAAGACATTTCATAAAGGGAGCCTAGAAAAATATTCATGGCATTGCTCTCAGCCTCTTCTAGCAGACCTAGAAAACCTACCAGGAATGTTTTTAGAATATACTATGCAATAATAGCAATAGCATTTATATACCACTTCACAGTGCTTTACATCCCTCCTGAAACAATTTACAGAGTCAGCATATTGCTCCCAACAATCCTGATCCTTATTTTACCAACCTCAGAAGGATGGAAAGCTGAGTCAACCTTGAGCCGGTCAGAATTCAACTGCCAAACTCCAGTCAGCTAGTAGTCTGCAGAATTAGTCTGCAATACTGCATTCTAACCACTGCGCCAGCACAGCTCTAATGCCCATTTCTCCTTGCATTGTCATTTCAAATTGGGACCATATCTAAATATATAATATCCAAAGCTTACATGGAGTGATCTTGCTTAAAAGGTTTTTTCCCCATTTACTTTATTGGCCAATGAGTATTTCAAAAAGCCCTTTACAATACAAATAAATGATTATGCTATAGTCACATGTTAACTGGAATGACAATACCATGTTCTTTTGATCGTAATCTGTGTTCTTTAAAATTCCTATGATTTTAAAGGCAGTCAATGTGCTATATTTTTGCAAATCTTGCTCAGCACCAAATTTATTCTTTCCAGTAGGGATCTCCTTCCCTAAACAGTATTGACTGTGGGTAGCGGTTCATTCTCTGAGCTTGTTAATGAGTTTGTTAATTCCATCAACAGACACATTGACCTACAACCAGCCTACAAACCCCTCAGAATTCAAATCAACCCCACAGACAACCAGCGATCGCACCAACCCTCAACCAACCCACACAACCCCCCCCAAACAGCACTTCACTGCCCAGTGATCTCACCTGACATGATATCCCCATCATAAGACCCATTACAAGACCCTCATTTGACACACTCACACTGGACCCATCACAAGGCCTACAGATAACACATAGCCTTTATAAGCAGAAGAACACAGACACAGAGATACCCTAAACTCTGCTGAAGATATTACCTAGCCTGGTAATGAGACACTCAGAAACCAACCAACCAGCTCGGAAAATGAACCTCCACTTGAGCTACAGATATTCACCACCATTACAAAGTATTGAGTGTTATTGGACTCAAGTAATTTAGACTGCTGGAACTGGTAAGTTGGAGAAATGAGAAAGTAGTGTGTCAATATGACATGGAAATGATTGTGGGTAGTTTGTAAGGTATATGTACATAAAATTTTATACTAGTCTATAGTCTAAAGGGATAAATTCCAGAAAGACAGAGGAAGCCCCAATAAATCATGACATTCAGTTCTAGAACAACTTCTGGATAGGGCAGCATTATCTCAAACAGAGATGATGCAGACTTTGGGTCCCCTTGGACTCTCAACTCTGGCTTGGAAACCAGTTGCACTCATAGCCAGGAAGGTTTTTGCACAAGGCCAATCACAAAATCCTATAGATTCGACTATAGTGTCGACTGGTGGCCCCCAGGGGCAGAGCTTTCTCTGTGGGGGCACTTACTATCTGGAACGAGCTCCCTCCGGAGATACGAAGGATCCTGGATCTACGCACCTTCCGCCGCGCTCTTAAGACCTTTTTATTTCACCAGGCGGGCCTGGCCTAACCTCTCTTCCTTTTTTAGCATTATATTTTAATCTGTCTTAATTGTGTGGGGTGTTTTAATTCTGTCTGGGCCAAATTTATTTAATTTGATTTTAGTTAGGCTTTTAAATTTTGTATACGTGTATTTTTATTGTTGGCTGTTCACCGCCCTGAGTCCTTCGGGAGTAGGGCGGTATATAAATCTAATAAATCTAAATCTAATCTAAATCTATAAAATTATTCTAGCAACAATCATAGATTTGAAAAGAAACATTTTCTATTTTATTATGCCGGGTATTATGCCTGGGTATTATGCCTCAAGCGCATATACTTCTAAGTCCGCATAGCTATTGTAAAAGATTCAGCTCCTTAAGGAGCTATAGGTAGTCCTTGCCTTACAACCACAATTGATACGAAAATTTCTGTTGTTCAAGTGAGACATTTGTTAAGTGAGTTTTCTCCCATTTTACGACGTTTCTTGACACAGTTGTTAAGTGAATGTGACTTCCCCATTGACTTTGCTTTTCAGAAGGTCACAAAATGTGATCACATGACCTTTGGACACAGCAATGGTCATAAATATGAACCAGTTGACAAGCATATGAATTTTGAACACATGAACATCAGTGCTGAGTTGCCCCCGGTTCGCACCGGTTCTATAGAACCGGTAGTAAAACCGGCGGGAGGCTCCGCCCACTGACCCTGACATCATCAAAACGCTTCTGCGCTTGCACAAGTGAAGCAATCATGCACGCGTGGCCCCATTGCAAACCGGCAGTAAAGGTAAGTAGAACCCACCCTGATGAACATATTAAAAAGTTCTTAACTGTGAAAAATGGTCATAAGTTACATTTTTCAGTACCGTAACTTTGAACTATTGTAAGTTGAGGACTACCTGAACTGATAGGTATAGAGAGAATGCTCACATTAGATCTGAATGCCTCGTATGCCTGCTCTAAACCCAAATATTGCATATAACTCTATTATTCATTTTACTCCATGTTTTAAAAACCCAATGGAGCATGAGTAGCTGAGAAGAATCTACATGATCTGTAGAACATAATTACTTCTACTTCGACAAAGAAATTGAAGCAAGGTATCTTGGCTTGCAATTCAGAGAGGTTTTAGTGCATGAATGAATTTGATGATACCTTAAACTGATCTAAATAAAACATAATCATTTATCAGAGAAACAGAGTTCTCTAATGTAGCAGTGCAGTATTGGGTGCTTATATTCTAATTTACAACTAGCTGGATAGAGGCTGTGCATAATTAGTTTGCAACCAATATTCATGCTTCGCTCCAAAATCATGATTTGTGGGAAGCACACAAGTGATAAGTCTCTTGTCTTCAGTATATATATGTCAGGGACATACATTGGAACCGTAACATATACCGTATTTTTCAGAGTATAAGATGCACCTTCCCCGCCCCCAAAAAGGAGAGTGAAAATCTGGGTGTGTCTTATACTCTGAATTTAGCCCTACCCAGCTTCTCAAATGGAGGTTTCAGAGGCTGAAAAAAGCATCAGAAACGAAGCTTCAGAAAAGAAGCTCTAAAACAGAATTTCAGAGGCTTTTTTTCTGAAGCTCTATTTCAGAGGCTTTCAGAGTCAGGAAAGAAAAAAGAAAAAAAAAGAAAAAAAAGCAAGGCACAGAGCTCACAACCAAGGAAACTGTTGCTAAAATTCATCTCTAGGAACAGCTGATTGGGAGTATTCCGGGAGGCCGATCCACCCACCAATCAGCTTTTTTCTTATTTTCCTCCCCCAAAACTAAGGTGCGTCTTATAATCCGGTGTGTCTTATACTCTGAAAAATATGGTAAGAGAAATAAAAATAAGTCCATACAATTTGAATTGATCTCAGTAACTTAATGGACACATCCATATAGTTTTGGGGGTTATCACTGTTTTCTTTCAAGATACTTTTGAGTTCTCAATCTAGTTGGTGCTACTCTTCTATTTAAGTGCTAATTAGTAGAAGCATCTGAAGAATCCCATATTTTCATTAAAGTGATGGAACAGGCATGGTGCTGTCACCATCTAAGCTCTGCTTTTTCCATATGCATGTGCAAACTCACATTATAAGTACAAAACTGCTTAAGATTGCATTGGAATGCCACAATGTTAATTTCACCATATGCCTTTCCATACGACTCCTACATTAATCAGATGCAACCTTCATAGCTTTTCGAGATCAGCTGAGAACTACGAGATGATATAAAACTAATGAGAATATATTATCAGAATATCTTTCGCTAAATTTCTCTTAAAATAACCAAGCTTTGTTAGCTAGTTTCTTAAATGTTAAACCATCAATGAACTTCTAAAGCAGTGGTGGTATTCTATCCGATTCTATCCGGTTTGGGCAAACCGGTAGGGGTGACTGCGGTATGCTCTGCCCACCCACACAATTGCTGTGAGTACCCACGTTTTCGAGGATCAGTGCATGTGTAGAAGGCCTTGCACATTTGTGAACCGGTAGGGAAGGTAAGTGCGTGTGCACATTTGCAAAACGGTAGGGAAGGTAAGTGAATATCACCCCTGTTCTAAAAGTGCTGTTGCCGAAAAGGGTATATTCCTTGCATCTGCTAATCTAAAATAGGATGCAATATTTGGAGCAATCCTTTCTCTGACAGGATATGTTCAGATTTTAAATCTGGATGAGAAGCAAGAGAGATATCACTCATAATCCAGGGAGGCATACATAGATAGGAAATGATATTTAATTCTGAGGACCAGTGTTGGGTCTGCTTTAATGCCAAAGGCATTAAATTAATAAACAAGTACCCTGGAAAAAATTGACACTGCCAGACATCGAAGCTTCCAAATCCAAGCAGAATTCTAATCTACATATTTATTCATAGGTTCCTCTAAATTAAAATCACCTCGAGAGGTTTTTAGTTTCATAAAGCTCTATTAACTATAAAGAGCAATGGTGAAAGTTAGAAATAAGCCATTAGGTTATTATTCGCTATTACAAGAATTACATGGAGACTGACGTCCTTAGAATCAAGCTAATTTGTTTTTCTTTCCTCTATTTGGAGAAAATGACCATTTAATTATTGGGAGGAGAAAATGTGCCTCATAAAAAACAAGAACGTCATGATAACACCGTTTCATTTATAGCCCAATTTACTGGAGAAACCAAAGTGCCATGCAGCTAAATATGTTACTTATTTTTTAATTGGTTGATCTCAATATGTGGAATGTATCCTGATACAAAAACAGCCTTTAAATTGTTTTGCAGGGTAAGAGAATGTGTGTGCTTCCTCAGCCCCACATATTCATATTAAATGGGCATTCTGTATTTGAACAAACGGACAGAAAAAAGAATCCCATCGCTTTAATCAAATAAAGTTGAAAGCTCCAAGCAGACATCTTCAACCTGGTGCCCAGCATGGTCTGAGAATTCTACTTGGTTTTTTAGTCACAAAATATAAGGGTCTGTTTTAAAATTCTTACAGAAGTTAATATACCAGTAGCTGTTTGCCCCCAATACATAGCAAGGTTTTTGTTTCAGTCTTTCAGCTTTGCAAATCAGAAATAGTACAGCTGCTCCATGACTAACTAAAGAAGCAAGAAACCCAAAGATCAGAGTTTGAATTAAGAGAATGAAAGTAAATGCAGGCAAGATACAAATTCTTCACTTATGAAAAAGGTGAAACAAGCTAGATTACACTTGGCTTTTTTGACAATGCATGAGGAAAAAGTCCCGGGTTTTATAATTAATCACAAACTGAGTAAAAAGTTGTAGTAATTGTAGTATGCTGCATCATATAATTTCCAAATTATGTGATGCAGTATAACCAGTTTATTTTGCACTAGTCTGATATTGCATTGTGTCTACTTTTTTGCATCATATTAGAACAAGAGCAAAAACAACCATAACCCTCACACAACTAAGAATGATTGAGCAATATGTCTTGCAAGGGAAAGGAAGATTGAAAATAATGGACAGAATATGATAGCACTTTCCAAATAATCTGAAGGACATTGCATTAGACTGTAAGACATGGAATAATAGATTTATAGAATAATTACAAGAAGGGATATTTCTGGTTTCATTTTTATGGGCCTGTAATCTCTTTATTCGGGGTGGAGTTGGAGCGACTCAATGGAGCTGAGTGTTTACTGGCTGGATGCCCTTCCTGATGCCTATGAGGTGTTCGCAGCAGGTATTTTCTCTTTGCATCCTCATAGATAAACATCTGTCATTGCCTAGGACTGAACACTCAACTTTCTGAATGGGAGGGAAATTAATATTAATATTAAGGGGGGAAATCACGATCATAAGAACAGTTCATCCATGGACCCATTACCAACAGAGGTAATGGGTCCATGGATGAACTGTTTTTGCATTATATGTTCAAGAAGACACTGGACAACTATCTCTAGTAGATATTCTAATCTGGATCCCTGCAAGGAAAGAAGATGGCATAGTACATAATAACTTAAATGGTTCCTTTCAGCTCTACCATGCTATAAAGAATACAGGCTAGCCATCTAAGATTCAGGAATAGCAATATATACCTCTTTGGGTTAAATTGAGAATACATCAAGCCTTATTAAAGTGATTTACATCCTTTCAAACTCACTGGATGAGTTTGAACAAAACTTTGAGCAAATTTTTACTAAGAATCTAGATCATGGATGTCAACCTTGATTTCATTGAGGGTTGTATTTGACCTCAGGGGGCTGGGGTGGAAATGGCCAGCTTGACATCACTCACGTTGGCGGTGCCTGTGGTGGCCTGAGCGCTCTGCCAGTGAAAACAGACTCCCAAGTTCCGTTTTCAGCTGTGACGGCCTCCTGCATCCCTCTGCCAACAAATGTGGAGCTCCGTTTTCGCTGGCAGATGCACCATGGAACAGTACTTCACTGTTTCCAGGGTGGCCCCGTGGGCCAGATCTAAGCAGCCTGTGGACCAGATCCAGTCCCCAGGCCTTGAGTTTGACACCCCTGATCTAGATCTTGAAATAGTCACCCACACATTATTTTCTCTAATAGAAATGGTCATTGTTAGCCATTTGTGCTTATATTGCTATTTGTTCTTTCAATGTAAGCAATGTAGAGCTAGTGATGTCCAGTATTATTCTTGCATTCTTCTAAGCTAAAACAGCTAATGCTAATAATCTTTTTTTGTCTGAAACAAGAGAACATAATGAAGCAAAATTCAGTTGTCATAAAAGATGTTGGCAATTAAAATCTGCCTACAACTTCTCAATGGTTGAAATTGCCTTTCTGCTCCGGTCATTTGACTTTTGTCCAGAATAGCATTGCTTTTGGAAGTAACTGAAAAGTACGTGATAAATAATTTAGATAGTATTTTGTTACTGTTTATAAAGAAATGCAGGGTTTTTTTGTTGCTTTTTAAATCCGCAGGCATACTTTCACTGCATATTTAAAGAGATGAACATACTGCAAGTTCTTATTCTTACAAACATTTAAACGAAGAAAGAGAATAAATAGACAGAAAGACATGTATAAACACAGAGTCCAATTAATCATTGTAAGGACATTTAAACAAGATTTGACTCCTGGTGAATTTTGTAGGCAACATTTCCATTGCCTTGTCATCTTCTAGACCTGAGAAAGAATCACCAACTGGCTTCTGTACTTAAGGCAATAGCATACAGAGATTTATTTGCTCCTTGTCTAACACCTTACTCACTGGAGCAAACTCGCTTCCTTTCCACATCTTAATCGACTGAAGTTGCCGAAAGGCAAAGACTGTGCCACTAATTACTCAAAAGAGCTAGTAGCTGCTTTCCATGCATTGAAGCTGAGCTGGACCTGCCAGAAATGTTTTTCTCTGGATTTCTGCACAAGCTTAAATGATCATTTCAAATTCTATGATTCCAAACATACTACTTGCCAAAATCTTGCCTATCCTATTTATTTTTTTTAAAGATTCCTATTCATTATTTCTTTCAGAAGCCCAAGATGGCAGATATATTGTTTCTTCTGTCCATTTCTTCTGCCCAACAACCCTGTGAAATGAACCAGGCTGAGAGAGAGAAAGCAATTTAGCTGTCATGGGTTTTGTTTGCTTGTTTGTTTTGTTTTTCACAACTATTTTCCCATACCTTGTTTAAATGCAACTTATTAAAAGGGACAGTACATTTTGATGTTGATTTTTCTGTAGCTTACTGTGCCACAGTATTTGGAGATGTAAGAAATCCATGACAGATTTCTAAGTAGACCCAGTACTCCCAAAAGTTTGTGATGGGTTCCTTTCTTGAGTAACATAAGATTTAAACTATAAGCTTCTGATAGTCAAACAAAAATAGCCCCATTCAGACAGCATGTCCTCATGTACCCCTCAGTATGTGAGGAATGGTAAGGAATCCTGTCCCTTTCCAAGTCATGTTGATGATATCACAAAAGTCCTAATCTCCATTATGATCTAGAATTTACTGCTTTCATTTTCCACATGTGCTAGAATCCTAATAATATGGAATTCCAACTTATGGGGAGTAATTCATATACGTGAATATGGCATTCAGCTACAAACAATCACTGTGGCTGTTCACCAATATCAAAAGGGAGAAACCGCTCACCACTTTCAGATGTTGAATTCTAAATGAAAAGAAAATATGGGTATATCTGTCAAAATAAACCTGTCGATGTTATTCCCTTTCACCTGAAAAGTAAAGCTGAGAGGTGGTGACTGAAGTTTTTTTTTTTTTCCTAATGGAAAACTTAATCGGTAATCTCACTGCCTAATCTAATTCATAATGTCATTAAATATTAAATCTATAGTCAACCAGTTCAGTTTAACTATTTATTTTAAATATTTAATTCATAACTCACTCTGTTTTTTAAAAAGGCTGTTGCCATTATGACATAACAATTTATCTGAATAAATATTGCAATGTTTGTACAGGAGGTAACCTGTGGTTTCTACGTAAGTTGATGTCTACAATTTATTTTATCAGCTTGATCTGTCCTTGAAGGAGAACCTTGTTTCATCTATTTAGAGAACACATTTCATTACCTCTACGTCTAATTTGAAGGAAAATAAATGCACTTTAGAAGCAATAATTAAAGGCATGTGTTAAGTTATTTTAGAGGTATCCACTATCTCGGTGTCACTGAGGACATTTTATTCATTTCTTAACATTTCTGGTAGTCCATCTAATAATAAAGATGTGGCATATTTTATTCACCTGCCCTAAACAGTTTTAATTAATGCACTTTTGTAACAATGAAACATGTTTGGTATGAAACATACTGAACAAGAATGCAGTCATTCATTATGGCAGACAGTGAGATATGTCTAAAGGTTGTGATAATCTGTTTGACAAGGACAATAGACATCTTCCTCACATTCCTGGCAGTTATGTTGGCAGAACAATGAGTATATTTTGCCTTGCAGCAGACATGAATTCTATTATTCTTTTGCATAACTTTTCAGATAAGAAGACAATAAATCCTGAAAAACAACAGCCCTAAATGGATACTTTAAAAAATTGGACATGGCCCTCTGTGGGTTTCAAATTTGTATAATTTATGCTTATATGACTATACTGCATATAGAATAAAATACCTGTTTGAGGAAAATGAGCTCTCCAGTATATTTTTGTGGAGGAAAAAACTGGCTGTTATCTGAGAAAAGTTCTACATTTTCCAATAAATAAAACATATAGTTAAAATCTCTCATATTGTTTCCGCTGTGCTGTCACGAATAAAATCATCAGAACAACTTCACAAAAAATATCAGTGATTCAACTCACTCATATATACAATTGCTACTTTTTCTCCAAAAACTGTGAACAAGCAGACCTACATGAATGATGGCATATTCAGAGTTATTCAAAATAAGCATTGCAATGCATTAAGATTTACTGTGGGGCAGAGGTAGATATGGGAGTGATTACTTGGCTTGACTGTCATTATGTCAAAAAAAGGCCCATGCTATGTTGGACTCAGAGGAAGAATCAGAGGAGACGAACAGCCAGGCTCCAGAAGTGTCAAAAGACAATGAGCAGTCAGATCCAGAGTCATCAGACAGATAGCCATCTGTCCAAGGAAAGGAGTTGGGTCCAGCCAGCAATTAGAAGACTCAGCTGCCATTTCTCTCTGATGATGAAGGTGCAATGTTACTACATCCTCGCAACACAAAAGTTCATCAAACTGAAAAGAGAGTAGAGCAAAGACACTTTGAAAGACTGCTTTCAAGGAAGAAGTCCCGCCCCACTAAATGACCTACACAAGGGCTGCTTCTACTAAAACGGAGAAATGTATGGATTTCTGAAGACAGTTTGTCTTCATGACTGTGCAGCACTGCTTTCGATATTTGGATGAAAGCCTCTGATCCTACTGATACCTCTAAGATGGGAAGGAAGAAAGGAGAAAGTCTATGATCCTGATGATGATTCCAATATGGTAGGTGGGAAGGTAGATAGTGAGAAAGAGAGAGAGAGAGAGAGAGAGATGATGATGATGATGATGATTGATATATATATTAGGTATATTATATACCTAATATATAAGATGAAAGAGAGAGAGAGAGAGAGAGAGAGAGAGAGAGAGAGTCACTTCAGTAATGAGATGGGCCATGTATAAATATGATAATGATAGATAGATAGATAGATAGATAGATAGATAGATAGATAGATAGAGATAGATAGATAGATAGATAGTTGTTTTCTGAGGTTTTCGCGGGTGTTTGTATGTAGGTCTTTGGTTATTCGTGTCTTCTCCCGCGTAGAATTGGAAGTATCTTGGCGACGTTTCGACGAAGTCTCATTCGTCATCTTCAGGCTGGTGTTCTCGGCTTCGTGCTTCCAGGAGCAAGCTGGAAGCATGAGTAAGCTCCTGGAAGCACGAAGCCGAGAACACCAGCCTGAAGATGACGAATGAGACTTTGTCGAAACGTCGCCAAGATACTTCCAATTCTACGCGGGAGAAGACTCGAATAACCAAAGACCTACATAGATAGATAGATAGATAGATAGATAGATAGATAGATAGATAGATAGATAGATAGACATTCCACATCCTCAAAACAGTTAGCACTATTGTTAATTTGCTTACATATGATCTTTTCTACTCTTTAGCCAATATGCTAGTTATACTTCCTGACTACCCACAAAAAATACCATCCTTCATTTTTCTTATCTCTTTTCTTCCACTTAAATAGGAGCAAATTACTTTCATTGGAAGAGATGGGGGGAAAAGGCACCCTTGCATAAACTTCTCAAATAATAATGCATTAGTAAATTACCAATTATCATTTATTAGGGTTCAATGGAGTTAATCTTCACTGGAGGGCATCATCTAATTTTAGTAGCCTGACTTGCCATCTCTATATTTCATCTGTTTTGAGATTATGCAATAAGTACATCCCTCAAGCTGATGTGATCATTTCTATTAAGTTGTTACCTTGCTGCAGTGATTTATAATGTTTAAGGCACTACAAGGATCAAAGCATTGTAACGTAAAAAATAAACACAAAATACCCAGGAAGCAAGAGAAACAATCTGAGCTACCTTGCTTACAAAAATAGCTAAAATCAACATTTATTTCCAAACACCAATTAAAATGGGTTTTTTTCTTTTATCTTAAAACATACAAGGAATGCAAACTGCTACTTTTTCTCAAAAAATTATTCCAGAGCCTTAAGCTACAATTTTAAAAAAAGAAGAAAAACTTTTCGTTTGTCACAAGATGAAACATTGCTGGGCTCCCAGAAGCAATTTCCTCAGAAAAACTACAGTTATGTAAGATTCTGTAGGATTCCACATTTTTACCTTCAGAATGCCTAAAGAAGTCCAAATTCCTTCTTAAACTAAATGTCCTGCCTATAATCTAAATAAATGAGCAGATTACACAGAACACGTGCTTTCTTAAAAAAGCAGTCCGTATTCCACAGTCCTCTGACATCAAAAATTTAACCCCTGAAGTGGAAAACTAACTAAAATCCAAACACTGGTTTTACCTCGTCCATTATCACCTGGGCATTCACTCTTAGATGAAACTTTTATTTCAAGAGCAGGAAGACAATTCTTGCTTGTATGAAATAATAATGTAAGGATTATTCCTTACATTCTTTACAGAGAGAAAATCCTTCCTCTAAAAAGAACATTTTTTGAACACAAGGAGGATAACAACACCCAAATGCTAAGATCGATATGAAGCTGGACTGGAGGTGGGCCAGACAGAGCTCAGAATCTGTTTAATGTGAAATATCCTTCTAAAATGATGCCAACCATGGTTTCTAAGTGTGAAAAGGAAAGTGATTGCTGGCAATTTAACTGTTTTCCAGAAGCTTTTGTGCTATAAGCTGAAATTGCATTCAACATGCCACATTACATTGTTAATGAGCAGGAATCTGGAAAGAAAGAAATTCTTGTGACCTCAATGGTTGCCATTCATTTCATAACAACTTCTCTAGCTTTAAATAACTTAATGGTGGCCAGGGCAAAGTTATTTCCAAATTGTCTTGCAAATTTAACAAGAGCAAGTGATGTTTTGGGGGCTCTTATAAGAAGCTCTCTCATTTAAATTGACAAGTTGGTAAGAAAACTGTAATTGAAGACTGAAGTATTTAAAAGATTTAACTTGCTCCGCAGGCTTACCGTTGATTACTCATGTAATTGGAGACTTAAAGTGCTTCCTAGAAAATAAGAGGACCTTCATTTTGGAGTAGTTAATCTCACTATGTTCTCTAGTACAAGTTTTAAAGCAACATGGGAGGCTACCTGGGTAATAAAATGCCTATATTGACAAGATACTTTGTACCATATAGTCAGAGGTGGGATTCAGCCATTTGGACCTGTTTGGGCAAACCGATCGTCAATTTTGTGCACAGTTCAGAGAACTGGCTAATCACATTACTGGCTGGCCCCGCCCTCTCTGCCCCTCCCATCCCTCCCAGTCACTCCTTATCTTGCCTCACCTGCCTTGGCCATGGCATAGCAGCTATTGCTCTCTGGCTCCTTCGCTAGCTAGCTTGCTTGCCTCATCCATGTGGCCCGTGCAGCCCAACCCACATGTCTGCTTTGGCTCCAGTCTCCCACACATCCCAGCTCCCTGCCGAGGCTTCCTTCGCCATTCTCCACTGCCTCCCACGCTGCCCAGCTACCTGCCTGTTTGGTGAGTCTTCCTTCACCTCTTTGCCATCTCAAATGGCCTGTTACATGTCTGCCCTAAAACTCCCCTAGCCGGTTACAGGCCAAAATGGGCCTGATCCAGTCCTCCCCATCCCATTTCCTATGGCTTTACTGTACTTACTTTTCAAAGAGCTGCAGAAGAGGCTGACCCATGTGGCAGAGAAGCCAGTCTTTTATTCAGAAGCCAGTGAAGCTGTAAGAACATGAGATGTAAGGAAAACAGCTTTCCCCATCTGAATAAAAGACACTGGTTTCTCTGCCATGAGGACCTGCAGGCTTAGTTTGGACTCAGTCTGGTCAGATTTAGTTTGGACCCAGTCTGCTTGCTGCTGACTGGCTAGTTTGAATGAGCAGCTTCAGGGATTGGGGCGTGGCAGCTAATCAACAAGGGCCTTGCAGTTCAGTCCAATGAGACAAAAGGAAGCAAGCTGCTCATTGATTGGCTGCTGTTGCTACCTCAATCCCTGAAGCTGGCCCCAAGCAAAAGTCCTTTACTCAGAAGCTGGTGAAAAACTTTTCTTTAGAATTCACATTCTTACAGCTTTGCCATCATCTGAATAAAACACTTTGGCTTCTCTGCCAGTTGGTCAGCCTCTTCTGGACTTTTGGAGAACTTCAAAAAGTAAGTAATCCATGGGAAATGGGATGGGGAAGAGTAAATGAATCTTAGATGCTATCAAAGTAGGCCCAGTCTGTGGAGATCCAGCAGGACAGGATGGGGCGGGGGAAGAAATTGTGGGGACCCCAGGGGAGCATGAGGGATTTCAGTTGATTGGGGGAGGTCTTGGATGGTCTGCTCCAGCACTAGACCCAACATGCTGTTCCCCAGCCAGAGTTATCTCGTGCATTTAAAGACCTGCACATTAGATTAACAAATGCACTGGGGAAAGCAGGGAGTGATCATGTTCATTTAACATGATTCAATCAAACAAATCCCCAGGTTACAAATGTAATTGGCAGGCTGTATTACATTTGTAACTGGTGGATTATCTGTATAATAAGAGGGAGGGAGGGTCTCAAGGATTTCCTGCCTTAGCACCACACGAGTCCTGTGTCATGCCCACCCTGGCCATGCCCACCCAGTCACATGACCACCCAGCATGCCTCTGCCCTGTCATTAGGGCAGAGAACCGGTTGTTAAATTATTTGAATTCCACCACTGGACACAGTACAAACCTTGTTAACTCTTAAATCTTTTTTTCTGCTATGTATTCAAAATGGACTATGATGTGTGTCTGTGTCTGCGCGCGTGTGCACATGTGTATCATCATCATTCTAGCCATTGTCTATCCACTGCAGGATGAAGGCCTTTTCTGTAGGTTTCCAACCAATACGGTCTTGAGCTTTCTTTTGCCAGTTGTATCTGTATTTGACTGTATCTGTATCTATATATATGTGTGTACATGTATGTGTATGGTTACCATGTTTCTCCAAAAAGAAGGCTGAGTCTTATTTTTTTTTTTTTGACCTCCCCAAAAAATGGCTAGGCCTTCTTTTTGGAGGGTTCTAATTGTTATTTTTTATTATTATTATTTGATTTATATGCCGCCCTTCTCCGGAGACTCAGGGTGGCTTACAATGCGTTAAGCAATAGCCTTCATACTTTTGTATATTTTACAAAGTCAGCTTATTGCCCCCCACAAACTGGGTCCTCAATTTACCTACCTTAGAAAAGATGGAAGGCTGAGTCAACCTTGAGCCTGGTGAGATTCGAACTTACTAATTGCAGACAGCTGGAGTTAAATTACAATGCATTAGTCTGTTGAGCTATCCAGGCTCCTGGATAGCTCACCTCATGGCAGTGGCACCGACAACCAGCAGGAGCCCGCTGCTGGCCCACTTCTTCTGTGGCCACTTGCCGCCACTCACACGCATCGCCCTGGCTTCATTTTTGTCTTCAGATGCCTGCCTGAAGGCATCTGCAACTGATAAGAGAGCTCCGGATCGATCTGAAGCTCTGTTATCAATTGCAGATGCCTTCTGGCAGGCATCTAAACACAAACTGATGCCAGGATGATGCGTGCAAGTGGCGGCAAGCAGCCGCAAAAGAAGGCAAAGCAGGTGTTGGGGTGTACGAGGCCTAGTAAGTGGGGCAGCTTCACTCCCCCATCTCCACCCTAGCTTATTTTTTTACCTGTGTAAAAAAATGCTCCATCCCCTGCACCCCAGGTGAGCAGGGTCTTTTTTTTTTTTATTGAAAAAGTTTTACATTACATTTTATTTTTTTTTAAAAAAAAACCCTTCCCCATCCCAACCCCCTACCAACCCCCCCTATCCCCCCTATCCCTCCCCAACCCCCCCCTTGACTTCCACTATTAAACAAACATCAACATTAACATATTCAACAATTTTTAAAGGTGAGATCCCTCTAAAAAAAAAACTATAACCTTATTTTAAAACCAATTTTAACCTTAAGTATTAAAAAAAAACAATTTTTTCTTTTAAGCCAATATGTAACAACCATCAAATGTAAAAAACACTCAACTCTTAACAATCTATTTAGAAAAATCTAGTAAAATAATTTTGAGCATCATAAAATTTAAATTTTAACTAGAATTCCCCTATATCAAAATCAGAATCACACAATACATAGTACATTTCTCTTTAACATTTAGTCTAAATATTAAAAATCCAAAATAATCAAATTCAATACATTTCATAATACATTTCTCATTAAAATTAAATCTAAATATTAAAAATATAAATTCAATTACATAAAATATAATAAAAATTAAAAATTATCAGATTCCATACATTTCTCTTTTAAGTTAATTCTAAATATGAAAGATATAAATTCAGTTAAATGCTAATTGAAACTTTTTACTTTGATATTTATTCTTCATGTATTCTACCCATTTCTTCCACTCCCTAGCAAAAACTTCATGGGTCCTTTCTTTTAGGTATGCAGAAATTTTAGCCATCTCTACCAAACTAGACATCTTCAATATCCATTCCTCTATAGTAGGTACACTATCTTTCTTCCAATATTGACCTATCAATAATCTAGCTGCGGTAAGCATATGTAAAATTAATCTAGTATCAGTTACTGAACAACCCTTAACTATTCCCAACAAAAAAAACTGAGGAGAAAACTCCAACTTCTTCTTCAAAATGTTCTGCATTACCCACCATAATTTGATCCAAAATGCTTTCAATTTTCTACACGTCCACCAAATATGAAAATATGTTGCATCCAAACAATCACACCTCCAACATTTAGGTTGAACATTTGGATACATACATGATAACTTTTTGGGATCTAAATGCCACCTGTAAAACATCTTATAAAAATTTTCCCTCAAATTCTGTGCTTGTGTAAATTTAACATTCTGGACCCAGATCTTTTCCCATGTTTCCAACATTACTGGTTCTGCAAAATTCTGTGCCCACTTTATCATGCAGTCTTTAACTAATTCACCCTCTGAATCTCTTTCTAACAATAAATGAGCAGGGTCTTAATAAGGGCTAATTTTGTGGGTGGGGCTTAATTTGATCACATGTGCTCAAAAACGTGATAGGGCTTCTTTTCAAGGTGGGTTGTCTTTTTGGAGAAACACGGTATATATTTATTTTCTTTTGACAGTGGGCATCAGAATTTGATTTCTGAAATGTGTGCCAGTGTGTTCACTGAAAAAAGTGGCAATAAAGGTTATCTTATAAAGAATAGAAATAGAATGATGTACAATCAATGGAGGATAGAATTCTGTTTTGGCAAAAAACTCAAAAATGCCATAAATTTTAAAATTAAACAATGTTGGAGCAAGAATACAACATTCTTTATTGCAACAATTATAGGTAGAGACAGGTTAGGTTCAATAAAATGCCCTAGGCTGTTAGACTTGAGTTGGATAATGGTGATATGATATTTGTTTCAAGAGATGCTGATAAATCAAAGTAATAGCTAATTTCCTCCAGAATCTTTCATTAAACATTGAATCAAAGGTTGCCATTAAGTCTATAAAAACAAAATATGGGTTTCCTTTCAGCAAATAACAATATTTTTCAGCAAAATTATGTAATATAACACATTAATCTTCCCCAGCAACTCTCTGTTTTAAGTCTGTCTCAAAGATTGTCTCTGTCCCAATGAAATTTGAGTGATGATGAGCACTTGCATTTACCTGATCTTAATTCTGGATTCTATCTCTGACTTGCTGGAATGCAAAACAAATCCTGATTAATAATATACTTAGTCATTTGCCTAATAATTTATTTGCCAAAGTTAATATTTCAAACTGTTAGATTTGATGTCTTCTTAGAACCTCTTGACCCTTGAGCATGCTGGCTTCAGAACTTAGCCTATGGCAGAGGTGTCAAATTTGCCACATCCATCTCCGTTTTAGCGAAGGGGGAAAAAGTCATGATTTGTGATGTGACAACATGATGTTGCGAGTTTGACACCCCTGGTCTATGGTAAACTGGTAAGATCAAGGAAACAAGAAAAATATAAATTCCAGTAAAGAATCTTTAATGTTAATCTGGGGTAATTAGAGAATCTTGGAAACCTGAATTTTCCAGCCACATTTATAGGGAATTACTGTATTATTTCAGACAGAGTCCCTTCGAAACCCTTTCTCCCAGAACTCTCAGGATCTCGATAACATTGCCATTTAGGGATAATTTTTCAACAACATTACCACAATTTCTTACAAAATATGTGAATAGTCTATGCTTACATGTAACTGTGCAACACAGGTACAGAAGTGGTGCAGCAGATGTTGAAATACATGTTTTATCATTTGTGGGGAATTGAGTGCTGGACAAAAATTTTTAAATAAAATCAAAGCCAATTTCTTGTGCAATATTTCTGCAACATTCATAAATTCTTCAAGGATTAACATCTTTCAGTATTAAATAACTGTAATTTTAAAAAGGCAAATCTATAATTTTGAAATATATTCTGTTGATTTCTATGGGACTCATTGCTAGTTGAGCAACCTTAAAAGTAGAATCATATGCTAATTCTATAATGAATTGGTGCTGATTTGTTTACCATATACAATTTGTTTAAATAGCTGTCCAAGGAAAATACAATTTGGCTCCAAGCCAAGCTTGTCCACCACAAAGTGTACATTCACTTGAGTGAGTTTGAAACCACTTGTTAGTTTTCAGAGCTTCTTATAGTTTCTGAAGCAATCACCCGAAAAGGCTGGATTGCCCCTTGCCTGCGCTCTGGTAGTCACTGGTGCCGCCAGTTGGGTCGAAGGAACGATCGGATGAACCACTTCCTCCTTGGTACTGTTGTATTGAGGCAATCTGGAAAGTGCATCCGCCATGAAGTTCTTCCCACCAGGAAGGTAGCGTAGGGTGAAATTAAAACAGTTGAAGTGCTGGGCCCAGCGAAACCTGAGTTTTTTCAGGACAGTCCGCACCAATTTCGAGCCTGGATAGCTCAGCAGACTAATGCATTGTGATTAACTCCAGCTGTCTGCAATTACTGTAACTTCGAATCTCACCAGGCTCAAGGTCGACTCAGCCTTCCATCCTTTCTAAGGTAGGTAAATCAAGGACCCAGTTGTGGGGGCAATAAGCTGACTTTGTATAAAATATACAAAAGTATGAAGGCTATTGCTTAACGCATTGTAAGCCACCCCGAGTCTCCGGAGAAGGGCAGCATACAAATCAAATTTTTTTAAAAAAAATTTCATATGGTCGTCCATGTTCTCAGAGTAGATAGGAATGTCATCCAAATAGACCAGCACTGCCTTATACAGGTGCTCATGCAGCATTTCGTTGATCAATTGCATGAACATCGCAGGGGCTCCTTGTAGTCGAAAAGGGAGCACTCGAAACTGGAAACATCCCTGTGGGCAGTTAAACGCTGTTTTCCATTCATCCCCTTCTTTAATTCGCACTCTGTAGCATGCCTCTCATAAGTCAAGTTTGGTGAAGACCTTCCCCTTTCCTAGGTGGGCTAGCATGTCCTTCATGAGCGGCAGGGGGTAGACATTTTCCACACAAATGATGTTCAGGTTCCTATAATCAACTACCAGATGAAAGGAGCCATCTTTCTTTCCCCTTGGTCTCGCTGGTTGGATAAAACCCCGTTCTAGGTTTTTGTCAATGAACTTTCCCCCAGTTCTTGAGGGGTCATGGGGTAGATTTTTGGTTTAGGGAGCCTTACCTTAGGGAATATTTCAATGGTGCAGTCCATAGCTCTGTGTGGGGGCAGCACATCCGAGGCCCTTTCACTAAAAACTTCTCAGAGATCCCAATACTCTTTTGGAATCTTCTCCTCTCCTTCAATGTGGCCTATTGCTACCTCCGCCCCTTCGTGTTCTACTCCATCCTCAAGGGGGGTTTCTTCCCTCTCTAGTCTCGGGTTTCTGGTGTGAATGTGCAAAACCCCCATCTTCCATTTAACACGTGGATTCCATCTACCGAGCCAGGGCAGTCCAAGTTATTTTTTGTAAAAAATAGCTATACATTATAAAAATGTATTAGGTAAAATGTAGTCTATATGCCTTGACAGATAAATGTCACTGAACAACTTAGCTATTCAGGAAAACTAACAACAATCTTACTCTATAATTTCTGTTATGCTGTATAGTCTCTCAGAATTTTAACAATTCAATTCAATTCAATTCAATTCAAATGTAAAGAAGGGGGAGAGCCTTCTCTGTGGGGGCACGAGCTACCTCCTGTAATTCGATTGATCCCGGACCTCCGCGCTTTCCGAAAGGCCCTTAAGACTTATTTATTCCAACAAGCCAGCCTTGCTTGATTGATTTTAATGGGGTTTTTAAATTTTGGTATTATTAATTTTTGGGGTTTTAAATTGGGTATTTTAACTGGTTTCGAGACTTTTATATTGGAACGCCAAAGATTTAATCTAATTTTAAATTTTTAAATATTTGTATTATATGTGTTTTAATCTGGCTGTTCACTGCCCTGAGTCCCCCTCCCGGGGAGAAGGGCAGTATATAAATTGAAATAAATAAAAATAAAAAATATAAATAATATCATGTGCCACTTATATTTACTGCTTTTTGTCTGTTTGCTTAAAACTTAAAATCATGCTCAAAAATTTGGTGGAATCTCCTGATGGATATCTTTATGAATCAAGACATTCACTTGTCTTGATTCATAAAGATATCCTGCAATAAGGTGCCTTCTGTTTTTTTTATCTTTTCTGTAGAAAAAAGACTGCTGTTATTCTTTCCACAAGTTTATAATTGTTTTTTGTTTGTTTGTTTGTTTATTTAATTTGATTTATATGCCACCCTTCTCCGAGACTCAGGGCGGCTTACAATGCGTTAAGCAATAGCCTTCATACTTTGTATATTTATACAAAGTCAGCTTATTGCCCCCACAAACTGGGTCCTCAATTTACCTACCTTAGAAAGGATGGAAGGCTGAGTCAACCTTGAGCCTGGGGAGATTCGAACTTACAGTAATTGCAGACAGCTGGATGTTAATTAGGGTGCTTTAGTCTGCAGAGCTAAATTGGCATTTTATTTTGTTTCAATATTATTATTAGATTTTATTTCAGTTCAATTTACATGGATTAAAAATTGACCTTGGCAAGATAGAGAGGTAAAAGTACTAATACATAGGTTTGAGATTTTCAGATTATGTTTATAATTCTTTTTTCTCTTTGATTTAAATATGAAACTGGGATATTACATGAAGCAGCTCAGTTTCTTCCTAATGTTACCTTTAAAAAAAAAATTCCTTGCCACTGGCCAAATTAGCTTTTAGAGCTGAAGGAAGATACAGTTCAGGCCTGTCTAATTTCCAGAAGAAGAAACATTTTGTCTATTTTTGCTCCCAAAAGCAAAATTGTCTTTTTCCAATAAATGGAGATTTATGCACTTTGTATCTTGTGTGAGCAATACAATATTAGAACTCTTGACATTTTGAGTTTCATTGTAATAATTATTATTTCAGTTATTCAGCAGCACAATACATCAATACCATAGAAAATTGTACAATGCTATCGAGTTTCAGTGAAAGCAACTGTGCAGCCTCCAGATTGGAATGGAACAGTGATTTGGGGAAAGAGACTATTGGTCTTTTTATGAGATCATTTAAAATTTTAAAGCTTTCAATGGAAAACTTGCAGGTTTACTCATGAAAGAAAAAAAAAAGGCAGAATGGCCCCATTCCTCCCTTTCACAATTTCTTTTAAAGGGCTCTTCAGTGACTCTGATCTTTAAAAAGGGATTCAGGTGAAACCTTAAATGTGATGGCATTGATAGATTTGAACCAAAAATAGCATTCCCATAACATTTCCCAGGGTGATGGCCATGGATACTGAAAACATATCCCACTGCTATGACTAGGAATTGACACGTAGGCATTAATCTTAAACATACTCTTGAACTTTAATGTACCCTTTCAAATGATTGATTCAAAGTCCAAATCCCCTTTTCACACAAGTGTGGTTGCTTATAGATGGAGCTCAATAATGTTCCATGTATGAAAAGAGTCCCCCCTCAAACAATTACACAGGAAATAGTATTTTATACTATTTATAATATATATTTAGTTTTTATATTTAGTATAATTTGATGTCACAGCACTTTTCACATCCATAGATCCAGAATTGGCCAAAGAATCCATGATTAAATTGTTCCATAGCACACCTGGCCTAACCAAATATACCAAAATTGAAACACTTAGAATCATGGATCTGATCAATGCCTGCCTAACCACATACTTTCAATTTGATGAAAAAAAAAAAAACTATCCACAAATCAAAGGTAAACCCTTGGGATCACAGTTTTCAGGAATCATGTGAAGGTCATATTGCAATGTCTGGAGTTGATATACTCCTATAGATACAACCCAAAATAGAGATCAGGTATGTAGATGATACCTTTACCCTAATGAAAAAAGATAAACTAGAGAACACATAGGAAACCATCAACAACGTATTTAAATGAATGAATGACACCAGGGGAAAAGAAAACCACAACACACTATACTTCCTGGATATCAGCAGAGACCAGGGGTGGATTCTAAAATTTTTTACTACCTGTTCTGTGGGTGTGGCTTATTTTGTGGGCATGGTTTGATGATCATGTGACAAACAATTCTTTAGGATTTAGCAGAGGTACTGGTCTACCAGGCTTTTAACTGCTTGCAAAGCCATACCAGTCTACCCATTTGTTTTTGGAGCGCACTGGTCTACTACCACACTGCCTTTTACCACTGATCAACTGTAGGGTGGCCCTTTGAAGTGCCGCGGCGAGAGTTTAAACATTTTTTGGCCGCTCTGCTACCACCGAAAACATTGGAAACCGCTTTCAGGCAGCTTGGCCTCAATTGCCAATCTACCACCACTGAGTGGTTTACAAGGAGCGGATTGGTTCTAGCCGATCAGTTAGGAGGCTTCTCGGCTTCTCAATGTAAAGCTAAGGTGTCTTATTTTTCTCTCTCTCTCTCTCTTTCTCTCTTCTTTGTCAAGTGAGCCCTGATTTTTTCCTTCCAGCCAATCAGCTGGGACTTGGGAGGCAGTAAATAGATTGGGGGCAGGGACAGGCAGAGGTGGTATTTACCAGTTCTCTGAACTACTCAAAATTTCCACTGCCAGTTTGCAAGAACTGGGGAGAACCGGTAACAACCCACCACTGGCAAAGACTATGATGGCAAACCAGAAACAAAAGATTATCAAAAAACCACCTACACAAACCAAATATACCACTACCAAAATAATAACTCAACCTCCCACAATAAAAGCTGTGTAAGAACATTATATGGATGAGCACAAACTTACTACAGCAACCCTGAACGTCAGAAAAAGGAAACAAATCATCGATACAACATCTTCCTACAAAATGGATATCCATGCAACATTATCAAAAAGTGCCTTACCACTCAACCTCATATAGCACAATCAACAAGCTGTAAAAAAGATAATCCTGCTATACATCAAAAGCATCTTAGAAACCACCAACAATTACAACCACATGGCATCAGCATAGCACACAAAGCAATTAAGGCCCTCCAAATCATCCTAAGTAAAGCAAAAGTCCCAGCTGTCCATGAAGGAAGAAAAAGCAGGACTCATCTACTTCATATAGTGTAAGGACAGCAACAGCCACAACATAGGACAAAGAAGCAGAAGACTAGCAGAAAGCATCCATGAATATCAATTAGCATCAGAAGACATGATGAAAACTCTTTAATTTTAATTTCATAACCGATGGAAAGACTTAATCATAGTTTCAGCTGAGAAACTGTGACTTTTCTAGATAAGAATCCAAAAACAGACAATTCCTGGAAGCCTGATATTCTGACAAATTAGCCATCGATAGGCATATAGACACAAACAGCATCTACCTACCATTCAAAAGAGACAATTAACAAGGCAAAAAGAGTGCAGAAAGACCAAAACATTCACCACCAGCCATCAACATCCAAACAAGCACAGATTCAACATCAGAATTAACATGAGACCAACATTCAAAAAGTGAATAGTACCTCAATCGAAGAACTGTCAAACAAATAAACAGTAAAGAACCCAACCAAAGCAACCTCCAAGACCATTCCCACCAACACCGACAGGGCAAGCCACTAGAATATAAACTGAGAGTACACCCCATTCCCTACCAGCACTGATGATGTTACCTAGTTTGGGTAATGAAATGCATGCAAGAAAACAACCAAGCTCAAAGACCTCTCAGTATAATATTTATTTATTTGTTTGTTTCATTTATTTATTTTATTTGTTTTATTTATTTATTTTATTTGGCTTATATGCCGCCCAATGGACTCAGGGCGGCTCACAATAATAAAATGCACAAGCCACAATACAAAGTTAAAATCTAAAACCTAATAAAATTTAAAATCCTTAAAACCCCATTAGTCCAGGTCAGGGAACTTGAATAATCAAGTTTTTAATTCACAGCAGAAGGTGCGAAAGTCAGGAGCCAACTGGAGCTCCAAGGGGACTTGGTTCCAGAGGGTGGGCGCACCCACAGAGAAAGCTCTACCCCTGGGGGCCGTCAGCCGACATTGTCTAGCCGACAGCATCCTGAGCAGGTCCTCTCTATGGGCACGAACCGGGCAATGGGATATCGTTGCTGGCTGCAGGTGGTCCATCAAATATCCTGGGCCTAAGCCATGTAAGGCTTTATAGGTCATCATCAGCACCTTGAATCTCACCCAGAGGGCAACCGGTAACCAATGCAAGTCACGCAGGAGGGATGTAACATGGGAGTATCAGGACTCTCCCATCACAACACAATAATACACTATACACAGTGGTGGGATTCAGCCAGTTCGCACCACTTCGAGAGAACCGGTTGTTAACTTTCTGAGCAGTTTGGCAAACTGGTTGTTGGAAGAAATCATTAGTGCACAGAACCGGTTGTTAAATTACTTGAATCCCACCACTGGCTATACACCTATACACTGCTATTCCTCACTTGGGTTTTTTAATTTGGACAGCATTAATAATATCACAGAAACCTTAATCAACAAAAGTAATGTAGCAAGTTTCCAATTGCACATTGTAACTTCACATGCAACTTTGTACTGAATGAACATTTAAGCTCAGTGTTTTTATTTAATATCCTATCTTTCTATTACAAATCCCTTTTCTTTTCACATAAATAGGGATCAAGGGAATTAACAAAGTACAAGATAATTAAACCATAAAAGCATGTCAAGTACAAAAAAAAGAGCCCATAGCTTAAAAAAAATATGAAACTTTATACTAATTAAAATCTACTTCAGGACAAGAAGTCAGCTTAAAACTCTCTGAGTAAAATGGACTTGCTTATCAGAGGAAAGTTAACAAACTTTCTTGGCCTTTGTTTGGCCTTTCTTGGCAAGGATATCCAGACTTTTGATGTAGCCATCAACAAAATTGATTCTGAAAAGTGTGAGAAAAAAAAAATCTAAATTCTGAAAAACACATATGTTTCTTTTGGAAAATCTAGTATTTTAAATCCTCTGGATATCCTTATAAGGTACAGCAAGCTTTTTGAACTGTACCAGAAAATGATGGAGTTATTACAAAAAGGAAATACTTGCAACTCATCCCTTCAATTCATATTGCGGTATGCCAAATCAGATAATTTCTACATTTTTGGAAAACTGTAATAATAGTCAAGATAGAACCGAATTACATCTAGTCAAAATTATCACTCCCAAGACACAAGTTGTGTCCTAACCCTAACTATTTAAATGAATGCCTGGTTATTACTGAAACTTCAGCATCCACATTTGAGTGCAGAACCCAAGAGTACACTGAAATATAAACTAAGTCTCCAAATGGAAAGTACCTCCCTTCAAGACAAAATAAATTCAACTTCCATGAATTTCATCAACAGATGAAAATGCCAGTCGGATTGCTCTAACCGAGGCCATAACCACCAGAATTTCTGGGAGTCAGGCAGCACATAAATTTAATATGGTTGGGCATCTAGACATTTAGACTAGATCTGGCATTTTATTTATCTATCTATCACAGGGATGTCAAACTCCTGGCCCGCAGGCCAGATGTGTCACACTCTGGCCATGCCCACACCCAGTTTAGCGAAGGGGGAAAAACCCCTGATACATCAATGACGCCACCGTGATGACATAAGTTTGACATCCCTGATCTATCAAGTCCTTTCTAAGCACCTGGGACAGGCAGATGTTGCTGCTTCATGATGTTAAAGATACTGTTGCAGGATGTAAGCTGTTCCAAGTAAAGCTGCCTTTTGCAATTGACTGCTGGTGATTTTTGTCAATGCTGATGGTGTTCAAGTGGTGCTCCAGATAATGTGTGGCGAACTCTGTACTTGGGATCTTGACCTCTTCTATGAAAAGTGGGATATACTCTAAATAAATGTGTTCACATGGAGAAGAATCATGCTGTACAAATGGTCTCTGTGGCTGCGAATATATATAAAGGCAGCCAGGGAACCTTTGAAGCAGCTGTGTTCCAGAGGTTACAGATGCTTTAACTCTCCAGAGGCAACTGTTTTACTCTTATTAACCCAGTGGGATGATTTGCAGAGTCCTACTCAATATTCAGCCATTGCAGGTACTAGAGTTAGAAAATAAAAAGTCAAGAAGTACCATTTTCCCAACACTCAAAATGTCTCAGTTGAAGCAATGAAAACTCTTTCTGGTGTTCCAGTAGATGATAGGACTTGAATCAGAAATTTGAACAAGTTCAGCAACCACTCTGTGGCTGACAGCTGAGTTTTCCCTCTTCAGTGGGAAGTGTTAAATTTTATTTCATTTTCTTCCCCCAAATTTGGGGAAATTGCACTGCTATTATGAAGCAGCTTGCTGATGAATATTGACGGCAAAAAGAGTCTGCTTTCTGGGTTAGTTCTGAACAAAATGAGTTTCTAGGACATATGTGTGTTCGGAAACTCCTGCAGGAAGGAAGGGGGGAAAAAAGGCTTCCCATAAACATTAGAAGTCTGGCCTTCTACTTTTTATTCCCCAAGAGAAAAGTGATTTTTCTACTATTAAAATTCAGATTTTAGATTATTCCCCTATGAAATTTGGAAAAGGTACTTACATTTCAAGAACAGACATTTCGGCCCTATCCTTCATCCACCACCATGGGTGCGTAGCAAGGTTGTTGAGCTGTGACTTGCCAGAAAAGCAGGAGTGGGATTCAGCCTATTTGGACCGGTTCAGGTGAGCTGGTTGCTCCGACCATCAGCTGAGAGCGAACCGGTTCGCTCCAATGATCATGTGGGCCCGCCTGCCTGCCCCTGCGTAATACTGAACTTTTTTTTCTTTTTTTGAAGCCCAGTTGATAGGTGCAGCAGTGCAGATTGCCACGCCTCAGCTGTTTTACCGGGCTGCCATCAAAGGTAAGTTTTAAACTAGTGCCATCTCTCCGTTGCTTGAGGGATTTTGAATATTCTCCCTGCATTCCCTATCTCACCAACTACAAAGTATAGGGGAAAGGGGCCTGCTTTCTTCATGGCACTGGAATTGAACAATTTTTAAATATCTGGTTCCCCTCATGTTTTTCTAGTATTTTCTTCTTCCTGTTTTGGGATTGTTGTATTTTAGTGTTTGTGTATATGTTGTGTGCCCTCACACATACATTTTAAGGATAATTTCAAAACCTGAAGCCAACAGGAACTTCTGCTGTACTTGGGAAGGAAGGTCCAAGACAGAAAGAAAATCCCTTCCAAGCCTCCATGAATCTGAAAGAAAGTTCTTCTTGGCCAGGCCTTCCCATAAGAAGGGGAACAACTCTTCCCTATTGATTCTATCATTCCAGAAACCGGGAACCCATTTGTTTTAGTTTTTTTTAAATCTAGTTGCCTGTACCTCCCCCATTTATCTATCCATCCCATTCCCATGATTAAAACAAGTCTACAGAAGCTGGAAGATGTTACAGCATATTTTCAGGAAAGCTGGAATCTCATCTGAGAAGCCAGAATAGAGAGTAAATGCTCTTGCTTGTTTCAGTACCATTTCCCAGAAACCTACATTATCAAAAAAGTTAAATAAAGTTAAAATACGGGCTGAAACTTTAGTTAAGTGAATTTGGCCCATTTTTCAACGCTTCTTGCCACAGATGCTAAATGAATCCCTGCAATTGTTAGTAACAAGGTTCTTAAGTGAATCTGGCTTCCCCATTGACTTTGCTCCTAAGAAGGTTGAAAAAGATGGTCACATGACCTCAGGTCACTGCAACCATCATAAATATGAGCCAGTGTCCGCATTTTGATCACGTGACCCTTGGGATACTGCAACGGACGTAAGTGTGAAAAACGGTCATAAGTCACTTTTTCTCTGCCTTTGTAACTTTGAACGTCACTAAAAGAACTGTTGTAAGTCAAGGACTATCTGTATATGCATATCATCTAGTCATTATTCAATTTTGAATTCCATGTCAGAATGTTTTGAATGTTACTAATCAATTAAGCATTTCTGGTAATAAGAACCAATGACATGGCTATTTATTCGTTTTAGTTTATTTTTCATCTTTTTGAACAGCCCATCTCACTCATAAAGGGAGTCTGACTATAAAAGCTTAAGACCTATATACATCTATTAAAAGCTTTATTAGTAAGCTTTATTACTTTATAACACCATCATATACAGAGGTTCAATGACTCCTAGAAATATTTATTAACACTTCAATAATTATGTGAATACCAGAGAAGACATGCAGTGCTTCCCTCATGTAAATAGCAATAGCACTTAAACTTCTATACTGCTTCATAGTGCTTTCTTTACAGCCCTCTCTAAGCTGTTTACAGAATTAGCATATGGTTCCCAACAATCTGGGTCCTCATTTTACCGACCTCAGAAGAATGGAAGGCTGAGTCAACCTTGAGAACCTGGTGAGATTCGATCTGCCAAACTGCTGGCAACCGGTGATCAGCAGAAGTAGCCTGCAGTACTGCACTCTAACCACTGTGCCACTGCGGCTCTAATCACCTCTAAAGTTGGAAAGTAACAGTATGTTTTCTCAATTGTTGCCTAAAAACAGCCAAAGGCAATGGACAGATGAGGGACTTGCCTTCGTGAATCAATAGGAGATGCAAATAATTAGTTTCTCCCACATTTTAAACCCAGACACACATGTACACACCCCATCAACCGCTTTCAGTCAGGACACAAAAGCAATCAAGGAACTATCCAAGCACATTCATGAACAATATATTAAGACATCCCCAAATGGTAAATTATCATTATAATAAAAGCTAGGAGAAGAAAGTTTAATATGAGATATTAAAGAAAGAGAGGAAGCGAGAATCTATAGAAAATACAACCATGATTAATTTCACTCACTCAGCCTATCGGTTGCATAGGGGTGCAGTCACAATGTGGAGAGAAAAAGATAAGCAAAGGCTAAAGGAGAACAAAGGATCTCTAGTAAACAATGGGGAGTTAGAAAAGTCCAGAAATAAGCTAAGAGGATTTGATAAGACTCACAAGAAATTGTTGCAATGCCCATATAATCTTATAGGAAGCAGCAAACATAGTTTGCATGCAAAAAAATGTGTTCAATTCCTGGCATCCCCAGATAGGCTAGAAAGATTATGACAGCTTTAGACCAGATGGACTAGTTGAAGCTTCTTATGTTCTTTTTCCTTCCATTACAGCAAAAAAATAAAAGTTTCTTTGCAAAGTAACTGTGTAGGGTACAATAAGATGGACCTTGGCTTATAGCACAGCTAGTGTGTTTGTATTGGTACAAAAGATTAAAGGATACATATAAAGAAATAAAACAATTTCTGATTCAGAGAACCAAATAAGGATAGCCAGATCACTGATTAATCCACTTGCCCTATCCTCTTGCATTAACGGTCAGGTAGGGTGTTTGGATACAGGAGGGATTAGCAGCGCAGACTATAGGTGGAACAGAAAGGAAGTTCTCTGTTGTGACCTAGGCTTACTGAGTCATTAAAATACACAATTAATCCCAAACAAACCTATTTTATTGTAACAGCTGAGAATTATGTTCATTCCCAGCTGAGTTCTAATTAGTTGCAAAACAAGTCCTTCCAAAGAAGTCCTTCAGAATAATCACCAACCTTGTATCTTCATTGACACCCTGCCAAAGGCCTTACTTAGCAAAGCCCCACAAAGTTCAGAAACAAACAAGAGATATTAACTGGAAAAAGAGATAGCAACGTTGCTTTCCTGCCAAAGGCCCAAGTGCCTTTGTTTTTCTTTTAAGCCTTATGGGAGGGGCCAATCATCTTACTTCTGAGTCATCCCTTTTGCTTTAGCTGCTCTTGACTTCTGGCAGCTCTGCGCACGTGTGCACTAGGAACAGGCTTCTCCTGTTCCTCTGCTGTCCATCTCTGGGGCTCCGGAGTCCGCACATTACTCTCAGATGGCCCTGGCCCCATCTCTGACTCTGAAGCAGAACCCTTGTCTGGGCCTTCCCCAAACTCCAGGACTGGTCCATGTTCCTCACTGTCTGACTCTGCTGCTAGCTCCGCGGGCTGCTGAAGGACCACAATATTCTCTGCAAGTGTGATCCAGACTCAGAAGTGAATCAAAATAGGTTACAACTTTGATAGTTTCCTTGTTGATCACATTACTAACCCTAACCTTATCTTATCTTGCTCAACCCACTGGTCCTTATCTTAAAGCTTTTATCATCTAGCTTCTCTGATCTATTGTTATTTAGAACGGAGGTATATAACTAGTTGTCTATATGCACCATAGTCCATGGCTGCATCTTCCAGAGACCCTCAAAAGCTTCTGCCAAGCTATAGAGACTTGAATTTGTAAGAGAATGAAGTAATAACTGGAAAGAGGTTATATTTTACAAAATCACCACTAAAACACATTGCAGCTGCTTTGAGCATGTACAGACAGTCCTTACTTAGCAAATGTTTATAGTTACAATGATGATGATGAAAAAGTAACTTTGCAACCAGTCCTTTCATTTATAGTCCTTGATTTATGACCTCAATTTCAGTAGTTAAGTGAAGCAGCAGATAAGGGAGACACCTAGGTGACTGCTTCAATGACCATAATCCTGGCATTTCCAGTTGCAGTTAAGTGATCTCCATTAAGTGGCAGAAAAAAGTGCATGGAGCTAAAATCCTCCTGGCAACTAGGAGGATTTCAATCTCGGAGATTCTTGTTGCCTGCTGAAAGATTTTAGTTCCCCTACATGATCCTTCATGGGATTGCAGGAACAGACATGAAATTTCAGCTCGATTCCTGCAGTTTACTGAAGGATTGCCCCTCTCCTCTAGGTATGGCGGGGCAATGGGGATGCAGGAATAGAGCTAAAAACTTCAGGATCCAGTTCTCTTCCAACCCCTTCAGTTGCAACCTTCCCTGACCGCTTCCTCATTGACTTTTTGAGGAAGCCAACAGAGAAGATTGCAAATGGTGTTCACATCATCACAGGGCAACTTGGCAATCATTCATAAATACCGGCCTCCCCCACCCCAAGATGCTGTGAGATGATTGTAGAAGGAGCTGCACAACATTTTATGACAACAAGAAGCGCTTAATGGGCCACAAAGCACCTTGTATAAAGGCTGCTATAACCCTGAATAGTCATTAAACAACTAGATGTAAATCAAGGACTAAAGCAAGAAGAAAATTAATAAGCACAGTTATGGTTTCACTTAACAACCACTTTGCTTAACAATGAAGATGCTGGTCCCAATTATAGTTGCTAAATGAGGACTACCTGTGTGTGCATAGATAGCTTCTTCTAATGAAAGCAAAGGAACGACAAAGTACTCCTTCAAGTAGTCCTGTATAGTCCTAGTATTTACTTTTAATTTGATGTGAAAGTTGAGTTTCATTCTTATCCAACCCATGCCGTTCAAAGGCTAAGAAGAATCCTCTTCTCAAAAAAGTTGCATATCCTGAACGTTAGAGATTATACTCTTGGCTAGTTGATCACCTCTTTTAACTTCCCCTGAGTTAAATGGTTAAACCTACCCTGAATTGTTATCTAATCATCATCAGGTTTTTGGCATCTTGACTGGCTTTAATACTGGCATCACCCTTGCATATTTATTTCAATAATTCTTTAATGATGCTTTGTCTGAATAACAGATATATATTCTAACAACTTGATGATAAAAATCCTTCTGATTCCTCAATAGTGGTGGTCATCCAAGCACTGCGGGAATTATTGTGACACACCAGGGGTGGATTCTAAATTTTTTTACTACCGGTTCTGTGGGTGTGGCTTATTTTGTGAGCATGGCTTGATGGTCATGAGACAATTATTTAGGATTTAGCAGAGGTACTGGTCCACCAGGCTTTTAACTGCTTGCAGAGCTGTACCCATTTACCCATTTATTTTTGCAGGCACTGATCTACTCATGTATTTTTGCAGGCACTGGTCTACTTATTTATTTTTGCAGACACCGGTCTACTCATTTGTTTTCTTTTAACACTGATTAGCTGTAGGGTGACCCTTTGAAGCCCCACTGCAAGAGTTTAAACAGCTTTTTTCCCCCTCTAGCCATCAGCTGGGACTCAGGAGGCAGCAATAGATTGGGGGTGGGGCCAAATAAAAGGTAAGAATAATGCGGGGGGTGGGGGGGCAGAACCAGTTCGGTGACATCATATCGTCACCGCTACCAGCTCAGAGGAACCAGGCAGAACCGGGAAGAACCCACCACTGTGACACACCCTCTTGCCTAAAGGAATGCTGGAAGCCACGAAGTCATAGGAAAGATGAGTCTATTTCTCTGTAATTTTTGCATAAGTGTTCCACCACTTTTTCTGCGTGTTTAATGCACAGAAGTCCACTGAAATTAAGTTTGACTTTACATGTTTTCAGCTAATAGACATCCTGTTTATACATTTCTGAGCTCAGAATTGCTGACTAAAATTTTGAGGCAAGCATGAACTGAAGTAAAATTGCATTTCAAACTATAAATTAGTTCAAGTTATATGAATTAAACTTGTTGCTTTTTAAATGCAGATGAAACAAAACCAAACAAGGAAACAAGGAAGAAACAAACAAGTTTAGGAAGAATCACAGTTTGAGTTTTTCCTATGTGGGTTTCACTCCAGTTCCAGGACGGGAAAATACTGGAGAGAAAATTAACTTCATCTTCAGCTGCTCCTTCATTCCCATGGTTCTCTGACATTGCAAAACATTGCAAGAGTTCCCATCCAGCAGCTGTTAATCTACGAAAGGTGCTGATTATAAATCAGCTCTTGAAGATTGTCACTTAATTTTACTCAACTGAAAATAATTATTATATTAAAGCATTGTTGATGCTCTATATCAGGGGTGTCAAACTCCTGTCGTCACGGTGGCGTCACGTGATGTATCGTGATTTTTTCCCCCTTCGTTAAACCAGGCGTGGGCATGGCCAGCATGTGACACATCTGGTTTGCGGGCCACAAGTTTGACACCCCTACTCTATATACTGTGTAGCATCTGTAAATACTCATTCACACACACACTCGGTCGGTCATAAAATGGTGTCATATATGCTTAATAATTCAGCTCATGTAGACGACCCCTATAAACCTTCTTGCTTTCTCTCAAACTATAATAACCAATAACACTTTCTCCACTGCAATGAAGCACTATTTTTAGCACGAAGAGACTTCAGGCAAAAGCAGTTGATTAGCCAATCAAATATGTTTTGCTTGCTTTTTTCAAAAGCTTCCAATATTTATTTAGGAAATATGCTTCAAAGCAGCATAAAGAAATGTCTTGTTCTTTAAGTAATTAATGTTTAATCTATTTAATTCAGCAGATGGCTATGATGAAGAAAAGAAAGGAAAAATCTGGAGACATCTCCCCAAACCATTTCTATTACAGCTGTTTTTTTAAAAAAATGTGTGAATTGACAGAGTTCACCACGCCGGGTCCTTAGCTACGCATCAAATATCAACAAGCTATTTTGTGATCGCAGCTTATGGTATCAGTTCAAAATATAAACTGAATTTGTGCAAATAGGGTTTGATAGTTTTATAAAAGTAAAGGCAGTCTTGCTTTTTGGAAATAGTGTGTCTAAAACTTGCAAAATTGTTTTGGCAAATGCAGAATTTCAAGACTAGGCAACACAGTTATGGTAATTAACCATGTCACCCACCATTACCTGTGAAGGGGTAAGACCAATCCATCCTTCTCTTTAGCCACAAAGCTTTTCATAGAAGCTTACCAATATCAGTAATGAAACAGGCCTTATCCTCAGATATCATGACACACAGAGTGAAAGGATGTGAAGGGAGGGAAAAACCCAACGGGGGTTATTGAGAGCAGCAGATCGGTCATGCCTCAGTCTAATCTTGTTTTAAAAGGATTATCTAGAGCTCCGAGTATATACGGTACTAGCATATCCGAGAAGTCCATGACTTACTTCTCTATGCATCTTAAGGAGACAAGAATGATTATGTCATTCTGTTTTCCAAAAACTGAGGGAAATAACCATTCTAATGTTTGATCAGGCCAAGTTAGACATTTCCTCAGCAGAAATTCTGGGATAGAATTGATCCCATGTACACCACTGTGGGGCATATTTCACAGTCCTATAATGGAGGAGGGTACATGCAGATTTGATTAATTGTGCCAATAATACAGCTCTAATGGAACTTTAGTATCACTCCTTCCCCTAGCAGGGCAACAATGTGACTATCATTAAATACTGATTGCTTTTATGATGCATATAGGGTAAAGACAAGCAAGCAATCCAGTTTGTCTTACATATCAGCCATTTTTATCAATGGGGCTTATATAAGAAGTCACTACTGGAGACAAGACCATTAAAACATACTACAGACTTCAGCAGACATAATTCATATTTATGGTGCATTCATTTAAAAATGTATTTGCCTTCCTTTTGCATTATTTGCATCCTATTGCATTATTTCCGCTGTGCCCTCAAGACCCTGATGTTCAATCAGGCGGGGCTAAGCATGTTAACTGGGAATGATTAAAATATTATATAATTCTGGGTTTTATTTAATTTGGGTTAAACTTTGCTAAAATTTTAATTATCAATTTTATGATGTTTATGTATCTTTTATTTTTTCTTGACTGTACACCGCCTTGAGTCCTGCGGGAGAAAGGCAGTATAGAAATATAATAAATAAATAAAATAAATAAATAAATTATAACAGCATCCATTAAAACAAAACTGAGAAACACAGCAAAGAAGTAAGGAACTGTCTCAGAATAAATTAAGAATAGAATAGAAGCTTATATGGCTTCCAAAGCTGACAATAGAATTCTTTATGAGCCAAGTGTGATTGGACACACAAGGAATTTGTCTTTGGTGCATATGCTCTCAGTGTACATAAAGAAAAATAAAATAAGAATCATAAGATACAATACTTAGTGATAGTCATAAGTTACTAATAAGCAATCAAATCGTACAAATAAAACAATATAAATAGTAAAGATACAAGCAACATAAGTGGGAAAGCTACTAGGAAGGATTAGAGAATAATAATAGTAATACAATCTTAGTAAATAATTTGATAGTGTTCTGGGAATTAGTTGTTTAGCAGAGTGATGGCATTCGGAGGAAAAACTGTCCTTGTTTTTAAATCTAGGTAAATGAACTTCAGTTCTCTTTTGAACAGAATATCGCTATTAAAGCATTCAGGCAAATGAAGCAAATTTAACCAGGGATCCAAAAGCTTATAATAATATTTTGTATTTCACATAATATTTGTGAGTTTTCAAATCGAGTTTCATGTATAATTTGGATGGACTCCTATTAACAACCTAGGAAACAGCACCATTTCTGTCTTGTAGTTTATTTTCAGGTATAATGTACAATGTTTATTTTGACTTAGGGAAAACTTTGTCCAGGTGCCAGTTTTTCAAAGTCTCTTTCCTTGGCTCCAAAATCATCAGAAATGAATGTGAAGAAAGTCTTAATATTGGCTCTGAAATTTACTCTTTCCAGAATTTTATACCCTTCACCCAATGGATATAAAAAAAATCTTTTAAAAAAAAATCTAAACTTATCAGGCACCCTTTACTGCAATATTATTTTAAATAACGTTTTTAATCTGGTTGCCATTTCTTTTGACCATTTAAATGGGAGTTTTATACAATTTCATTAATGTTATTTATTTTCTGTTATAACCAGTGGTGGGTTGCTCTCTGTTTTGTCCGGTTCTATAGAACTGGTAGTAAAACTGGTGGGAGGTTCTGCCTACCCGGCACGATGTCATCATTGGTGATCTGCGCATGCGCGCACAATCCCACTGCGAACTGGTAGTAAAGGTAAATGGAACCCACCCTTGGTTATAAATTATTGTTAATTGGCTCACACACTTTAGCCAAAAGGCAAATATAAATGGATGAAATAAAATATGTAGCACATAACAATATACGGTGAGAAAAGTTCACACACAATCAATGTGGCTAACTGACATGAATTTTTGTTCTCCCCAATCATACTGCCAACATTCAAAGACATAATTTTCTTTCTTTTGTTTTATTTTGCACCAAGCTCTAGTTTAACAGTTATTTTATGCTGTATAAAATAAATTGTGAGAAGAGAAACAGAGGGAGTTATAACCCTGAGCAGTTCTAGCCTCTTACCAGGAGATGCAGTCATGTAATGGGTCAATAAAATAAAGTGTAAGGTATATGCATAAAGCTAAACAGTAAAATAAGATTTGTTTCTTCCTACATTTATTTATTCAACTCATCATCCGCCCAGTCAGCTAACAATGCAATAAAATAGGAATGAATAAAATAACTGTGACAAACTCCTAAGTCATACTGAAGATGATAGAGAACTGAGATGAAAAAGGTTTACAAGCCTTCCTAATCTACAATACAATACAAGCAAATACATACATACAAATACATACAATACATACAAATACAAGCAAGATAATATCTCATATCTCATAATGAACTCATATCACAAACTTCCTAATTCAAACTTCTGCCTCTTAGCCTCTATCTTAGGGTATTTCTATTTTCATGCTTCTATAGTCTTAATATGCTTTTAACATGCTAGCAGACTCTCAGGGGTATGGGGTCTGATTAAATGTTCCCAAATTAGTAATCAAAAGGTGTTCTTCAATAAAATGCACTTCATCAATAGTAAAGCTGATAGAATGAAATACACATTGTTCACATTTTCCCATCCAACACCATTTTTTGTCCTTTGCCTTAAAATGGAAAGCAAAATTCCATATGCCAATTCATAAACCTTTGATATTGAACAGAACTTCTGAAAATGGAAAAATATCTCAATATTGGACAAAGATTTAGCTGTAAATCATATGTATGGAGCCTTGTTTCTTACATTAAATATGTATAGTATCTTAAAATGAAAAGTACTTTGCCACTTAGCTCTTTCCTGCTATTTAAGCAAGCCAAAATGAAATAATATTTCCAAAGCTAAATATACAGTTTTTCACATTTTCCTGTCAAACACCATTTTCTAATCCTCACATTAAAATGAAAAACAAACCACTAAGTTAAAATAAAGTCATATTGACATAAAATTAAACATACCTTTCCTAAAAATCTCTTTTGCAAATGGACTGGTAGCAGAAAGAATGTATATTTTTTTGCAGTTGTTGCTTTTAAATCACTTTTCTCATTGAACTAAGCTAGCTGGGGAAGAAGTTTCATTTAGCATACTTAGAGTACATCCAATCTTAATTCAGAATGGCTATCCTTCCAAGATGCTCTTTGAAGACAGAAAAAAGAATAATACAATCTGTCAAGCTATCATTCTTCTAGGGATCCCACTGATGTTTTTTATCAAACAGAATCTGTTTCAAGAAAGAAAATTCATTAGCATTTCCTTTTTCTGTGTTTCAACAGGCAAATGAACTTTTTTTTAATGGAATTATGATCTCAGACAGTAGTCATCTGGATATATTTTAAGACATCCATCATTATAATATGTCTGCCTAACTAGTAAATTATACCCACCGTTCTTTGTAATTTAGGTTAATTTTAAAATAATCACCAAGTAATTATCATATCAATAACACTTCAGCAGTATGTTAATTTTAAACTTCCCTATTACTATGTATATCATTTAACTGTATAATAATACACTAAGTCTAGGAACTTGCTTTACATGTATGTTTATATAATTATTTGCATACATAATTAAATACTGCTTAACTCTAATCAGGAAGACTTATTACTGCACTTTAAGAATGAACACCACTAAATTTATCACTCTGAATATAATAGATAAAAATTGACACCAGTTTGTAAGGACCTGAAATGGGGGCGGTGCAGGGAGAAATAGGTCAATTGGCAGAACTTGGCACAAGTTATCAAAGATTAAAGTGATTCCTTTTGGGATTCTTCATGTCAATCCAGTTCCCTAAGTGTTTCTGGAATAGGGTGCTTAATTCCACCGAAGAAGTGGCACAAATACATTTACAACCCTTTTAGTACCAACCCAAGTGACCTTACACTTCTGCCCACAATTTTGGATGCTCTCCCCAATTAGTCTCTTCTTACTTAAAAGTGGTAAAGCAACTTTAATGGAACTTTTGAAATCTAATAGAGACTGCTAAGTTCTTGCCCTTAACCTAACCGAATTATACTTCTATACTGATCTTCTTAACCTAACCCAATTATGCTTCTAAACTTATACAATTATATGCCAGTTATCAGCCAACCAAGAAGACCATTAAACAGTTTCCTAGACATCTTTTTTTTAAAAATGTATTTATTTGGCTAGACAACAGAAGGTGCTGTCTGAGGATCAAGCTGTCTTCCAGGATAAAAAGTTAAGACTTTGATCACATTATACAATTTGGTGGAAAATATTCCAACCAGCCAAGAGGAATATCTCATATCTCATACCACCTTTATCAATTTAAACATGAACTTTATTTGATTTCTAGAGTGAGTTTATAGGGATGCCATATGGTTTGTCTCTCTCTCTCTCTCTCAGCTGCTGTTAAAAGTCTATATGAAGCCACCGGGAGAGGTCTGAATAAACAGAAACAAGCTTAAATTTAATTTCAGTAAGAGGGTGTTACAGTCTGCACCAAACATATTGATACCAGACCCAACGAGAGGTATCAATCAGGCCACATTACCTTTATTGATTAGTTTTAGTTTCAAGTCAATAATTGCTGTGTTTTGGATCTTATTGTATAGGATTAATGTGATATAGGTGGTATATAAATGTAATCAAATCAGTAAATCTAGTGAAATTTTGCATACTGCTTCTTTGGCTATTCTTTTCTATATCACTGGATCCTTGGGCGGTTTTCTGATTTTTAATTGACTTCATGGTTTTTTACACATCGAACCTATTTCACCAGAGTGTTCACTATAGCTATCCCCTGTTTCTTGCCATACTATAGTACAGCCTGAGTTTTAGGAGCTCTGGAATTTATTTACTTTTAACCTACTGCATTTGTTTACTTCGTTTCTATGGCCACCCCTCTGGGCAGAGTTATTTCTGTACATCCTCTTCAGTTCCTTATCTCATCCACACAAGTTCTTCTTTTGCTACATTCTTCATTTCCTTACTTTTCTTAAGCCTGCGGTCTAATCCAGGGGTCTCCAACCTTGGTCACTTTAAGCCTGGCGGACTTCAAGGTTGGAGGCCCCTGGTCTAGTTTGCACTGTTCTTTCATTCCCCATCCTTCCATGTTCTCTTTCCCCTTCATTTCCCTACTCCTCCAAGACTGTCTTCTAGATCTGCCTGTTCCACAAAGCTGATCCACTCTTAAACATGTTTGATGTCTTAAACACAGTCAGACTGACAATTTTCTTCTTGCGTAGAAGCCAGATTGCAAACATTCTGACAGTTCTATTCCCCAAATACTTGGAATGTTATGGATCAGCTCACCACTGTCAGAAGTTTTATTACCTGAAACACAATGCAATACAGATCCTTCTTCTCTCCATTTTAAAGCTTGGGTTAATTTCCAAACCTTTAATTTGTTAAAGTTGACAACATAGTGTACTAAATTTTCAAATACTAATTGAAAGCATAATTATTTTCCCATCTTTCAAGGGACATCACTATTCTCAAATTTGGTAACTAAAACCAAATTTAGTTGTGTATAATGTCTAGCTTTAGTTTGTATAATGTCTAGCTTTAGTTTGTATAATGTCTATACAAACTAAAGCGAGCCAGAGAAATTGGCCATTCAGAGAAAGATCATGAACTAGTGGGAGGCTCTTTGACATTTATTCTGAAAGAAACATGGAAGAAGTTAAGTTTCATTGCAGTCTTCTGTACTATTAGCTAAAGAAATGAAGTCGGTGGATAAACTGAACACTTGAAAAGTGAATTTCCTTGTCATTGCTCTAGCAAAAGTAGCTATTATACCAGAAACTATGGCTGTGTGACAGCTTCTACTGGCAAATATAACTGAACAATTTGTCCTCTTGCTCAAATGCATGCCAGGCAGCCTGGAAAACGGAAGAAAATTATATCGATCTGCCACCTTCACATATAGAAATATGACTGAACCTCTTTGGAAATCTAGATAAAAACCAGCACATGAATGAACTCAAGGGCAACATTTGAATTTCATCCATTTTTGAGATCTTGGGAGATCTATAAAATCCATCTATATTGTGGCCATTACCCAGCGAAAAGCAAATAAAGCAGTAAGTCTAAAGATGAGCCTAAAACGATTAAAATTAAGTGACAGAGGATAAAACAGTAATTTTAACTAAAAGAATTTCAAAGATAAAATGCTTCGCTTCATAGTTGGCCTAAGGATAAAACTAAAAGGATTAAAATAAATGACAGGGTGTATGTATAAAACAGACATTTTTAAGTTTCACTTAAAATATGAGCAGTTGGGGCTAATAAAAAGATCAGTCACATTTTTAGTGCTAGGAGTAAGAGATATGTAACAGACAAGGTTCATCTGCCTTTAAGTAATTTTACATGCAGCCGTATAGGATCGGGTCATGTTATGTTATTGCAGGGATGGTGCCGGATAGCAAGAATTTCTGTAGCAAGAACTGGATTGTGAATGTTGAATTATTCTTCAGAATTTGAATAATTAAGGGTCTGAGTGGTTTTCTGTTAATGATAACAGAAGAATATGCTCAATAGATTCCACCCATATATACCCATAGGGGTTCATTCAGCCACGGTATATTATTGTATTTACTTTTTTAAAAAAAAATTGGTTTATATGCCGCCCTTCTCCGGAGACTCAGGGCGGCTTACAATGCGTTAAGCAATAGCCTTCATACATTTGTATATTTATACCAAGTCAGCTTATTGCGCCCACAAACTGGGTCCTCAATTTACCCACCTTAGAAAGGATGGAAGGCTGAGTCGACCTTGAGCCTGGCTAGGATTGAACTCACAGTAATTGCAGGCAGCTGGATGTTAAATGCTGCCTTAGTAGGAGGCATTAGGAGACTTTTAGCAGCATTAAAGGAAGGAAGGACACTGCATCAGACTAAGGTGATGCCTTGGGATATCCAACTGCATGAGATGCCATTGGTACCAGGCAGGGGTGGGTTCTACTTACCTTTACTACCAGTTTGTAATGGGAGTGTGTACATGCTTCTGAGCATGCGCAGAAGCTTCTGCGTATGCGCAGATTACCAAATATGACATCAGGGCAGGTGGCTGGAGCCTCCTGATGCTTTTACTACCAGTTCTCAAGAACTGGACAGAACCGGGAGCAACCCACCACTGGTACCAGGACATATTTCAAACTCTCAGCTGTGCAGACCTGGAGGCTTATGACTACATAAGAGTTTGATGTTCTATATCAGGCAGGCAACTTTTGAGTATCACTGTTGCTTGCTTGAAGGCCATAGAGAGTAAGCCAGAAGATGAAAGGCCTAGAAATGAAAATATCCTATAACTCTACCCGTTTGCATGTAATTTGAAATCCCATCCTCAATATTAAGGGAATAAACTATAGGAAGGAGAGTGAGTCTTGTACTATAGGACTCCACTATCAATATTAGAGGTGGGCTGCTGGGGGTTCGCAGCGATTCGGGACAACTTCTAGCTAAGATTCTGTGCAGTTCAGAGAATCTCCAAATCCCACTCCTGGCTGGTCCCACCCTGCCCACCCCACTCCTCCCAGGGGTCCCCATGCAGCCTGTTTTGGATGCAGGTAAGTGCAGGGCGCGCACAGGGGCTTGGGGAGGGCAAAAACCAGGCCTACCGGAAGTTCAGGAAGGCCAGAAACAGAGCCATTTCTGGCCTCCGGAGGGCCTCTGGAGGCTGGGGAGGCTGTTTTCGCCCTCCCGGATGCTCGAGGAAAGCCTCTGGAGCCCAGGGAGGGCAAAAATGCCCTCCCGTCATAGTGCAGGAAACTGACTAGGCCATACCCACCATGTTCACACCCACCTAGCAACCAGGCAGAGAACCCCTTGCTAAAAATTTTTAAGTCCATCCCTGATCAAGAACCTTGCTTCCATTGATAAGGTTGCATTAGATGCATAATGGAAGGTTGTTCTTGGGGATTTGGATTGAATATGTTGCACCAGTGCAAGTTTGAGAGATAATCTGAGCCACGCATAGTAATTGTATTAAGGGCTTGACTTCAATTAACTAAATAGCTGTGGGTACATATTGCCCTCACTTACTGCAACAGAATGTTTCATAACTTGTGGCATATTTAGGCACATTCTGAGTAGCATAACTACCATCAACCATTTTATTGTCTTTAGCTTGGAAGACCTCTGCCATATACTTTCAATACAACACCTGTTCCATGTCATCGCTGTTACAAGAAAGACAAGAAAACGTTTGGGAACTATTAGCAGATACCATGATTTTAATTTTAGCATAATTAATTTACAATTGGTCCTCTTCACAGTGCCGTGCAAAAATTCCTGAGGCTTATTTAAGTCCTATAAGGAACCTTAGAAAGGATGACTGCATTCGTTTCATAGAGCGGGATAGCAATATTTTTATTTATTCGTCATTTTAAAAAAGCAATCATCCCATCATGTTGTGAGGGTAGTAATTTGGTCGGGTTAAACCAGTTTAGCACTTCATTTATATAGAAAATGAGTAATTTCTACGGTGGTAATAAATAGCCTTGTTCGCCAGCCTGGATTATTACAAAAGCTGCTGTTAAGTGCCCTTGGAAACTACATGGTACTCTAATGATGCTTTCTCAAGTAATGCTCAGATGAGGAATAATGGTTGGCAATCAATAGTAGTGTTGTTTACCTTGTCCATAGTCTAGTCTGGGAGATGGCACTGACTGCTGCCTTAAGGTCAGTAAAGGCTGGGTAGAGATATATGGTTCTCTGGAAGTTGTATTTCTCAATGAGAAATTGATGTATGAGACACTGATTGATTGTAAAGCAGCTTTCCCTGCAGCCAACTTATTCCTCTGCAAGTAGACCTTTGTGTTCCAGCCAGTCTCTGAGTTTCTATTAAAAAATGTCTCAGGTAGACCTTAGTGCAGTGTTTCCCAATCTTGGCAACTTTAAGATGGGTGGACTTCAATTCCCATCTGACTGGAGAATTCTGGTAGCTGAAATTCATCTATCTTAACATTGCCAAAATTGAGAAGCACTGATTTAGTGATTTCTATGGATCAGTAGTTGGCCGAATTAGTCTTGCAGTCCTTTCGAAGTGATCTATATACACTATTCACAAACAGCCTAAAGTCACCAAAGAACAAGAATCTATTTATATCTGGTTTGTTTTGCTAATTAATATTCAAGGATGAAAATATCAGATGCAATAGAATTTAATAAAATAAATTATCTTGCAGCTAGGCATGGCTTTCCCTGCCCTGCATCATCCCTGCTGTTGTTGAGCTAGCAATAGATTCATCGATGTTATTAATACTTGGGGATTTCAATCTGCTGTATAAGAACATTGATTCTGAGAAGACTCGGGAGTTTGAGGCATCCTGCTTTGTAGGAGGTGACATTGCACTCCCTCATGTAGATGTCCTTGTACCAAACTATGTAGGTAACTATATCCTGTCTCCAAAGATTGAAACTGCAGTCTGCCATTGATGAGAACCATTGGAGATAGGGGTGGGTTCTACTTACCTTTACTACTGGTTTGCATCATGCCCATGCCTGTGCGCTCATTTTGCCCGCTCACACGCACTCTTCTGTGCATACGCAGATAACCTATGATGATGTCCGGGTCAGTAGGCGCAGCCTTCCACCAGTTTTACTACCAGTTCTTGTGAACCGGTCTGAACCAGGCACAACCCACCACTGATTGGAGGGGATTAAATAGACCTGTTTTAGATTACAATTTGGTCAAACGTGTAAAAGATGGTTTGTGCTCCTTTATTTGTCAGTGGCCTTTGATACAGACAACCATGTATCTTTCTGGGCCAGCTCCAGAAATAGACACAGAAGTGGTGATTAAGGTGATTCTCCTCCTTCCCCTGGGAATGGTTTCAGTTAGTATTGATTGAAGGGAAAGGTTATGTGATGACCCGGGGCATGGCACGAAGGCAACACAGCTAGAGAACCGGTATGAGTCCCCTTATTGGCACCAACTTTGCCCCCAATGTCTTGTTTACTCTCCAGCCTGGAGAAAAGCTCTCCCACAAACCTGCAGCAGTTTCTGGTTGCAGATACTCCAGTCCAAATGCTGTAAGCAGAATGACTGCAATCAATCACTCCAGCAGGGCAAGATAATGAGTCCCAGAAGAGAAGAATCATGGCAATAATTCCAGCAAGACAAGATAAGCATACAGAAGCACTGCACTAATTCAAACAGTCAGGAGGAATGCCAGGAATGCAGGCCATAACTCTCAACACTATATGAATTCAGCATTTGTTCCTGACAAACGCCCCTCCCAACTGCCTCTCCTTTAAACTCCATCCCCAGGTGTGCCTTGGGAAGGGCATTGGGGCCCTTTCCTTCCTGGTAAGCCATACAACCCATGTTGCTCTCTTCTACATTCTTCCCTGGATGAGGAGGGGGTGGGCCTTGGACCTCATCTGAACCCCCTCTCCCTTCTTCCTCTCTCCTGGTTCTTCCTCTCCCCTGCTCTGCCCAGCCTGACTTTGCCCTTCCCCAGTTTCTCCACAGCCAATGGAGTCACTCTCCTGTTCTCTGTCAGCTGTTCATCTTCCGTCTCAGATTTAGACTCTGACGCAGATTAATACATGGGAAAGTGGGACAGCAAACTGATCTATCAAGTCAATATATTAATTTTGAAAAATGCCATTTATATGTTTTTTTCATCAATTATGCTAGCAAAGTTGAGCATCATCAAAATTTTACCAAAAAAAAAAATTACACTACATAGAATTTGGCAAAATTAATTTTTATAATATTTAATCATGGTACCTTTCCAAGTCAAGAAAATTAACATGATAAAATGGAGATACTTTCCTAACTGAATTAATTTTTAGTTAAAACTTTCTCAGTTAAAACTGAAGCCAAAATGAGCATTAGTTAATACAAGGCAAATCCAGTGGGGTACATGGATGTATGTGTGGCAGAGGACAATTCTTTCCTGATCATAAAAAAAATGAACACACTGCACAGAAATTGAAATAGACTATATAAAGAAATAGGTGTTAAGCACAGAAACAGGAAACCCAGGCAGTTCAAATCAATATACGGGTTTATTGCAAGATTAAGCTTTCTGCAAGTGTCTGAACTACTAACAGTTAAAGCAAACTGGCAGTAGATAAGAGTGAATGGAATTGAAGGCCGGCTGGACTTAGATCTCTTGTGGGCTTGAAAGGACTTGAGACTAATGATGCCTTTGACTTCTCCCTCAGGCTCAGCCTGCTAAACCCCTAGATCAGGAGATGATTGTATTCTATAGGAAAGGGCCCAAATCCAAGGCTGAGATGGAATGGAAATCTGCACTTCTGAATAAGAGAGAAGAAATATGCCTAATTAAATGAGAAATAATGGGACTTAAAACATCAACTAAAAATATTGCAATGAAAGACTTAGAGTTGGTACAAAGGTTGTTGGAAAGCTTTTGTAGTAATTGTTAAGGTGTTTATTTCACAAACAACAGTGATGAACATAAATCTATCTCTGCTACCCATAGAGTAAAGTGTAAATATGTGTGCACATCCATTTGTTAAGGTAAGAATTTGCATTGAAACATTAATTTATTTGTTAAATTATTGGCAAGTTATGTTTAAGAAGCTCTTTAAAGTACCACAGTATTATATGTAACAGAGATTTTGTACACATCTTTGCCCTGTAACATACATCTGTATACAATGTATGCTAGTACACTCTTTTTTGTTTGAAGGTTTTTCAAAGGGTATTGGGGACTGTAGTCAGCTTCATGTAATGTACAATTTTTGAACATACTTTTCCAAGCTATACACAGTTTTGTATTCCCAGTTTTGAGTGAATTAATAGTTTGATTTTAGTTCAATATACACTGTATATTGTGTATATTGAAGATCATAGACTTAGAATGACTTTATCATCACCTGAAATGTACACTAATTAGCATACGTTAAAAGGAAATTTTGTTGCATACAGTCCTCAAAGGGTCACCACTTCCAACATACATTACATAAACATGATTAAATCAATCAATCAATCAATCAATCATATACCCACATATTATATGACACAGAGAAACATCACAATCTATTTCGGATGTATACATGTACATGGCGAAAAAAACAAATCTTGCAACTTTACCAGACAGATGGCATAGGGAACAAAGCTGTTACACAATCAGGTAGCCCTGCTAGAAATACTTCAAAACTTCAGCCACAGAAAGAGATAGTAAAGTGGGTATGTGGTAGAGCTCTAATGCTTTGAGCTCTAAGCACATAATGCTTATAAGCAGTATCCTGAATAAAAAGGAAGTGAGCTTCCTATAATCTTCTTGGCTGTCCTTACCACTCTCTGTATGGACTTTCTATCTGAGGCACGGCTACCACCAAACCAAACAGTGATGCAATTTGATGCACTTTCTTTTGAGGTGGGCGATTGAGGAGGCAGAAGCATGGTAGTGACAACAGCTCTTTAATGTATAGTGAGACTTCAGCAAAGGTTACAGGTAAGCAGCTCTCCTTAAATACCCGGCCAGCCGGGGAGCTGACCAATCACAAGTGACCTATTGCAGTTTAAATCTCCCGCCAAAACTATATACATAACACCCTCAGTTGTACCTCTGTAAAAAGTGGCCAGGACATGCAGACGCTGGTTTGCATGTTTCACTAAGGATGACATGTGGAGAGACCAATTCAGATTATCTGCACCCTCAGATATTTAATACCGTTGACCACTTATGCATATGAAAAGAAATCTCTAATCTGATGGATTTCTTTAACCGCCCTATAACTCATACATTTAAGAGGAATAAGAAAAATGGGCACCAGTTGAAGCTCATTTCTTTCTCCTACAAAATCTAGGATTTGTAAGTGAGTTTTAAGCAATACATTGGTGCCATTATATGTGCAGAGATAAATTTGCTAAGTAACTCTTATCTTTTTTTTTTTTTTTGGTCTATCCTGAGATTGCTTAATTAGAGTGATTGTTTAATCAGGGTATTACAATCCCCTTTAATACAGCTCAAGAATTTGGCATTACTTCTTTCTGCCATATTTTTATGTTTTGTTTAGCAGGCAGACAGCTAACACAGAAGCCGTCATGGACACAGTTCATTATCTTTTCTAACTGAATTTAATTTCATTTTAATTTCATCAACCTAAGCGAACTTATTCTTCTCTTCAGATAATAATGGAACTTATTTATTCCAACAGTTCTTGATAGTTTACAATAAGAGATTTTTTTTCCCAGGCTGAAAAAAAAATCAAAAGACTGTTTCAGTTCTAACCACGCCATATTTAGATGTTGAAAACAAAGAAACCAGGAACCTTGTATGAGTTCTGGCAGCTGGCATTGTGCATGCTCTGATGCACCAAAGGGTTCTTTTCACCCATACATCTCTTATTTCTAATAGGTGCTGTATACATCCCCATCTGTGGGATTTGCAAGATTTATCCTCAGCAGCTGTTTTGTGGCAACAATGAATGAACGGAGGCAGAACAAGCAGTCAGAAGAAGGAAAGCAAATAAGCACTGGGAATTATTAAAATGAAAAACAATTGCTTTGGTAAGAGCACACAGATCTAAAAATTACAACTCTTTACACTTTTTATGTTTTGCCTAATTACCCCTCTAGTTGATTTCCGTCCACTTAATAAATCAGAGGGAACTGAATTCCACATAAACGTTAATTGCCTTAAAAGTGGCACTTAAGCATTCCCACACAATAATAGTGTCTTATGTTCACTAAAATCAATACCAGTTTTTAAATTAGTTTGATTACTTTTCTATCCTAAAAGTCCTCTCCATCCAAAAAGAAGACAACTTGAGCTTCTTATTTATTTATTTAGCACATTTATATAGCTACCTATCTCACTGAATGTGACTCTGGTGGCATTTAACCTATAGCTGAACAATATTAAAACAGTTTTAAACATAAATAAAAACAAGGTAAGTAATAAAAACAAGATTGCAAAAGAATACTCATCTAAACACAATACAACCATCATACACAGTACAACCATCATTCCAAACACCTTGGATCCCCAAGGTGTTTGGAAAACTCAACATCAGGGGAGGCTGAACCACAGCAAAAAGAGGCATATAATCTGGATTCTATCAGATGAAGCTCTTTAGCAGTTTACAGCCATGGTGGTGCAATGGTAGAATGCAGTATTGCAGGCTGACTCTGCTCACTGCCAAGAGTTCAATCCTGACCAGCTGAAGGTTGACACAACCTTCCATCTTTCCGAGGTTGGTAAAATGAGAAACCAGATTGTTGGGGGAAATTTGCTGACATTGTAGAGTGCTGTAAAGCACTATCGGGCAGTATAGAAGTCTAAATGCTATTGATATTGATATCAGCAGATGGAACACACAACATACCCCTTCTGCTGGACCCGATGGGGATGGGTAGATATTATAGGGAAGAGGTAATCCTCATATAACCTGAACTCATGCCATGTAAGGCTTTAAAAGTCAAAAAACAAAAACTTGAATTGCATCCAGAAGTAAACTGGCAGCCCATGTAGTTTACAGAATAGAGGTGTAACATGTACTATTTCTGTAAATTCTTCCATATACTCCTGTAAATGGACATCCTAATCCTCCTTCCTTGGGAGTTACCTTAAGAGTGGCCATCTTTAGATATAGTAAGAGTGGAGCTAGGCTCATTTCGAAGAGGGACACACACACACCCCTTGGTAATATATACCAGGTTGACTTTCTCATCTGTGATAAATCATAGTTGATCCTTATTACAAGCCAAGCTGACATTTAGCAATAGCACCCAAAAGCCAGAGTCTCTAAATGCCTGCTGTCTGGGAAATATAATTGAGTTCTGGGTACTAGAATGTGGTACCGGTACAACCTCCCCCCGCCCCATCCTGGTTTCCCTCCATATCTTTCCATACCAATAGCCACCACAATATTCTGAATTGTCCCAACTTCCCACAAGGCCCCAGCATTCCCACCCCATACCCACAGGCTCACAGAACAAGGGATCCTTGCACATCATTCTAAGAAAAATATAAGTTCCTCTTTGCTCTCAGTCACTACTACTACCATTGCCCTAACTGGCTCTTACCTGAAAATTAGTCTCCTACCAGAGAAAATCCCCGAATCATCCAAATACATCCTTTTTGCCAGCCAACATCACAAGATCTGATGGAGACTGCAGAAGATCTAAGATCACCAAATGGCCATTACAGTCTCATTTTTCAAACACCAGTAGGAAGAAGACAAGATAGCTTTCATGGGGGCAGAGGGGGGAGTCCATGGCAAGGATTCAAGGCACCAAACATATAATCAATCTAACATTTCAGCTTGAGCTATTCCAGCTTACTTAACAGATCTCTTTTGTTTGCAGCCAATTTTGTATTTGTGAAGGTATGCTAGCCTTCTTCAACATTCTCTTTTAATTTATATAGTCCTTTGAAATGTCTATTAAAATTTGAGGTATAGCATTGGAAGGAGCTTAGGAAACTCCAGAAGTTTCTCTGCAACATCAAATGTAAACTTTCATTGTAGGTCTTAGAGGATAGGGTCACACTTCAGCAGTAGAATTACATTCTTGCATGCTAGGATTAGTGCTTGACATCTCCAGGCAGTGGCTTCACTCTGAATAACTCTATGTTTGATGTTCTCATCATATAGAATTGTAAACAAGAAATAAAAAAGTAGAAACAAGAACAATGCTGTGAAACTATAAAACGGCAAGGCTTTACATCTGGCAAACAGCAATGTTCTGCAGTTATGAAATTTCAAGCTCAATATCATAATACTTTGTAGAAATAAATGAAACAATTACTGCAAAACCTTAGTATACACTCCAGTTCTGCTAGTTACACAGAAGTCATTTACTGCTTCTCCAGCAATGTGAAAACATCCGGGAAGCTTCAAGGATAGGAGGCTTTTTTTGTGCACACAAAGACACACAGAGACACCAAGAGATGGCTGTCTAGCCTCCACTTGAAGACATCTGTTCAAGGGAAGTGAAGAGGTGCTATAGGTAATTGCTTCTGCGCTACATTTTTTTATCTTCTTTTGATATTCAACTTCAATAGACTTCTTAGCTCTCTGCCAATGCCAACAGAGAAAGAGCACAATGCCAAGCTTTCCAAAAAAGATAATTGGTAGTGGATTTCTCCATGTGTTCAATTCCTTCTAATTCTTCAAAGGAACATTTTTTTTCTTATTCAGTCTTAGCTGAATAGGAAGCCTAATCAAGATGGACTTGATTAATATCTGTATAGTTTTTAATAATTAAAACAAGTGATGGAAAACATTTTCAATGCCCACAACGATGCAATAATGCTGGAGCATTCACTGCAGTAAAACTAGTTGTGGTGGTATCTTATAATCATAATTCATTAATCTTTACCATAAGAGTAATGTAGAATAAACAAAGAAATAGAAATTGATGTTTTGAGTTGCAGAAAACCAATGAATCCCAAAGCGTTTGACTTATATATCATTTATTCATTAAGAAAACATTCATGTTGCTTTTTTCCTCATTCTCCAAGAGATTACATTCCATCCACATATTGCACTGAGTTGTCCTAACAATTTAATTTGTTATTGAAGAACTAACAAACCCACTTTCTCCTCATCGCTTCCTAACTGTATTACCTGCACTAATACCAAACATTAATTTTGCTACTATGACAATAACAATATAACAATAAAACGATAATTACTAACTTATCCGTTTGGAATTGTCTTATTTGTGAAATAGTTTGGTCTTAAATGCCCAGGATTGTGAACGTGATTGTAGAAAACACAAGTTGTGCTTAATAGTATTTCAACCTTAAAAGGTTATCAAGACTTAAGGTCTTTTCATGCATGGGAAGAGGGTGAACATTCATCTCCTGTGGGCCAGTAAAATGTTTCTTGATTTTTGAATTAGCTTCTTTTTAAAAGAACGGCAAGAAAGGAGATTTGGGGGCAATCTAGTGAAACATTGTTGAGCTGTTTTTACATTGTTTTACTCTCTTTTTACGGGACATGGTGGCTCAGTGGCTAAGATGCTGAGATTGTCGACCAAAAGATTGGCAGTTCGAACCCCTAGTGCCGCCTAAAAGGGTGAGCTCCCGTTACTTGTCCCAGCTTCTGCCAACCTAGCAGTTTGAAAGCAGGAAAAAATGCAAGTAGAAAAATAGGGACCACCTTTAATGGGCAAGTAACAGTGTTCCGTGCACCTTTGGCATTTAGTCATGCCGGCCACATGATCATGGATGTCTTTAGACAGCACTGGCTCTTTGGCTTAGGAATGGAGATGAGCACCGCCCCCTAGAGTTGGGAACGACTAGCACGCATGTGCAGGGGAACCTTTACCTATACCTTTAATGCTGTGGCATCAATGAAAGCCTATCTATGTGGAACAACGAAAGCAATTTAGACTTTGTAAAACTTTTCATTGCTCTGAACTGCTGGATTGCCTATTGCAGCATAAGCAAAGAACAACTTCCTTATCTCTGGTATCCTCCAAGCATCAGAACATAAATTAAAAAAATGATACTGGTACCAACCTGACTCACATTTTCCTCCATTATTAGACAAGGTGACCAGATGTGGGTTCACATAATTTTAGCACTGGTTCGCCATGCACCAAAAATGTGAGCATGCTTGCATGCATGTGCATGGCTTAGAAAATAAGATGGCATAGCATTGGGGCATGTGGGCAAGTGGGCGGGCCCATCTGCAGGTCAACACTACCAGTTCGCCCGAACCAGTCCGAACCGGCTGAATACCAGCACTGACAATGACCAATAAGGAACATAATCAAAAGGAAGGGCTGTATAGTTTTCAAATCTCTACATAAATATTTTTGTTATACAGGCAGTCCTCGACTTACAAGCACAACTGAGCCTAACATTTCTGTTGCTAAGTGACATATTTGTTAAGTGAATTTTGCCCCATTCTGTGATCTTTCTTGCCAGGGTTGTTAAGCGAATCCCTGCCGTTGTTAAACCAATAACAAAGTTGTTAAGTGAATCTGGTTTCCCCCTTGACTTTGTTTGACAGAAGGTCACAGAAGGTCATCACATCACACCAGGACACTGCCACAGTCATAAATATGAGTTGGTTGCCAGGCGTCTGAATTTTGATCATGTGACCATGGGGATGCCGCAATGATCATGTGTGAAAAATGGTCATAAGTCACTTTTTTCAGTGCCCTTGTAACTTTGAACAGTGACTAAATGAACTGTTGTAAGTCGAGGACTACCTGTACATTTCTAAAGCAGACAGAGGTGTTAGCTTGTAATCATAACTTGTAGAGCATAAAAAGCTCCATAGCTCCCTTTGGGCAGCTCCTGAAAAACTACCTCTTCTCTCCCAAAAGAAAAAGATAAAGTTGCATCTCTCCTACCATATAAGAGCCTTTAGTTTCACTTTTTTGGTGGGGGGGGGGGCAAATTAAGTAAATAAATAAATCTTAAAATAATTGCTATGTTTATTTATTTTTAGTAAAACTGAAAATAGAAATGTTCCTAATAAATTGTATCTGGTCTCAATTTTTGAAGAGGGATGGAGCAAGAACTAAGCACTGGTGTTGTTCAAATAGACAATAATTTTGGAATGATTGCTTATACATCAGGAAATAAAGCACCTTGATTTCGTCTTCTCAAATCCAACAGTGAGCTAGATAATAGGATCGTTTCCAAGCGTACACTAGTAATGTAACTAGATATGAGATGCATCAGAAGAGCCAGGGTCTTCCTCCCAGTGACCTCAATTTTACAGAAATTCCTTCCAATATTTATTTATTTATTTATTTATTTGTTTAGATTTGTATAATAAATAAAGTTTATGTATAATTTATTATTTATTGTATAATAAATAAATAAAGTTATGCCTTGCCCTTACTTCAGTTGTCATTTAGATAGGCTCTTCACAAGTTCATATTGACTTGGATAGCTTCTCTCTCAAACACTTTCACAAATAATTCTGGGTATCTGATAAATTGGATCACACAAAATGAACAGGAGAGGCTCAGGATATGAAAACTCATAAACACTCCCCTCCATCAGTTTCTGTAGTGCAAAACAAAGGGAGGATTTGAGCAAAAAATAAAATAAAATAGCAGAAGATCCCCAGAAGCAAAAATAAATAATAATAATAATAACAATCATGTGGTGCCAGTTTGATTGGGTGGTGTTTGGCTTTTCCAAAATGTTGGGATAACTCAGATTAGCAGATTAACAGAGTTGGAAGGGACCTTATAAGTCATCTAGTCCAACCCCCTGCTCAAGCAGGAGACCCTACCCCAGTGATGGCTAACCTTTTCCAGACCGAGTGCCCAAAGTGTGCCTGTTCGCGTGCAAATGCGAGCACACCCAAACCCCCCAAATGCAATGCAGCCCCGTGCATGCATGCACCCCCTATACATGTTCATGTACCCCCTGCCCACAACACACCCCCTGTGCATGTGCATGGAACCCCCACATATGCCCTGTACCCCCACGCATGCAAGCTCAGCCCCCCGCACATGCCCCGTGCATGCATGGCAGAGACCCGAAGATCAGTTGGCTGGTGGGAGGTGCATGGACATGCACATGCGCGGCAGAGCTGAACTGGGGTGACAGCTCACGTGCCATCAGAAAGGGTGCCGCGTGCCACCTCTGGCACACGTGCCACAGGTTCGCCATCACGGCTCTACACCATTTCTGACAAATGGCAGTCCAATCTTTTCTTGAAAGTCTCAAGTGATGAAGCTCCCACAACTTCCGAAGGACAACTTCTGTTCCATTGGTTGATTCCGATAGTTAACTCCGATAGTACTGCTTTATTAATAACTTTAAAAGTTCTCCATCTCTTATACGATACTCATTTTCAGGGTCCAGCCTTCTAAACTGGGTTTCACAGCCTGTAAGAACCCACCTTTTCTACCATATGTCATCAGTCAGACCCCAATTTGACATAGGAGCTCAACCTTTGACCGTCTCTCAATCCTCAGATCAAGAAAATCAATGGGCATACTGAATAAATCCAGCCAAACTCACTGTCAAATAACCAAGGATTGAAACTCTCATTTTTCTTCTACATATAAACTAGATACTAAAAAATCTCAGTGCTGCAAAAGAAATAAGGTTTTCCTTCCTTTCTTCCTCCCTCCCTCCCTCCTTCTTTCTTTCTCTTTCTTTCTTTCCTTCCTTCCTTCCTTTTTCTTTCTATGTATCTTTAATCCAAAGTCTTCCATGTTGTTCCCCATTCTAAAACAAAGAAGTACCTATGCATTTTCTACCTGAACACTGTAACACCATTACATGTGAAGATACTTGTATAATTGACTTCATAGAGTAATTTTACAATGTTTTAACTTTAGATTCATGTGTCTTTTGAGTCTATGGCCTTAAAAATGTAATAAATAACTAAAAATAATAGACTTAACTTTCTTACTTCATTGCCTTGAATGCCATTAACTTCAAACATATTCTGTTAAATTTGCCATAGACAAATAATTGTTCAGTATTTGAGTGTCCATACTCATGGCATGAAATAATACTTAAAATTGGTATTCATTATTAATTATTAGAGTCACATTTTGGTTCTGACACATATAAGCATTGTAGGGAAGTCAGATTTATTGTAATGACATATGAAACTTTTCTTGTAAAAGTTTCAGGAAAATTGCAAAATTATCTGAAAATGGGCGTTGGTTCTTACCTGATACGCCTCTTCTCTGACTGTCGGGCACGGCAGTCAGGATGGGAGGTGACTTGGTAGAGTTGTCATGTGACCGGGTCTACAATTCCAAAGAAGTCCCTCCTCCTCGCTGCAGGGGTCAGTTTTGAGATGAGGGAGAAATTGTAGACAGGCGTGCCTAGGACCCAAAAATTTCAACAAGATTAGAGAAAACCCGCCCCCCTCCTGAACCAGAACGAAGGTCCGGCCAACCCAAGCAGGGTGGGGCTGACTGCCGTGCCCGACAGTCAGAGAAGAGGCGTATCAGGTAAGAACCAACGCCCATTCTCCTATAGTCGGGCACGGCAGTCAGGATGGGACATACCAAAGCCAAGTGTCCAGTAGGGAGGGAGCCGGCCGGACCAGACTCTAGGATGCAGACAGGACTCCTTGGAGTACTCTCCTTCCGAAGGCAGCATCCGATGAAGCATACTTGTCCACCCGGTAGTGCCGAATGAAAGGAGTTGGCGAAGCCCACGTGGCGGCACGACAAATCTCGGCAATGGAAGCGTGGGTAGACCAAGCTGCAGACGTGGCTGCACTTCTAGTAGAATGTGCTGTGATCCTCCGTGGAACTGGCAAGGCCTGAACTTCATATGCCGCCGAAATGCAGGCTCGTATCCATCGCCCTAAAGTGGTAGAAGAAACCTTTGCCCCCAAAGAGGCAGGCAAGAAGGAAACAAACAATGCGTCCGAACGTCTGAAGGAAGAGGTCCGGGAGATGTACACTTTCAAGGCCCGTCGGACGTCGAGGGAATGCCAACGTTTCTCCCGAGGGTGTCGTGGGGAAGGACAGAAAGTTGGGAGAACTACTTCCTGGGTCCGGTGAAAGATGGAGTTAATTTTCGGTATGAACCAAGGATCTAATCGCATTACGACTCTGTCCTGGTGGAATATGCAAAGTTCCTTGCGAACCGAAAGAGCCGCCATCTCAGAAATCCTACGGGCTGATGTGACCGCCACTAGGAAGGCGACCTTCCACGACAGGTACCGCAAGGGAATGTCCTTCAAAGGCTCGAAGGGTGGACTAGTGAGAGCCAAAAGAACCTTAGGAAGGTCCCATGACGGGAAACGGTGAATGGTGGGTGGGCGGATGTTGGTAGCGCCTCGCAAGAACTGACGGACTAGCGGATCTTTGGAAATAGGTTGTGAAGATGAACCGGACAAGACTGTGGAGAGGGCCGCGACCTGTCGTCGGAGTGTGTTGGGGGACAGGCCTGAAACAAAGCCGTCCTGTAGGAATTCTAAGACCTGCACAATGGAGGCGGTCGTAGGAACATGTTGTCTTCTGATGCACCACTTGGAGAAGGCTCTCCAGGTTGCTTCATAAATACGGATAGTGGAGGCCCGTCGAGATGCCTGAATAGTGGAGATGACTCCGGCCGACAGGGGAAGAGCAGTCATAATGCCCCGCTCAACCTCCACACGGTGAGTTGGAACCATTGAGGATCCGGATGTTGAAGGGATCCCTGGTGCAGGCTGATCCGATTGTCTGGAATTCGCCAGTGAGGTTCTACGGAAAGAGACCGAAGATCCGCATACCAGGGACGGCGGTTCCATGCGGGAGCAATTAAGATCAACTCTGCCCTTTCTTGGATGAGTTTTTGAAGTACTTTGGGTATTAGATTGACGGGGGGGAAGGCATACAAAAGTTGACCCGCCGGCCAAGGACTTCGAAGGGCGTCCACTGCTTCCGCCCCCGGGCACGGAAATCTGGTAAAGAAGCGCGGAAGTTGATGGTTGTCCGCACTGGAGAACAGGTCTACCGTTGGGAGACCGAAGCGCTGAGACACCTCCTGAAAGAGGGAGGGGGGAGGGACCACTCCGCGTTGTCCCATGGAGAGCGGCTGAGGGAGTCGGCCGTCCGATTGTGAACTCCCGAGATGTGGGCCGCTTGTAAGGATGTCAGACGATCTTCTGCCCAGAGGCCCAGTTTTCTTGCCTCCCGCATCAGCAGTTTGGACCGTGTGCCCCCCAGACGGTTGACATGGGCTTTGGCCGTTACATTGTCTGTTAGAATCAATATGTCTCGATGGAGAATGTGGTCTTTGAAGGCCTTTAGAGCGAGAAAAATTGCCCGCAGTTCGAGCACATTGATGTTCAGGCGGCTCTCGGTTAACGACCAGCGACCCTGAGCCAGGTGGGGACCTAGATGGGCTCCCCAACCCGACAGACTGGCATCTGTAGTGATGATCAGCCTGTGTGTGTCCCGAAACTTGGTCCCCTTGCGAACCGCATCTGAAGTCCACCAAGTGAGAGACTGGATCACTGGTGCCGGGAGCACCAACCTTGAGGCCGAATTGTCCCTATGGGAACGTTGAAAGGGAAGTAATACCCACTGCAAGTCTCGGCTGTGAAGCCGGGCCCAAGGGACAATCCCAAAGGTAGAGACCATCTTGCCATGAAGGCGAGATAGTGACAGGATGGAGGCCGAACCTCGAGTCTGCACTCGGGAAGCGAGCTGTTGCAGACTATCTATCCTATCTGGGGACAGGGAGACTTCAGAAGACACGGTATCAATTACCGACCCTAGATGTTTAATTCGGGTAGAAGGTGTCAAGTGGCTCTTAGACCAATTGATTGAAAAACCATGGTCCTGGAGAACCTGGATTGTAGTTGCTAGATCCGAGTGACCCTGGTGTAAGGAATTCGATAAAATAAGAATGTCGTCCAGATAGAAAGACACTCTAACCGGAATGGAAGTGAGGAACCCAATAAGGGCAGCCATGATCTTGGTAAAGACCCTAGGGGCGGATGATAACCCAAAGGGAAGGGCACAATATTGATAGTGTTTGGAATTATAACAAAAACGTAGGAATTTGCGGTGGGCTGGAAGGATGGGGACATGAAGATAGGCTTCAGTTAGGTCCACCGATGACAAAAAATCTCCTTCCTGAACACAAAGTAAAATAGATTGAAGGGAATGCATTTTGAACCGGCGGTATGTTATGTGGCGGTTCAGGGACTTCAAGTCCAGAATGGGTCGCCAATCGCCGGAAGGCTTCTGGACGAGAAACAGCCGGGAATAAAACCCCTGTCCGAATTCAGCCGGAGGAACTGGCTGAATGGCCCCAATATTTAGCAAATGACTAATGGCTGTTTCCACCTGGACCCTTTTATTCCTGTTAAGCGAAACTGGACAACGTAAAAATTTACTAGGAGGTGAAGAAATAAATTCCAAGGCTAAACCAAATTTAAGAGTTCTTTTAACCCAATCATCAGTGGTAGTGGCCTCCCATTTGGGAAGAAAGAGGGCCAATCGGCCCCCCAGTTTGGAAGGCAGATGATGTCTAACGAGATCTGCGGAAAGGACGGCCCCTACCACCCCTAGGGGCCCTTCTGGAGGGAAATCTAGAGGCCTGTCTGACCTGGTTGTCTTGCTGGAATGATCCTCTTTGCTGATAGGTACGTTGAGACCGCTGCTGGTAGTAGCCAGGATCTGAAGGTCGAAAGGAATTCTGACGAAAGGAGGCCGAACCGCGGCTGTCTGATCTACGAGACATCGCTGGCAAAATCTTCCTATGGTCCCTAGTCTCAACGAGAAGAGGCTCAAGCGGGGCCCCAAACAGCTTAGAGCCCTGATAAGGAGCTGAAGCGAGACGCCATTTACTACGTACATCTGCCTGCCAATATTTCAACCACAGCAGTCTTCGATTAGTGACTGCAGCTCCCATGGCTTTGGCGGAGAATCTGGCGGAGTTTAGGGTGGCATCGGCTGAGAACTCCACTGCCGCAATTATTTTATTGATATCCTGATGCGATCTCACATCAGAAGCCGGAAGGCGACCCTGCAATTTCTTTAACCAAAGAATGGAGGCTCGGTTAAAAAAGGAAGCTGCCGAAGCCGCCTGTACTGACCATGCTGCCGCCTGATGGCCCTTGATTAGGGTACGTTCCGCTTTTCTCTCTTCCGGGCGGAGAGCCTCCTCTGCTGGTCCCGAAGTAGGAGATGATGAGGCCAGGGCCACTACCGGAGCATCTACGGTTGGAATCTGTAAAAGAGAATCATACTCCGCCTCCAAATTATACAAGCGTCTATCAAGACTATTAGGAATAGGGCCCGTACTGGGATTCTTCCACTGCCGTTGCAGGACCTCAGCAAATAATTTAGGGGCTGGGACAATCTCGGATTGAACAGCTGGCATCTCAAACAAAGCCGGATCTGGGACCGTCTCATTGTTCTGAGGTTGAGGCTTGGTGACAGGAAGGCCCAAACCAGTGGTGACTTGCGCTTTATATAGCAAAGAACGAAACATATGAGGGCGAAATAAGCCCACGAAAGAGGGCTGATCAGGCTCTAGGCCTTCATCTTCTGACAAATCCTGGTCAATAATTGCGTGACCTTCTTCTTCTCCAGATAGAGATCCTTGGCTGTCCCTGGAAGGGGATCTAACCCGCTGAGAACCCTGCAAATTCTGAACCTGCTGTGATGCCACAGATGGAGTATGGCGGCTGAGGTAATCTGAAACCTTAGAGGAGGCCTTTTCCTGCAGACCCTGGGCAATGCCCTGCTTAATGGAGTCAGCAATCAATTGAGCCAAAGCAGGAGAAATATCCAACTTTTGGGGCTGAATAGATTGGCTTTCCTGAGCCATATTAGACTGTTCGAGAGAGGTAGACTGAATATCCTCTTGTGAGGAAGTCTGAGGAGGATCTTCAGTAGGGAACACAGAAGCAGGATCAGTGACTAACACCTCTTCAGTAACCGATATATCTGGTGACAAACTCAGTGCATTAGAGACCTGAGAAGCTGGAGTAGAAACCTTGGTAGAGCGATTAGGCAAGGTGACTGCTTGAGGCCTACACTGTTGCCCAGCACGAGAAGAGGCCCTATCACAGACCTTCTCTATGGCCTTATGGCGCCTTTCTTCGTCTCTAGTCATCTGGGGCCCTTTGGGATCCTGTGTTCTGGATCTTTTAGATGGATTGGGAGGATTGGAAGAGGACCCCTCCCCTGAATCTGTCTGCTGGGTGCGCTTGCCTCTAGAATATTTAGAATGAGCCCTAGTGTCCGCCATTAAGAGGGCTCTAATCTGGGCCGCTTTAAAGGGGAAGAATAAGGCTTATAAGAGGCCTCAGGAAAGACTCACAGTAATCCGACGGTCTCTTCCAGGCGCCTGCCAGCCGGCCAAGCCACCTGTAGCCGAAGGAGAAGAGGAGGCTTGTAAAAACGCCGCGTTGTGCCTTTCTCCGATCCAGCAGCTCCCCCAGGCGGCAAGAATAAAGTGCGCGCCAGCCGGCTCAAACGCACTTGCAAAAAGGCGCGGAACTCCTTCGCGCCACAACCGCTTGCAAAAGAAACCGCTCGACACCTTAAAGAGGCCGTAAGCGGCGAGGCCGATGCGACTGAGCTAACTCGTGCGCGTGGCCGTCGGAATTACCAGCCGGCAATTCAACCGAGGAGCGGTCGTCAGCGGAGCCGATCTTAACGCTCACGCTGGGAAGCTAAGAGTTTTGGAGAAGGCGAGCTGTTAAATAAAGAATTTTCCTTCTCCCAATGCTTCTCTCTTTCTTTCTTTTTTTTTTTTTTTTTTTTTTTGTAAAGCTATGAAGAGCTGTCTCTAGGCACGACTGGTCTTAACTCGACCGAATCGAAAAACTGACCCCTGCAGCGAGGAGGAGGGACTTCTTTGGAATTGTAGACCCGGTCACATGACAACTCTACCAAGTCACCTCCCATCCTGACTGCCGTGCCCGACTATAGGAGAACTGTAATATCTGTCACTAAGGAGATTTTTTTAAGTGTATCAAATGCTAAAGGTTTGATAGCATTTTATTAGCTCTCAGAGGAGCTAATTCCTAATTACACTTAAATGTCTATCACTTACCCAGTTCTAACAACTAGCTATTTAATGCCAATCTACAGAACTCTTTTTTAGATTTGATGTCATTGTGACTGACTTTTACAAAGTTTTCTTGGCGTCAACTAATTCTATAAAAGCTTCATGCATCATTTGTCCAGATAAGAATTCCCCACATACTAAGAAGATTGAGCATAACAAGCAAAACTGAGTTACCAAGTTTATCTAAATATACTATAAAAGCACACAATATTACTTTAAGGTATGCACTGATTGTCTTTTATGCTCAGTATTACTTTACACCAATCTTCCTCAATTTTGAATACCCAAAAGTATTAAACTTTAATGCCTGAACTCTGTTTCTGGAGAAGCACTCAACTATAAGTGGTGGTAATCTTTCCTGATTCTATCTCTATATGCTGAGAATTGAGCCTGCAGATAAACTACCTGTCGTTTTTCAAAACCATGACTTTTAATCCTGCCAGTTAAAAATGTAGTGGTTCCATCTATAATGTTGCACAACTAAATCTTCTGGTTCTTTGTATTCACATTAAGCATTTCGTATTTCATCTAATTTAATCTAGTTTATGTCCCACTGCAAATAATGGGATTTAAATTACACCCATCTAATTTGTCCCAGTTTTTTTCTGGGAGCTAATTACTGTATATTTCTTACAGTTTTAATGTTGTAGATATTTTGTAATGATGCATTTTAATAAAACTGGAATCCATAAGTTTTCTAGCATTTTGCAAATAATAAATTTCCCCCAACCATATTCATATATTTTAAGAATTTCAAACATGACTAAGTGTAAGAGTAAATTTTTATTTCTGAAGATATGTGTTTGTTGCTAGGTAACTGTGTTTCGCAGAATTTGATTGGCTGTGTATCCAAAGCATTTGCTAGAATGTACACCACATAGACAAGAAATATGGGGGAGGGAGAGAGAAAGAGAAAGAGCTTAAAACTTAGAAATACATTCTTGTGAAACTTCTTTTTTTTTTAAAAAAAAGTGTCTTTAACATTCTTTGCCAATTATATTCACTAAAGCTTTGCAACGAGGAAACAGAAACAAGTCTTAAATCTAGCTACAAACAACCAGAACTTCTCTGGTTCATAAATAATATGCTGGGTGTTTTAATAATAATCACTGTTACTTTGTTTTTCATTTTTGTTTTTGTTTTGGCAGTGAAAACACTAAATGTTTTCTGTTAACATACATTTGAAGAGATAAAAATCATATTCTGAGAAAACATGAATTCCAAGACCACCGAGTTCAGAGGCGCATAAAACTTAATTTTATTTGTATCAAGTTTTGCCCAGCATTTGAAAACAAGACTTTCTGATGCATTCTTAAAGAACAATAAAAGCTCAACATAGTAGCTTCACCCCTTTCGTGGATCATACAACACTGAAATTTCAAATAGTACATAATTTTATTTATTCACACATTTTATGGTGCTAGGTTTAAACCAAAATGGTCCTTCTTCCTTCATCTCATGTACAGAAACCAGCTAAATGGACAGCTCAGCATTGGAAATGGGGAAAGGTTTTGTGTAGTTCGGCCCTTTGCCCAATCATATATTTTCCAAAAAGGCATCATGCTTCACTGAACTTGCTTAGCAGTGTGAACAATGCACCTGTCAAAACAAAATGGATCCACTCTTCTCTTCTGACAGCTGCACCATCTGGTGCAAGGCAGTTGTTTTGGATTCTATATTCTACACTACACCAAGGATTCAGATGAATATTCAAGCAACAGACCTCATTTGCTTGGAGCTGTCCAGGGTCCTGAACTTATCTCTAATTACCTGATATGGTTTCCTTATTTGTAGCATTCATCTGTAAATACTTAACTTCTGTTTGCAGACAAGCTATTATTGGTCACTGTCAAATCTTCTTTCTTGGGGTTTCATCACAAACAGATACAAAGGTAGAAATGTGATTGATTTGATTTTGATGGATTTGCAGCCATTTCATATCAGTGATACTGCAATTCTGAGACATTTAACAATGAAAACAGCAAATAAATATATAATTCCATCAAACCAGCATAAAATATCTAAGCAGGTTCATTGAAGCAAGAAGTCTTTTTGGAAAGGATATAATTGATCAAAGGGGAAAGTTTTGTGTACGTTGTCCCTATTTCCCATGCTGAACTGTCCTTTCAGTTGGTTTCTCTATGTGAGATGGAGAAACACCACTTTAACTTCAGTTCAGAAAATGTATATATAAACAAACAAACAAATCAAATCAAATCAAAGCCAGAATTAGCTTCTATACTACCTGAAAGTTGTATGATTCAGATAAGGTTTGAAGCTACTATCCAGAGCTTTTATTTTACTTTAAGTATTCATCAGAAATCAGCTTATCCACGTTAATGCTCCATAACCAGAAAGCAACGCAAAGGCACAAATTATCAGATATAATTTTCTACTTTTATGGCTTCCAGTTTAGCAGATTAGCCAAATGACAAGTATAGTCTCACTGAGGGCCAGAATATACATTATTGAGCAATGTTCTCAGGTCATGTACCAAACCTTTCTTCCAACTTATGCTTTTATAGTGCATATCCCAACTATATACTAACTCAACCGTGATTTGGAGGAAAGAGAGTTGAACGGGGATATCAATGCATCATTTTAATAATCCATATCATTAAAAACTTCTAAACAGAATAGCTGGATCTGTGAGGAGATCACAGTATTTTGAACACCAAAAAAATGTTCTTTGTGTATGATTGAAGCTGCATAGAAACTACAGGACTGTCAAGACAGTCTTAAGGCTTTTTTATACCTGTTTGAAATGCAGGTCTAATAAAAGCAAAGGTAATGTATTCCTAGCAAAATTAATTACAAAGTCAAGCAATCGTGAAAATAAAGTATCCGTTCAACTGATGGAGGGCCAGTGACGAACAAGACAGAGGCCAGGACGTAAACCCGTGATAAATCAATCAGTAAGCTAATCATCTGCCTAGTAACATTGGTATTGTCTTCTTCCCATTCAATTTCCTTCACAGATGAATAAATTCCAACACCAGGTCAACAGAATAAGATGATCACCAGATCAATAGAAAATGTACAATACCTGACTTAGAGTTCCAATTAAATAGAAGCTTGCATGTATTTACTAAAGTTAGTAACTTTATTACTGATAAAGTTTTTTTTTTAAAGAAAAATTAGATTAATCTCAAATGAGCACCAAACAGAAATCTGAGGTGTAGGTTGAATAAGGTAAATGTTCAAAGAGGAAAAAAAAGACAAAACAACACTGCACTATTTAGGATAACAATCTGCTCTTCATCTCAAATCAGACATTAATTCTCTTTTTTCCTTTAAACAATATCTAAATCAAATTCATCAAACTGAGAATTGGTTGAAGAAAATATAATGTAATTTTTCTATCTTGGACTAGACTGCATCAAATATCCACAAACTCCCTGTGACTACATTGCGGCCTCCCAGCGGTCCACGGATCAGAGGTTGAAAACTACTGGAATACTATAGACTACCTTACCAAAGAACTCTAGAATCATACAAACAAGCTCTAATATCCTCTCTTCAGATTTTTGTTCCTTATCTCTTTTGTAGATATCATTCTGCGTCCACTGTTAATAAATTTATTTTGTGCATGGCTACTGCTCTACCTAAACACTGACATATATTATTAGTTAGTAAGCTTTATTGATTAGCCTATAGGCCATATCAAAGCACAAGGTGCAAATACAAATCACCATTAAAATCTTACATAAACAATTTAAAATAAAAGTAGGGTAAAACACAATAGTTATAGGATTACCCTGTTTTCCCCAAAATTAGATATCCCATGATAAGCCCAATCGGACTTTCGAGCATATGGCAATAAGGTCAAGTGCTTATTTCAGGGTTCAAAAAAAAAAATATAAGACAGAGTTTTATTTTCAGGAAAACACGGTAGATACAATATAATTTGATACATAGATATATAAAATATATATTATTAATTCCTTATCAGTTTCTTCAAACAAAAGAGAATTTTTAAAAAATTGAACATAAAGTAACAAAGAGTTTTGTTCTTTGAGGACTCATGTTTCAGAACATGTAGTTTATATAAAAATTGGCTTCTTGGGATTTTTAAATAAATATATGTATAACATGTTTGCTGGAAAAATCCAAAAATAAATAATGTTACAATTTAATACAAATTTCAAAAATCATACTAGAAATGTGTTCTTAAGCTAATCCCCACACTAATATACAGAGTTGTATTTTGTTCTAAGATTGCAGATGAGGAAGAAGAGTAATATTGGTTTTTTAAAAAAAATAGACAAGGAATAAATATGGCAAAAAGGAAATATAGAAATTGTAAATTTAATTGAAATGACTAAACACTGTTTAAATTTGTGAACCAGCCAAATACTCTGTTCAAAGAAAATACATCGTATGTTTGTAAAAAAACAAAACAAAAAACAAAGTTTACTAGCTGGAAATATTATAGCAGTCCTATATTCTTGTAACTATAATTTGCTAATTAGAATTCTGTGAGAATCATGCTTGGAAAAAAAATTACTTAAAGTTCAGGCAGCTGGAAACAGCCTGACATAACTGTGTTTCATTTAAATGTCTAGTTATAGGCTATGTACAATGAAATGATGTATTTAAACTCTCTTCATGATTGACTGAGGGTTATGGAATTATCCTAACAGAAGAGATTTTCTTACTAATTGATTTCTTTTCTATTAATTATAGTTTGTTTTTATTCTGGTACAGTGTTTTTCTTTTATTATTCTGGTAAATAAGAACTAAAAAAAACACATCAGAAGGAAAGATAGTTAATAGTTAGATAGTCTTATGCTCCGAAAAATATGGTATAGACACTTTAGAGAAGAAGTAAGGAAATAAAAAAGAAAAATTGTACAAAAGGAAAGGCTCCTGAACTTAACAATAGTTATAAATGTATACAGCTAAATTTTTACTATAATCTGTTTAAGAATCTTAACTGTTAGAAAAAAATTAATTTTGGCTTTTTAGCTGATGTATCTCTTTGAAGAAACATTGGCCTTAGGATATTCGCTTTCATTATCAACCTAAACCTACAAATCAAAGTACTATTATCTTTGCTTAGAAAAAAAAGTGATAAGGCAAGAAACATCACACAAGAAAGAAAAACTGACATAGTGGTGATAAAAGCTAAGTATTGAAGGTTGAAGAGATCACCTCCCATCAGTTATGGGCTGGACATCTTTTTCCCAGATAACATCAAAGACAAAAATATAGGCAACTTCTATAAATGAGGAAGGCGCTTATTGCTGTCCTGAATTGTAAAACCTTGTTTTATGGTAACATCCAATATATTCTTGGATGTGAAGCAAAATGTCTTCACGCAAAAACAAAGGTAGTCTACTGAAAATGCACCTTTGGGATGAATACTGACCATTTTAAAAGAATTTACCTTGGTTCTCACAAGTGGCAATACAGGTAGTCTTCAACTTATAACAGTTTCTTTAGTGACCATTTGAAGTTCCAGTACACTGAAAAAAGTGACCTATCAACATTTTGCACACTTAGGACCGTTGTGGCATTCCTGGATTCACATAAGCAAAGTTCAGAAGCTTGGCAACTGACTCATATTTATGATAGTCACAATGTCCTGAAGTCATGTGATCCTTTTGCAATCTTCTGACCAGCAAGATCAATGAGGCGGAGAAACAAACTCACTTAACAACCATGTTTCTAATTTATTTATTTATTTATTTATTTATTTATTTAATTTTATTTATTTGATTTGATTTGATTTATATGCCGCCCTTCTCCAGAGACTCAGGGTGGCTTACAGTGCGTTAAGCAATAACCTTCATACTTTTGTATATTTATACAAAGTCAGCTTATTGTCCCCACAAACTGGGTCCTCAATTTACCCACCTTAGAAAGGATGGAAGGCTGAGTCGACCTTGAGCCTGGCTAGGATTGAACTCGCAGAAATTGCAGGCAGCTGGATGCAGCTGGAATTTAATCAATGAAGTGATTCATTTAACAAATGTGGCAAAGAAAGTCATAAAATGGGGCAAAACTCACTTAATAAATTTTTCACTTAGCAACATAAATTGTGGTTGTATGTTGAGGACTATCTGTGCATTTTACTTAGGTCTTAATCTACTTAAGTCTTTCCAGAAAATAAATAAATAAGTGTGTGTGTGTGTGTGTGTATTATTTTTTTGTAGTGCTACCCTGAACACTACAAAACTAATACAAATCATTTTTTTTTCATGGCATAAGCTCAAGATGGCCACAGAGACCACTTATTTAAAGGTTGTGTGATGGAATGGTCTTTAAATACTCCTGAAGAATTAGCAGAGGTTTCATCTCTTTTAGTGACAAGGAATCTTTGGGAAGAAACACAGAACAGAAATATAAAGTTTGCCCAATTGTTAGCCCAATCTTCCCCAATCTATTCTTTCCTCCAAATAATGTTGGATCTGAGTGGTCAAAACTCTAGCAATACAATTATACAAACTGGAAATTTGGGTCATTATAGTACCCTGTTTCCCCCAAAATAAGACATTGCCCGATAATAAGCCCAATCGGGATTTTGAGAGCATGGCAATAAGGCCAAGCGCTTATTTCAGGGTTCAAAAAAATATAAGACAGGGTCTTATTTTGGGGGAAACATGTGTCAATGTGCCTGGAGGACATTAGTTACTATATTGCAACTTGGTACCTAACCATCAGTAATTTCTTACTTTGGAAGAAGATAGACTTCTGATGGATACCTGCTCTATCACTAAATCTGCTTCCTGAAAAGAAATATCTATAATACTCAGTAATGTACGTTTTTTTACTGGGACTCTTTTCAGTGGGTCATGGCTGTAACGGGGAATGGTTGTTTCATTGTACATTACTAAGAAATAATCTTTCATATTCAAAATTATTTTTTTTAAAAAACCAAGAATAGGGTTGGTATATCTATGACAGCGTTAAATGCCCTTTCCTTCTCCTGGTGCCATTATATGACCTTATATGATGATGATGTCTGTCCATCGTGTTCGAAGAGGACCTTGACATCTAACGGGTTGTGGGCTGTCCACGGTGTGTCCGTAGGTGGCTGGTAAGGCCTACACGGAGACGGAATGTTCTGCCACATGTCAGGCAGATATGTGTGGGCACCATTGTTGCAGTGTTTGCAGCTCTGGGTTTGTGGAGTGCTTGCTTCTTTTGTGCTATGGTTGTTCATCTGTCTTCAAATGTCTGGCAGGCTTGGTGGATCAACATGCGCCATGTCATTCAGTGTTGTGCCAGGGTTTCCCAAGAGGTGGTGTCAATATCCAGGGACTTGAAAGAGGCTTTCAACATATCTTTGTATCGCTTCCTTTGTCCCCTGTGCGATTGCGTTTCTTGAGACAGCTCATCATAGAGGAGCTGTTAAGGGATGATATATGACCTTATATAGTGCTCAGGGTAATTAGAAGGAGTCAAAATTCTGAACTTTCCCCAGATTTCAGATATCACAGATCAGCAAAACCCAATGCAAAATTTTTTAGTCCTGCATGAGAGGGCTGCATTGCTTGGGACCGTCTCAGGGGTGAAATCCTGAAGCTTCTGACAGATTCTGGAGAACTGGTAGCGGAAATTTTGAGCAGTTTGTAGAACTGGCAAATACCATCTCTGGCTGGCCCCAGAGTGGGGTGGAAATGGAGATTTTGCAATACCCTTCCCCTGGGGTGGGGTGGGAATGGAGATTTTGCAGTATCCTTCCCCTGGAGTAGGGTAGGAATGGAGATTTTGCAGTATCCTTCCCCTGCCATGCCCATCAAGCCATGCCCACCAAGCCACGCCCACAGAACCGGTAGTAAAAAAAAATTGGATTTTATCACTGGACCATCTGTTAGAGATCCAGCAGGCTTCTAGTACCAAACAGGGTTTTATTACTGATCTCTGTCCTAAGAAATTATTCCTAAAAGGAATAGGAGTACAGTTCTTCTATGCTTTACCTGGGCTGCAATTCTGCATATAGGATCAATTCTGTGGGCCCTGCTTAGTATTACATTTATTAATTTATTTTTATTTATTTTATTAGATTTATAAACCGCCCTACTCCTGGGGGACTCAGGGTGGTGTACAGCCATAAATAAAACATATAAATACAGAAGTTTAAAATAGAATAAAACGAATTAAATAATTTGGCTGACAATTAAAACCCCAATAATTTAAAACAAATTAAAATTCATAATTAAAAGGAGAAAATAATTTAGGTCAGGCTGGCTTGTTGGAATAAATAGGTCTTGAGCGCGCGAGGGAAGGTGCGCAGGTCCGGGATCCTCCGTATATCCGGGGGGAGCTCGTTCCAGATGGTAGGTGCTCCCACAGAGAAGGCTCTCTCCCTGGGGGCCGCCAGCCGGCATTGTTTGGCCGACGGCACCCAGAGGAGCCTCTCTCTATGGGAGCGTACAGGCCGGTGGGAGGCTATTGGTGGTAGGAGGTGGTCCCGTAAATAACCAGGTCCTAAGCCATGGAGCGCTTTAAAGGTGATAACCAAAACCTTGAAGCGCACTCGGAAGACCACCGGGAGCCAGTGAAGCTTGCGCAGGAGGGGTGTTACATGGGAGCGCCACGTCACTCCCATAACCACCCGCACGGCCGCACTCTGCGCCAGTTGGAGCCTCCGAGTGCTCCTCAAGGGAAGCCCCATGTAGAGAGCATTACAATAGTCCAGACGGGAGGTGATGAGGATGTGAGTGACTATGTGTAAAGAGTCCCGATCTAGAAAGGGACGCAGCAAGCGAATCAGGCGAACCTGATGAAAAATCCTCCCGGTCACGGCCGTCAAGTGCTCTTCTAAAGACAGCTGTGAGTCCAGAAGGATGCCCAAGTTGCGAGCCCCTTCCGTGGGGGCCAATGATTCACCCCCAATAGTCAGCGATGGCACCAGCTGACTATATCGGGACGTCAGAAACCACAGCCACTCGGTCTTGGATGGGTTGAGCCTGAGCCTGTTCCTCCCCATCCAGATCCGTACGGCCTCCAGGCACCGGGACATCACCTCAAGGGCATCGTTGGGGTGGTCTGGGATGGAGATGTACAGCTGTGTGTCATCAGCGTACTGGTGGTACTTCACGCCAAAACCAGGGATGATCTCGCCCAGTGGCTTTACATAAATGTTGAACAGAAGGGGCGAGAGGACCGATCCCTGTGGCACCCCGCATATAAGGGGCCTCGGGGTCGACTTCTGCCCCCCTGTCAACACAGACTGCGACCGGTCGGAGAGGAAGGAGGAGAACCACCATAATACAGTGCCTCCCACCCCCAACTCTACCAACCGGTGCAGCATGATACCATGGTCGATGGTATCAAAAGCCGCTGAGAGATCTAACAGGACCAGGACAGAGGAGCACCCCCTGTCCCGAGCCCTCCAGAGATCATCAACCAATGTGACCAATGCCGTTTCAGTGCTGTGACCCAGGCCTGAAACCCGACTGGAACGGATCCAGATACGTCGTTTCCTCCAGGTACTGGGGGAGCTGTCGCGCAACCACAAATCAGCAAGGGTTCGATTCCATGAGGAAGCTAAGCCCAACAGCTCTTTAGAACATCTGTGTATGTGAAGTGTATCATTTTAAATCTGAGAAAAAAATGTACTTTTTTTCTGCACAACTGTTTTTGTTAATATCAGTTAATAGTAATAATTTAATAAAAATATCTAGTTCTGATTCTGTTACCAACAACAGACACCTTTGTAAGTAGTTCGATTTCTTGCACTGAAGCTCCAAACTGAAAAGCTTTTAAGCACAGAATGCACACAGTGAACAATGTTAATTAAAAAAATGTTACTAGAGCTAGTGTTTTTGGAGCATTGTGTGCAGATTGCAGGCTTGAAATTAGCTCTTAATGGAAGTTTCCAAAAATGGGTTATGGGACAATTAGCTTTATTTGCATTAAAGTCTGGTAAACACTCCTTTAGGAGTTTTCAGGATTTATATAAAAACACCTCTATATTTTTTATTATCCTTATTTGTAGGTTAGGTTTTTTTATGACCAATTGTTATACCTAGCAGTCATTCTATCTGATGGCATTTAATACCTTACTTTATTAAATTTGATCGTGCTAAAAGATAGGCCCTGAAATTTAAATCTATTGACAAACTAGCTATGCTTTTATTTTCTGGAACAAAACAGATTGAGAAAATACTGCTTTATATTTTGAACACCAAAAGATGAAGTTAAAAGCAATGTTGTGTGGGCTTTGAGTGGGTGGGAAAATATATTTTCTTTGTCCTTAGCAATATGGAGGAAAATTAAAGTGACAGAAAAGGGATGAGGATATATGTGCCATATTTATATCACAATATACCGTGGGGCAAAAAAGTATTTAGTCAGCCACCAATTGTGCAAGTTCTCCCACTTAGAAAGATGAGAGAGGCCTGTAATTGACATCACAGGTAGACCTCAACTATGAGAGAAAACAAATCCAGACAATCACATTGTCTGATTTGGAAAGAATTTATTTGCAAATTATGGTGGAAAATAAATATTTGGTCAATATCAAAAGTTCATCTCAATACTTTGTTATATATCCTTTGTTGGCAATGACAGAGGTCAAATGTTTTCTATAAGTCTTCACAAGGTTGGCACACACTGTTGCTGGTATGTTGGCCCATTCCTCCATGCAGATCTCCTCTAGAGCAGTGATGTTTTGGGGCTGTCACTGGGCAACACAGACTTTCAATTCCCTTCCAAGGTTTTCTATGGGGTTGAGATCTGGATATTGGCTAGGCAACTCCAGGACCTTGAAATGCTTCTTACGAAGCCACTCCTTTGTTGCCTGGGCGTTGTGTTTGGGATCATTGTCATGCTGAAAGACCCAACCACATTTCATCTTATATTCCCTTGCTGATGGAAGGAGGTTTGCACTCAAAAGCTCACGATACATGGCCCCATTCATTCTTTCCTGTACACGGATCAGTCATCCTGGTCCCTTTGCAGAGAAACAGCCCCAAAGCATGATGTTGCCACCCCCATGCTTCACAGTAGGTATGGTGTTCTTTGGATGCAACTCAGCATTCTCTCTCCTCCAAACACGACGAGTTCCAAACAGTTCTACTTTGGTTTCATCTGACCATATGACAATCTCCCAATCCTCTTCTGGATCATCCAAATGCTCTCTAGCAAACTTCAGACAGGCCTGGACATGTACTGGCTTAAGTAGGGGGACACGTCTGGCACTGCAGGATCTGAGTCCCTGGCGGTGTAGTGTGTTACTGATGGTAGCCTTTGTTACATTGGTCCCAGCTCTCTGCAGGTCATTCACTAGGTCCTCCATGTGGTTCTGGAATTTTTGCTCACCGTTTTTGTGATCATTTTGACCCCATGGGGTGAGATCTTACGTGGAGCCCCAGATCGAGAGAGATTATCAGTGGTTTTGTACGTCTTCCATTTTCTAATTATTGTTCCCACAGTTGATTTTTTCACACCAAGCTGCTTGCCTATTGCAGATTCAGTCTTCTCAGCCTGGTGCAGGTCTACAATTTTGTTTCTGGTGTCCTTCGACAGCTCTTTGGTCTTCACCATAGTGGAGTTTGGAGTGTGATTGTTGAGGTTGTGGACAGGTGTCTTTTATACTGATAACAAGTTCAAACAGGTGCCATTAATACAGGTAATGAGTGGGGGACAGAAGAGCCTCTTAAAGAAGTTACAGGTCTGTGAGAGCCAGAAATCTTGCTTGTTTGTAGGTGACCAAATACTTATTTTCCACCATAATTTGCAAATAAATTCTTTCCAAATCAGACAATGTGATTGTCTGGATTTGTTTTCTCATTTTGTCTCTCATAGTTGAAGTCTACCTGTGATGTCAATTACAGGCCTCTCTCATCTTTTTAAGTGGGAGAACTTGCACAATTGGTGGCTGACTAAATACTTTTTTGCTTTTACCACTGTAAGTGCTATTACAAATTCAATTACCTAGCCTTTTATTAGGCAGTACATACATTTCTAAAATAAAGCCTAGTGCTGATTGAACGAACTCCTGCCCACAGCCCTATTGTTTATGCCACAATGATGGATAATCTAAACCTAATTCTAAATTGTCAAAATGGCCAACAATGAGCAATTATCTGGGTGGATGAGACAGTGTCTTATATCAGTCTCAGTTATTTCACAGAAGGGGATATAGGTAGTCCTTGTCTTATGACCACAATTGGGACCAGAATTTCTGTTGCTAAGCAAGGTGGTTCTTAAGTGACTCATACCAGATTTTATGAACTTTTTTTGCCATGGCTGTTAAGCAAATCAGTGCAGTTGTTAAAGTGAATCTTATCCCCACTCCCGGTTTCCCACAGCACTAAGTGTGGCAGGCCTGAAGATCCAAAGAAAAAGATGGCCTCCAGGGCTGATAATACTCTTGACAATAGCATAATATCCAAAAAAGGCTGCCTAAAATTACATAACTCTTGTTATGTAGAATATGCTTTTCTTTGTTCAAGTGGCTAGTCCTCTGCACTAAGCCCCATTAAACCCAGTGTGATTTATTCAGTGTAGATATAGGACTGTAGTATTGGAGGATCTTAAAATATGAAGAGTTTCAAGCAATTGGAGCGGTTCTCGTTGTGCTATTTTACAAAAATGTATCCTAATATTGCCTTATAGCTTAGTGTTATGTATAATACATTTATTTCCTACGTACATTATGGTAAACTTAGTTAAAAAATATTTTGAGCTCCCATAGCAGTCTCTAACATAAATATTGACTATATCCTCCTTCGTTCTTATTTTCCTCAGGATGCATACTTACTAATATATTGCCAATTAGAGTTCTACCAGACTCTATATGAAAAATTCAGGTTGCTTTTTCCTTTTATTACAAAAATGAAGTTAAAATGCAAAGCTTATTAACTAACAACCTGCCTCTACCACTGTAATCTTCTGTCTCAGTGTTGACTTTTTCTGAGGATTAAAATGAAGGGGGAAAAGGAGAAGAAATAATCTCTGGTCTTGATAAAAAGAGTTTGGTAATCCTTATGTTTTCAAAGGGCGTTTGAGATTTAGCTATACGACTCCCATTAATGTCAATAGGCGCCCTGCTGCTTAATCTCAAACTGTATTTTCTTTTTAAAAAATTAATTGGTGAAGCTGATCACAAGAGACTCATAGCTGAAAAAGAATCAGGCTGTAAGTGATTTTGTCAAAAGTTTGAAAGCAGTGCATAGTCACTTACAGTCAGTAAATCTAAAAAACAATGCATAAAGCAGCAACCAACCCAGCATTTCTTACTTGTGATAGTAAATGATTCATTCATCTCAGTAGGTAAATGCTACTGCGTATCATTTAGAATATGAATCTTTATCTATCAAAGGAGCATCACTGTTCAATGGGTGGACACAGAAAGACAGTAAGATAGATGGCAAGAAAGAAACTTCGCTAGACTTGGCTTAATGCTTCCATTGTTACAGTATACATTCCTGCATGTCTTAGTACTCAAAGCATGAAGGCCTGGAGATGTTTGGGTGCAACAGTCCTTTTTCTAATCCCCATGTGTATATGCTAAACAACAGCATAAGCTACACATACAAATATTTATTTTTCTTTATTAATTTACAAAATGTACGGTATATTGCTGCCTATTTATGCATGGCGACTCAAGGCAGTTTACAGGACATAAAAGCATACATAATATAATATGCATTACAAAATATTAGAAAATTTAGAAAACTATATAGTATATTGATATGCTTGTTATATAAGGAATTATGTTGGGAGGGAGGAATCAATGGCTTTCAAGCTAAAGAGAATCATTATGCCCACAAAAATCAGGTACTTCTCAAGCCAGCAAGAAAGCAGTCAAATATCTGTTGATTAAGAACAACAGGAAAAGACCTAGGATTTAACCTATGGATCCATAACTACATACAGTAGAACCTCTGGTCACAAACATTTCTGACTATGACCAAATCGGGTTTCAACCAAAAAATTCACAACCTTTTTTTTCGCAGCCGATTTCCCCTTCCACGCCTTTTTTATTTATTTATTATTATTATTTTTTGCAAGTGCCAAATTTCCAAAATTAGGTTCAGGTCACAACCAAATTGGGTTGTGAGCAAAGTTATGGAATGAATTATGGTCATGACTAGAGGTGCTACTGTATAGGTTTTGAGTCCTATGCATTATATTAGAAAGATCTTCTGTGTATATATGGCTTCATTGTCTTTGTGAAGCCTAATTCTTTAGGTCTATGCAAATTTGAAATCCAGTACACAAAGATAAATGTGGTCCAGAAGTAGAGTAGATAAATATATTAATCTTGCTTCTCCAACCTCCACTGACCTTGTCCCTCATCTCAACCCTCTATGATACAAAGGACAAAAAATAGAAAACATGTTCTCTGACTTTGCTTAAAGTATGTGAATTATAAGTTGCATATGACAGAAGTAAAAATATATAGCAAAGATGAACTTTACAGTTCTAAATGAATAAAAGTAATTGTAGGAGATGACCAGGCTTGAGCCAAGGAAGGGGTCAAACGCAACATCAGTCATGAGTCTCTGTGCACCCACATAAGTCCAGCCCCCTTAAATTCCTTTCTATTCTTAACTCCCGCAAATTTCCCTTGACTGCTAGTAGCTCAGATTCTTGTGGAGAGCTTAAGCTTGAAATAAATCTTTATATTCATTTGAACTGCCTGAATCTCCTGATTTCCCTGCACTTGATAGCAATCATCCAAATATAAAAAGGGTCCAATAAAATAATCCCAAAGTGATTATTATGGTGGTGATTTCATCAATACAACTATAAAACTAGCAAGGAAGACATTTCACAATTCCAACCATCCAGCAAGGCAAAGCTTAAGTTTTTGTGTTTTTCTGAATGAGGACGGTTAAGTATTCATATTGCCAAATAAAACAGTTTTCTCAAAGCAATATTTGTTAGGAGTGCATTAAACCTATAGCATAACTTTAAAGTCAACATGCAGATAATACTGCAAATATGATAATTTTCTCCATTTCTAAAAGAGGAGATAGGAGAATGAGTACAGATGTGATATATTTAGGGTTACTAGCCATCTGATATTTACCTACTAATTTGATGTTTTTGTCTTAGACTTGGCAATAGGATTTTTTAAATTGAATAAGTCAGGTATAAACAAGCTTATTTTTTAAATTTTCTCATTAATGATCCATCTCCAATAGGCCCCATCACCTTCACTTAAGTTTGCCTACTGACTAGAAATATGTTCTGGAAAGAACAATGGCCCTGTTAAAACATCTGATGATGAAAACAGTAACTAGGAAAATCATGACAGATATTAATTAACTAGGACAATAAACTTAACTAAATCTAGAATTCACTTGGAAGGCAATGGGAAATATGATACTACCATTTCAAATTCTAGCATCTGGTTTCCTCACTTTATTCTTTTTCTTGTTGCACAAAGTCTTATTTCAGATAACAGTCATGACAACTTTCATCTCACTGCAGGAGTTCTGATATCTTCTGAATCTGGCTAACAGAAAGTGAGCTATTTTGGATATTAAATTAAAAAAAATAGGAAAAATATTTCTGACTCAGTCCTCTTTCATCTCAGATAAATAAATCATGATTGCTGAGGATTTCCCAAGGGAAAAAAAAACATTTGGAAAGAGAATCAGGAATTAAGATTCTTTTTCATAAGGAGGTGTTGCCTCATTTGCATTTAACCCACACAATATTTTGCAAAATCGTTCACTGCTTTTTGAAAGTTCACTACAAGTTGATATTTGGGTTAATAAGTAGAATAAATGTAGTCATTTATATTTTCATTTTTTATATTATAAAAAATTGATATCTGATTCCTTTTTAACACGGTTCATTTAAAATTTACCTTGATGGTAAATTTGAAAAAAAGTGTCCCAATCTGCCTTTTTAATCTTTTTCAAGGGCTGCTTTGTTTGCTTTTTCTTCAAAGAGGACTTGTTACAAATCTTAGACTGAGCATCAGAGCACTCAGAAATCAGTAGGAAAAACAGCAGGGAAGTGGGTGTGTATGGTTTAGACAAGATGTTCCTACCATATTGAAATGGGACAGAGTGCTAGGATTTAGCAGTTTAACACTATAAAAAGACATTTAAATCCTAACACTGTGGTATGCTTCTAATATGCATTGTTGTGGTTTCTTTAAAAAAATGTCAATATGGATATACTCTGAAAACCACTGCTAGTAGAGTTATTCATGGCTTATATGACATCCTAAAAATGAAAAGCCAGCAAACATATATAGCAGTGGTGGGATTCAAAAATTTTTACTATTGGTTCTGTGGGCGTGATTTGGTGGGCATGGCATGGCTTGGTGGGCGTGGCAGGGGAAAGATACTGTAAAATCTCCATTCCCTCCCCACTCCGGGGGAAGGTTACTGCAAAATCCCCATTTCCTCCCGATCAGCTGTGACTCAGGAGGCAGAGAATAGATGGTGGTGGGACCAGTAAGAGGTGGTATTTACCGGTTCTCTGAACTACTCAAAATTTCCACTTCCGGTTCTCCAGAACTGGTCAGAACCTGCTGACACCCACCTCTGATATATAGGACTTCTTTTCTCCTCCCATACCATCAACAAACACCTCTTTGGTTAATTATAGATTTTCCTAAATTTAAGCATCATAGTTTTTTTTTTCCACCCACACAACACAAGCAGGAAAAATAAAGCATGCTAGAGTACTGACTTAAAATGAGCCAGCAAACTATAGTGTTTTCTCAAGTTTCAGTGAACATATATGGCAATATATGTTGAGCCTCAGATAGCTCAACAGGCTAGGTAGCCTGTTATTAACATTCAGCTGTCTGCAATTATTGCAAGTTCAAGGATCAAGGTTGACTCAGCCTTCCATCCTTTCTAAGGTAGGTAAATTGAGGACCCAGTTTGTGGGGGCAATAAGCTGACTTTGTATAAACATATACAAAAGTATGAAGGCTATTGCTTAACGCATTGTAAGCCGCCCAGAGTCTCCGGAGAAGGGCGGCATATAAATCTAATTAAAAAAAATAAATAAATAAATTGGGAATAGCCAAACTACAGACTACAGACTACATTAAGAGCAGGAATCCTGGGATGAAATCCTGAAGTCCACAAGGTTCCCAAATTACTTTGTATGAGGAGAATTATCCAAAGGATTAATCAGTTACTTCCATGATTTTAGTAAAATTTTAGCTTGCTAAGCTCCAAAGTCTATGGAGATTCTCAGTCATTCAGGTTGTCCCAGAAGTGCTTTTTCAAAAGACAACTCTTTTTTCCCTGAAGACATTTCACTTCTCATCCAAGAAGCTTCTTCAGTTCTGACTGAAGACGGACTCAGAAATGAAGAAGCTTTTTAGATGAGAAGTGAAATGTCTTCAAGGGAAAACAAAGTCCAGTTGCCTTTTGAAAAAGGACCTTTGGGACTATGCTCCAAAGACAACTATATGACAAGCAGTAGTAGCATCCCTTTTGCAATTTTTTTTAAATATGGTAACAGATGTTTCTCTTTTTTTCTCTTCTTTTATTACCTGGTTTTATAGCATAATGGTGCTTACTTCTGAGTCACAGATGAGCTCATAATAACACTTTCCCCTTGTCTTCCTTACAAACATTAAATCAGAGGTTGTATGAACATTAACATTACTAGATGCACCATTTCTTCCACCTTCATAATTTCTTAATGAACCATGAATGATCCTGTGAATTTTAGATTCTGTGCAAATTCTTCATTAGCCGCCTATAAAAAAGCAATTATAATAGATGGTAGGCACACGCGTCATAAGTAGGTTTTGTTTTTCCTGGATAAACCCAGAGTCTGTGGGCATGAAACACTTTCTTTAATTCCCACCAGATTTCATGTCTCATTCCCTGAATCTTTTTTACACTTACCATTAAATTAAATTAATTAAATTAAATTAAATTAAATTGAGAAGGTGGTGGGCTGAAAAGTCATCCTCTTACTTCATTGTTTCCAAAAGTTCCTCTGGGACCTAAACCTATCTCTGTAAGCTTTTCCTATAAAATAGAAAAGACTGGAAAATGGCTTGCATACATGGAGTATTAAATAGTTATAGTACTAAGAGTATCTAGACCATCAACTGGGCAGCTATCAAGGTCTCAGCATACCTGGGGGACCTGCCATTAATGCATTAATGCCATTAATGCATGTCTTGAACTTTCTTTTAAATTGGTTCTTCCAGTCTTGCAAACTGAGGAATGATTGACAATGTATAACCTTCATTTCCATTTCCTACTATATCACAAAATGGTAGAAGAGAGCCAGTTTGGTTTCGTGGTTAAGGCAACAACCTAGAAACCAGGAGACTGTGCGTTCCATTCCTGTCTTTGGCATGAAAGCCAGCTAGGTATCTTTAGAACAGTTACTCCCTCCAAGGTCAGAAGGTCAGTTCCTGTCACAACCAATGGATCAATGCTTGATTGATCTGGGGGTAAAAAAAAAGAAGACTCTGAATTTGCAGGAAAACACTATGAAGGAAAGGGAGAAAAAAAGAAAGGTGGAATGCTAAATGGATAACAATAACAACTGGTTATTGCTTGGAATATATTGCTCATTGCTTGGAATCGTGATCATACTGTATATCCTTTATTACAGGGTCCCCAATCCTGGGCTGTGACCCACTAGAGGGCCCCAGCCTGTTGGGCTGTGCTAGCAGCAGGTGAGTATGTGCATGCATACCAGAGGTGCGTTGCAGCAGGTTCTGACCAGTTCTGGAGAACCAGTAGAAGAAATTTTGAGTAGTTTGGAGAACCTGTAGTAAAAATTCTGACTGGCGCCGGCCCCCATCTATTCTCTGCCTCCCAAGTCCAGGCTGATCAGGAGGAAATGGGGATTTTACAGTATCCTTTCCATGCCACGCCCACCAAGCTATGCCCACCAAGCCACACCCACTAAGCCACACCTACAGAACCAATAGTAAAAATTTTTGAAACCCACCACTGATGCACACACAGCTCCACTTGCGAAAGTGGTGAATACTTGTGCTCATGCACAAAACTCCATTTGCGTGAGAGGCACCTACCACTTCCACAGAACTATCCCCTGTCTCCTGCCCCCCCGCCTCCAGGCCACCAAGGCAGAAAAGTTGGGGACCACTTCTTTATCATGAAGAACAGTCTTTTATTTCCTGTCCTTTAGATTTATTTAAGCATTTTCTTAGTTTTAATTCATTCATTCAAGATAAGTTACATTTCCACAAAGTTAGTAGGATAGCTGTTCTTTTTTAAGTGTCCAGAAAAGCAAAAATTGATTTTTTTCAAGATATCTTTCCACATCAAATTCAAAGAAGTTTGGAATTTATATCCTTTATTTATTTATACTTATTTATGTACCTTAGAATTCAAAAACACAACAATTAAAAGATTAGAAAATAAAATACTGCTGCTTGTTATTAAATGATGTACTACTATATTTCCAAAAAGCACAGTAATGTTGCTAATTTTAATTCTTGTACCACTTTTACCATTTCACTCACTACTTTTGTTACTTATGTCAGTAATCTATGGTATATATATGCATATACATAAGTGGTGGGATTCAAATAATTTAACAACAGGTTCTCTGCCCTAATGACCAGCTGGGTAGGCATGGTTCGGTGGTCATGTGACTGTGTAGGCGTGGCCAACTCAACATTACTCATGTCGATGGGCGCTTCGCCTTAGCTGCTACAATGTAATAAGGGTTAACCAGAGAGGCAGTTTCTTTAAGCAGGGCAATAAAGATTAGGCTAGAACCAACATCAGAATGTTTCCTTCCTGCCTTCCTTATAGGATTAGTCCTGTAAAGTGGAAAAAAACAAAATAAGATTTCTTCCAACAACCGAACTGCTCAGAAAATTAACAACCGGTTCTTCTGAATAGTGCGAACTGGCTGAATCCTACCACTGATATACATATACATTCAGAATAGATCTGGAAGGGTCCTTGCAAGTCTTCTAGTCCAATCCCCTGCTCAAGCTATACCAGGGTTATCAAACTGGCATCACGTGCAGGCCACGCCTACCCCAGCTCCACAAATGGGGAAAACATCATGAAATGTCACATGACAGCAACGTGACGCCGCGAGTTTGACACCTGTATCTTTTAGACAAAGTGGTTGTCCAATCTCTTCTTAAAAGCCTCCAGTGATGAAGCACCCACAATATTAAACAATCCTGTTGTTTAAATTGTCATTTTACCGTATTCATTAGAAACTACCGAGAATCTATTGAACATAGCAGAGCATAAATCAAAAACAAACAAACAAATAAATAGTTGTATTACCAATTAACACGAGATTTTTTTTTACAGATTGCCTAAATGCTAAGAGACCAAGAATCAAATGCAATTCCCTAGAATGTGCATTGATTTGCCTTCTTCTGATGCCAGAGGGGCGGGGAAACTCAGAAAACACAGGTATCTTCAAAAGCGCCTGCCAATGACCCCACAGGCATCTTCTGAAGCTCTTACTTGACATGGAAGTTCATAAAAAGTAAAATAGTCCTAAGCCTGTATGGCTGTTAATTAATAAAAACATATATTTTAAACACCCAACAGATCTTCACAATACAATCATATGGTTTTGTACCAATCAAAAGGCTAGCGCTACTGCATTTTGAGAGATTTATGTGAGCATGTGACAAAGCTTTTAGTTCAGAAAGTAAACAGATTTGCAAACCTGCATTTGTTTCTACCCATCCTGAGTCACTGCTTAAATGAGAACAAGTAGCACTGATACCATTATCTATTTTCTTTCTTAGCTTAACTCTGGGCTGCCAAAAACAAAAAACAAAAAAACCCAAAAAGAATAAAAAGCAGAGATAAAAATGCCTCTTCTGAGAATTTCAAAACATCAGTCAGTCAGAGAGCTGGTATATTTAAATTGCATGTCAGCTTTCCCTTAAACTGTGTGATTCTTGTGATCAGACTAACATGTTCTTTTTCCCCGATACGGCAAAACAAGAGATTTTCAAGTCTTGAACTCTCAGTATATATTAAGAGAGAGTGCCATTCTCCTGGATTCATTATTTCCTCAAACAGATGTATCTTATATTCTATTGCACATAAATGTAAACAAACAAACAAACACAGTAAGGCATCAAGCAGTAAACACCTAATCAATGCACATTTTGAAAGTAAAAGCTTTTCTCAAGTTTGAAACCTTGACTTTCATGCAGGGGTGGGTTCTACTTACTTTTACTACTGGTTCGCAATGGGATTGTGCGCGCGCTTGCTTTACTCGCCTTGCTTCTGCACATGCGCAGAAGCTTCTGTGTATGCGCAGATCACTGATGACGACATCCAGGGTGGTTGGAGGGGCCTCCCGCCAGTTTTATTACCGGTTCTTGAGAACCAGTCCAAATCGGGGGCAACCCACCACTGCTTTCATGGATATCTACATTAATGTATTTTGGGGAACAAAACAGAACTTTGCTACTCTCTTATTCTTTCTTTTATCTTTCAGAAAAAGTTCCAAATTTATTCCACAACCTTTAATAATTCCATATTATATTTGACCTAAGTACCAAACAAGCCTGATCCCACTTAAGCAGTTTAGAAAACAGCTAGGATCCAGAGTTAGCCAGATTTATTTAATATTTTAGCAACAAAATGCCAGCCAGTTTTGTTGAAGCATCTCTTTTATAAAATCATGTTATTAAGGCATGCTTTCCCATCAAACATGGATGATGATGATGATGATGATGATGATGATGATTTCATCTTGCAAGATGGTGAGGTAAGTTAGGTTGAAAAATACAGACACCGAGCCATCTCTGGAGAAATAGAGGCATTTGTTGGTTCACCTCAGGGAGCAAAGGGTGTGAGTGGGTGTATATTTCCTGTCATGCTTGGCTGATGTACTGCTGTCAGTGAATCACACTGTGTGTCTTTGCATGTTTGTGAGACTTCTGCATATGTTTATGTCTCCGGTGCCTGGATGTTGTAAAAGAAGAAGTGATAAAACAGAATTTCTGTTTTTATTTGAGCTTTCTACCTAGAATATGGTATTAGTGTTTTGCTTCCAGGAAAACGTAAGAAATGAATTCCAGGCAGAGACTAAGTTTTTGGTTTTTTTTTTAAAGGGAGGGGAGGATTTTGTTGTTCATAAAATATTGAATTTAACCAATGGTGGGATTCAAGTAATTTAACAACCGGTTCTCTGCCCTAATGATTTCTTTCAACAACCAGTTTGCCAAACTGCTCAGAAAGTTAACAACTGGTTCTCCCAAAGTGGTGCGAACTGGCTGAATCCCACCACAGAATTTAACCAAAAGCAAAGTGACCTGAATTTAAGAAAATATCCATCCTACCAAAAGCTTACATACAAACACAGTCACACAAGTTCACTTGCCTCTCTAACCTTATTCTCAACCCTGCTGCCTGTTGCCACCGATAGCCTCCAATCGGCCGGTACACTCCCACAGAGAGGGTCTCCTCAGGGTGCGGTCGGTCAAATTATGTTGACTGGTGACACCCCAGGGGAAGAGCCTTCTCTATGGCCCCCACCCTTTGGAACGAATTGCCCCCAGAAATACCTAGGATCCCTGGCCTTTGCGCCTTTCGCAAGGCCCTGAAGACCCTATTATTCCAACAAGCTGGTCTGAGGGCATGATGAATTTTAATGGGTTTTTTTAGTCTGGGGGTTTTTAATAATTGGCCAAACCATTGAATCAGTTTTAAATTGATTTTAATTTTTATATCTCTGTTTTTTATTACTGGCTGTACACCACCCTGAGTCCCTCGGGAGAAGGGCAGTATAATAGTTTGATTAAAATAAATAAAATAAATAAATAAAAACCCAACTAAGAAAACTGTGATGATTTTACCTTTTATTTTCATTTTGAAGGTAAATGATTTGGTAATAAATCTAGTTATTTCAAATAGCACTTAGCAATAGCATTTAGACGTATATAATGCTTCATCATGCTTTATAGGACTCTTTAAGCGGTTTACAGAGTCAGCATATTGCCCCCAACAATCTGGGTCCTCATTTTACTGGCCTAGAAAAAGGCTGAATCAAGTTTGAACTAGTCAGGATTGAACTGCTGGCAGTGGGAATGCAATTAGCCTGCAATACTACATTCTAACCACTGTGCCACCACAGCGTACTTCTTTGACAGTATATATGTGCAAGTGCAGTTATAAGTATGTTAAATTCTCTATGTCCTTTTATCTCTCCGCTTCCAGGCCAAATTAGAAATTAGCGTAACACTGATCCAACCTGAAAGAAGTGACTTTCTAAATCTTTCTTGGAAAAGTAAGTTGTTTATTGGTAACTTAAATAAAAAAAAACATAAAGTAAAAAACTCAAAGGGCAGACTCAATGGACCACTAAGTCTTTTTCGGGCCATCAGTTTTCTATGTTTCTAACTATGGTTGTTAGAGTGGTCACCTGTAAATCAATGGGTGGTTTCCATGCACAGAACTATGTTTCAGTTTTTGCAGTGGAAAAGAATTTGGACTGAAAGTATGGCTTACCCTACACATTTTCCTGGGCACGAAACAGTTTGGGAACCACAGGTATCCATCCTGACAAAGAACTAAAAAGGGAGGAAACTGAATTGGGAAAATGTGCAGATGATTATCTGCAACCCGTTCAGTGCTGGGCTGCAACAGGTTTAACAACCGGTTCTGTGAGCGCGTGCTTTGCACGTGCATGTGGGTTTGCTGTATTTTGAATGTGTGCAGCATTCAAATTGAAGCTCAGCTGCTTACCTTCTAAGGCATCCCCGATAAGTAGAACAGCGGAGGTGCGGAAATCAGCTGTGCCACGTGAATCAGCTGAGCCAGAAAGAAGAAAATATAGGACAGGATAGGGCAGGGGTAGCTGGGCGGGGCCAGCTGATCATTGGAACTACCAATTCGCCCAAACCAGTCTGAACTGGCAGCAACCCACCACTGAACCTGTTCTTCATTATGGTCTCTTTCTGTTACAGAAATAGTTGAAGTTACTGTGAGATGATACAGCCATTATCAGTAGTAATGCATATAAAATAGGTCTTACAAAAGTCCAGAACCAAATATCATGGGGGGAAAAAAATAAGTAGACATTAAAATCTTTGTTCTTGTTGTATTCTGCCCTATAATGAAGTATCTAGCCCTGACACTTTGTAAAATAAAGGATGACAACCTCAAATTCAATGAGCAAATTGTTGAAAAGAAGACAAAAGACCTTTACAGGCTCAAGTAAAAAAAATGCTTTGGGAACAAAAGGTTCAGTCCTGCCTATAAAAAAAGCCCAGAGTTTGTAATAACTATTTCATTATTTGGATTTATATACTGTTGTTCCTCTAAGGCAGGAGGGTCAAACTCGCTGCCTGCGAGCTGGGTGCATCACATGCTGGCCACGCCCACCCTCATTTTAGCAAAGGGGGGGGAGTCATGATACGTCACATGATGACAATGTGATGCTGCGAGTTGGACACCCTGCTCTAAGGACTCAGGGCAGTTTATATAGAGATTTCCCTAATTTTATTCCACGACAGCCATCATGAGTTGAGTTGGTCTAATCAAATGTAACTAGTTCAGAATCACCTAGTGAGTTTTCATGATTAAAGGTTTGTGTGTGTGTGTGTGAATTGAGCGCCCCAGCCCATCTTAATTACTACAGCATGCATAGGATCTGATAGGGTTGCAAGTTGATGAAAGAAAGCTGGTACAACAGCAAGCTATGTGGGAATCAAACATCATTTTAGGAAGAAATGAAACTTTAAGCTTACTCCAATGCAGTGGTTCCCAACCATTTTTTGGCCGTGCCACACCTAAGCATCTCTAAAATCCTGATGCCCACCCCTGTGACATGTAATTCTTTCTTTACTCAAAAAGTAAAGAACGCGGAGGAAGCCTAATAGGCAATTAACTTTGTTTAAACAAGGTTTAAATTGCCCCCATTAAAAATCAAATTCCCTACCTCCCATGGGGGTTGGGCCCCACATTGGGAACCACTGCTCTAATGCAAGATAGTGGAGTGCATAATCTTGCACAGATGCATAAAGTTTTCTAGCTTGGCAAAGCCATTGTGAAAGCTAATCCGACTGAGGCATCCACATTCTAAATTCAATGCAATTAACAGTCACCGATGGAGCTAAGATGGCAAAATGAGAATAGCTCTCCATAAAGTTCAGTAAGAAGCATACATGAGCATAAAGTAATCAAGGATTTTTTAATTCTTTTTTACATCATGCACATGCCTCTCTCTCCTGTTCAGATGGAAGAGAGAAAATGCTTGGAATAGGAGGTTGTTGTTTTTTTCCCCTGAAAGAAATACTGTGGGAGTAACCTAATGCGGTGCACAGTTGCAGGTGTTGCTATATAAGGAGCAGGTGCCAGTATTAAGCAGCAAAGTTTAATCCAAGGATCTATGAACACAGACTGGCTTGATTGGTTCTGAGAAATGCTTTGCTGCAGAGGCAAATAAATTGATTCTATCTATCTATCTATCTCAAAAGGTTTTACTGGTGGGACAAATCAACCAGGTGGCTTTTACCAAAACAAAAGAGGTGTCAGATCAAAAACACTGTAGAAAAGATGATAGGAAAATGAAAATGCTCAATTCACAATGGCAAAAGAGAGACAGACAAGAGGGATTGTAAATAAAGAAAAAGAGCCTAATGATATAACCATCTATCACCCATCTCCTCCCACTTATAACTGTATGACTGTAACTTTGTTGCTTGCATCCTTACGATTTACACTGATATTGTTTCCTAGTATGATTTGATTGCTTATTTGTACCCTATGACTATCATTAAGTGTTGTACTTTATGATTCTTAACAAATGTATCTTGTCTTTTTATGTACACTGAGAACATATGCACCAAAGACAAATTCCTTGTGTGTCCAATCATACTTGGCCAATAAAGAATTCTATTCTATTCTATTCTATTCTATTCTATTCTATTCTATTCTATTCTATTCTATTCTATTCTATTCTATTCTATTCTATTCTATTCTATTCTATTCTAATAACAATACTGCTGAAGAAAGAGGGAAAGTTTGGCTACGGATTATGCACAGTACGGAACAAGCCTCCATGTCCAGAAAAACATTTCTAATACAGGTAGTCCTTGAGTTAAAATTACAATTGAGCCCCAAATTTCCATTGCAAAGTGAGATGGTTAAGTGAGTTTTGCCCCATTTTATGACCTTTCCTGTCACAATTGTTAAGTGAATCTGGCTTCTCCATGAACTTTGCTTGTCAAAAGGTCTCAAAAAGAGAACATTATCCCTGGGATAATGTTCTGCAACCATCATAAGTTTGAGCCAGTTTCCAAGCATCCAAATGTTGATCATGTGACCATGAGGATGCTGCTATAAGTGTGAAAAACAATCATAAATCACTTTTTTCAGTGCCTCTGTAACTTTGGACAGTCACTAAACGAATGATTATAAGTTGAGACTACCTGTGCTGGCTCTGTGCAGGTATATCTCTCATATAAATATGCTCTGAGGACCTGCTGAAGAAGCAAAACTTATATGAATTCACATGTTCTGAAACAGCATGTAACTATGATGTAGAGATAGCTGGTTCTGGTTTCCACAAACAAAGAGGGAAAAGGTTTACTATCTGGACAATGGAGACGAAGCTCTTCTTCTGTAACATTTGGAAATCTAGTTTTGCCCCCACCCTAAGACCTTTTCCCAAAAGTAAAGTCTTCAGACAATCCAGTTCATATTAATGCGCTGCTAATCAAGCAAAGCAAATATCAGATTGCGTTCTGAGAAAAAGTAAAGAAATAACAGAGTTGGTGGGACTAAAAGCTGCAGTAAACAGTACAAACATACTTGGAAATATAAATGTTTGTATTTTATAAAGGAATTGTGGAGCTGGCAAGTCCAATTCCCTGGGCAGGAACTCAGTTTATTAAAGCACATGATTGATATTTCTTCTGATATCCCTTTAGCTGTTCTTGGGTATACTGCTTTAGCAGTAATTCCATACTTGAGAACAGAATAACAATTCCCACAAATCACAGCAAAGCCCTGGACATATACTATTCTTAAGGGCCCATGAATAACATCAGTTCATAAAACAATGTCATGTTTCCCACGTATTCAACCAGTCTGATGAGGCTGGAAAACTCCTTTTCCACACTCCACCCTCAAATCTTCCTTTTTTTTCTCTGGGAAAACATCAATGATGTGGTGAGAGCAAACTCCAACACGGAGTTTCTAACTTTCTCCCTTCTTTATCTTCCAAAATCCAAGAGAGCTAACATAAGCCACACAGGCCCTTAGGCAGCCGCACAAGAACTCAAAGGTTAGTAATTACTGCTCACAACTCCACGCTTTCTCCCTTCTACTACATCTCCTCACCTGCTCCTCCAACTTATGGGTTCTAATCAGTGGTGAAATCCATTTTTTTTAAACTACCGGTACTGTGGGTGTGGTTTGGTGGACATGGTGGGGGTTGGTAGGCATGGTTTGGTAGGCGTGGCAGGGGAAGGATACTGCAAAATCTCCATTCCCATCCCATTCCAGGGGAAGGATACTGCAAAATCCCCATTCCCTCCCCACTCCTGGGGGAAGGATATTGCAAAATCTCCATTCCCACCCCACTCTGGGGCCAACCAGAGGTGGTATTTGCCGGTTTTCCGAAATATCAAAATTTCCGCTACCGATTCTCCAGAACCTGTCAGAACCTGCTGGATTTCACCCCGGTTCTAACACTGGAGAACATTACCTCTTTGAAACTGCTTTACTTTAGGCTGCTTTACAAAAATACACATATTTCCTTCTCTCTCACTCCCAAACACCCACTACTACCATCTGCCTCTCTGCTCAGTTTTTATGACCAACAGTTGCTGAACTGGCTACAGAGAGGCCTCAAAGAAACAAGGCGAGAGCAATCCAGGTGCTGGCCATTTTGTAGGTAGCCTATCATCTCATGATGCAATATGGAAGGTGACAGCAATTTTGGTTAAGGCATCAAGCAAGAAAGTGGGAGACTGTGAACTCTAGTTCCCCCTTAGGCACAAAGCCAGCTGGGCAAGCCTAGGCCTCTGACTTTCTTTCAGCCCTTAGAAGCAGGCAAGGGCAAACCTCCTCAAAAATCTTGTCAAGAAAGCTGCAGTCTTCAGGAGGCAAACCCACCCCAAACAAAGTTGTATATATATTACACATGGGGTATGCAAATAGATTAGAGACTTCATATCTGTTTGCTGCCAGCTGCAAACATTTTGGTGTTTTAAATAAGGTCCTATTATAGCACTTCCTATGGTTTGGCTCATCTGATTTTATCATCTTGATAGGATCTTCTGATTTTGTTATCTTTATCAAGGTCACATGAAATGTTAGTACCGCTTTATATTGCTTTGTTAAGATCACACTTGGAATACCGAATCCAGTTTTGGTCGTGACAATACAAAAAAAGATGTTAAAAGCTAAAGGTTGCCCTCGCACATATGTGCTACTCATTCCTGACTCTAGGGGGCGGTGCTCATCTCCATTTCAAAGCCGAAGAGCCAGTGCTGTCCGAAGATGTTTCTGTGGCCATGTGGCCAGCATAACTAAATTCCAAAGGCACACGGAATGCTGTTACCTTCCCACCAAAGTATTTTTCTACTTGCATTTTTTACATGCTTTTGAACTGCTAGATTGGCAGAAGCTGGAACAAGTAATGGGAGCCCACCCCATTACATGGCACTAGGGATTCGAACTGCTGAACTGCCAACCTTTCGATCGACAAGCTCAATGTTTTAGCCACTGAGCCACACGTGTCCCTTTAAAAAGAGATGTTAAGACTGTAGAAAAGATGCAGAGAAGAGCAACGGAATGATTAGGAGACTGGAGGTTAAAACGTATAATGAACAGTTGCAGAAACTGGATATGTCTAGTCTAATAAAGAGAAGAACTGGGATGACATAAGTCTTCCAATATTTGAGGAGTGAAGCACATAGTTAGGATGCTGGCTGATAATTTGCAAGCCCAAGTTTGAAGCCCGAGAGTTGCTGTGTGAAGGAGTGAGCTCCCGTCATTCACTCCAGCTCCTGCCAATGTAGCAGTTCAAAAGTGTGCAAACGCAAGTAGATGGGCTCATTAATTTAGACTTCAATGGGCTCATTAATTTAGACATGAAAGGAGGCCCTAACTGGGCATCCCCTGGACAACAGTGATGTCACTGGTTAATTGTTTCACCACATTAATATTTTGGTGCTTCTGACAAGTATAATATTTGAGGAGCTGTCATAGAGAAGAGGGGGTCAACCTCTCCAAAGCACCTGAAGGTTGGACATAAAGTAATGGATGGAAATTGGAAAGGAGAGAGCCAATCTAGAGCTAAGCAGAAATTTCCTGATAGTGAGAATTAACCAATCACGTGCCACCAGAAGTTGTAGGTGCTCCATCACTGGAGACTTTTAAAAATAGATTGAAGAGCCTGCTTGTCTCCTGCTTGAGCAGGGGATTGGACTAAAAGACCTCCAAGATCTCTTCCAACCTGGTATTGTGTAGTGTGTATTCTATTATGAATTTCAAAATAGTACCCTTTTTTCTTTGCTTTGAGTTTTTGAGCTTTACACTTAGGTTTTTCAGCCCCATTTTTTTCTTTTTTGGACATTTTCACCCTATTTACACAGGAAGTAATTTTAATTACATCAGCATCCATGGCTGTCATGTGGAAACAATTGTGAGAAATTGTACTTAACCCTCGAGCAGGTGGGCTGACTTATAGGGTGCACTTACTGCTTTTCACTTTTTTATTGTTCTTCAGAAATCATTTCAATTTTGGTTCCCCTTAAAATTTGGCTCCCATAACTGATGCCTACTTCATCTTAATTAATAATATCATTACTTTACATATTTTCTGGATTCCAAGATCTTCTATAATATCATTTATGTAGAACTAACTTTAAAAACAACCTTCATAAGTAAGTTTATCACCCTTTCCTTAAAAAGTGGCTTTTTCAGAAAATGTTGGAAAAGTTTTTCTTAAAATGCCTTATTAAAAAAATCTAGAGCAATCCATTTAAAAATCTAGAAAAGCATTTTTTTAAGTGATAAAAGTCGCAAAGGGTTAAAAAATCAAAAGGAATTAACAGTAAATTCCAAATGCATTTTCTTTCCCTTTACAATACTTACTCTTGAAAAGTTTAGCTTTCCAATAACATTTCACATTCTTCCGCTTAAGGGAAAATGCAGTGGCAAACAATATTTTTGAAATCCATTTCACTAGTCAGAGTTTCTGTTTACCGTACAGCACAGAGAAAAATATGTTCTATCTGGGCTTGTAGCAATTATTGAATTCAAAATATACATAGGTCTCTCTGTGTTCACTTCCACATATAGCTTTCAAAAAAAAAGTACCCAAGATAAAAAATGATTGTAAAGGGAAGTATGGAATAAAATATGCTGTTCTATTATTCACTATATCTTCTGATTTTTTTTTAAATAGAGACAATGCTGTGATGATAAATCAGAAACTTTATTTTAGTGTTATGTACTTAATGCCATAACACTCCACTTAATTATAGAATGTAGTGCAGCCATTTACAATTGCTTGCAACTTTCATGAAGAGGCATGCCAGGTCCCTGTGCAACTAATTACTCCAAGCTTGGGTAATACTGGAGTTTTTATAAGGTACTATATATTATGACAAAAATATATAAATTGTATATTCATGAAGACTCGCTAAGAATATGATCTTATATATGTAACAAAAGCTACTGTCTGCCGTAAAAAGATTGATTTAGTTCAGTTTACCAAGCACATAGATTTCATTACTGGAGAGATATTAAAAGGGATTCATTGCTTACTTTTTTACAATGTGCATCTGTGTGCACGACCGCCTCTTCTCCTCTTCCACCCCATCCTCAAAATAAATAATGCTGTTTCTTGATGTTTACAATCCAACATCTTTTCCACATTTAAAAATCATCCTTACCTGCAGCGCCAGGGCCCCCTCTGGCTCCCGTGTTTTGCAGCCCCTAAAATTCCTATGGTTGTGTTATTTCAGCATGCTAGCTGAAGAAAATATTATATACTATATATTCTTACTAAATACTTTATGTATTTGGCCACGTGTGGTTAGACACACAAGGAAGTTATCTCCAGTAGAGAAGCACTCAATGTATTTGGAAAGCAACACAATATAATAAAAATTATACTAAAATGTACAGTAAAAAATAATAAAGGGGACAAATAATAATATTGTGGTCATATCCTATTTTTTACATTAGAAAAAAAAACCCCACTTAGTAGTCACTGTATTTTGTCAACTGCAACAACTGGGTATTCAGCAGAGTGATCGCATAAAGGTAGAAACTGACTCTGTGTCTAGCTGGCATGAGGGAAGAAAAAACAGAATAACAGAGCTGGAAGGGACCTTGGAGGTCTCCTAGTCCAACTCCCTGCTCAGGCAGGAAACTCTATACCATTTCAGACAAATGGTTGTCCAATCTCTTCCTAGAAATTTCCACTGCTGGACATCCACAACTTCTGGAAGCAAATAATTCCACTGATTAATTGTTCTGTCAGGAAATTTCTCCTTAGTTCTAGGTTGCTTCTTTCCTTGATTAGTTTCAATCCATTGCTTTTTTTCATGCCTTCAGGAGCTTTGGAGAACAAGTTGACTCCCTCTTCTTTGTGGCAGCCCCTGCATCACTTCTATCATATCACCCCTGGTCCTTCTTTTCATACCCAATTCCTGCAACCGTTCTTCATGTGCTTTAGCTTTCAGTCCCCTACTCATCTTCGTTGCTCATCTCTGCACTCTTTCTAGAGTTTCAACATCTTTGTTTATATCGTGGTGACCAAAACTAGATGTAATATTCCAAGTGTGGTCTTGCCAAGGCATTATAAAGTGGTATGCATGTGATCTTGATTCTATCCCTCTATTAGAACAACCAGAATAACTAGACACAAGAACAGTTTTTTCCCGAACGCTATCACTCTGCTAAACAAATAATTCCCTCAATACTGTCAAACTATTTACTAAGTCTGCACTACTATTAATCTTCTCATTGTTTCTATCACCCATCTCCTCCCACTTATGACTGTATGACTGTCACCTTGTTGCTGGTATCCTTACGATTTATATTGACTGTTTCCTAATACTTTTGGAAAATATTCTCAATATGCCATGTAAAACCTGGTGAACTACAGCTCATGTTCGTTTTTAGAAAAGACTTGAGGCCAGCTCTTTGTAGGAAAAAACAGAATGCATCAATGCAATTTATATCATCCTGTCATTCTAGATAAAGAATCCTCACGAATGAAACTCTAAAATTCAATGTTACAGCAAACCTAATGATTTGATTGCTTATTTGTTCCCTATGACTATCAATAAATGTTGTACCTTATGATTCTTGATGAATGTATCTTTTCTTTTATGTACATCGAGAGCATATGCATCAAGACAAATTCCTTGTGCGTCCAATCACACTTGCCAATAAAGAATTCTATTCTATTATGCAGCCTAGGACTGTGTTGGCTTTTTTGGCAGTTGCAGCACACTGCTGGATCATATTCAAGGGATCATCCCCTCAATATCCCTCTCACGGTTATTACTGCTAAACTAGGAATTGAAACAGTTTATGTCCAGAATGTAAAAGTTTGCAGTTATCTTCTCAGCCCTCTTTCTGACCTCTAGAGTATATAGGTCTTCTATGGAAGGCAGACTGGTTGCAATTATTTTTGCGGTAATCTTATCTAACTATTGGAGTCTGCACCTGTCCTGTTTGGTTGCTGTACCAAACCAAACAGTTATAGAGGTGCAAGTAACAGGCTCAATAATAAAAAACTCTATGAGCAGCTCCTGAAGCAGTTCACATTTCCTGAGTTGACCCAGGAAGAACATTCACAACCATTAATTAATCACAACCATTAAGATAGACTAAACCTAATGTCAAGGTTTCGGTTTCATCCCCTAAATAAAGTTAATTTCCAAGCATCAAACTTTAGGAAATATTCTCTTTATTGAGCGATGCAGCCGTGCCCGACAACCATGCAGACAGTACTGGCCCCTCTATCCAAAACCCCTCCCATTCCTTTCCATTCACTGCTCCCCATTGGCTGTCTTCCAGATCACTCTCTCTTATCTGTCTCTTCAGCACACAGGAATGTCACCCCTCCCATACATCTCCCAGGAGACTGAATTCACCGAAAAGCTTTTCTAGGTGAAATGTCAAACTTTTTTCCTCATTGCTTCTATGTCAGCATTGGAACACTGACACCTAACTTAAAAGAGATCAGTTTCTTTGACCCAAAATATTCAGAAGAAAGGAAGAAAAGGAAAGGAAGCAAAATACCTTTGCCTGGGTCTTCAGATTCCAGATGGATGACAAACACAATTCTTAAACCACAAAAGCCCCCTCTACCTACTGTGATAGAAAACAATGTTAACTCTATTGATAGAAAGATAACTGCCCATTATTTTAAAGTAATGGGCAATTAGCCTTTTTTCAAAAATTGGTCAGTATAGGCTGTGCAGTCAACTGAATTTTTATACAGCAGTTTAATGGGAAAGGGCTGTATCTGCAATGTAAGTTGTAAATTAATTTACTCAATTTTTTATGAAGAGCAACCTTCCCACTTTATTTTCAGTTCTTCATTCCCTCAGGTATATGTCTTACGTTTCTTACAGAGGCACCATGGTGTTGGAGATGTAACTTTCACATTGTAATTTGCTTGCCTTGTTACTTCAAGTGTCGTGTGGCACACATATTTAAATAACTAATTAATATTACTATTCATGATTAATGTCCATTGAAGCATCAAAGACAAAAGCCATAAGGCCAACTTATTAAGACAAAGAAAAGATGCATTCCCAGAAGGATCTGAATATGACACCACAAAACATTATTCAATGATAAGATTTAATTTGCTAATTAATATCCCATGGAGAGAGAACTCACACTTCCTTTCCTAGGAAAAAAAATGAGACCTGTAATTTTCCAGAGCACAGCAAATTTCATTAGAAATGTATGCGCAGTTACCACCTTCCATCTGCATCTTCCATCTGCATCTCTAATGTAGCAATTCTGTTCGCATTATTGGATGCCGTGCCTCTCTGTTATTCTTCATTCTTGTAAAGGGCTTTCATTGCTTCTAGAGGCTGTTTTATTAGAACATCAAATAACTTATTCCCCTCTTGCAGGCTGCACAAGATTACTGGGAATAAGCAGATCCGTATCTATGTAGCAACAATTTTCAAGGGGCTGCTGCTCTTAACCTGAGCATACTTTTGAGAATTTTCATAGATTACATGACATCAAAAGAAAGTTTGCCCATCCTCAGAAGTCAAACAAGTCCTAGATTTCTGACAAGTATACAGATTCTTTGTAAAGTATTTGAGTAAGTATATTTTATTTATATCTTGCCTCCATTTTTTTAATAAACAATGCAAGTTATATAATGAATATATCCAACACATCTTCACAACAACAACCCTGTAAAGTGAGTTAGATAGAGAGAGTGTGACTGGCCTAAAGTCTCCCAACTGGCTTTCATAGCTAAGATGGGACTTGAATTTACAGTATCCTGTTTTGTAGCCTGATATCTTAACCACTAGACCAATTTGGTTCTCTTATGTAATCAGGCAATTATCAGTCTCTCTCTAATTGCCTTTTTCCAAGAAAAGAATTTTGGTTCTGTTTAAAGATGAGAACCTAGATTTGGTTTTGACAAATCTTTGCTCTCCCTCTTCATCAGTTGGCACTCAGGAGAAGCACTGAGTTTATGTAGTTGAGCTGTCCATGGTGCTTCATGGAATAAGCATGATCAAATTCAAATAGCGAGCGGCAACAGCAATGAGTGGGGGGAAAAGTACAAGCGATGTGGCAGAAAGATGGCAGAAAGGTGGCAGGGACCCCAGGGAGAGAAAAGGACCTGGGTACTTACGAGACCGTCTTTTGCTTCCAATAGCCTCCCACCGACCAGTTCGTTCTCACAGGGAGGGACTACTCAGGGTACCGTCAGTCAAATTGTGCCGACCGGCGACTCCCAGGGGGAGGGCCTTCTCTGTAAGGGTTCCAACCCTTTGGAATGAACTTCCCCGATATACAAAACATCCCTAATCTCCGTGCTTTCCGCTGTGCCCTCAAGAACCTGATGTTCAATCAGGCGGGGCTAAACATGTTAACTGGAAATGATTAAAATATTATCTAATTTTGGGTTTATTTAATTTGGGCTAAACTATGTTATAATTTTAATTATCAATTTTATGATGTTTATGTATCTTTTATTTTTTATTTTTTTGACCGTACACCGCCTTGAGTCCTGCGGGAGACAGGCAGTATAGAAATATAATAAATAAATAAATAAATAAATAAATAAATAAATAAATAAATAAATAAATAAAAAATAAATAAATAAATAAATAAATAAATAAATAAATAAATAAAAAGAAGGCCCCAGTTCATCAAACCCAGTGGTGTCTTCCGGTTCTGGGTGGAAGGGACCTGTCACTATATAATCAAATTCCTTTTCAGAGCCCCTACCTGCACATCAATGACAGAAGCAACTATTTATCTGTTGTTTTTTCTGAGGAAAACAAACAATCCCAAAACCATCTTCTCCATAATCCTTGGGTGACCTTTTTCCTTAGCAATATCACCACCATATAACTTGAATATTTATTTATTTATTTGCTATGTATTTATACTACCTACTCCCATAGGACTCACATGGCCACTTAAAACACACATATTAAAAGAACCCTGCAACCACCATAAAAACAACACAAGACATTAAAATTGGTTATAGCTGCAGTAAATTTCTGCTAGTTCTGCTGGTTCGTCGTTCAGCTCATTAACAAAATTAGGGAATGTTCAAAATTAATGAGTCCTTTTTTGGAGCTGGACTGTGTGGAGCAGCAATGCAAAATGCCTTCAGCATACTGATGGTGCCCTACTCCATAGCTTCAAATGACCTCCCTCAGCAGTTTCATGTAAATAGTAAGCAATCTTTGGAACAATGTGGAACATACTAGTTTAATGACTTTGGGGACAAATTGTAATTTCTCGAGCAATATATCCTGGATGCATCCTAATAGGAAGGACTAAAACCACTGCACAACAATTGGTAATAACTAGAAAGCTGTGTTTCTCTTGTCCATTTATTGTATTTGGAGGAAAATGAATGAATGACTGAATGACTGAATGACTGACTGACTGACTGACTGAATGAATGAATGAATAGTAGCCTTCGACTTAACAACAATTGAGTCCAATATTTCTGTTACTAAGCTCTATGGAGTAGAGAGTTGGTCTCTGACAGAAAACCACTTGAAGAAAGTAGAATCATTTGAAATGTGGATTTACAGATGACTGTTAGGTATAAACTGGGTTAACAAAATCACAAATGAGGAGGTGATAAACTGCCTGGGAAAGCAAAGGGAAATCATCAAAGCCATTAAAAAGCAAAAGTTAAAATATTTTGGGCATGTGATTCAACACTCAGAAAAATACGGCATCCTTCACTTAATCCTCCAGGGAAAGATTGAAGGCAAATGAGGTGCAGGCAGAAGAAGAACATCATGGCTTCACAATTTAAGGGACTGGTTAGGATAAGACTCAGCAGTACTTTTTCATGCGGCTGTTGACAAAAATAGGATTGCCAACAACATCCGATGATGGATATGGCACAAGAAGAAGAAGCAGCAGCAAGACAGGTGCTAAGTGAGTTCTGCCCCATTTTACGACTTTTCTTGCCACAGTTGCTAAGTGAATCACTGTGGTCGTTAAGTTAGTAACATGGTTGTTAAGTGAATCTGGCTTCCCCCATTGACTTTGCTTGTCAGAAGGTCACAAAAGATGATCACATGACCCCAGGAAACCGCAACCACCATAAATTTCATCCAGTTGCCAAGCCTCCGAATGTTGATCGTGTGACCATGGAGATGCCACAGTGGTCATAAGTGTGAAAAATGGTTGTAAGCCACTTTTTCCGGGTTGTTGAATTTAATATTTTGTAAGTGTGAAAAATTGCTATAGGTCACTTTTTCTGTGTTGTTGTAACTTTAAACAGTCACTATATGAATAGTTGTAAGTTTTACAACTCTTTTGTATTAAAGGAATACATACATAAGGACTACCTCCCATGTATTAAACGTATTTGATATATGAATACCAATATATTTTATTTCGTAATAATAAATGTGCTTTTCTCTGTAGCACTTACTTGAAATAGAAACTTGTGAATAATCCCTTACATACTTACTCTCAGGCTTCAAGGAAGTCTGGACAAGAAAAACAAACCATGACTACAATACTACCTATGTTGTAACGTGTAACAAACTCTTATAAGTCTGAAAGCATTTTTCGCCTTCTTTACTTTCATTGCCTACAAAACTAGGGAGAGTCTCTTCTGATATACTTCCCACATTCATTTGCCCCTACCTGGACTGTGATACTTTTTGTATGATGATTGTCCAGGCTCTTCCTTCTGTCTCTCAAGGTCACTCACACAGACCTTTATTCTTAGACTCTCTTGTATGATTCTGGTAAACCATGGTAGGTTTTTGGTTTTGCTCGTTTGGTTTGAATAAAAAGTAATATAAATGTTAGCCAAAGGCTTTCTTGGAAGGAATTGAACTCAAAAGCTCAGCTTATTGATTTTAATAATTCATACCCCTAAGTCCAGGAGGGTAGGACTATTAATCAGAACTACTGGAATAAATCCATTCAGCTGTACAGCCGAAAGACTTCTAGGCCACTTCCTGCTGTTAACACAACTTCCTTCTCCTGCTACACTCACTATTACCATAATTCACCAGAGATCGGCACAATCCAGAGGCTAATATGCCATAAAAACAGGCTCCTAAGAGATCAAATTAATATTATCCAGTTGCTCGGTTTGGCTTTTAGGAACCACTATTTTACCAAGTTCTGTAAACTTTGGTGGGCCAAAGGGTGCTAAGATCCCAAGAGCAAGTTTCTGAAATCCACATATGAGAAATATCAATTTTAATATTTCTAATCAGGTCCTATGTTATATGTCTAAAAATATTTTAAGTGTATTTTGGAAATTGCTATAATGAACTGTTATAGGGGCACGATAGCTCAGCAGTTAAAGATTCTGAGTTTGGAAAGCTGACAGCCAGGGTTTAAGACCCAAGGGTGATTGGGGGAGCTCCCATTACTTGCTTACCTGGCAGTGTGAAAGCATGCAAATGGGAGTAGATAAATAGGTAACCAGTTCAGTTAGAAGGTAACAGCATTCCCTGCATCAGTGAGTAGTCATGCTGGCCACATGAAGACCCACAGAAGGGTCTTCAGGTAACACTGACTTCCTCAGCTAAGAAACAAAAGATATCCACTACTCCTTAGAGTCAGACATCTTTACTTTATAATGAGGTCCTATCTAAGCATTTTTATCCATATTTAATTATACAGAAAACTTGGCATTTCATCTCTCATTCTGCTTAATGAAAATGATCAGTATTAAACCACAGGGTTCCTTATTAATTAACCTAATTTATTAAAGGCATGTTCCTTAATATTCCTTACTTAATCATGAAATACCACTAAAAGAACAGCAATCCAATTTAGAATAACAATCATTGAGCTTCTAAAATATTATGTCAGACCTTCTTTGTTTTCATTCCTTTTCCTGGCACAGAACTACATAATTAGAAACTTTGCTGTCTGGTTCCTTTTCTTAAGGAAGGAAGGAAGGAAGGAAGGAAGGAAGGAAGGAAGGAAGGAAGGAAGGAAGGAAGGAAGGAAGGAAGGAAGGAAGGAAGGAAGGAAGGAAGGAAAGAAGGTCCATCTTAGCTATCAATATGTAGTGATGTACAATCTGTTTGACATCACTGTTTGAATGATTTAGTTCAGATTATACAAGACAAAGTCTGAAATAAAAATTAAAGCAGGGATAGGCAATACTGTGCCCATAGGTATCAGCATCCTGTCTTGTTATCACCCAACAGACCCCATTTGACTTCCATGTTTTAATACCTTTAAAAAGGGAGGGGGGACTTGGCAAACTGCAAACTAAATAACTGCCTTATTTACATGATGCCCAATCTCAGATCATTCTTAGTTAAAAAAAAAAAAGCCGAGTATATGCAGCATAGTTCTTTACTTGAAATTGTAATCAGAAAAAAACAAAGATAAAGTAATAGATAGCATCCTAAAATATTGAGAAGGATGAAAAGAAATTTCATAAAGTTGGTTTCTAGTAACTGACCATACAATCCAAGGCAACCACTGTTTAAACATACATTACTTCAATTCATACATTCAAAATTCAAATATATTGTCTGGTCCCAAAACATTACTTGCTTGTCGTAACTTGTCCAAGGCACCGCCCCCCAAATATCAACCTTGTAGTAGCCAATAAGCAAACTGCCCAAGGCATCAGACAGGTTAAATTTTTACTTTACCCTGTTCTATACAGTTGCTGGAGATGATCCAAAGGCCTATCTGCAATAATGTAATTAAATATGAAACAGGAATTTAAAGTGTTATCTGCCTGAATGATTGTGTCTCTGGAGCTAATAGAAACTTGAATAACATCTGAAGAACCGCAGGTTCTATGCATCTGATTTTCAATCCCAAATTTGTATCTCTTCAAATATTTGGATTTGTCTTTCTCCAGTGATATATTTCCAGAAATCCTTGAGGTAAGCCAACTCTTCTTGAACTTCAAGGAAAGATTAATGGGATCTTTCAACCATAGTAAATTCTATCACACCACAAATCATAGAGGGGGCTTATGCCAAGGCCAAAGGAAAACAAAACTGGCCTCTGGGACAATCTTATCAGGTCTGTTTGAAAATTGATTTCCAGTGTTTCATAGATAAATACTTTTAAAGAAACAAGAACTGAGAACCATATACTGGCAGAGGTGTTGAGCTATGAGGCAGAATGATATTTTTAAAAAATCAGATTTGCACCGAGAGCAATGTACAATGATCTGTGATCCATTGCTGTTGTGTTGTTGCCATGCTCTTGGGCATGCCAAAGAAACCATGTACTTTACAAGCAGAGTTTTGCCACAAGTGGTAGCATCCTGTAATCATGTTGTCCACTTAGCTTTCTGGATTATTTAGCCAAAAATTATACAAGCATGTAAAGGCAAATTAATTGTTGTCCAAGATTAAGAAAGAAATGAAGATTTCCCCCCCACCACCACCAACCCTGTTTTACACAAAGAGATGTAAATCTTGCTGCTATTAACCTAGAACAAACTTTGGTCTTTTACAGTGGGAATTCTTTGCTTGTCATTAGCAATTAACTAACATTCAGAACAAGCAGGTAGTTTCAGTGGTGAGTTTCAACATTTTTTACTACTGGTTCTGTGGGCGTGGCTTGGTGGGTGGGTGTGGCATGGCTTGGGGGGCATGGCTTGGTGGGTGTGGCAGGGGAAGAATACTGTAAAATCTCCATTCCCACCCCACTGCAGGGGAAGGATACTGTAAAATCTCTATTCCCTCCTGATCAGCTGGGACTTGGGAGGCAGAGAATAGATGGGGGCTGGGCCAGTCAGAATTTTTACTACCAGTTCTCCGAACTACTCAAAATTTCTGCTACTGGTCCGAACCTGCTGAAACCCACCTCTGGGTAGTTTCCTACATGCCTACCAGAGCAGGACACAAATGCACTGCACTGCTTTTCTTTGGCAAAGTAACACTCAGCACCCATGAGTAGCAATGGTTCTTGAAATACCCATGAGCACAGATGCAAGCTAAGACTAAATATGACGTTTCCGGAATGGAAATAAAACTTCTAATACAGTAAAATTAAATATTTCAGGCTAACTGTTTCTATATCAGACACTCCTGTTAAGGCCTAGGGGATAATGTGTATTCTCTGGAAACTCTTGCGATATCCATGATTCACCAGGAAGTGAAATTATTTAGCTTCTGTTTCCTTTCAAAGGAAATAAATACCCTGTTCGCCACCATTTCTTTTTTTTATCTCCTGTGTCGCTGAGCTGTTTAAACCTAAATTTCCCCTTGAATGCTTAGCTACTTATGTTGTCTTGTGATTTTACAAAAAAAGCTCTCCAAACTTATTTGTCAGGAGTTAATTTCCAACGTTTTTTCCCCTATAAATGATATTGGAAGCATTAAGCAAGCTTGTGCCCAAAGCGACTGATATGCACTCTAATAGAGCTGTGCAATGCTTTAGTTTTGAAGAGGAAAAAGTGCTTTGGAATAGACACAGCCACAAGTACAGCCCTTATTTGCCACTCTTAAAAGCAGCTGCATCCTTTCTTATCAGCATGCGGTCATAGGAAGAGAGACACTTGTTTCAAGACGTTGCAAAGAGCAGAGGTTACGTGCTTGTTTCCATAAATCCCAAAGGATCTTTTTCTGTAGGAGAAACAATTCAGAATAAGTCTTGGTGAGATTCCAATCCCAAAATCCTTCTGATTTTTCTAAGCTTTCCCAGATTCAAGTATCAAATATACAAAAAGTATACAAGTATAAATAAACTAAATTGCTGGCTTTGGTATAAGAAAAATCAGTTCATTACCGCAATCTCTTATGTATATTGCTAATCCCTTCCTTTTCAATCTGGTTTCGGTCCTCCCTAAAGCAGCATGTCCATAAATCCTAATCTGTATAATTATAGTTCCTTTCTGCTAGAACAAGTCAGGATAGCAACATACAGTTTGTTTTGATTGTATTTATTGGTTCCCTGTTTGACCTTTTTTGAGTAATAGAGAATTAAAAAAAAAACAAAACCCACAGGCCAGTATTTGTAGCTCATTCTTTAGCTCAATGTTCTTTAACTATGGCAATTTTGAGATGTGGAAAAGCCACACATCTTAAAGTTGCTAAGGTTAAAAACCTGCTCTGTATCCACCAGCCAGGAGCAATGTTTCCCACATACAGCATATTATTATATACACAAAAATAACAGTATACACAGCAAACAAGATAACCATGCTGGATTTCGTATCACAAATCACTAGTCGAACACTTCCCAAGCGTTTAGGACTGCATGATGTATCGGCGGATTATGCAAGCAGATCCCAGTAAGGTGGCCTTCTGCAGCTGACCAATGGTGATCTTGTCAGTGCCAATTGTTTTTTAAGTGTTTGCCTAGTCTTTACACACAGCACCCAGTGTGCCGAGTACCACTGGGATCACCTGTACTGGTTTATGCCAGAGCCTCTGCAGTTCTATTCTCAAGTCCTGATATCTGGTGACTTTTTCAAGTTGTTTCTCGTCGATTCTGCTGTCACCAGGTATGGCAATGTTGATGATCCACACTTTTTTCTTCTCCACAATTGTGATATCTGGGGTACTGTGTTCTAAAACTTTGTCAGTCTGTATTCGGAAGCCCTACAGCAGTTTTGCATGCTCATTTTCGACCACTTTTTCAGGCTTATGATCCCACCAGTTCTTTGCTACAGGCAGATGATAGTTATGACACAAGTTCCAGTGGACAATCTGAGCGACTGTGTTGTGACGTTGTGTCCACTGCTAAGTGACAAGGTAGTAAAGCAAAATCACATGATTGTGTCAATTCATGTGGCAGTTCCAGCAGTTCCTGTTGTCATCATTAAGTGAATCACACAAGATCATTGAGGTTATTTGTTAAAACATCAGCCAGTGTTTTGTTGTTGTTGTTGTTATCTGCAGTCCAGTAGCATTTTTTTTTTCAGATCCTTCTTATGGCCTGTAAATTTTTAAATCCACTTTCAGATCAGTCTCAATCTGATCAGATAAAATTTGTGCCTCTTCCATAACGTCTTTTAAACACAGTCTATCTATTAATGCAGACTCCCTTAAAATTAACTTCTGAGTCCATTGTTCAAAAATATATTTCAATATGTTCAATGATAAAATATTTTGCTTCTTTCTGTAACTGTAAGTGAAATTTAAGAGTTCTTCTCTTTTAATTGTAATCTTTAGTTCACTCTAGTTTTCTATAGTGTCCAATCTTCAAAGTCTCACTCTATTAAAAAAACAACAATAATTCAAAAGAAAAGCATTTTCCCATGGGAAGGATTTTTATTATTAATTCCAAAATCTTATTTCAAGTCTATCTGGACTCTTAATCTGTTCGTCACTTTCTAAAATCAAAGTTCTAATGATTCTTTTGCTGTTTTCCCCCCTCCCATTTTTTAAAAATTTCTTAAACTTTCATTTAAAATTTCTTTTGCTAAGAGTTGAAGGAAACTCACTTTTCAGACTTGTCAATCCAAAGGTTTGAAATAACTGAAAAGCAGTTAACAAGCAATTTCTGGAACTATATGAAAAATGGAATACGGAATTTGGAAACATAGTATCTTTTCAATGGCACCAACTGCGGTGTGAGCAGCATGGCCATTCCTTTCGTCTACCAGAGCTCTAAACCTGCCAGAGATTTGCAGTCTTCTTGCAAGGAGCAACCGCCTAAAGTACTTGTGGGTAATCCTTGTCCAGACAGGAATTATGACATTCCAGTCTATTAACTCACTCTTCATCCCACCAAGGTCATCAGTGTGTTCGTTCTTCTTGGAAGTCCTGGTGCTTGATTTTTTTAATTGTATATATGTATGAATTCCAGGGAAAGAAGAAATGGAATATTAAAACATAACACTTCTCAGATGAGGATGTATCATGGGAATCAATGTAATCCATTATAATTCACTAATTCTATGTTGATTTTCCCCCGTAACATACTGTATTATCTACTTAACATGTTCAGCAAAGAGCCCTCAGTAATCCCATTTCCTCTTCATTTTATTGTGCATGGTTGGCTTCCATCTGCTTGAAAAATATTTACAGTATTATTTAGAGTACTATTCCAGAGAGAACTTCTGTTCTGTTGCTTGTCATTTGTTACTGTAATGTACCATAAAGGATGTTGCAATTCATCTACTGTATGTTATAGAAAGGGATATTTCTCAGATGTCTGTTGATAGTTAGGCAGCATTCGTACAGTGCTGATTAATCCAATTGAAAACATCATTTATATAATGTTGTAAATGATAGAAATCATCATATTGTGAATAAAAAAATAACATAGAAAAGGAATATAATAACATTGCCTCTTTTTCTTTTTAACTGCATTTTAGATGAACAATTTGTTAAATTGTTGAAATAACTAAAATAATTGCCGCTGGCAATATTCTGCTTTCCAATTTATCTTACCTTACGTGTGAAATCTTTTAAAGACCACAATCTTTCAATTTAATGAAATATTTATCATGGAAGCTTTGTTCATAAAGTTATGGAACTAATCCCTTGTGTTCTCATTTCCATGGGTGTAATTGAGAGTTCCAAAGAAACTATATAATCCAACTAATAAAACATATTGTTCTGCACATCTTTATTTGCTTCTTATTAAGGCAGAATGTCATGGATCTAACAATGTCAACAGAGAAATAAATATAGGCAACCAAGACATCCTATTACCATAAATGGGATGAATTATAAATAAAAATATTGGAAAAAAATTAAAACACATCTAATTTGAATTATACCATATAGAGTAGTACATGTAGTCCTTGACCTATGACCACACTTGAGCCCAACATTTTTGATGTTAAGTGAGACAGTTGTTAAGTTAATTTTGGCCCATTTTATGTCCTCTTTTGCTACAGTTGTTAAGCAAATCACTGCAGTTGTTAAATTAGGACTTTCCCCATTGACTTTGCTCGTCAGAAGGTCGCAAAAGGTGAACACATGATCCCAGGACACTGAAATTGTCCTAACATATGAGTCAATTGCCAAGTGTTGGAATTTTAGTCATGTGACTATGGGGATGTTGCAACGGTTGTAAGTGTGAAAAATGGCCATAAGTCACTTTTTTAGTGCCGCTGTATCTTTAAACAGTCACTAAATGAATCATTATAGTTGAGGACTACTGTATTCATCCAGAATACAGTAGAAAAAGAATCTGAGCTTAAACTACTGTAGTTTATATCATTATATTATCAATACTTTACTATACCTTTTTATTATTGTGAACAATCCTTCCAAACACAGAATTAATTTTCGAGCAGTTTTAAGGGGCTGTTGGCTTTGTGGCAATTTCACAAGCTATGTGTCTATTTAGAGGCCAGATCCTGAAGATGAAACTCAAATACTTTGGCCACCTAATGAGAAGGAAAGACTCCCTGGAGAAGAGCCTAATGCTGGGAAAGATTGAGGAAAAAAGAAGAAGAGACAGAGAACGAGGTGACTGGATGGAGTCACTGAAGCAGTAGGCGTGAGCTTAAATGGACTCCAGAGGATGGTAGAGGACAGGAAGGCCTGGAGGAACATTGTCCATGAAATCGCGATGGGTGAGACATGACGTCGCAATTAACAACAACAACAACAAATGTGTATATGGGGAGCTACACAAAAAACATATTCAATGTGAAGATTTCTCACTAATTTCCAGGAATGCTTTCAGGATTTAAAAAAAAAAAGATCCAAATTAACTTGTTATATTATTTTACATTAGGGCATTTTATGATAGTGAAATAGGAATATATTTGAACCAGTTCTATGGATAATAATAAGAATAGAACAGAACAGGTAGCAGAAAAGATGAGAAGGATAATAATAATACAGCCATACTACACAGGTAAATATACTTAGACATAAGACTGTGGGAATTAGATGTTTAGTAGAGTGACAGCATGACTGAAAAAACTGCCTCTGTGTCTGGTTGTTTTGGCATGCAATCCCCTGTAGCGGTGTCCTGAGGGGAGGAGTTGAAATAGTTTATGTCCAGGATGTGAGGGATTTGTAGATATTTTCTCAGCCCTTTTTCTGGTTCATGCAGTATACAGATCCTCAATAGAAGGCAGGTTGGTTGCAATTGGTTTTTTTTCCTAACTATTTATTGAAGTCTGTCCTGTTTACTTGCTGTACCAAATCTTAGAGAAGTACAAATGACAGCCTCAATAATTCCTCTGTATCAACAGCTCCTCGGGCAGGTAAACAAGTTTCCAAAGTTTCAGAAATGGGAGAAGTCACTCTTACAACAGTAGCAAAGAATTAACTCTAAGCAAGAGGAACGGATAAAATTTCTGAAAAATGTCCTGAGTGGGACAAGGTATCTTTTTTTTGTTCTGATGTATGGGAGCTAATAAAAATATATATTTATATATGCACACCTCCCTCTTTTGCTCAAGCTGCACATCCTTCTGCAATACAGCCCTCTTGAGCTGTTTGTAACATACCATCTACAAAAAAACCTGTCTTATCCTTGTTTAAAGTTGAATGTTTAGAAAATCATTCAGGAATCTTGGAATGTTTAACCACCTTGTTTACTGTAATAGACAGGAGTCTAAATCCCAGATAAGAAGAAAAGCATAATCAGATACACCAAGCACACTTTCAGTCCTGGTTTTGCCTAGTTGGGAAGAGAAGATTGAATTGAATCAGATTCAACTCTCTGTTGAAGATGACTTCACCTAAGCTTTAAATTTTCAAAGGGCTTTCTTCTACACCTAATCATGATTTAATATTGGGCTGAGTTACAACCTGTAAGTGCAAAAATTAGGCAAGAGAGAGAGAGAAAATATATCTCTCTGCTATGGTACAGTGGTTGCTCAAATTTGCAATTCAGAAATGGTATTTCCAATATTACATGAAGTCATATTTTTACACTTTCTTCTCTCCTATTCTGACTTCAGATGGCCTAAGGTATTTTAAAATATTTAGGTAGAAAGGCAGAATCTAACATGGTATACATTCATGGCAAGTGACTTTTGAGTCACTTGTTTTAACGAAACAAAAGTTTCATCAACATTTTAAGATCTGAAATGCAGATTTTATTCTTTATAACCTGCCCTTAAAAGTGCAGATATTTTGCCAATTATTTAAGTGTTTCAGGCACTGGTAAGATTAGCTGTTGACTCTCAAAATCCAATCTGAGACCATTTCTTCTTTTTTTCCTCCTACTTGCTAGAAGTTCAAACATGTAAGGGGGATAACAATGGCTGGAGGAACATTTTTTTGAACTATCATTCATATAAGCCTCAACGGCACCATTCATTTCTCTGATCTTGAAATCACAAGTTGAAATCAATAATGTGAAACTTGTAATAGACCGTTTTAAATTAATGGAAATCTCTACCAACCCTTCATCAGAAGAGACCTATGAGAAAACAGGAAAAAAACCTGAAAGAAAAATGAAGATTTCTAAAAGGAAGCCTCAAGGAAACTTTAAGGCTAAATAATAAGTATGAATTACTGTATTTTCCTGCGTATAAGACTACTTTCTAACACACAAAAATCTTCTCAAAAGTTGGGGGTCGTCTTATACGCCGGGTCTCATTCTCCTGTAACCAGGCAGACCAGCCCATAAGGCTCTGACGAGCCTTAAATGGCTCTGAGGAGGGTCGTCTTATACGCCCAGTCATCTTATACGCCGGAAAATACGGTACCACTTTGTATCAGACACCCTCATTCCATCTTCTCCAGTCTGATGTCTTCGAGAATCCCAGTGTGAATTTTGCTTTTGCAGTCATAACACACCTGGCTGGGGAAGGCTGTTCTTGTGGACACTATTTGATTTCAAGATTCAATAGGGTCATTTTCCTCATACAAACTGAATTTACACATTATGGCTTGGCATAAAATTAATTTAACAAGCAATGTGTTTATTAATTTTACAATTATAATATAGGTTTCCAAGCATCAGAACCAATTAAAAACTGAATAGAAATGCCTATAGGATTTAAAGTAAATACATATAATTATATAAACACTACTTTATGCAAAAAATAAGTTATATGGAATTCTCTGTCCAAAAATACAATTCATATAGTGTAATCCACTATAAAATTTTTATAGTGTAATCCATATTAAAATTCTTTTCTTGATATTAAATATTTAAATACATTTAAATCCTACAGCTAGTTCTATGTGTTATATTGGAAATAATATAGTAATTTAAATTCTACAATTCATTGTTATTGGATTTTGTACTAATTACAATTTGATATTTTAAATGTTTATATTGAACTCTTTCTTGAGAGCTATTTTGTGAAGTGTTTGATTTATCAAATATCAAATATCTTATACCTGCCTTGAATTGTAGGATTCAAGCAACAATAACATTCTTTGTAGAGCTTAATTGTATGGGACGGAGGGAGAGCGGCAGGAAGAAATATTAACTTGATTTTTAAATTATTCCTGTATTCATTATTCCCAAGAAACTGCTTCTTCTTCAGGGATTAAATAAGTGGCAGGATCTCTCTTGTTATTTTATATCATACAATTATTTTGAGAAAACTGGAATTTATTCTCCTTCAGAATAACTGTCTCTAAAATAAAATAAAAAATGTGGAACCCATTTAAGATAATAGTTTCATTCTCTTACTCTTTTAAAATTCATGAATAGGTAGAAAAATTACTTAAAATATAGTCAGTTTAGGTGAAATTGAAGTATAATTACAAGTACTTTCCCTCAAAAATATCAAATGCCTTGATTGGTAAATGAACATTGCATTAAATAGCATCTCATTAAGCAGAAGGTACAATACAAAAGACCAAGCAAATGAGAATAGATATGAGGTGAATTATTTACGCTTAAATTATACTGAGGCCTTCTCCCAGGTTTCCCATCAAAAGAAGTGGAGATTAAGTTCTAGAAGGGAGGGAGAGCTTTTTCTTTGGTGGCAGTCCGTTTATGGAATTTCCTCAGCCCCTAAACTTTGACCATTGCCTACATTTTTATTTATTTTTTTAATTTTATTTATATCTATCCCATCTTTATTAATTTTACAAATAACTCAAGGCAGTGAACAGAGTCTCTTGGGAGTTGGGCAGCATAGAAATGTGATAAATTAAATTAATTAAATTAAATTAAATTAAATTAAATTAAATTAAATTAAATTAAATTAAATTAAATTAAATTAAACACACCTTCCTCTTCTTATTTTCCTCACAACAACAACCCTGTGAGGTGGCTTGGGCTGTATTAGTATCACCTAGCATCAGATAAAGACTTTCTATTTCCTCAGGCTTTTAAAATGGCTTTTAATTATCTTTAAAGTTTGTTTAATATCCTTTACTATAGATTCTAAATGACCGTCTTCCTGCTGCCTACTTTTTATAAAGTTTTTTATTTTAAGTTTAATTTTATTTATTGTGCCTGATTTATTAATTTGAATTGTATTTTTATGTTTGCTTTATTATAAACAACCCAGATAGCTTCAGCTAACAAAGTATAATAAACTTTTAAATTTAAAACTTTAATAAATTAAAATGTGTTAAACTTTACAATAAGAAAATAATCTAGCTCTTTTCTGGCATAAAGTTATAAATTACTCCCAGTGTATTTCATAAACTATTTCAGAAAAAGAAGTGACTCCAAGAATCAAAATAAGACATTTTTGTTCTGACCCATCTACATCGTGAGTGAAAAATAAAATCTAAGAATATTACACTGTTGGGAACAGGGAGAGCAGTGAATATACATGATTACTTTATAACATACATTATATTAATAGATACCATATATTTAATTCCAAGTTTCAAAGTGGAAGAAATGCTAGGCAGTACAGTGAAATGATAGACTGAAGATTAAGACATTTGTGCCAGAAAACGAACAAATGCTTTGAGAGCCATGATCAAATTTCACAGATATTCCAACTATTTTGTTTTGTTCTCTTCAAAAACAGAATGGAAGATAAACTATTAACATGCTTTCTTCAAGAGCCTTGGTGGTGCAGCGGATTAAAGTGCTGTTAAGTAGCACTTAGCTGCCAGCTGCCTGTAATTACTGTGAGTTCAAATCTCACCAGGCTCCAGTTTGACTCAGCCTTCCATCTTTCCGAGGTAGGTAAAATGAGGACCCGGATTGTGGGGGCAATAAACTGACTTTGTATAAAAAAACAACACTGCTTGGGGGGGTGGGGGGGCAAAAGCTCTACTAAGCAGGTATATACAAAAGTATGACAGTTATTGCTTAACACATTTTAAGCCACCCTGAGTCTCCGGAGAAGGGCAGCATATAAATCGAACCAATAAAATAAATAATAATGAAAGACAACTTTAATGTATGGTGAGCGACCAGCAAAGTAGCTACAACTGTAAAACAAAGCATTAGAAACAGCTCAAATACAGTAACAGCAATAAAACCGCCACAGAGACCTGCCAATTAAAATTTACAGGTAGAAGAAGTAAACGAAAGGGAACAAAATGTAACCAACTGAAAGAAGGTAAATAAGAGTAATATTTAGATTTTTAAGAGCCACTTGTTTAGCAATTAGCTTGGTTTGTAACCATTCTCAAATATGAAGGCAATAAAAAAAAATCAATTTTCTAATCAATACATGCATAGACCAAATTTCATGCACCTGACAACAAAAGCTTCCAATGTAAAGCTGAGTGAGCAACAGCTGGCTGGAAGATCCTAATCAGCTAATTAAAGTTACAAAGCTCAACTTGTTAACTTTCAGGTAGACCCCCACCCCCAAAATTAAAAAAGGAGGGAAGGAACCAGCACAATTGCAAAAGAACTTTATCTGAATGAGACAGCATCAGCAGGTGATCTTCCCAGCATCAGCAGGTGATCTTCTCTGTGTGTGTATGTGTATAACTTGTTCACTTAATGGCCATTTCATTTCACAACCAAATTGTTGGAATGGGACACGAGAAAAGGGATGTAAAAGAACTTTCTTGGGTCAGCTTTGCAAAATTAGCATACCTTAGGTCAGTTTCAATTTCAGCAGCTCTGTGTGGACTTGAACTCCCAGAATTTCCCAGCCAGTATGCTAGTTGGCTTAAGGCAGGGGTGAGCAACTAGGGCCTCTTTAAGACCTATGGACTTCAACTCCCAGGATTCCAGTGCCTGCAAGGCTCAGCATGGCTGGCTCAGGAATTCTGGGAGTTGAAGTCCACAGGCTGCTGGTAAGAACTTGGTAACTGTTTATTATAATAATAGAGTTCCAGTCTGAGAATAAAAAAAAGAGCTACCTCTCTCTCGTTGAAAGCCAGATTTTTACTAGGAAGTGGTATAGATATACCAGTGGTGGATTGCCCATGGTTCACACCGGTTCTATAGAACCGGTAGTAAAACCGGCGGGAGGCTCCGGCCACTGACCCAGATGTCATCAAAATGCTTCTGTGCACATGCAGCAAAGAGTGCAGAAGAGCATGCACACACACGAGCAAAACGAGCAAGCGCGGCCCCGCTGCAAACCAGTAGTAAAGGTAAGTAGAACCCACCCCTGAGATATACCCACATGTATAATATAGATATACCTTTCTTGTAGAAAGGGCAATGAAGAAATAAATGCACTAACATCTCAAATTCATTCTGCCCACAGGAACAATTTCTCATTAAATGAGATTTAATGAAACCTCCCATCCAATACTGTCAAGAGTAGAACATTAAAGAAGACCAAAATAAAGGAGCTATCATGTGTTGGGCAAACCTGCAATGAAACAATTAGTTTACAGATCTAAAAGGTCTTCAGGAAGGAACCCAGTCTTGTAGCTTGCCTGCAGCACTTAGATTTGTATGGTGTGACATACAAATCTACTTTTCTCTAGGCCAGGGGTGTCAAGCTCAAGGTCTGGAGGCCAGATCTGGCTTGTAGATCTGATCCGTGGGCCCACGCTGGAAACAGCAAAGAACTGGCCTGCAGTGCCTCCGCCAGCAAAAACAGAGTTCAGGAGGGCTGCGTGCGGCTCTCCTGAGCTCCATTTTCATTGGCTGAAGGTTGCAGGAGGCCATCACACCTGAAAACGGAGCTCGGGAGCCTCTTTTCACTGGCAGAGTGCTCAGGCCTCTTCAGGCGCCCCGATACAAGTGATGTTGAGCTGGCCATGGCCACCGTGGCCACGGCAACCCAGCCCCCCCAAGGTCAAACACAACCCTGAAGTGGTTCTCAATGTAATTAAATTTGACACCCCTGCTCTAGGCCTAGAGATTAAAAAAAAAATAAAGAGGACACAATAATATAAGTCATATATAGCTTTTTTGGTTTTTTTTTTTTAACTTTCCACCTTGAAGCTCATCAAGAAGAATCAGTGGAGCCACAGAAAATACAAGTATCAGCCAATAAGAGAAATCGGAAACCTAGACCCTTACTTCCAGACAAACCATTCCTGTTTCAACACAGATTAGAACACAACATGAAAGCTGAAACAATGCTTTCAAAACCTTAGACGGAACAGCATACAGAGCCTTTAGATCCCTGTCTGTGCATATCTGTGCAATGTATATCGTTTGGCACAGAGATTTAGCTTTAAGCAGCTTAACGGCTGCAGATATGTATCACAATAATGGTTAGTATTATTCGGGGCAACTTAAGGAAAGAAAGACTACTGAAACATCATTCTTCTCTCTGTGCTTTATTATCCATTTGCAATGCTGGCAGAAAAAAATCCCGCCTTCTCTATGTTGCCTTCTGCTTTTAAACTCTCTTGAGAAGAAGTCCTAAGGAGTATTTTTCTGTCTTTTAAAGATTTTTGTCAATTGTTTTCATGCAAAGACAGAGGAAAAATAGCTGTCAGCAGATGTACACTGAACTTCATTCAGGGCGTGATTGCCTTTGATTTTTACAGTCTACCTATAAAAAAAACCCTACAAAAAGGATTGTCAACCAGGTGATGCATACAGCAATCCTTATATAGCGGCTGAGCAGAATATGACTTAGGAGATACTATAGGGCAGTTTTAAGACAGCAGTGGATACTTACAATCTAGCATTGGGAGAAAAAATACGGAAAGAAATCTCAAGTGCAACCAAGCATGAGATTAAAGAAGGTTGGAGAGCACACTGCCTGACTAAACACATTTTGTCCTCTCTTCAAGTACCTTCACGCCTCAAATCCACCTTCTGGCTTCAAGTGTCCTCCTTTTTTTAGACATCTTTTTTCCCCCAAAACTACTTTACTCCTTAATCCCTTTTTTCCCTTTATCTGGGACAATGCAATATAAAAATGTGTGGAAATAAGCTTTCCACAGTTCACTTGCAATGAAGTGCCATGGTCCCCAAAATGAGGCAGAAGCATGTGAGAAACAATAACTGGTACGATGACATTATTCCCAATCTTTTCTTTTTCTGCAGAAAAGGACAGCATTTTATACAAGTAGTTAAAACTCTAAGTGGTTTGCTACTGCTTCATATGATGTGAGACCTAAGAATCACCAACTCAAAACAGTCAAGCTATTAGCCAGGACTTCCATTTCTATATTGTCTATCATTACAGAAATAGCCAATTCTTTGTTCCATTTACTTTGATCAACTAAAGTTTTAATGAAGGGCTTTCAGTTTGGCATTCAATGCTCAGAAAAGCCAACACACTGAATTTTCTATGAATATAGATGCTGGAAAATCAGTATGGAAATTTAGAGCAACCTCCTCCTGGGCCAGCTGAGTTAATTATACAATCTTGCAAAGACTAGGATTTTAAGACCACATGAGATTAAGAAAGGTGTGGAAATTGCACATGTTACAGGGTTATGAGCACACCGCTGTGTTGTTTTCATAACAACTGAAACTATGATAGGATGGTTGTTTCAAAATTAAAATCAATTTACAAATCAAAATAAAGTCATTACGATTACAAATATCCTAGCCCTTTGGAAATTCAAATCTTCCTACATTTTTTTTCCTGTTAAGACAAATTTCTTTTTTCCGACAAGACCTCACCATCAATGAGGTCAAATATCATTTCAATATTTTTTTAAATACTTCCAACTCAGATTAAAAGACACATTGTACAATACCTAAAGCACTTCAAGTACCGATTGTATCCATGGAGCCTTCACATTAGGATAGTTTTTAATTTTTGAAGGAGGGGTTAAATTCAGTCTAGGTAGGTCCTGCTCTTGGCAATTGCCTGAAAGCTCATACAGTTTTGAACATGGTTGGCCATTGCTGAGAGGGAGTGATTGGCCCAAAGTTACCCAGCCAGCTTTCATGCTTAAGGCAGAATTAGAACCCATGGTCTTGCAGTTGTTGCCTTAACCACAAGACCGAACTTCCCCTCTTCTCCTAATTTAAGAGTACTGAAAGCCAATGATGGGATAATTGTCTTCTATCACTTCTGAGTGACTGACACATTGTAGCTGCAACCAGCATACAGGTAGTCCTTGACTTACAACAGTTCATTTAATGACGGTTTTAAGTTACAACAGCATGGGAAAAAATGACTTATAATTGTTTTCACTTACAACCATTGCAGATTCCCCGTGATTGAAACTCAGTCACATGATTGAAATTCAAATGCTTGACAACTGACTCATATTTACGATAGTTGCAGTGTCCTGGGCTCATACAATCACTTCTTGTGACCTCATGGCAAATAAATGGGGAAGCCAGATTTACTTAATAATGTTATTAATTTAACAACTGCGATTCACTTAACAAATGTGCTGAGAAAGGTCATAAAATGGGATAAAATTCATTTAACAAATGTCTCATTTAGCAATACAAATTTTGGACTCACTTGTGGCCATAAATGGAAGACTACCTGTAAAATCTAATCCTGACCCCCCCCAATATATTCTCTTTAAATCAAAATAAAAGACATAATGCTGATCAGTGGTGGGTTGCTACTGGTTCACCCCAAATCAGGCAAACAGGTAGCAGCAGCAGCAGGAGGTTCCGCCCACCCGCCCGGACCCTTCTGTGTATGCGCAGAAGCATCACGCACACAGTAGTAACGGGTTTTGAAACCTGCCCGATGCTGATCAGGGGTGGGTTCTAAATTTTTTTTACTACTGGTTCTGTGGGTGTGGCTTATTTTGTCAGTGCGGCTTGATGGTCATGTGACAGTTCTTTAGGATTTAATAGAGGTACTGGTCTACCAGGCTTTTAATTGCTTGAAGAGCTGTACCGGTCTACCCATTTATTTTTGCAGGCACTGGTCTACCCATTCATTTTTGCAGGCACTGGTCTACTCATGTATTTTTGCAGGCACTGGTCTACCCATTTATTTTTGCAGGCACTGGTCTACCCATTTATTTTTGCAGGCACTGCTCTACTCATTTGTTTTTGGAGGCATCGGTCTACCACCAAACTGCCTTTTACCACTGATCAGCTGTAGGGCAGCCCTTTGAAGCCCCGCGGCAAGAGTTTAAACAGTTTTTCCTTATAGCCCATTAGGAGGCAGCAATAGATTGGGGGTGGGGCCAAATAAAAGATAAGAATAACGCAGGGGCAGGGGGTCAGAACCGGTTCTGTGATGTCATATCATCACCGCTAACGAGTCGGTGGAACTGGGCGGATCTGGGAGGAACCCACCACTGATGCTGATGTTGCTGGAAGTGAAGAAACACAGATCCTAATTGTCTCTTTAAAGGCTGCCCCAAAACTACTGGATTTTTGGATTCATTAAACATGTCAATATGTTCCAATATTAGCAGGTGCTCTATTGAGAACAGAGAAACATTTTTTTTTTTAAATGTTCACAAAATTAGTCATGGAGCTATGCTTTTCATCATCCTTTGGGAGGCAACAGCTCAATGTTCATATCAGAACATATCAGAAGCAATGGGACTGAATTACCACAATTTGAAAATTTAAAAAGGAAGCAAGGCTAATATCCAAAATGGCACCCAAACTATCTATATAAGATCCAGTAGGGAGTCTTATATAGATTGTAGGGAACTAGTCAGGATATTTTAGACAACTGTCGACAAAAGGTTTTAAAGCTATTATGCTGTTGATTTTACATTATTTAAATTAGTAAACTCCGTTTTATTGCTCTTGTAAAATGCTGACAGCCACTGGGATTAGGGAGCCAGTTCATGGGTAAATAAATAAAATATGGAGCCCTATTTGCATTTTTATTCAGAGCTTCTCAGCGTAATCTTGTAGATGTAAAGACCAAAACATGGACAACCATGTCAGTTCCTAACTAATATGTAAGAGTGATTTTTCACTTCAGCACAGCTTATTTTCCAGAGTCTCTTATATTTTAAGTCCATGGTTTCTTTTTGGCTTATAATATACCTTTGCTTAATGTGATAAATGAGTAAGAATATATGATTTCATTCTTGTTTTTGGCTTCTTTTATCCTACCAGAACCTTTAATAAATACACATAAATTCAAGGCATCAACAGGAACAAAGGAGAGAAAACAAAGCAAAAATTATCAAAAAAACCATAGTTATTTTTATCACATGCCAGAGTGACTGGTTAGGTTTGCATAATACAGTAAATCTCAAACTAGCAACCATATTTTAGCTTATCAAGTTGCCTGAATGCAACCTGCATAGTTAATTTATGGTTCAAAATCTACTAGGTTTCATTTGAACTGGGAAAACCATACTAATATTAGATACACATAAATATATTGTGCAAAAGCCAATATAGCTCTTTGTTTCTTTGACAAATTATACCATCATTAAGATATGGCTACTGTGAATGAGAATAGTTGCCTGGCTCCTCATCAGTTCCATGTTGTCTGATTAATTTATTACCTAGATTGGTTATGATGATAATGATCACTGGTTTATGTCAATAAGCAACAAAACTGTAAAACTTTATTGCTTATTGACACACTTAATTACAGTTAATTATTTGCCTATGGCTTGTAATTTTGGTTTTTAGGATATTTATTAATATGGTTTTATTTTTACATTTGTTGTTCTATCTGATTGTTACGTGCCAACCACAGTTGTTTTTGGTGAGATGGGTGCCTATATTAATTTGACTAATAAATTAATAAATAAACATTTTAAATTGGATGTACAGTATGTGTGCATCTCCCTTTGTGAACATAACAAAGCCTTAACTAGTAGCCCAGAAATATTGTCAAAACTGCTTTTTGAATTGTAGAAACTCATAAGCATAAGTCTGAAGAAAAAAGTTGAGAGCAAGCCTAGAATTCATGCATATATGGTAAAATGAAATCAGATACAATAACAAGAACAGCGGGAAGGAGAGACAAAACGGAAGAACTGACGTGGGAACTGGCAGAAGAAACTAGCAAGTTAACACAAAGGAAGCATAATGAAATACCCAGACATATACATATATATTAACAGAATAACTGAGTTGGAAGGGACCTTGGAGGTCTTCTAGTCTTCCTGCTCAGGCAGGAAACCCTAAACCATTTCAGACAAATGGTTGTCAGATCTCTTCTTAAAAATGTCCAGTGTTGGAGCACCTACAACTTCTGGAGGCAACTTGTTCTACTGATTAATTGTTCTAATTGTCAGGAAATTTCTCCTTCAGTTCCATTGGAACTTCTATTGGATGCCTTCATGTCAATGTTAATTCCTAGCAATTGCCACAGTTTTTTGGAAGTGGCTTGTGACTGAGTCCTTCCTAGGGCTGAAAGTGAATGACTGGCCCAAGGTCATCCAGATAGTTTTGTGCCTAAGGCTGGACTAGAACTCACAGTCTCATGTTTTCTAGCCTCGTGCCTTAACCACTACACCAACCTAGCTGCTTCCTCAATCCCTCCCTTTCCCCTTTCATTAGCATATAAATGTCTGTTGGGTCTTACCACGTTTAGTGGAAGTACTCCAAGAAATGGGTTATAACATTGCAGTTTCATGTAAGTATATGCTAACAAACAGTGCAAGAATAAGACAGTTGTAAAAGAAATGCGAGGAATTTTTGGCTTCATATTTATTTGTAGGCTATCTAACAGCATCTGCCTGGCTAATGTTGGAAACGGAATTATTAGCCATGTTTCCTTTGATTCATTCAGTACATCTCTTCCTATGATTTTATGACTTCCTTTGACTCATTCAGTACCTCTCTTCCTATGACTGAGGAACAATATTTTGCATATGAAAAATGAGACTCCATATCCACTAATAGTTCTATGACGACAGATGTCAAGAACGAAAGAACAATAATTTCATTAATAGTATTAGCAGACAGATATTTGAATAGGTAATATAATATCTACAGAAAGGTAAAGGCTGATAACCAATTAGTGAAAGTAATCAAAAATTAATAATTGGTGACAATTGCTATTATGTTAAAATTCAATACATTAAAGAGTATTTGCATATGACTGAGTATGAGTTGATATAGTGACAAAAAGTTATGAAATAATGGAAGTCTTTTGTTGGAGAATATTCCTCCCCTTAATTTTCCTTGAAATCATTAGTATGGCCACTTCCTTTCCATTTTACCTAAACATTTTTCCACTTAGGGTTTCCTGTAGAAAAATACAAACAAATCCATCATGAATTCCTGTGACTACAAATTGACATAATTTCTCAAAATGTATTCTGCATTGACATAGATGGAACAATGAATGAACTCCCATCATGTCTTTCATTGTCATCAAAAACTGTATTTCAATGACATGTTTAAGGTCTATATGAAGAATAGTGATATCTTTAAAAAGTGTAGAATGAAAAAATGCACTTTGGAAAAGCATACAGTGAGGCCATTTTGGATTTTATATTTATAGTACATATTGTATATGTTTAATGTTTGAGAATTTTTTAAAAAATTTAATTTATTTAAGGATTTGTTTGGTCAGTAAGAGTCACACTATTGTTTTTCTGCTGCAAAGTGTCAAATTGTTTGAAATGGTTAAGTCTTATAAATCTAATCAACAACAATAATAATATCTAATAATAATAATAATTATCTACTGTAATTTAATAATAAAATCTGTAGTTTTACTCTCTGTGAAATTAACTTTCACAAAAAAATTATTTTCAATATTAGGCCAGTTCAGATTCCCATGCATTACATAATATACTTCCTTGAGCTAATTAACCTAATACTTATTCTCAAGACAATTCATTTTCTAAATTAGCCAGATGATAACAACAAAAAGCTTGTGGTATAATACGATAATTGCTGTATTGTTTATTTAAAATATGACAGGAGAGCAAGAAGGAAGAAGTTATCTTCCTGCATAAGAACATTTACAAAGAGGTGAGAAAGTGTCTAGCAAAATCCAAACAAGGTATATAATTTTGCTTATCTCCATTTTTAATTCAATTGATTGATGGATTGATTATGTGTCATCAAATCATTTTCAATCCTTAGCAACAACACAGAGCCTATGTCTTCCTTTGAGGCATAAACTTAATTAATCAAAAGCCAAACCTTTAATATGAAACACAGAACCCTGTGCTATATTAAAGCATGTCGAATCAAAAATAAGCTCCCCGAACTTAAAATTTATACAGCAAATACAGGTAATCAATGGGTTATCAGTGTTCCCTTAGTGAACGTTTGAAGTTACACAATAAATGCCCCCTAGGATTTACAAACAAGTCCTGAAACTATGAAATTTGCAGCACCACAGCAGTTGTTCGCCCTTACGAACAACCACAGAGGTTCTGCAACATTCAACCTGAATGTTGCCAGCCAAAATGGAGCTTCCAAGGAGCAGATCTGCTCAGTGGTGAGATTCAAATAATTTAACAACCGGTTCTCTGCCCTAATGATTTCTTCCAACAACCAGTTCACCAAACTGCTCAGAAAATTAACAACCGGTTCTCCTGAAGTGGTGCGAACTGGCTGAATCCCACCACTGGATCCGCTCCTCGGAAGCTCCATTTGGGCCTCCAGAGGCCTCACCGGCATGTTGCAGGCCAAAATGGAGTGTCTGAAGGCCGCTCCTCACATGGAGGTGAGTTGCGTGGGTTGAGGATTGGTGCTTTTCTCTGTTTGGTTGTGCAGTTGATTTGGATTCTGAAGGATTCGGTAGGCTGGTTGTAGGTCAATGTGTCTGTTGATGGAATTGCTTGTGGAGTGCCAGACTTCGATGAACTCATAAGTGTGGTGGGTGTCAATGTCTTCCAAGTTGGAAGTTTAGACCCTGACACAAGTATCGTATGACTGTGGAATTTTGCTGTTGAAATTATTTAAATAGGAACTAAAGCATGGACTTCATTCAATCGTTTCCAAATAAGTTTGCCGTTTTGGAATTGCAATGGTCCAAATTCCCAGACTAAATTTTCTTCTGCAAATTGAAACTCCCAGGAAGCCTTACCTGTGAATCAGGGAACTGTGGCATTTCTACACTGACAAATGACAGCCTCATTGGACATTGCTGATCTCTAATATCTTAATCAAGGATAGAGAGAGAAAATCATCTCTATGTACATATGTACTGAAATCTGTTGCAAAATGCCATACTTTGAACTTGATGTTTGGCATATTTCCATTGTTCATTAATATTACCATAATGCTATTGGGGTTTATTTTGTTCAATTAGTCAAAAACAAAGGAAAGAATAATATTCCTTTGGTATAAAATATGAATCAATTCATCATCTTAATCAACCAATGTAGCTTAACTGTGTTCCAAAACATTACATCTGACAGATGTTGAACAGCTACCTTGGGATTTATCTTTGCTATGTAAATGTAAGCAAAGCCTTAACAATAACATCTAATATAGCTTCCAAATGATATAACATTAAACTCATCTAAGATAACACGAGCCGTTTTTTAACCCCTGTTCTCCAAGGAAAAATAAATATACTGTACTAAACTTTTAATACTCACCTGGAAGAGAATAACATCCAAGATTAAAGTATATATTCTAAAACTTCAAAGGGAGAAAATTGTTTCATTTATTCTGTGGGCAGATGTATTTTACACATCTATGGTATCTTAAAGGTAAAATAAAATAGTCCAGCTATTAAAGAAAAAGAGCATTGATAAAGTCTTTGCAAATATTGCCATGTTCAATAAATCTTCTTTTAGAAGTGCTGAAGATGATGGCTTCATTTACAACCCTCCCCCCCTCCTTTTTTTTCAATCTCACCAATCTCCCAATCACTTAAAAATTATTTTCAAAGGAATACTTCCTGATTTTTTAATTACCTAACAAATAATTCAACAAAATTTGGTACTATACACACCCTAAGTTAGACTGTAAGGGAATGGAGATAGTTTAGCTGACATTCCCTTGCTCAGAGAGATGCATGGTCTAGAAATTCTCCTGGCCAATGCATTGCAGATTTAGTCAACTATATTTTATCCTTCTTCACTGATATGAAATAATTGCCATTAATAAGATAGGGTTCCTGGGATCCAGTGAATAATAATCATTGAATTTCATTATGCTCAAGAATGAGCTACATATTTTACCTAGATTTAGCATTTAAGCCGTTAGTGCTCGGAGGGGAAATCAGAAAATACTAGGAAGTGTTTCCCAGCCTGAAGATGTGTGGACCTATGGGTGACTGGGGAATTCTGGTCATTGGACTAGACTGAGAAATTGCTGAAACATCCTAGACAAAGGCAGTGTCAGATGTCAGATCCATAACTCTTATGGATTTCACTACAATATCTCTAAAAAACGCATTTTTCTTGATGTATCTAAGCATCAGTACAGAATCTGCTGCCGACAGTAATTCCATTCCTGACTGTATGGACAACTTTGAGAAGGGACATAGAATATAGAATAATAGAATTGGAAGGGACTTTGGAGGCCTTTTAGTCCAACCCCCTGCTTGAGCAGGAGACCCCATACCCATGATGGCAAACCTATGGCACGCGGAGCCATCTCTGCAGGCACATGAGCCATTGCCCAGGTTAGCTCCACTGCATATCTGCGTGCTCTGGCCAGCTGAGGCCACCCAGAAATCCAGAAACAGGTTGTTTCCAGCCTATGAAGGGGCCTCCAGAGGGCCAGGGGAGGCTGTTTTGCCCCCTTGGAGGTTCCAGGAAAGCCTCCTGAGCCTGGGGAAGGCAAAAAGCAGGCCTTAAGTCCAGAAACGGGCCATTTCTGGCTTCTGGAGGCCTCAGGGAGGCCTGCTAGGTCCAAAACGGATCTGGGGAGGTCACACGCAGATCTGCAGGGGGCCAGGACATGTGGGGGGGGGCATCACATCATCCTTAGATCTAGGTTGCTTCTCTCCTTACTTAGTTTCCATCCATTGTTCCTTGCCTTTTGATGCTTCGGAAAATAGTTTGATCCCTTCGTCTTTGTAGGAGGCCCTCAAATATTGGAACATTGCTATCATAGCTCTCCCATGAATGTCTCCCCTAGGAAGAATTGCTGCTATTATCTATCTGGTCACTTGGTTTTCACACTTTTCCAATTTCATAACAATGCAATTTTATTTTTTTAAAAAAACCCACTGCTATTTGCTGAGCTGTATCATATCCAGAAACACACAGACAAGTATTTAGGAATGCTACAACTGTCAAATCATTGACTCCATCCTTTTATAAGGACCATCTTCATCCACCTGATTATGGTCCTCTTCCTTCTATGAAAAGTCAAGCACACAGTCATCCTCCATCTTGTCCCAAACAACATATAGCTTCTAATTGATGTTTATAATAAGGTATATTTATATACAAATGCTTTTCCTGAACTTAATTATAGGTTAATGGGTGGGGCAAATTCCTGGAACCATTTCATAAATGCCCTATTATTATTTTTATGCTGGATATATTAAACTATACAGGCAGCCATATACCAACACCCTTACTACATCTTGAAAGTCATGATACTGAATTAAATTCACAAATTTTTACCTAATCTTTTTCTTTAGTTTGAAGCAATTCATTCTAATTTCATGAGCACTTAAACTTGCAAAGATATCTGCACTAAGAAAAATATCTGAATTTCTACTGTATCTAAAATACTTTAGGGAAATAGCTGATTTCCCCTAGAACTTGTAAGAAATAGATTCTGAAATTTGCTGAGGTAAAAAGTGCTGCTATCTGTTATCTGTTAATAATTCAATAATCTAGCAATGCAGTGTACCTCAGGGCCATTCTGCTATGTGTCTGTTGTCAGCAACAATCCCATATGTAATATTATTTTGCATTGTTGAAAGCAATTCAAGTTTGAAAAATATAATAATACCATCCTGGACCACTACTAAACTATAGCTATTATGTTTACTGAAACAGAAAACATTGTAGATTGATGCTCATATTCGATAAATTTCATCATATCATGTTAATTTTGAATACAAAACTTGTCTCTATATGTTCCTCTTCTAGGTTGGGGAAATAAAGCTGGCACCTTGACACAGCATATTTTAGCTCTTGTGTTTTCCAAACTGCACATATTATAAGCATTTTGGTAAACTCAAAATGCTGTTCCCTTGTAACTTTTGTGATATATTAGTGCAAAGGGAAGAATAGAATTGAATAAAATAGACTGGACTGGACTGGACTGGACTGGACTGGACTGGACTGGACGGGACGGGACGGGACGGGACGGGACTGGGGTGGGGTGGGGTGGGGTGGGGCGGGAAAGGGCAGGGCAGGGCAGGGCAGAGCAGAGCAGAATACTACACTGGGGAAGAATGCATATATTATGCATATTATAGGAGCCTGGTGGAGCAGTGGACTAAAGCGCTGTTAAATAGCACTTAGCTGCCAGCTGCCTGCAATTACTGCAAGTTTGAATCTCACCAGGCTCAAGGTTGACTCAGCCTTCCATCCTTCCGAGGTAGGTAAAATGAAGACCCAGATTGTGGGGGCAATAAGCTGACTTTGTATAAAAAAGAACACCACTTGGGGGGGGGGAGCAAAAGCCCTATTAAGCAGGTATATACAAAAGTATGAAGGCTATTGCTTAACACACTGTAAGCTGCCCTGAGTCTCCAGAGAAGGACAGCATATAAATCAAACAAACAAACAAACAAACAAACAAACAAACAAACAAACAAACAAATAAATAAATAAATAAAAACTTTGCAGCAGGTAATACATCATAGGTTAGAGCAAAGGCCATGCCTTGGAAAGAGACTGATTTAATACTGCTGTAATCTCTGAAATTGCTGTATATGAATCCAAATCATTTTCAGGTAATCTTCGACTTACATCCAGAAGTGGAACAAGAATTTCCATTATGTCACTGCAGTCATAAATCCAGTCAGACCCTATTCAGTGGTGAGTTTTCTCCGGTTCGCACCGGTTCTATAGAACCAGTAGTGAAACTGGCAGGAGGCTCTGCCCACCGACATCATCAGAACGCTTCTGAACATGGGAAGAAGCTTCTGCGCTTGCGCAGAAGAGCACGCATAAGCAAAGTGAGCATGCATGTGCCGCCACATTGCAAACCGATAGTAAAGGTAAGTAGAACCCATCCCTGCCCTATTTTATGACAATTTTTACAATGGCTGAATCTTTCTGCCAAAAATCAGCAAAAAAAAGTTTACATATTACGATCATATGATGACAGGACTCTGCAATCAGTTGTAAATGCAAACTAGTTATATATTCAAAATTAAAATTAGTTGAGGGTTAGCTTATAGTAAGAAGCCTAATTAAAGCAGCCTGAGTAGCGTAGGGGGCTAATGCCCTCTACTAAAGGCAGCAATTAACATCCAGCTGCCTGTAATTCTGCGAGTTCAATCCTAGCCAGGCTCAAGGTCGACTCAGCCTTCCATCCTTTCTAAAGTGGGTAAATTGAGGACCTAGTTTGTGGGGGCAATAAGCTGACTTTGTATAAATATACAAAAGTATGAAGGCTATTGCTTAATGCATTGTAAGCCGCCCTGAGTCTCTGGAGAAGGGCGGCATATAAATCAAATTTTTAAAAAAATGACTGAAAATGGTAACTAACAAATGATAAAATGTGACCATGACATAAATGTTACACTTAGGCGTATAAAAATGCTCTGAGGCAAAAATGAAGCATCATTAGTCAAAGTCACCCTTCCAGAGATGAAGCCTCTCCTTACAACAGAAGTGGGGGGGGGGGACACACACACCCAAAAGGCAAAACAAAACTTAGAAGCAAAGGAAGAATTCTTATTAGTTCAAGCTCAGTTTGTCTTTACTGTGAAACATTTACAAAATAGGCCTGCTAGCATATTAATACAGGGATTCCTCTTTGATACCGACTACTGATTTTTCAGCCATAAGGAATACACTACGATGTTTTCATGCATCATCTTCTGATTCTGATCTTCTACTGAAGGTGTCATATTTATGCAGCCAAAATTGTAACAACCAATGTACTGTTGGATTTCAACAGACTCGATGAAATCCAAGTTCAGAAAAGTAGGAGAGAGAAAAAGGGGAATCCATACATAAGTGAGCCTCGAAAATAATCTCTGAAGACTAAGTGTTCTCATCAGACATGAAATGCCAGCAGACTGTTGAGTAGGAACTGAAAAGCTAAAGGCAAGAAACAACAGAGCAAAGGGGCTAGAAGTCTGAAAATTTCAAAGTGAAGTGATTTGCAGTGAGTCCCACCTATGATCTTTGTGATTGCAGAGATGCTTTTTAGGAATTGCATTAAACAACTGGTAGCATATCACTATAAGCATTACCTTATAGTGCACATAATGCAATTGGCATTTTTATTTAAGAGTGTACAGCATTGTTCTGAAGTATCACAATTAAAATAATCTGCTCATTATTTCTGCCATTTAGCTTTTTGGTCGATTGTTCCTGAAAATGTTGCTTTTAGCAATCACTGACACAATCTGTCCTAGCAGTGATGGCTCAATTCCACTGACATTTTTCGGTTAAGAATGTGAGGCAATTTGCGGTTGAAGACACCATTTTGAACTTCAAATTGTTTATCTGAAGTGATTGTTCAGCTCTGATCTGAATCTATGCCAGCCTTTTTTTTACATGACCATAACACTTTAATTAACATATAATCTTCAGACCGTAAAGGACACCCTCTAAATTCTTCTAGGAAATTTTTGATTGATATTTGTAAACAATTTTTTAGTATTCGTCAAAAAGGGTTCTTGCTTATAACAGAGTTGGAAGGGACCTTGGAGATCTTTTAGTCCAACTACCTGCTCAAGCAGGAGACCGTATACCAATGATGGCGAACCTGTGGCACAAGTGCCTGAAGTGACATATGGAGCCATGTCGCCTGGCACATACAGTGGTGCCCATTCCTCTTCCAGGTTTCTGACATGCATGTGCGCACAACGATCAGCTGGCCTTTGTACTTGCATCAAAGCTGGTCTTCCATTTTCCAGCATGAGTATGTGTGCTGGCCAGCTGATCAGTGTGTGCGAATACGTGGCAGTAACCTGAAGACTTGACAGCCAGTGAGCATGCGCATGCTGGAAACCAGAAGTACATTTTCGGGCACATGTTTACCAGCTGATCAGCACATGTGCGGCAGTAATCTGAAGTCTTGCCGGCATTAAAGAAGAAGAAACCACAATAAAGAAGAAATTTGAAGAAACCGCAAGTACATTCTCCAGCACGCACACACCCCTGGGCAACTCCTATTCCTGGTCTTGGCCCAGACAAGTGAAGTGCTCCCTTTTAGCCACTTAGTGCCACGCACATGCTCCCTTTTCAGCACTTAGTGCCAAAAAGGTTCACTATCACTGTCCTATACCAACCTTTTTGGCATGAGGGACTGATTTCGTGGAAGACAATTTTTTCACAAACCAAAGAAGGATGGTTTTGGTTTTCCTCACTTGACATTCACCTTCAGCTGTATGGTCCAGTACCGGTCCATGGCCCGCGTGTTGGGGAGCCTTTGCCCAATACCATTTCAGACAAATGCTGTCCAATTTCTTCTTAAAAATCTACAGTGGATCTATACAACGGAAGTCATTCCACTGATTCATTGTTCTAACTGTCAGGAAAATTCTTCTTATTTCTAGGTTGGTTGTCTTTTTGATTAGTTTCCATCCATTGCTTCCTTCAGGTGCCTATTTCCATAGTAATTGAATCAATAGCTCAGTATATTAGGGGACTTTTTCACACTTATTATTTATATTCCTTTTTTTTTTTACTCTTTGAAGAGAAGATACAGTACCTTAAGATTTTAATCTTGTATGAACAAAGACAATTTTGCAGAGGATAACAGAGCTGCCTTCCCTTAATCAAAAGGAAGGAAATACAGGAAAACAAATGTATCACCTTTGTCCTTTTTTTAAAACTCTTAGATCATATTTCTTTCTAAGGAGGAGGTTTTGCCAAATGAATCATAGGTGCTCTTTTCTTCCTTTCCTCTCTTTGAATGTTTAGATATACCCTTTCTTATTCCCTCTTAAAATCATTACAAAAGCAAAATCTAAATTGGAAAGCAAGTTTTGGCTAAGACTACATATAATGATCAGTATTGTTGTTATATAGTTGGAGGTTTTATTACTTGTTGCTAGAATTGGGCTAGGTCATCTTAGCATAACTCCATTACTCAGTCGCTGATATTTTTCTATCATAATCCAAGGGTTAAACAGGTCTTACAGTCAGTAGAAGTGGTGTGGGGAAAAAAAAAACACCCTACTGGTGGTTATAAAGATTATTAGCTAACTCTTGCTATTTAGCAGCATCGGGCAACTGATCACACTTCGGCAGCCATGTGTAAATCTTGTAATCTTGGGGGCTTTTTGTAAATGAGCTAGTTTGAGTTCTTTAAATAGTACCAAATGTATTTGACTTCCAGTATCTGAAACAAACTGAAATGCAGTCTCTTCTAAAAAAACAATATTCACCGATTTATAACATGGTAGTAAAAGAGAAAAAGCATAATCACATTCTCAGATTTCATTCCATATTTTGTGTGCATGTATGACACCAGCCTGAAAATCCAGACTGATGGAGCGCAGGTTAGTAATCAGGTGTTTCAACTTCCTAGTCTAAAAAGGCAAAAGATTGTGACTAAGCCCAAGGTCACCCATCTTAAGCTTTCATGCCTGAAGAAGTATTAGAATCTGGGTCTCTCTAGTCCTTTGCCCGTGACTATAAAATACAGATTCTCACATGTATATTCCATATTCTTGTTTGAAAGATATTTTGTCAATACCACTGTGGGAAGAAATATCCACCTGGTTCAGTTCCAAGACAGGAGAAAGACACTGGAAACCTGGAAGCTGATTGGAAAGATGGTTTAATGATGAACAGAACCACCAAGCACATGGTTCTGGTGCAGCTGCCCAAATGGAATTGAGGGGGGCGGGTTATATCTTCTCTTGGGCTTTGCACTTGAACTTCCTGTTCCTGTGCAAGAACATGTATTTTATTGACTGTTGTCAGTTTCCTATGGGGTCATGTAGAGGTTATGTAGGGGTCATAGCTGGCTCTATAGACAAAGTACAAATCCTAGGAGTTTGTCTCAGCTATGTTTGGTTGAAGTTTCTGAGGTGGTGCAATGAAGAGGAGTTGGGCAATTCCTATTATAGCTAAGGACCAGTGGTGGGTTTCAAAATTTTTTACTAGTGGTTCTGTGGATCTGGCTTGGTGGGCGTGGCTTTGTAAGCATGGCAGGAGAAGGATACTGTAAAATCTCCATTCCCTCCCCATTTCAGGGGAAAGTTACTGCAAAATCCTCATTTCCTCCCGATCAGCTGGGACTTGGGAGGCAGAGAATAGATGGTGGCGGGTCCAGTCAGAATTTTTACTACCGGTTCTCCGAAATACTAAAAATTTCCTCTACCGGTTCTGCAGAACTGGTCAGAGCCTGCTGAAACCCACCTCTGCTGAGGACTAATCCTACCTTTGTTCAGACCTTGCTGCAGGGAATTTCAAAATATCCTGTCTTGAATGGATTTCTGCCTGCAGTATTTGCTTTGCCTATGAATAGAGCTATCTATCTCTTTATCTCTTAAGTGCTGACATCTGCTGAGGGCTATTAAGAAAGGTGTGGGGGGCTTCTTTCTCCCTCTAAAAAAACATGCTTCTCCATTTCTCAACCAGGGTAATATAATATTCTGCCTTTTTTTAAATATTCCTCAAAATATTTCATTCTTCTAGGACGGTGGGTGCTGACTTTCTACACAACTTTGCAAAGCATTTAGAGCAGTGTTTTTCAAACCTGGCAAAACCTTTAAAATGGATGGACTTGAACTGCCAGAAACATACTGGTTTGAAAAAGACTGATTTAGAGACTTTTGATTGAACTAACATAAAAGCATGTATCATAACTAAATACTGCAAATTTATATAGCTTATCCAAATTCCCTACCGTGTTTAAAAGTAGCAGTTCCTTTCAGAGAAACCTGTCTGAAGAACTCTCCAAAAATGGCATAAGAATAAAAGTAGAGATTAAATATTAATAAAACTAACATAAAACAAACATAAACAGATGTGCTATAAATGTTAACACCTTCATCTGCTAAAATCCAAATTCAGAGAACCTGCAGTTTAGACGTTAACATTCTACAATGTTCAAATAAATTGTTTTTCATCTCTGTCCTTTAGTAATTTTGAAGAAAGATTATTCGAAATGTTACAAAAATGCGAATTTCTATTAAATGTTACAAACTACAAGAGGATAGGACTAAACAGAGCCTTCTGTATTTAGTTTTTTGCTTAATATAAACTAAACCAATACATATATTTCCAATAATAGTATAAAAGATTGGCAGACGTTCTGAGTCACTTCGTGACATCTTTGTAGAGCTATCTCATTCATGGCAATTTAGCAGTTGAGCGTTCCAAGTTCATTATGCATTTGTCTAATTACTGAGAAACCAGGAAATAGCTGGCCTGGTTTTAACAAAAAGAAAAAAGAGGGAAAGAAAGAAAGAAAAGAAAGCTAGAACAAAATAACTCCAAAATAGAGTTATTAGAGGAGAATAAACCAGAGTTCATAGTTTACATATCATAAAGCTTTTGTGTTTTATCATAAAGTCACATCGAATGGCAGAAGTCAGCCAGTATTACACTAAACCCATATATCATTATTATTCCATAAGTCACACTGGTTTCAGAAGGCCTCTGGAGCAATTCAAGTGCTAGTCTTCCCCCATTAAACCCTTTATAATACGTAACTAGTTTATTTGAGGAACTATTTCCAATTGTTCCATCAATCCAGCAGGGAGGGCATGCTCTGAAACTCTTCTGGGACTCAGGAGATATGCCTCTTGTCATGGTAATTCTCCTTGGGAATAGCACACTCATCCCTCAAGACTGGGATGCTCAAATCTTCTTAGCTTTTAGGAAAGATTTAAAACCTGGCACAGGATCCAGGATGTTAGGTGAACCCATCTTACCTGGCTAAAGGAGACATGTTGCCTTTTATGATAGTCAACATATTCTACATTATTTAGATAGTACCACTGTTGTTATAGTACTGTTAACTTTGGTGTTTGGGGTATTTTTGTAGTATTTAAATAGGTGGCCAATGGTGGCCATGTAAACTCTTTAAATCAATAAATAGGAGCAATTAAGCATGTGATATAATAAGGTAGACATTGCTAAGACTGGGCCTAGCTTGGAGATAGATAGATAGATAGATAGATAGATAGATAGATAGATAGATAGATAGATAGATAGATAGATAGATAGATAGATAGATAGATAGATCTGTCTGTCTGTCTGTCTGTCTGTCTGTCTGTCTGTCTTTGGTTATTCGGGTCTTCTCCCGCGTAAAATTGGAACTGTCTTGGCGATGTTTCGATGAAGTCTCATTCGTCATCTTCAGGCTGGTGTTCTCGGCTTCGTGCTTCCAGGAGCAATTTCACTTGTGTGTGTGTGTCTGTGTGTGTGTGTCTGTGTGTGTATAATATGTATATGTATATGTATATGTATATGTATATGTACATGTATATGTATATGTATATGTACGTGTATATGTATATATTCTTTGAGAAGAGCAACAAAGATAATTAGGGGACTGGAGGCTAAAACGTATGAAGAACGGTTGCAGGAACTGGGTATATCTAATTTAATGAAAAGAAGGACTAGGGGAGACATGATAGCAGTGTTTCAATATCTCAATATCTTTCTTTGCCACATAGAAGAGGGAGTCAAACTATTCTCCAAAGCACCTAAGGGTAAAACAAGAAGCAACAGGTGGAAACTAATCAAGGAGAGAAGCAACTTAGAACTAAGGAAAAGTTTCCTGACAGAACAATTAATAAGTGGAACAATTTGCCTGCAGAAGTTGTGAATGCTCCAACACGGAATTTTTAAAGAAGATGTTGGATAACCATTTGTCTGAAGTCTGAAGTGTAGGGTTTCCTGCCTGGGCAGAGGGTTGGACTAGAAGAC